>CM052883.1:21332431-21466294 GCA_028534135.1 Potos flavus | reverse complement strand
AGAAGACATGAACAGACATTTCTGCAAAGAGGACATCCAAATGGCCGACAGACACATGAAAAAGTGCTCAACATCACTCGGCATCAGGGAAATACAAATCAAAACCACAGTGAGATACCACCTCACACCAGTCAGAATGGCTAAAATTAACAAGTCAGGAAACGACAGGTGTTGATGAGGATGCGGAGAAAGGGGAACCCTCCTACACTGTTGGTGGGAATGCAACCTGGTATAGCCACTCTGGAAAACAGTATGCAGGTTCCTTAAAAAGTTGAAAATAGTGCTACCCTACGACCCAGCAATTGCACTACTGGGTATTTACCCTAAAGATACAAATGTAGTGAACCCAAGGGGCACATGCACCCTCATGTTTATAGCAGCGATGTCTACAATAGCCACACTATGGAAAGAACCTAGATGTCCATCAACAGATGAATGCATAAAGAAGATGTGGTATATATATATACAATGGAATACTATGCAGCCATCAAGAGAAACGAAATCTTGCCATTTGCAATGGCGTGGATAGAACTAGAGGGTATTATGCTAAGGGAAATAAGTCAATCAGAGAAAGACAATTATCATATGATCTCTCTAATATGAACAATTTGAGAGGCAGGGTGTGGGGGAAATGAAACAAGATGATATCAGGAGGGAGACAAACCATAAGAGACTCTTTACTAATGCTATTTAAAAATAATTAACATATTGATAGATATAGTCACATAAGCAAAAGCTTTTTGGAGTGCCCAACACTTTTTTTTTAATGATACTATTTATTTATTTTAGAGAGAAAGAATGTGCATGTGAATGGGGAGAGAGGCGGAGGAGGAGAGGGAGAGGGAAAAGGAGAGAATCTCAAAGCAGAGTCTGTGCTGAGCATGGAGTCCAGAGCACGAAGTAGGGCTGATCTCATGACCCTGAGATCTTGACCTGAGCCTAAACCAAGAGTTGGATGCTTACATGACTCAGCCACCCAGGCAACCCCTGTCTGGGTTTTTTAAGAGTGCAAAGGAGCCCTAAGATTACAATATTTAATGTCTACTGCTTTAGAATACTCTCGGTCATAAATTCACTTCAGTTAGATAGGCTTAAATAGTATATCGTCTCCTCATTAATCCTTGTGCTCATGGATGTAACATGCACTGGCAGGATCTTTTGCTTTTTAGTTTCATGATCCTGCCCTGGTAGAGTCACTTTCTCCAGAACTGTAGGAATTCTCCATGGAAAAGATAGGAAATGATCCCAGAAAGGCAGCCAAAAAATCCATTGTGCTATACTAATGAGTTTGCACTAAATAAATCCAAATAATTGTAGATCTTTAAGCAGAAATGCCATAAATTAACTTGTGATTTTTCTGAATTGTTTAGGCTGCTATGTAGAAAATGGTGAGTTGGAACTAAGTGTGAAATCAGGGAGGCCAGTTAAGATACTACTGTAGTAATGTACAGTGTAGACAGCCATATCTTAATGTAGAGATTAGCAAGAGAAGCGTATTGATTCTTTCTGTATTTTACAAAAAAAAAAAAAAATGTATTGTTTCTTTGGATTGTAGGTAGAGGGAAAGAGTAAAATAATACTGAGGTTTGAGCTTAAACTCCAGAGAGCTTGGGTGATGCTATGTTCCAAAATGGATAAGAACGTGGCTTCTATTCTAAGCATGCTAAGATTGAGATACTTATTAAATATTTTAATGGTAGCATCAAACAGATATTGGGTATATGTGTTTATTTTCACCTTTACCATTAATATGTATGTCTACAAAAGTTCATAGTGTACAGCTAAATATGATAATATGCTGTCATATCAACAAAACTGGGATTAAGATACTTGATGACCAGTTAATATTAAATCAACTATTTCCTCTTTTTAGCCTTTAAATGTCTTCATATGAAAATATAATTCCTTAAGCCTCCTACTTCACTTGTCCCATACAATAAGTATTCATTAAAAAAAATGTATGGCGGACATCCAATATGTGCAATGCATCACTCATTAACTAGCAATTAATATCTAATTTCAAAATATATAATTAATAGCTATTCCTGAAAATATGTACACCGTCTTGGAAGTAAGTTAAAAAATAATTGTATCATGTGTCCTCCTTAATGCCCATCATCCAGTTACCCCATCCCCCAACCACCTCCCCTTCTGCAACCCTCAGTTTGTTTCCCAGAGTCAAGAGTCTCTCATGGTTTGTCTCTCTTTTGATTTCTTCCCATTCAGTTTTCCCTCCTTTCCCCTATGATCCTCTGTGTTATTTCTTATATTTCACATATGAGTGAAACCATATGATAGTTGTTTTTCTCTAATTGACTTATTTCACTTAGTTTAGTACCCTCCAGTTCCATCCACATTGATGTAAATGATAAGTATTCATCCTTTCTGATGGCTGAGTAATATTCCATTGTATATATAAACAAGATCTTCTTTATTCATTCATCTGTTGAAGGACATCTCGGCTCCTTCCATAGTTTGGATATTGTGGACACCGCTGTTATGAACATTGGGGTGCAAGTACCCCTTTATTTCATTACATCTGTATCTTTGGGATAAATACCCAGTAGTGCGATTGCTGGGTCCTAGGGTAGCTCTATTTTTAACATCTTGAGGAACCTTCATACTGTTTTCCAGAGTATCTGTGCTAGCTTGCATTTCCACCAACAGTGTGGGAGGGTTCCCCTTCACATCCTCGCCAACATTTGTTGTTTTCTGTCTTGTTAACTTTAGCCATTCTGATTGATGTGAGGTGGTATCTCATTGCGGTTTTGACTTGTATTTCCCTGATGACAAGTGATGCGGAGCATTTTTTCATGTGTCTGTTGGCCATTTGTATGTCTTCTTTGGAGAAATGTCTGTTCATGTCTTCTCCTCATTTCTTGACTACATTATTTGTTTTTTGGGTGTTGAGTTTGATAAGTTCTTTATAGATCTTGGATACCAGCCTGTTATCTGATAGGTCATTTTCAAATATCTTCTCCCATTTTGTAGGTTGCCTTTTAGTTTTGTTGACTGTTTCATTTGCTTTGAAGAAGTTTTTTTATCTTGATGAAGTACCAACAGTTCATTTTTGCTTTTGTTTCTCTTGCCTTTAATGACATGTCTTGCAAGAAGTTGCTGTGGCCACGATAGAAGAGGTTGCTGCCTTTGTTCTCCTCTAGGATTTTGATAGATTGCTGTCTCACATTTAGTCTTTCCTCAGTTTTGAGTTTATCTTTGTGTATGGTGTAAAAGAATGGTCCAGGTTCATTCTTCTGAATGTGGCTGTCTATTATACACAACTGATGAGTCACTGAACACTACATCTGAAACCAATGATGTAGTATATGTTGGCTAATTGAATTTATATAAAAAAATAATTGCAGTATTACTCATAATACAAATTATATATTCTTTTCTTCACTTATTTCACAACTATATTTTCCTTGTCCAACACTAGTTAGACACTATGCTAAGCACTGAGTAGACAGTGGTGAATGCATGGAGATTATAATTTGGTGTGCTATGAACAATGATTTACAACTATAGAAGTAAGATTAAGTAGATAATTAGAACCTATGTAATACAGAAAAGAATATGAGACAGATTTGAAACCACCACTCTTCCGAGTCAACTCACATTGGTTTGGTCTGTCTATATAGACAACTTTAATGCTTCTAATCTTAGATGATGATATCTAGCCCAGTGTTCCTCGACCTAAGCACTATTGACATTTTGAACCAGAAAATTCTTTGTTGTGAGGGTTGCGAGGTACTTTATAGGATATTTAGTAGCATCTCTGGTCTCTCCTCACTAGATACCAGTAGTAGTTCCCTGGTTATAGCAACCGAAAATGTCTCCAGGTTTTATCAAAATCCTATGGGAGAACCCCTGCACTAATACAACCTTCTCAGGATCACTTCCATGTTTTTGCAACTACATTCTAGATAATTCTGTATGTATTCCCTACCATCTTTGCCAAAGAAAAAGTTCTAAGTCAAAATTATTAATATTTGCCATAATATAAAAATTAGAAGATAATTTGACAACTAATATGGCCTTCAGAATTATCTAAGGATAGATTTTTAAAGTCTAAAAAATTCATGACTTATCCTAGATTATATTGAGGGTTTGGATACAAAATTAGCACTAAAATGCATAATCTTAAATCCTCATTCTGTGCTCTTTTAGTTAGACCTCTGACATTATTTATGCCCATCTCTCATGATGGTGCTATTAATTACTTAGTCTCTAAGAATCAAAGTGTCTCATTGGATTCATTTTAACTCTTATTTTTAAAACGTGTTCACACATCCCCCACCTCCCATCAAATTAATCACAGAACTTTGTGTGCGATTCTAAATAACATTTTAGAGCATTGGTTACTATAACTACCTTTCATTTCTATTCCCATGAATGCTCCCCTGACTCCCAATATGGAACTTCCATGTTTAGGTCCACCAGTAACTTCATCTTTGTACATTGGTATTAGGTTCCAAATTGTTCTGTCTCACCTCTCTGTCTTTCAAATTATATAGCACACCACTGCTAAATGAATCTTAAAATACTGCTGTAATTATAACACTCCTTTATTTCTAAGTGTTACATAATTCCTCCAATACTAGAGAACACATTTTAGGTTATATAGTACTGGTCTTTGTAATTCAAATTCTTTTTCTGGTTTAAGAAGCTCTATAATTTATTTGTAGGCAAATCACAACTTATCATCAACTTTACTCTAGCAGAATTGCTCTACTCTGAAAAAAAACTTAAGCACTCTGTTGTGAAGACTTTCTTACATTGCTTCCTGTACCAGAATAGCTCATTTCCTCCACCTGTCCTGACTCTACCCATTTTTCAAGCACAAAAAAGCCTCTCTCCCTCATGAAAACTAGCCTATTTTTCCAGCCCCCGATGATGTCTCTCTTCTGAGGCAACAATATATTTTTTTACTTATTTTCAACTAATAATTTACTATCATATAATATATCTTATAATTATTTTCTTAGACCAGCTTCTGAGACAAAAAAAATTATATGAAACTGGAAGAAGTCAAGCAAAAGTATTATTGGAGATGAACACACAGGTTCACTTGGATCCCCTAGGAATCCCTGGCATGGAAAACATACTGTAGAGTTTATTCCATCTCTATTAAATGAGATGACTTTCCATAATATTATAGCAGTCATTTGGTGTTTAGTGACACCTGGGTACTCCAGGGGAGTAGAGTCAAGATGGGGGTGAGATGTGCCTCCTATTATTTTTGGCTCTAGGCTTCTTTTTGAGTCATGCAGCTTCAGCAGCACAAGGGCAATCTCCCAAAGATGGAAGAGGCCGGCCAGCAGAAACAGACTCCTGAAAGATGGAGGACAGACACACCAACTTTAAAAGAGATTGCAGGGGATCTGGACAAAGCAACAGAAGCCTTTACAAATATATTATTTTAATAACTGCAGTGCTATTAACCATCTAATGCATTTATTCCTTCTCTGTTTCAGTAGATTATAAGATTTGGACAGGGGATTTGTTTTACATTCTATGTCTTTGAGACATGTGTAGTAAGTAGTAAGCATAGAACATAGCCATTGCTTAGTCAGTATTTAACTTCATTTCAAATTAGCACCTAACTTTTACATGATACTATGCTTAGGTTAAAGGTTAGATAATAGGTTTTTTAAATTATTACAGTACTGTGTAATATAAGAAAACATTGTTATTTGCCCATTTCGGTTTCCTTTTCCCATTTATGTAGTAGAATCCCAAGGCATCTGTAGGAAAATAACTGCCAACATTTTCAATTTACCATATAAAGTATTTGGCACTCTTCAGCAGCCTCTTTTCTTGGATCATTTAGGATCTCCCCTTTATGTGTATTCCTTAAGACTGATATTCTGTCTCTTCCAGTTGGTGTGTCTACCAGAAACTATTGGCAAATTAGAATATCAGTTCTTCTTCAGGATGTTTTAATTATAGCTCCTTCAAGTCCTTCATATGGTTGACAATTAAAGTTATTGTGCATATTGTTTCAACTTTTTGTATGTGATACTATAGATTTTTATTGAAAAATAATTTTTTCTCTTTTCTTTTGGCTTTTACTATAGTGACTGTAGCTATAGTGAGAAGATATAGTGAATTTGATGTTTATTCAGAAAAAGATGCAATGTTTTGAGTGAACATTTCATTTTTTATTGCAAGTCTATCTTTATCAATACACAATTAATTTATGGCTAACTTATGTTCTTGAATAGAGCATATTCTAATAAACACAAATAAACTAGAAGATTGTTTCAAAAGATGATGCTTTTTTTTTAATCTAATGACACTGCCCAGCCTTGAATATTATTAATTAAATTTGTTTCCTTAAGGTGCAATCATGTAAATGATGAGATGTTCTCACAAGCTTGAATAATTTCAAAAGTCACTGAAAATCATCTCATTATTAGACGAAACTTAAGAATTCTTTAAAACAAAGGAAAAGATTCATTTTCTATAAAATCTGCAATGTTTCGTTTTATATCAATAATGTTGCATTTCTATTTCTCTTTATTAGTAGATAACTTCAATAAACCATTAAAACTGCACAATAATCAACATGTTAAGTGTCTCAGTATCAACTATAGGGCCTTCATGATTATTTGCATTATTTCTGAATATATCATTATAGGTATATATGTTTGTACACAAATGAATGCATATATTATATATGCATACACATGTTTAAATTCTTTTTGGGGTGTGGGGGAATAGGAAGATACTGGTCAAAAGGTACAAACTTTCAGCTATAAGATGATAGACAATTCTGGGGATCTAATGGATAGTATGGTGACTATAGTTAATAATACTGCATTTTATATTTGAAACTTGTTAAGAAAGTATATCTTAAGTGTTCTCACCACACATGTGTAAAAAAAAAAAAGAACTATGTGAAGTGATGGATGTGTTCATTGGCTTGATGGTGGTAATCAGTTCACAATGTATGGGTATATTAAATCATCACGTTACACACCTTAAACATACAATCTTTGTCAATTATACCTCAAACATCTGGAAAGAAAATGAAATACAAGTGATTAAAAAACAGAATAAAATTAAAATTCAGATTAAAGAAAACTCAAATTGGTGATGTACCAAAAGAGATATAAAGTGGAGAAACCAGGGTGAAAATCAGTTTCTAAAGAGAAACTTTGAGAGAAACAATTGACAGAAATGTTCAGACATTCCATTGCACAGGAGTAAATTCTAGTATTTCAGGGAAGGCCATATTCAGGGGTATTTCCATTTTACAGATTTTTTCATTAGGTTTCTTCCCAAATCTTTAGGCTCAGTGGTATATATTTCTACCTTAACTCTTTTTATTTCTTTATTTTCTTCTTCCTCTTCTTAATTTTCCTTTCCATCCTAAGTAAGATCTACTTCTTTCATGCACTCACTAATCTCCTGATTGCCCTTAAAATATAATACAGGACAGGAGGAAAAAAGTTACTATATTAGCATCAACCAAACTGGAGTCTGGTGAATTGATTCTATCATTAATTGGCCATATATTTTTCATTGTAACATGAGGAAAACCATGCCTGTAAGGATTAAGTCTTGATGTTTTGTGATTTTTAAGTGAGATTACATATGTGAAATCAATTTGAAAAGAACAAAGCTTTACCAAATTGAGGAAACACAAATATACCTCATTCAGGAAGTATTTCTGTGTCCTGCATCTAAGAAAACTATTTTTCCCTCTGGGCTACAAAAGTTTTAAATTTATGTCTACATTATGGGAGTTATGCAATAGAACTCAAAAAATCCCACATGAGATGCCCTTTGAAGTTATAGGCATAACCTATTCTACTCATGGATTTTCAATGTTACCTAGTGCATCACCTCCACTAGATAAAAGTTTATTGAACAGGAAATTTTGCATTATATTTTGCCTTTCTTGCTCACACTGCCCTTAAGCATAAACTGCTATGTATTTCTGTATTTCATCTTTTTTTCTTATACTGGTTTAAAAATTTACAATGTTGAATGTTATCAGAGTCCTATGATCTTGGAGACTAATGATGATTAAAGAAATGCCACTATCCTTTATGTTCCCAGTATGATTTAGAAAGACTCAAAGATTCTTCCCTTGTTTTCCTATGATAAAGCCAAACACATATCCTCCAAACTACATTCTTTGCGTCATAAATGATTAACAGTTTGTATCCACTGACCAATTTGGACAAAACTCCTGACTAGACAAAACTTTGATGAAACTTCTCTCCTCCCAGGGAATTCTGACCCCTGCTCAGCCTGATTCAGCATCTAGCCCCACCTCAATAGTCCATCTTGGGAACTGGCTACCCATAAAACTTCCCCTGACCAACTGTCTGATCATGCCACCTACTCCCTCATACCTGGTTCTTTCTAGTCTTGTTTAATCTTCCCTGTCAGAGAAAAGAACCACTTGTAGACTGCATGGTCAGAACATCTTCTTTGTTACAGTAATCCCCCTTTACCTCTTCATCCCTTTCCTCCATTGCCATCATTCTTTCCATTAAAGCCCCTCCTTACCTAAGTCCACATTTGTTTTATTTCATGAAGTTATACATCTATTTCTAGTTTAACCTGCATGTTTAAAATCTTTCCTTCTCCCTGTAGCTCTGATCTCTTTTGCTAATTCTTTTTTTCTTATCTCTTAAATTCTCTTTCACATTTTAGCATAATTTTTCAATCTGTGCTCATTAAGGTTAATGTCCTCTGATCCATCTTCCAGTTTTCTGCTAGGTGTATAATGTGTTTTCTAATCAGTCCTTTGCCATTTTATTTCAAATGGCTTTGTTTTTCACTTTTTTGAAGCTCTTTTTCATATTGCTTATATTTCTCATGGTATAAAATGTGTTGCTCATCATCTCCATTCTTTCTCTCTTTAGTTACTTCAAACATTTATTTATTATAAGGTGTTCTCGGGGCTTATTAACACTCCTGTTGTTTATTTTCTGATTCCATTATGTTTGTTTACTGTTAATGTTTTTGCAATTTTTATTGTTTTCCTTTAGGAACACTCTACTGTCATAATTATGGAAGTGTGTTGTCCACTGGCATATCCTAGGGAATCCAGGGATTTCATTAGACTAGTAATAATTACATGTTACTTTTGAAGTTTGGGTATTTCTGTACCATGCAGATTATACAAAATTCCCAAATCTGTAACCAGCATAAGCATGCATATTTTTAGTTCTTATTATTTGTTACAGAAAACTTATTTACACAGAGTCCTGGGTAGAGAAAATTTTTTGGCCATTTTCCCTGACTAATATTCAGATTTTCTGGTTTCCCTAAAGTTAAAGGTCCAGTGCTTGGAGAGTCTCAAATATATTTTCAGTTCCAATGTCAAAACCTTGCACAATCCCAAGACCTCATGTCCTATCCCTGAGAGGATATTAAAATTCAATCAGTCAATAATAAAAATAAGTAGATATATACATACACACATACATAAATGAGATAGAAGAAAGACCTTTTCCTTATTATGAAATTTGGAACTAATAAATACAGCAAAAATGATGAGAATTAAAAATCCTATTCTTCACCAACATAGTTATAGTTGATTAAGACAAAAATCATCAGTGGATAGATGCTAAAAATAGGAAAATTTGATGAACAAGATATTACAGAACCCCAAAAGTATAACTGCACAAATGATGGATTGGAAAGGGAAAATAGTAACTTTACAGGGGAAGAACATGGCTTTCATAAA
The DNA here is from genome assembly GCA_028534135.1 of Potos flavus. NCBI lineage: Eukaryota > Metazoa > Chordata > Mammalia > Carnivora > Procyonidae > Potos > Potos flavus. Next base: position 21,456,582 of record CM052883.1, on the reverse strand, counting down.
CTCAATTAAGTGATCAAATTGAATATCACCGATAATGAGGCAAACTGATATCATAAGCTTCCTGTTAAGTGCATCAAGATCACTTCACATCTGCAATATTCTTACCAAAAGAAATTTTAAATTATGTTTGACCCAAATATAATAAGAAAACATCAGACAAACTTAAATTGAGGGACAGATTACAAAATCATCTGCTGGTACTCCTAAAAATGTCAAGTTCAAGAAAGAACAAAAATAGCTAAAGAACCGTTATAGGTTGAAAAGGACATTATTAGGACAATTGGTAAAGTCTGACTTGGGACCGTGGATGTTGTTATCAATGTCATCAATGTTAAATTTCCAAATTTTGGTACTTGTACTTCAGTCATAAAAGAGAATATCCTGTTTTTAAGAAACACACACTAACATATTTATGGATAAAAGATCATGAAAACTGTAACTTATTCTCAAATGTTTCAGAAAAAACAAACACATATGCATACACTTTTATACATTTACATATGTGTCATAGATAAATAGAAAATGTAAATCAAATAGCCAAAAATGTTGATAATTGGAAAATACTTACATTTTTATTTTTGCAAATTTTTACTTTTTTTTGCAACATTTCTATCCATCTAAAATTATATCAAAATTGAAATTTATAAAAGCTAAAATCGAAATAAATCCAATCACCCAGCAATGTAGATCTATTTCTGTCTTGAACATGCAGGGACAATGTGCTATTTGCTTAGAGATTTGCTCCTGTCGGCTTTCAGGTTTCTTTTTGCTTCTAAAAACATTTCCTGTATTTCCTGTACTTAGCTGGGTGCACTGTTTCCTTTGTCACATTGTGTTCAGCACTTCTACATTTTTGCAGTGAAAGGTAGTTCTCATTGTTGTCTGAATTACAAGTGTCCTATTTCTTGTTTCTAATTTGTTTTTTTGGGCCTGTGTTTTGTGATTTCTTACCTTGAGGGAGAGCCCTATAAAGCAAATTTAGCTCTTATTCACTTATAGTCTTCATTAGCAATTTGCTTAATGGGAGTCTCTGCGGTTGGCTCACCTGGACTTAAAGGCTGGTTTTACCATACACTAGTCTGTGACAAGCACTGAGACACTAATCTCCTGTCTTCTTATAGGTTAAATGAGGATAAAAATGATTATCTCATAAAACTGGTAGAATAGAGGCTCATTCAAGGATGACAGTGAAGGATGAGATTAGAATAGGTGAATTCTGAGTTCTTGCAGAGAAATGTGATCTATGTGAGCGCTGAAGAACAGCTCTTATATTAAGGAGATTTTAAGCCTATTTTCAGGCTGTGAAAAATAAAACAGAGTGACAAGAACTACTGAAAGCAGGAGGCTGTTGGTGTTTATCACTTAACATTAATCCACATGACAAATAATTATAGATCCACTTTCTATGTCAGACCATTATGGAGAGAGTAAGTGAATGAGGCCTAACCGGGATGTGAGAGATGGGAATTAAAGACAAAAACATTAGAGATTTTCTAAGAAAACAAGCACAGGACTACTTATATTGAAAATGAATGATTAGCAGTAGAAACAAATGAAAGGTGGTGGCAAATGTTTAAATCTAGAGAATAAAAGATTTGAACTATCAGCAATACTAAGGCAAAAACTGGAAAAGAAGCATAAGATGGAAAATGTGGAATATGGGAGTTTTAAAAAAAGACTTATTGTCATTGTATTCCTTGTACCTATGTGCTTTAATTATTTATGGTAAATATCTAATTCCCATGCTTAGTTGATTTAGTGCCTATCAGCAGGACTTTATCAGTCTTACACATTCTTGAGTTCTTAGTTTGATTTAGCATTCAAGACAGATGGTTTTTTCAAGAAGAATGTATTATTTAAATGGAGTGAGTTCTTCCAATTGTGTGAATGTTTGTTAAATTAAAATAATCTTCACTGGGCATTTAAATCAGGATAGGTTATATTATTCAAACAAACAAACATACAAACAAAAACAATCTCAGTTACTGAAAACGACACACTTCTGTTACCTCTCATGCTAAATGCCCATCACAGACCAAGCATGGGTTCTTTCCATTCTACTCATTTCTGAGCCCATAGGCTAATAAATTGAGGCTGATCAGCACAACATAGGGAAAAGAATGTTCTGGGCTCTAATGTCCAAAAGGACAATCACTAGCCATATGTGACTATCAATTTTAAGATAGTTAAATTCAATAGAATTTAAAATTCAGTTCCTGAGTCATACTACCCACAACAGCCACATGTGGCTAATAACTACTGTATAGGAAGACACACTTTTGTCCCTCATCATGGAAGGTTCTGTTAGATAATGCTCTGCAGAAGGGTCTGAATGGAGCACTCATCTTGGACTGCAGTAGGCACTTCTGCTCTCAATTGATTGGCCACAACTAGCTACAGGGCTTCAGTCAAACCCAAGGGAGTTAGTGAGTTCATTTCTATTATTCAACATGAAGGCAGAATAATTTTTGTAAAATGTTTGTAGAAATACTTATCAAATGATTAACCTCAATCAGTATAATTTTATCAGTGTCCAAGTTTCCTCAAATCATTTCACAAAATTATATCAGTATTTTCTGGCTGAGAATTTGTGGAGAAGTCTTAAATGGATATTTTCACCCCCTCCCTCATATAGGTGTTGTTATTTTTCTGCCAGGGTGGCTGATGTAGTCTTCATTTTTTAACTTTCATTATTATTTATTTATTATTTATTATTTATTTATCCTAAGATTATTCATTTATATATTTTATTTTTTATTTTTTATTTTTTTTTAAGATTTTATTTATTTCTTTGACAGAAGGAGAGATCATAAGTAGGCAGAGAGAGGGGGGGAAGCAGGCTCCCCACTGAGCAGAGAGCCCGATGCGGGGCTCGATCCCAGGACCCTGGGATCATGACCTGAGCCGAAGGCAGAGGCTTTAACCCACTGAGCCACCCAGGCGCCCCTCATTTATATATTTTAAAGATTTTATTTATTTATTTGACAGAGAGAAAGAGATCCCAAGTAGGCAGAGAGGCAGGCAGAGAGAGGGGGGAAAGCAGGCTCCCTGCTGAGCAGAGAGCCTGATTCGGGGCTTGATTCCAGGACCCTGAGATCATGACCTCAGCCGAAGGCAGAGGCTTAATCCACTGAGCCACCCAGGTGCCCCTATTTTTCCTAAGATTTTTTAAAAATTTATTTATTTGAGAGAGAGGAAAAGTTCATGGGAAGGGGTGAGGGGCAGAGGGAGAGGGGCAAGCAGACTCCCCGCTGAGCAGGGAGCCCATCATGGGGCTGACCCCAAGACCTTGGAATCATGACCCGAGCCAAAGACAGACATTTAACTGACTGAGCCACCTAGGCACCCTGAAATTGAATAATTTAAAGAGAACATGTCCTGAACAAATCATTTGGTAACAGTTTTCATCTTATATGATGTAACCTTGAAAACAAGAAATGTTCTTTCATATCAATGTAAAATTTTCCTCGTATATATCTGAGTAGTTTATATATTCTGCTGTATCATGGCCAACAATTATTAATATATTGATTTAAAAAAACTCTGTATCCCCTATTTCTAATCTTGATATATATTTTGTTTCTTCATTCTTTATAATTATTACAAATCTTCATGCCAAAATTTGATTTTCAGCTAAGTCATTTCTGTTTCTTGCTGTTTCTGTTTAAATTATAGTTTTGATTCATGTTTGTTACCTTGGCTCTTAAATTCTGTATGTAATTTTATCCTTTAAATGTCTGAGCACTTATTCTAATAAATTTATGTGTTAATTATTTTTATAACATATTGAACCACTTTTTAAAAAGTTTTTTGTATTATGCTTTAAATTTTGTTCCCTATTGCTTTATTTCTTTTGCCTATTATAATCTCATTCTATTTTCATCTGATTTTTCTGTTATGTCCCTCTATTTCTCTCTCTTCCCCCTCATCCTCACTTACCCCTTGCCCCTTTTCAGAAATTTATTTCTGCTCTTCCATTTTACCTATGACCTGTACTTCTTTTCTTTAGAGCTGTAATTTGAGGTCTGGATGTTGCTGTCAATCAATATGTTTGCAATCTGAATTGTAAGAAAGGAGGTAATAGACCTAAGGCTTCATGCTGTATGATAGTGAACATGGGCTCTCCTATTTTATTATTTTTCTTTTTTTTTAAAGTTTTTATTTATTTATTTGTCAGAGAGAGAGAGGGCACAAGCAGGGGGAGCAGCAGGCAGAAGGAGAAGCAGGATCCCTGCTGAGCAAGGAGCCCAGTGCTGGTCTTGATCGCAGGACCCTGGGATCACCTGGGCCAAAGGTAGACGCTTAACCAATTGAGCCACGCAGGTGTCCCATATTATCTTTTTTTCCTAAAGCCATCTTGAATGTCCCATAACAAAACTTTCCCCACCCAGCCAGGAATATATCAACCTCACAAAGGTTGTAGCTTCCTTCTCTATCTTAAAACAGTTGTCCTGGGGAATGACAAGTTCTGATTGCCCAGTTTTCTTTTCTTGAGTTTCCATTTCAGGATACTTAAAACTTTACTATCTATACTATATTTTCTTTATCTGTTCCCAGATCCTATGTCAATCAGATCACTTTTGTCCAAATTCACAGGAATTACGATTAGGGACAAGGTTAGAAAACATGCTAAAATGTCTTTGTGTTTCATAGGCTTATAAAATTTGTGATGCTCTACATTGTCTTTTTCTTTGTTAATTACATTTGGTTTAAAATAGTTTTCTTTTATTTCTTTTTGTTGTCTGATTGCTGATACTATGATGCTTACAATTCAGTAAGAAAAAAAATAAATCATAAAGTATTTGTTCATATGCTGCACCAAAGAAGATACCAACCCAACATAATTAACAATTAGGGATATACAAATTAAAATTACAATGACACACCACTCTACCCTACTAAAGTGGCTATACTGAAAAACATAGAAAATAAAAAGTGTGAAGAGAATGTAGAGAAACTGGAACTCATACTTTACTAGTTGGAAATCAAAATAGCACAACTACTTTGGAAAACAGATGGCAGTTTGTTTTTTTTTAAATAAAATTAAGCATATACCTACCATATGACCTAGTAATTCCACTCCTAAATATAAAGTAAAATGAAAACCTATGCCCACACAAAGACTTTTACTCAAATAGTCACAACAGTTTTATTTATAATAAGCAAGACCTTGAAACAACTCAAATGACCATCAGTTTGTGCATGAATAAACAAATTCTGGTTTATCCATTCAATGGAATACAACTCTGCAACAGAACGGAGCAGACCACAGATGCACCCCCACACAAATATATCTAAGAAGCATGATGTTAAGAGAAAAGAGAAGTACAGAAAACCACATATTGGAGAGTTCCATTTTTATGCTATAAACCTATGGTTACAAAATGGAAATCAGGGAGATATAGAGAGAGTATTTACTGCAAAGGGACAGAAATGAACATTGTTGGTGATGGAAATGCCCCATTTCATAATTTTGGTTGTGATTACATAACTGCATAACTGTATATAACTGTCAAAATGTATCAAAATTTATACTTAATATTGTTGAATTTTATCGATTGCAAAGTAGATGTCTAAAGTTGATTTTTTAAAAAGCTAGAAAATAGGGCTAGGATCATATATTTGACTGTTATTCATGTAGATATGGAAGGGCTAACTTTCAGAACTCATTTATATAGCACATGACAAGAAGGTTTGGGGATCACCTTTTGACTCCAGGCTTTTAAGGCAGAAAGTTAGATAGTATATGTGATCAATCAAAGACACTGAAAAAGAAAATCCTCTGGTTTGACTAATTTTAGCCGTGACCATCCATGGTCTCTCCATGCTATCTAAATTGCTCAGCTTTCCTAATTTGGAATAGAATATAAATTCAGGGGTTAAAAGAAAATACACAAAACCTAGTCTCAGCTCAAATAAATCCAAGATTCCTGATTGTAGGCACAGCTATCCATATATAGTTAGGGATATTAACTGCACATCGACTGCTCTGGGACTGTTTTGGTTTAGCAATAACTTAAAAATGAAACAAGAATTCCAATTTCTCCACATCCTTGCCAACACTTTTTTTTTTTTAATAATAGCCATCATGACAGGATGGATTAAAGAATTAATTGTAAGACCTGAAACTAAAATATCTGGAAGAAAACAGGGGAAAATTCATGACACTGGTCTTATCAATAATTCTAGAGATATGGCAAAAAAACTTTTACTGAGATATACTAGTTTTAGACTTTCCCAAATTTTTCTGACTTTCAGGAAGCTGTTTATACTATGAAATTATTCTAATATTTGAATTGCAATCTGCATGTACCAAAAGGTTAATTCCAAAAATTTTCCTCTCCCTCAGATATTTTTCTTAATATTTTAGGTAATTATTTATAGCTGGAGTCTGGCTTGGCTGTAAAACTTTTCTTATGCCCCAGTATGAAATTATGCCAGTTTAGTAGAAAATTCTTTGTCAACGCTCAAGAAATAAATATTTGCAAGTAACAATCCCTGCTCCCCAATCCCCTGCCATGACAGGGGATATGACAGAAATAGAACCATTGAGGTTAAACCTATGAAGACACACTAATATCTGAGCCCCCATGGGTTTATTTACTGGTAACTAAAAGGAACATCATTTTGGTATTTGTAGAATTTATCTTATCCAAACCCATGCCTCCCTTTCTCTCTTTTATTAGAGAACCTATATATGTTCAAAGTCTCACTATCTTAAAAAAAAAAATACTCCAAGGCTGGGACATAAGAGAGATGCTTCTGTGCTTTGCATATATTCATCACAGGAGAGATGCGTCTCTTTGAGCATGAAGTGGTGTGTCGGACCAATAATGTGAAACTTTTGCTTTTCTGCTTGAATTAAAATATTGCTCTGGGCTCTTACCCCACTCAACAAAGCACAGGCTTTTATTTGGTATCATTTATTGCTGCTCTGAAAGTTCTATTTTATTCTTGAATAAGGAAGTCATGCTGTGAAGTAAAGGCTCTGTTCACTTTAAAGTACCTAAAGCCTTTGGAAAATGGCTTTAAACCATGTTCTGCATCAGCTAAGCATGATAGAATTTATATAATTGTCAAAGTCATGAATTTCACCTTAAACTCTAAGTAAACCACGAGAGTTCCAGAAATAACCCAACAAAATTTTCTCCAGGTATATTACACTTCTTTGTATGTACCTGATTCAGTATTCATAAGACTGTCCATGGTAAGAAAATGGTCATCCAATTTATGTCATAGTAGATGCACCAGGAAACTCCTCAGTAGATGGGTTTATCTCCTAACATTCTGACTCTAATGTGTAGTAAGTATCAATGGCTTTCTGGAGTCAAAGAAGGCCCTTCAAGAAGGATCTAAGAGCCCTTGTTTATGAAATGATTTTTAGAGCTTATTCTGTGTTGAAGTGTTTGAAAAGAGAAATTTAGTATCTTTTCCATCTAATACAGTTTTAATAACCAATACATAAGATTGCTGCTTTTTCTTTTTTTTTAAAATTCATCTTCCTATTAAATCTTGCCCAATGACCTTGCCACAAAATACAGTGCTTTCCAGTAGGTTAGGTAGAGAAACCTTTGAAAACGTCAGAGAGTATAACTTTTCTTTTGAGAATACTGGCCAGATTGTTATTTAGAGTTTTAGTGGTTTCTTTTAAAGCTGTTAACATATTTGATTGATAGGCTGTTTCATGTCTCAATATTTGGATTCAGAAGTCTTCACAAATATAATTGACTCTGAACAATAATATTAAATATCAATTACGAAGAAATGCAGAGGGAAAATATGCATATTAGCTGAAATATGAGAGAGCTACCACTTTGATATCATTATACTTATACATTAATATTATATACATTGATATAATGATACATTACATTGATAGAATCAGCATTGTATACAATGTAAATTCTATCAATATAATGATACACAATCTTTATAGCTTTTTTCAGGATAAATCTGAAGCAATAGCTTTTTTTTTAGGATTTTATTTATTTATTTGACAGAGAGAGAGAGCACAAGCAGGTGCAGTGGGAGAGGGAGAACCAGGCTTCCCCTGAGCGGGGAGCCCAATGTGGGGCTTGATCCCAGAACCCTGAGATCATCACCCGAGCCAAAGGCAGACACTTAACTGACTGAGCCACCCAGGCACCCTGAAGCAATAGGTTTTTATGAAGCTATCCTCCAAAGAAATATATTTTGTATATTCATTACATTTCATATCCCATACAAAATTCTAAAAGGCTGAGAAATTCTTTTGGAAAAGAAAAAGAAGACTCAGTATTAGGCAGGCAAGTGACAATATCTGTCACATTATTAAAACTATGTATGTTACAAACTGTTGTTGGTATATACATTTGTAATAATTTAATAAAACTAGTTGATGAAAATTTCTACGGTTTTTGAGTTAGAAAATAACTATTTTCACAGTATAAAAATATATTGATAAGGAGTAACAAGAATATTTCTGAATAAACTTTGATCTAGTTGTATTTCCAAATAATGTTGTTTATAGTTTTACAGATATATGTGTTAAAAGGCACCAGTTATTGAGTTAAAAATTTCCATATTTCGTGGCATTTGTTTTCCAAACTTCCAAATGAAGCAAATTATCCCTGGAAAAAATCTTGATATAGTCCTTTTGTCCTTTGTCCTTTTTATAGGACAAAAGCTATAGTAGCTAATAGCAGTATGGCGTCTTTAAAAGTCTGTAGTATTTAATAACTCTAACCCCAGAGAACATCATTTTTGTATACACTTGTATATTATCGCCTACAAAGGCATATGAACATAATTGTTTATACTTACTTACTAGGGTATATTTGTTTATGCAATATTTCTTTCATTTTTGCTTCTTTTTTCTAACCCACATGAATTTTTGTGTGAATTTCTGCTACGTAACTTTTTTCTTCCTCCCTGGGTCACCCCCAAATGAGAGTTTCCCTTATGGCCCGAAGCTTCCTGCACAGGTTTTGTCATGAATGTTATTTTCTCTAAATTCTCTATTCTAATAATTCTCACTTTTCCACTGTCATTCTATATATGAAATTATTCTTTCTGGCACTCCTCCTGCCCAAGATATATGCAATCTCTCCTTATTTACTCCTTGATGTCTTGTCCCCCATTTTAGGACAACAGACTTCTGTCTCTGTCATCATCTGAACCTCAATTCTAGACAAATTCAGCATTTTAATGTTTTTTATGCATGTGTTAAAAATAATGCTGTAGGAAAAAAAAATAATAATGCTATAGGAAGTCTGAGAAGCCATTAGCTCTAATTCGCTGCTGCTTCAGAATTAATAGTGATAATTCTCCTCTAGCCAAAATCAGAATGTCACAACTGTCCTTTCAAGTGATTGCTATATAGCCTCACTCTTCACCTCTGTGATTTTTCTCCTGTTAAGCCCGAGCAGATTTCAGTCCTTACTTTCATTTGACTGTACACATTAATAAGTGAAAGTTTACTCAGTATCTCTTCCCTTACTTGACATCTCCCTGATTCTCTCTTTCTCCTCTTCTTCCCTCTCTTCCTTTTCTACAGTATTCTCCATTATTTCCTCTTAAAATTCCCCACACTTTCCAAAAAATTTCCGCCTTTTTTTAAATATTTTATTTATTTATTTGACAGAGAGACACAGTTAGAAAGGGAAGACAAGAGGGAGTTGGAGAGGGAGAAGCAGGCTTCTCTCCAAGCAGGGAGCCCGATGCAGGACTCGATCCCAGGACCCTGGGATCATGACCTGAGCCGAAGGCAGATGCTTAACAACTGAACCACCCAGGCCCCCCTTTTCCCCCCATTTTATAACAGAAGAAAATATTTGCCAGTTATTTTTTTTGTATTGGGAAATAAGATGAAGGATTAGAAGAATAGCTTTCATTTATCAAAATATTGTGTTATTTCTCTTATATTTTATATCTAAGCTTAAGTTAAGATTTTTTTACTGCCGACTCCAATCTCTCATTCACTATTCCCTCCCTCTTCAGAATTTGATTTCCTTCCTAATAATCACATTTAAGTGTTCTATAACTTTGCCTATAATTTTCTCCTACTAGATATTGCCTTATTTAATTTCATCTTTCAAATTTGTTATTCCTGACTATTATCCCTCTCAAATCACCTTTCTTGACTTCTGTGATACTGTTTGCATTTTTCCTTATTTAGTTTCCTTTCTCCCCTTTGTCAGTGTCTGATGTCTGTTTTCCTTTAACAGGCACCTCTGGTGATATAAGTTACTGGATAAAACTCCTGTATTTGCATCTCCAGCAGAGCATCCTTCTATTTTTTTTTTTTCTTGTTACCTAATAACTTCTCTGCTTAGAATTACATTTATTATCTTTCCCATTTCAGGAATGATCCTTCTGAATTTCTCTGTCTCCATTAACAACCTGCACCACTTAGTGGGTGCTTTATATCTTTGGTTTTGTTTTGTTTTCTATTCAGCTACCCTTTTAGCCCTGTTTTCTATTCAGCTCAACCTCTTCTATTCACTTACTAGATCACGGGTTTACTTATCTCTAAGTCTTAAAGATTTAAGCCATTGTTAGTATTTTCATAGTTCTGACCTTATTCCAGGCCCCTATCTTCTCACGCATGAAAAACTCTTTTGGCTGTTCCCTGTTTTCATTTGATTCTGTATGACAATGCCATAATAACCCACGCTGAGCAGCAATATAACCGTAGTCAGTAGCCATCTCTTCATTATATATCAAAACTCACATTCTTTGAAAAGTTAAGACTCCATTACACATATATTTACCTTTTAAACTTTAACTGCATTTCAAGTATTATCTATTTGGTCAAAATAATATTTGTCATTCTTCTCAATCATCTCACTTGTTCTCATCCACAAATGGGTAAACTGCCACATCATCTTTACTCTCTTGAGAATCAAAAATCAGATTTAAACCTGTCTTTCAAGCCTAAAATCATGCCACTGTCATGACTTCTAATTCTATGTTCTTTTAGTTGCCATATGATAGAAATAAATCAGTACCTTTTATATTATAATGTTAATACATATTATTCTACCTAGATTTCTATAAAATAACTATTTAAACTTGATATTTATGTATCATGAAATGAACAGTTATATAGGTTTCTTATGCAGAAACTTTTACAAAGTCACATATAGGCTATACATTTTTGATAACTGCTAAAAAAGTAATAATGCTGACACTTTTTCCCTCTGTATTTCAACTTTTAATAATCTTGTATCAGAAGAGAATATTTTAGAATGTAGTCTCATCTTTTAATTTAACCTCAACACATGAAAAATAAATTTCATTACAAAAATACTGGCAAGTGAGAGTTTACCTGATTGAAATTTTGTCCCTGACAAATGTGCAACTTTCTAGAGAGTAGCTGATATAAAGAAACTGAGATAATTTGTTTATACAATATACTTTTTGGGAAAAAATCGTATTCCAAAAAAAAATTTAAATATCTTAAGAAGAAAGAAATTAATCAGGGCTATATAGTGCAAGCAATGTAAAAGTATATCTGCCTCTAAAATTAACTTCAAATATTCAGTAATATTTTGTTTTCATTTGTGTAGATGCTAAGCAATTTAAAGTATCTCATTTACTTGCTAAAAGGTTAATTTTTAGCATTGTTATATTTTGAATACATTTTAAAAGGATAATCTTTGATTTATGCTAATAGACTAAAAACTCATACTTTCTGATACATTAACAAATCTCATTTCATCAATTTAGAAGTTATTCTCATTCTCTATTAAAAAGTGTGGACAGCCCAATTTTTTACATTAATTATCAACTAATCCCATTCTCTCCATTTATAACCAATATATAATCTCACATCTAATTAATCAAATTAAATAATTTAATGTTGCAGGATTTACTCCTTTAAAGTTATACAATATGGGTATATAACAAAATATATATCACTTGCTTTACAATGGGAAACTTTCACTTCTCTTGGTTAAGAAAAAAATAAATGTTATTAAAATATCAAAACGTATGAAATGTTTGTTTTCAGTTTCCTAAGGTTATTATGATTTACAAAGATTCATTATTCTGTTTATTTAAGAACACAACTAACAACTTTTCTATTTTAGCTGCTACTCCTTCTGCTTAGAGAAGTGTCTGGCATACAGTTGAAAAACCTCCCACAACAGGGTGATGAATGAAAGAGAAACTTCCTATGGTACGCATGACTTTAAGGGAACATTTTGAATGCAAGTATATTTGTGAAATTTTAGCCCATTGTAAGACTTTATTTCCTAGGGTGTATGACGTGGGAGAGAAATATTTCTATGCATCATGGTGTACATAATCTCTGAAATAATCAGGATTTAATTTAATGCAAGTCATAGAACTCTTCAAAAGAGAATTATTACCTTGGAAATTATCATTAGGGTGTATTCAATTACAACATAGTCATTGTGTTTAAAACCTAAAGAAATACTTAAATGTCACATACCCTTTTGTACATACTTACAAATCCAGGGATATTTCAGCAGTAAGGAATAGTAAGTCCACAATTTTCCTAAAAATTAGGATTGTGAGTCTCTGATGAAATTTATCTCTTTCTAGCTTTTCTGTCTCTGCTTATGCCTCTAGACATGTATCTATTATACAGGCCGATTATTACCAGCACTGAGAAGTAAGTCCCTTAATTGAAGAACCCACAAAAAAGACACATTCTTTTCACATACCAAGATAATTGATTCTTGGACTCCTGCTGATATTTGAGCTATCTCAAAGAAATACATACATTTTATAATATGGATATAGGCACATAATATAATGCTTGGCACTGACAGAGCACCCAATTTTAATGTATTTTTCTTTATTCCTTTTTGTTTAAGTACTAGTCCTCCTCCAGCTATGATGCCTATAAAATGAATATTACTAACTTGAAAATATAGTGGCATAAGTATATGCTATAGGGCCAATAGTGATTAAGCAGTAAACTCTGTAGCTGAAAGTATATTTGCATCAGTTACCTTTTACTGTATAACAAAACACCAAAACTAACACCGCCAAACTAAACAAAAACACTACCATTTATTTAGCTCAAAATTCGTTTGATCAACAAGCAGACTATGCTTAGAGGAGCAGTGTTTCTGTTGGCCTTTCCTGGGTTCACCTTTGTACCTGTCATCAGCAACCATCCAACACAGTGGCTCTGCTTCTCCATTTGACTAATGATTAACTACTGATGCAGGAGAAACTGAGTCATGTGCCATCCTGCAGGCTAGCATGGGCTTGTTCATGGCCAATTTAAAGTATAAGAGCAACAAGACAAATCAAGTCCTGATGTATAAACATTTGTCAAGTCCCTGTGTCACATTTGCTATCCCCGGGGCCCCTTGGCCAAAGCAAGAATAGGATGAGTGAAGACTTATCCAAGGACTATAAAAAAAAAATGTTAGAGACTGAATGTTTATGTCCCTTTCCAAAATTCATATGTTTAAACCTAATCACCAATGTGATAGTATTTGGAAGTGGGGTACTTGGGAGATGACTAGGTCATGAAAGTAGAAACCTAAAGAATGGGATTAGCGCCCTTATAAAAGAAATCATGGAGTGCTCCCTTTCCTCTCCTGCCATGAGAGAACACAGCAAGATGGTGGTCTAAGAATCAGAAAGTGAGTCTTTATCAGACATCAAATCTACAGGTGCTGCCCTGATCTTAGACTTCCCAGCCACCAGAACTGTGAGAAATATTTTTTTTTTTTTTTGTTAAAAACAAAACAAAACAAACAAACAAAACTAGGATGCGTTGGTGGAGGACCTATCCAAGGAGGTATAATTCAGGGAAGAAAAAATTGGAGGCTATAACATCAACAATTTTCCACATGATTAAAAATAAAAGACATGATATAAATAGTGGAATATATTTCAGCTTTTTACCTTGAAATTGTTTTTTTCCACCAAAGGGATATTATACACTCCCTCTCTCCCACAGAAACCTTGAACTCCTAGACAGTATATAACATCCTGAACCTCTATAGAATTTTTAGGTTAGAGAAATAGACAATTATTAATAACTATCTGGGATAAATAATACAGGCCAGAAAACAAAATAGCAGAAAATGTGTAGGCAGGATATGTAAATATGAGTCATAGCCAAGATCTGGAGGGGATTCTTAATGAGGCCACCCTGGATACTGATATCACGAGCAACTTCATAAACCTTAGAGTGCTCCCCTACAATATAGAATAAATTTGTAAACTGCCTTTTTTGAGAATAAGTTTATGGTATATCAATGAATCCTAAAATTACTTTTATAAAATTCCAAGTAAAAAAAACTTTTTCTAGATACTGTAGATCTCTAGGGTTTGGATTTCCTCTTAATTTTATAATTAAAATTAAGCTAGGGTGGCTCGGTTGGTTGAGCGTCTGCCTTCAGCTCAGGTCATGATCCCAGGGTCCTGGGATTAAGTCCTGCATCAGGCTCCTTGCTCCGCAGAGAGCCTACTTCTCCCTCTGCCTGTTGCTCCCCCTGCTTGTGCTCTCTTGCTCTCTCTCTCTCTCTCTCTCTCTGACAAATAAATAAAATCTTAAAAAAAAATTAAATTAAATTAAGCTAAGTGCATAAAGTCAGGTAAAATTAGCCCTTTACAGATTATCCAGATTATATAATCTGAGTATTCTATATAGTAAAACGAAATATCACATAGCTTATTGATTAGAAGTAAGGGTCCTACCTTCACATAGTCTAGCTTCATATCTGAGCCCAATTTAGTAGCTGTGTGACTTTAAGCAAGGTAGATATTCTTTTTAGCTATTAGTTTCTTCATTAGATGGTAATAAAACTACCTATCCCTAAGGTTTTTATGGTGAAATGAAGTCACATGTGGAACAGAATGAGTACTCAGTAGATTTTATCTGCTATTGATGGCCAAATGCACTAAAAGGGCTTGAAGTAAAGAAATAACTACTATCACATAATCTGTAGCAAATGCTACTGAACTTTCCCATTGTTCTCTCAAAAGACTTCCTTTTATATGAGAATAATCAGTCTAGCAAATTTAGTGTTATTTCATTTCCTTCAAACTCCATTTCACAGACACTACCTTAAGAGGAAAAGAATACATTTTATAAAGTAATTGTAGTTTAAAGTGTTATAATGTAATACATTTCCAACATTGATGTAACCTGTTAATTAACAAATGTAAAATATTCAATAAGAAATACTTTCTTGTTTAATCTGGAGTAGTGAGAAAAATATAATGGCATTAGACAGAAGAACAGAGTAGAGTAACAACAGAAATGGAGATACATATAGAATTTTTTTTTTTAGTATAACTGATTTTACTGGTCAAGAATAGTTTGCTTGAACAGAGGGGACACAATAGCCTAAGCTCATAGTAGTTAACCACTTATTAGCAGCTCTGAATACATGATGTACATGGGTTTTTAAAGTATGACTAAATGCA
Source organism: Potos flavus (assembly GCA_028534135.1). NCBI lineage: Eukaryota > Metazoa > Chordata > Mammalia > Carnivora > Procyonidae > Potos > Potos flavus. The sequence goes on along the minus strand of CM052883.1, from coordinate 21,441,180 downwards.
AGTATACGATACTGGTTCTGAGAAACTTTTTGAATCAATTAATGAAATACAAAGTAAAGGGTGCCATATTTTTCCTTGGAAAAGTGAAAATTTAACTGAGAACTGAAAATAAAGATCAATTTTCTAGGTGAAAGTTGGAGCAAGTGGAACTAAATGTTCTGAAACTCCCATGGCTAGGAGCTGAATACATTTGAGGCACCAAATAAGAACAATTTTGACTCAAGTAATGAGGTGAGAAGGGAGTATGGCCAAACATAAATTGGAAGAAGATAGAATCAATTAAAGGTCTTTCAGACCAAGATAAATAGGTATGCTTCTTAATTTAAAAGTAAAGAGTTTTAAAAGAGAAAGATAAGATCTGATTAGTGACTAAAGGAGACCATTCCAAATGTTCTTGAGGATAAAAAATGGCAATAAATAATAGATTCAAGAAAATTAGAGGGATTTCATATTTTTGGGGTGCCATTGCAAAAAATGATGGTGGCTTCTGTGGAACCAGAAACATCACTTTACACTGAACAGGAGTTCATAACTGATTTGATTTGGTGGCTGATGGAGAAGGAAAATCTTCATGATTCCCAGATTTCAGATTTGAGTAACTGAGATACTGAGATGGGATAGTATGGAGGAAGTATAGATTTGGAGGAAAAAGAGGAAATCATGAATTCGCTGTTGAACTTTAAGGGGAAAGTTGAATAGAAACTAAAGGTGAATCTGAAGAGCTGCAATACATAAAGTTCCAGCAAAGAAGCGTGACCTAAAAATGGAACTGAAAGTAAAGTGGAAAAAGGAAACATAATATGAGAGGAGCTCAGGAAAGTGTTTAAAATAGGATTGAATATTCAAGTGTATTGAAAGTTGTTAAAGTGTAAAATAACAAATGTAATTAAAAGTTGCTGTTGGATTTTATCACAAAAGTCAACAGAGTCTTGGAAAGACCAACTTCCAAGTGTTATGGGCAGAAGAGTACTAGAGGTATCAAGAAGCAGGAACAATACACATAACCCTCTCAAGACACTTTGGAGGGGAGAAAAGAGAAGAGAGAAGGAGAGAGTTGTACAGACACCTACAGATGGGAGTCGCTGGCACGAATGAATGTTAATGGGGAATGTCTGTTTACCAAAATGTATAACGATGAGGGATTTTGTACATGGGAAGATTGTCTTTGAAATGGAAGATGGGCAATTCTTTCTATGCAACAGAACCAAAAGTGAGAAAGAAAGACTTAGATACAGGAATGTGCTTAGATATGGTGGCAAGAAATAGATAAAATTTCTACCTGGAGGTTTCTCTTTTCTCTATGATAAACCAAGAGAAGCAAAAAGGGGGCCAGAAGTTAGAAGATAATTGAATAACAAAGAAGTGTGAACTAACTAGAGAAATGTGGCAAAACTGCTGAGCAGGATAGAGGATTTATAGGACTATGTATATACATACCAGTTATTGTCATTGCTGTTTTGCCTTTTTGTTTTTAATTATTAGTACTCAGCTTCTTGGGTGGGATATTACTAGCATGCCATAGTCTATCATTGTTGAGCAAACATTTTTTCTGTTTCTGGACACCTAGACAAATTGCATTTTCCAGAATTTCTGCATCAGATAGGGGCCATGTAACTAGTTCTCACAAATTAAATGTGCAAAGATGTGATACATTATTGTGGGTCCAAAGCAGGTAAGAAAAGATATGCCTTCTTATGACATGCTCATAGCAGAGTCTGATGAGCCTCTAAAATGACTACATAAAGGAAAGTCCCATTCTTCTTATTTCAGCAAACTGCATTAAACAGCGATAAGAAAGTAATAAATATAGTTGTGATAAGCCACTGAGGTCTGGTGGTGTTTTTAAATGGGAATTTTCTAACTTAACTAATACAACAGTTAAAACAATAGTTGCCTATCCTAATAGATTCTAATGTTAGTGTTTAACCATATGGATTTTATAGGAAAATAGAAAGTTTAAGGTATTTTTCAGAGAGTAGTTACAAATAAAACCATGAAAACTATGCTGGGAGAAGGGAACTGAAAATAGAAGATTGATAACAGATATTTAAAAGATTGTCCATCAATTGATTGGCAGTCCTAATGAATAATTAAGGAATTGGACTATACATAGGATAGTAGGACATGGTTAAAATAAGGAATGCATTATTAGTGATTAGTGATTTTAAAGAGTCTTCTGTATAGCATGATGAAAAAAAAAAGAAAAAAGATCCTTACACTAGCCAAGGAAATGCATCACACAGCCAAAGGTGATTATTTACATGGAAGCTTCTCCTGGGAAATCAGTAGTTATGAGGGAGAGAGCAACAGTGGGACAGTGTTCAAGTCTTTAAAGAATGAAAAGCTTTACCAGGAAGATGGAATATGATGCCAAGGAAAAGAACGCAGCAGCTGGCCATGAGGCCAGGAATGCTTAAAAGAAAAGGTACATTTACAGGAGATGAAGAGCACTTTTAGAAAGACTCGATCATTAGAAATATTAAAAATGAGGATAGTTCAGGAGCCCATAAGACACACATACACAGCACACATACATACACACCATACACATATTTTTAATTTAATCCTAATTGTAATTTGGAGGAGAAAATCATGACTAGCAGAAATCACTTTTGGTCTGGAAGAGTCATTCAGTATAAAACGTAGAGTCAGTATTTCATGTGGCTCATTAGTAGTGGTAGCTGGAGTATATGGCCTACAGTAGTAGCAATAAGAAAACAAATGAAAGACATTTGGTCCTTCTCATGACAAGAGGCATTGGCAGTTAGTCTAGAGTATAGCCAAGTGAGAAATACATTATTGTAACATTTGTACAATCTTCCTCTCTGGACAGGAACTACCTTTTATTAGAAGTTGGGTCTTAAGTTTCACGGAGTAAAAAATATGAGACCCTGAAATCATGATAACAGAAATTTTTGAAATGAATAAATAGTAAATCTCTTTAGTTTGAGTAATGAGAAGTTTTTTAGAGGTGTGTGGGGGAGAGGAGAATACAGAATTGGAGGATGATGGGTGAATGAGATCTTGGGAGACTAGGTAACCATGTGGTGTTAAAGGTCAAGTGGTTTGGTAGCTAAAAATAAGAATAAAAATTAAAAAATTAAAACAATATTATATAATATACAATTTAACTTTGTTTTACTGCTTTAGTGTGATTCCTTTCCTTTGACTTCAACATCTTTGGTAAAGTTTTTAATTAATATCTTGTGTGAGTGGATATTTTGGGGAATGGGTAGAATTTTAGGAAGAGCCTTATTTTCTGATTTCAGTCAATAAAAACATTTGGTCTAAAAAGATAAAAGCATGAGAACAGCACTCTAGATGCACAGGTCACTATGAAATGTGATTCTTTAGAATCCTCAAAAACCTTGAAAAGGACTTTGAATATCTATGGCTTGTGGAACTTGGATTCCAGCCAATAACATATATAGATCTACGGGAGCAAAGTGGGCCTCACTGGTATCTGATTTACACAAATAGAAATACCTAAGCCATCACTGCAGGTTTGGACCTGCCCTCTTCTATTGACCCAACACTCCGGTGGCCCCCAAAAGCAAGGTATCCCAATTACTACCACTACCACCTTAGAAAGTTGTTACCATTATTATCCTCAGTTTGAAGATAAGGAAATTCAAGCTTGGAATGACTGAGTAGCTTGACTAATTAAAATATATATATATATAATTGAAAAAAGTCAAACTTTGAACCAAGATTTCCCTATGTCCAAATCCTATTAGCCCAACAACTATATTAAAAAAGTTCCTTAAATATTATTAGATACACATATTAAGTCATAAAAACTTTTAATCTTACCTTCATATGAATTAGAGAAGACACACCCGAGTTCTCCACATACAAGTTCATGTCTACAGAAACACAAAATCAAACAGAGATTCACTTAATGTTTATTGAGCATCCTCTGTGTCCAGTATTAGGCTAGAAACTTTGATATATGCTGCCTTTTATTCTGCATATCTGCAAAGTCCTGACCTGTGATTAAAGGAATGTATGCTTTCAGTTCTCTCTGTGCCACTGGTGGGTATTCATTATTCTGTTTAAAGATGGCTGTTGAAACACCAAGTGCTAACTGTGGCTGAGCTACAATGTGAACTAACAGGAGGTCATAGGATCATCATTATGCTGCTTTAGCTTCACTTAGCCACGTATTAAACTTAAATTACCATTCTGAGACAATTACCTCTAGTATCACAGATATATATGCAATCAGGTAAGGATCAAGAAGAAAATAGACTTCAAAGTATTTCATGCACTTGACAAATATTTATTAACTGCATACTATGTGCCAACTACTATTCTAGGGTTGGAGATAGAGCAATAAATAAAACAGACAGAGGTTCTGCCCTATTGTAGCATACAGTCCAGGGGAGTGTATCTACCTTTACTACATTTAGTAAAGGACACTACTATGGTGACAAATACGTGGGCTTTGCAGCAATCACTTTTTCATCCTGAAATCTTTTCTTAGATTTGATAGTTTTCACTGTAAAATGAAACTTATATGAGGGGCATTCAAAGGGTTAATTACAAAGCATTAGGTGTACATTTACCAGATATGCAAAAATTTATTTTTCTTAGCAGCATCTTATTCTTGGAAACCAAGCATGCTATATCAAAGTACCAAATGGTGATGAGTCAGATGTTGCAAGTTGTATTCATAACTATACCATTTAAAAACCATGTGACCCCTATGAAATCACTTTCCCTCCCCGAAGCACTGTTTCCTTATCTGTAAATTGATTCTAATATTTCATTTCCTTCCTTCCTTCCTTCCTTCCTTCCTTCCTTCCTTCCTTCCTTCCTTCCTCTCTCCCTCCCTCCCTCCCTCCCTTCTTTCCTTCCTTCCTTCCTTCCTTCCTTCCTTCCTTCCTTCCTTCCTTCCTTCTTCCTTCCTTCCTTCCTTCCTTCCTCCCTTCCTTCCTTCTTTTTAGAGAGAGAGCAGGGCAGGGGAAGGGTCAAGGAGAGGGATAGAGAGAATCCCAAACAGACTCCTCATTGAATATGGAGCCTGATCCGGGGCTCAGTGTCACAACCCTGAGATCATGACCTGGGCCGAAATTGAGGGTTGGATGCTTAACCAACTGAGCCACTCAGGCACCCTGAGTCTAGTATTTCTGCTTCTGTAGATTAGAGAGCTGTTCTGAGAATCAGTTGAAAAAATTATGTAAAATTTATCTCAAAACTTCTCTTCAAATATAAAATTACTTGGCACACAGCAGGCATTCAATAAATATGTGCTGAGTGAATGGAGATTTTATCACTTTTGCATCTAGGAATGAAGTGTTTTAATTCATTGTAGACATAGAGAACTAGTATTTGAAGGTAGCAGGGTGACTCATTTATAAGTGACAGATAATCAGACTGCACTGCCCCGTTTAATTATGTATCTTCATGGGGAGCTAAATTTATTATAGAAGATAAAGGGCAACTTGCACAGCCTTTAGTCTGGCACTGTGCACTAATCACAAAAATGGAAATTTGAACTCAGTTAAATGTAATACAGAAAACAGAGCCAAGTTGAAGCATGTGTTCACTGCTGAAACTCTAACCCTTCAGTTGCTACTTTTAATAAATGTTTTGTAAATATTTAGTAAATATAAATAAGTCAAAGCATTCCATAGATTTTATGGAAATAGGAAGCTTTTGGACCACAAGTGACTAAATCCTAAAATCAATAAAAAGCATTTGCTAAAGTAATGATTGTGATATTATTTTCAATTATATCGCTACACTTATCATATTGATTATATGCATGGGTACATAATAGAAATTAAAAATGAAGTTGCCTAATCAGCAGTTGGATTTTTCACTGTAATTGCTTTCATCACCAACTTACTCTTTTCTATAGTTCCCCTAGGTCAATGTGGCATGCTTTTCTGAGTGATATTCTCAATCAGAACTCTGATGGCTAAGATATTCAATTACTATCAAGTCATGTTTGTGGTCTCAAGCCCTTAAATTGCCAAGTTTCTAGGATTTCCACCCCATTCATGATCCTTAATGGGCATTTGTTATCTTCGCCTCTGATAACACTTGTCTGAACTATCAAAAAAGAATCAACTTGAAATACAACACATTCCAAAGATCCCCTGAGTTGAAGTCATCAACTACTGCTTCCCATGCTGACTTCGGGAACATATTCAATCACACAGGGACCTCCTTAGACACCAACTAGAGGATTATAATTATTATTTGGTTTAACCTATTTAAACAACTACTGTGTGACTCCTGGGTACCTGGGTACAATGTTCTTCATACCTTTTCATTAAAGTGAGGAGAAAGTAAAATGCATGAATAGCTATTTTTAAATAAATTGTTGTAGCTGATAAAGGGAATCACAGAAAACTGCTATGGGAGATATTAACTCAGAGTGGTGGGATCTAGAGAAACTTTGTGAATAAAGGGAGTCACCCTGCATGTAAAATGAGATGTGGATTTGGGAAAGCAGATCTGATTTAGGGGAGAAGAGTTAGGCAGGAGAAACAGTTATACTAAAAAGAGAAACCATCATATATTGAGGATGGTTTAAGGTAAAGAGGTGGGTAATGAGGCTGAAAAGTTAGAATGGCATAAAAGAGCAGTCTGTTTTCAGAAGAATAGTTAGAGGAAGGCTGTGCAGAAGGAATATGAACTGAAACAGAAAAAAAGGAAGTGCTGCTTAGTGCTACCCTGTGAGTGGTCTGTGGACCAGTGTGCTCCACAGACTGTTGCCATTCAATGAGACAAAAATGGAAGATGAGAGGACTTAAAAACCTTCTCAGCATTTTGGCAAAGTATAGTTATGTCTTTTTTTTTTTTTTTTTTTTACTAAATAAAGATTTTATTTCATGCAGTTGTAGGAAACAGTATAGCAAGATCCTAAGTATGCATTACCAAATTCGACCCAATAACTTCAAAACTCTACTGCAATCTTGTTACCATGATATTGAAATTGATATTCAAAATACAGACATACCCACTGAACACAATTCCCACAGGTTGCCCTTTTAGATCCACACCCATCCCCCTCTTGTTCCTGCTCTCTCTTTAACCCCTGGAAACCACTAATTTTTTCTCCATTTCTATAATCTTGTCCTTTCAAGCATTCTCTATAAATAGAATCCTATAGTATGGAAACTTCTGGTATTCTGATAATAAAAAATAATGTTACTATTTTATGGTTTTTTTAAATTTCATTTTTAGTGTATTTTTACTACATTTTACAAAAAGATTGGCCCACAATAGATTTGGGGGGAAAAGCCTCCTCTCCTTTTTAATCACGAATACTTTGAGAAGCACTGATGTGGTGCAGTAGCGGCACGTGATAAATGAAAACGTGTGGAATTGACAAGGCAGAATAAGGCCAGATAAATGTTCCTGAGTGATCAGGCTGGGTTCTCAATTATTTATTAGCCTTGAGGAGCAAGTGAAAGTTTCTGCACCTCCCACTGCTTCCTTTAAGTTGTCACCCTCCTCCACTGCTGCTGCTGCTAGGGATTGTCCCTGGAGGCTGTGTTCATTGACAATGTTGCCAGAGGTAACTTACACTGAAAGTGACAACCTTAATAGCAACACTCTGGAAATGTTCCCAACAGCAGCTATCAGTGTATTCTTGGTCTAATTGAACGCTTCAGCATTTAACTCACTTTGACTTCATGATGTCATTTGTTCTTGTTCTTTTCCTGTATCTCTGATACATCCTTGCCATCCTCTCTGTTGACTTCTCTTTCTAAAAATTACCCCTGCATGTTCTATTCCTAAACTTAAGTCCTTCTAATCAACTAGTTATAAATTTGTTTTTGGTCATGGATCCCTTTGAAAACGTGAGAAAAAGAGTATGAGCACCTTCCCCTTTAAAAATGCACATGAACACATGCACCTGATCTAAAACTTAACTTTACATTTGTCTACAAGATATATAATTTGTGTTTTTTTTTTTTTTTTTAGCTGACTAAAGTGCCACATAATAAATCAGGATAAAAATCACCTTTGGGTCAGTGAAAGTAACATTCCTTATAAGGTCAGGATAATATATAGAAATCTCTAAGGATAGTTATTCAGCCCACACTAGATGGAAAGCTATAGGTTGTTGAATTTCCAAGAGGGAAAAATAAGATAACTCATGTTTTAGGCTCTTGGAGAGATATTACTTTATCCCTGGGAAGGTCAAAAGAAATTCTGATGAGTGAGATAGAAATTGCTAGAACCAGTCTTCCCCAACTCTTTCAGAGCTATTTTCCACCTTGAGAAGAGTATGTGACCTAAAATCAGTGAGGTCTAAGGGCTGCAACTAAAAGATGCCAGGTAGTGGGCAACCGTAATATTGACGAAGTAGAATCATCTATCTATGAAGAAACACTGCACTCTGTGCTGTGATCTAGACGCCGATATATTACCTTAGCAGTGATAAAACCGCTGGCTTTCAGAAACAGTCTTTAGTGGTTTCTTCATGGCTTATGAGGAATACAGACATACCTCATTTTATTGCTCTTCACAGAAATTGCAATTTTTATAAATTGGCTTCTGAGAACCCTGCCTCCAATAAGTCTGTTGGCACCATTTACCCAACAGCATTTGTTCACTTTGTGTCTCTGTATGACAATTTGGTAAATCTCACAATATTTCAAAATTTTATTCATTATTGTGTATGTTATGATGATCTGTAATCATCAATCTTTGTGTTACACTGTAATTATTTTGGGGCACCACTAATCATGCCTATATAAAATGCCTATATAAAACTTAAATGTGTGTGCTCTGACTGTTCACTGATACACAGTCCCCCCATCTCCCTCTCTCTTCTCAGGCCTATTTCCTCAGATCCAACAGTATTGAAATTAGGCCAATTAGTAATCCTAAAATGGCCTCTACAAGTTTAAGTGAAAGGAAGAGTCAGAAGTCTCTCACTTTAAATAAAAAGCAAGAAATGATTAAGCTTAGTGAGGAAGGCATGTTGAAAGCCAAGACAGGCTGAGAGCTAAGTCTCTTGTGCCAAACAGCCAAGTTGTGAATGCAAAGGAAAAGTTCTTGAAGGAAATTAAAAGTGCTACTCCACTGAACACATGAATGGTAAGATAGCAAAACAACCTTACTGGTGATATGGGGAACATTTTAGTGGTCTGGATAAACCAGTCACAACGTTACCTTAAGCCAAAGCTTAATCCAGAACAAGGACCTAACTCTCTTCAATTATGTGAGGACAGAGAGAGGTGAGGGAGCAGAAGAAGAAAAGTTTGAAGCTAGCAGAGGTGGCTTCATGAGGTTTAAGGAAAAAAGTCATCTCCATTAACATAAAAGTACAAGGTGAAGCAGTGAGTGCTGATGTGGAAGCTGCAGTAAGCTATACAGAAAAACTAGCTAAGATAATTAGTAAAGGCTGCACTAAACAACAGACTTTAAAAAAAAAAAGATTTTATTTATTTATGGTGGAGAGAGATACCAAGAGAGGGAACACAAGCACAGGGGAGCTGGAGAGGGAGAAGCAGTCTCCCTGCTGAGCAGAGAGCCCCGATACGGAACTGGATCCCAGGATGCTGGGATCATGACCTGAGCCGAAGGCAGACGCTTAATGTCTGAGCCACCCAGGCGCCCTAAACAGACTTTTAAAAACATTTCCTTGAGTATAGTTGACATAATGTTACATTAGCTTCAAGTGTACAACCTAGTGATACATCTCTATACATTATGCTATGCACACAAGTGTAGCTACTATCTGCCACCATACAATGATATTACAATATCAGTCACTATACTCTCTATGTGGTACCTTTCATTCCCATGATTTATTCATTCCATAACTAGAGGCCTGTATACCTCACTCCCCTTCACTCATTTTTCCATTCCTCCCTGCCCCTTTCTTCTGGAAACCACAAGTTTGTTCTCTGTATTTATAGGTCTGAATCTGCTTTTTGTTTGTTGATTCATTTGTTGTTGTTGTTGTTGTTGTTTTTAGATTCCACATATGAGTGAAATCATGTGGCATTTATCTTTCTGTCTGACTTATTTCACTTAGCATTATACCCTCTAGGTCCATTCATGATGTTGCAAATGGCAATATCTCATCCTTTGTTTATTGCTGTGCAACATTCCTGTGTGTGTGTTGGTGTGTGTGTGTATACCAATCTAACGAATACGAGAAGATGTTGCAAATAATATATCTAAAAGTGGTTAATATCCAAAATACATAAAGAATGGATATAACTCAAAACCAAAAAAGCAAATAATATGATTAAAAATGGGCAGATGAGGGGTGCCTGGGTGGCTCAGTGGGTTAAGCCTCTGCCTTCAGCTCAGGTCATGATCTCAGGATCCTGGGATCAAGCCCTGCATCAGCCCTCTGCTCAACAGGGAGCCTGCTTCCCCCTCTCCCTCTGCCTGCCTCTCTGCCTCCTTGTGATCTCTTTCTCTCTGTCAAATAAATAAATAAAATCTTTAAAAAAAATGGATGGAGGACCTAAATAGACATTTTTCCAAAGAAGACATACAAATGACCAATACATACTTGAAGAGATTCTCAACATCACTAATCATCAGGGAAATGCAAATCAAAATCAAATCACATTACGGTTGTCGGACTGGCTAGAATCAAAAAGACAAGAAATAACAAGTTTTGGCAAGGACTTGGAGAAAAAAGAAATTTCATGCACTATTGATGAAAATGTAAATTAGTACAGTCATTGTGGAAAGCAGTATGGAGGTTCTTCAAAAATTTAAAAATAGAAATACCATATGATACAATAATCTACTACTGGGTATTCACCTTAAAAAATCAGAAAAAAAAAACTGATATGAAAAGGTATATGCACCCTTGTGATTATTACAGCATTATTTATAATAGGAAAGAAATGCAAACAACCTGTGTCTGTAAATGGATGAATGAATAAAGATGATGTGGGGTGTATACGCACACACACAATGGATAATATTGGATGACAGATTTTCAACGTACACAAAACAGACTTCTATTGGAAGAAGATGCCATCTAGAACTTCCATTACTAAAGACAAAAAGTCAATGCTTGGTTTCAGTCAATGCCAGCTTCAAAGGAAAGCTGATTCTCTGTTTAGAGGTTAATGCAGCTGGTGCCTTTAAGCTGAAGCCATTCTCATTGACCACTCTGAAAATGCTAGTGTCCTTAAGAATTATACTCTGCCTGTGGTCTATAAATGGCATAACAAAGCCTGGAAGACCACACATAATTTTACAACATAGTTTGCTGAATTTTTTAAGTCAACTGTTGAGACCTACTACTCAGAAAAAAAAAGAAAAAAAAAGATTTCTTGCAAAATATTACTGCTCATTGACAATGCACCTGGTCACCCAAGAGCTCTGATGGAGATGTGCAATGAATTAATGTTGCTTTCATGCCTGCTAACACAATATTCAGTCTACAGAATATGAATCAAAGAGGAATTTCAGTTTTTAAGTCTTATTATTTAAGAAATATACTTCCTAAGGCTATAGCTTCCATAGACAGTGATTACTCTGATGGATCTGAATTTCAGAGTAAATTGAAAAGCTTCTGGAAGGGATTCATCATTCCAGATGTCGTTAAAAATATTTGTGATTCATGGGAAGAGGTCAAAATGTCAACATTCACAGGAGTTTGGAAGAGATTGATTCCTACTCTCACATGTGTCTTTGAAGGGTTCAGGACTTCAGTGAAGGAAGTGACGGCAGATGTGGTGGAAATAGCAAGAGAACTAGTACTGGAAGTGGAGCCTGATGAGTGACTGAATTGCTGCAATTTCATGATACAACTTTAATGGATGAGGAGTTGCTTCTTATGAATGAGCAAAGGAAGTGGTTTTACAAGATAGAATCTCCCAGTGAAGATGCTGCAAAGGTTGTTGAAATGACAACAAAAGATTTAGAATATAAGTTGGTTAACAAAGCAGTGGCAGGGTTTGAGAAGAATGACCCCAGTTTTGAAAGATGTCCTACTGTGGGTAAAATACTGTCAAACAGCATCGTATGCTACAGAGAAATCATTAGTGAAAGAAAAAGTCAAACCATGTAGCAAACTTCATTGTTGTCTTATTTTAAGAAACTGCCACAACCACCCCAGCCTTCAGAACCACCACCCTGGTCACTCAGCATCCATCAAGATTGAGTCAAGACCCTCCATCTGCAAAAAGATTATGACTCACTGAAAGTTCAGATAATAGTATTTTTTAGTAATAAAATATTTTTTAGTTAAGATATGTACGTTGTTTTTGCAGACAATACTATTGCACACTTAATAGACTATACTATGGTGGAAACATAAATTTTGTATGCACTGGCAAACAAAAAATTTCATTTGATTCACTTTATTTCAATATACACTTTATTACAGTGGTTCGGAACTGAGCATGCAGTATCTTTGAGATGTGCCTGTACTGACAGAAAGGGTTTGAAGAGCTGTTCTGTATGTGTCTGGCATGCAGGAGCTGGATGCCATAAACATCTGAGGATTTCGTGAAATAAATTCTGAAGTGGGGAGAATGAGCAAGACAGAAGGATAGCTTTTGGACTGATTGCCATTGAGGTAATCAAGGAGATTGAAAGGAGTATTGGAAAAATGAAATGGATATGACTGTTCATGTTTCAAAATTTTAAGTCTCTATTAACTATGAATAAATTATTAAAATATGTATATAGAAAGAACTACACAAAGATTTACTGGTCTCCTGAGCTTATGTTTAAATAGAAAATTAAATAACAGCTCTTGAAAAAATGCCTGGAAATCAAAATTGACAAATACAAATATAATTTTGCTCAAAATTATTTCAATGAGATTTTATTTATTTGAACTGAATAAAGAGTTGAATGGCAGTATGCATATCATCTTTTTAGTTTAATCAGAAAAACTTTATCAGTATTACTGAAAACACTTGTTTACAAACATATTGGGCAGCAAATGTGATCAATGAGATCTCATTCTGTTCACCTTGCAAAATGAGGATACCATTTGTAGAATTCAGCAAGATTCCAAGTCAAAATCATATTGCTTACTTGCCATGATGTTCTTCGCCCTTAGGTCAATGGTGAGGCCACTTATGGCTAGGTCTGCCTCTTTTCTGTAACTCCACATTTTTATTTTAATGTAACTTAAAAAAAATGAAGCTTTTTTAGGTGTTTGCAAATCTTTGCTGGCTAAAGTGATTAATAAGACTGTATCACCTTCAAGTTCTCCATAACATTGGAAAGTTTATGTGATTTATTTAATCTCTTCTTTCAAAGTAGCATTTTAGTCAAAAAAGCTCATAGTTCATCAGCACCATCCATAATCCTGAGTTCAATCTTAAATAAAGAGTAAACTATTTATGTAATCAAAACATTGCTTAAGTCAGTGGGTGTCAAAGTGCTAATTCTTGGGTTTCACCGCAGACTTACTGAACTCTGGGGGTAGGACCCAAAACTCTGTGGTTTAACAAGCCCTCCAGGTGATTCTGATGCACACTACAATTTGAAATTCATGGCTCCAAGTAAACAATCTTCTAATTAAGCCTTGCCATAAAAGAACTCCATCTGATCAAATTGTTCTACGAAGGGAATTTCTTTTTCTTCTCAAAATAAGGAATAAAAACTTTTACTTGAAGTTCGATCAAGTTCTTTAAGACTTTCACTCTGAAAATGTAGGAAATTTCTACACATAGATAAAATGACACATTTTCCTCCCATTTTATAAAAAGCAACATCCTTGATACAGAAAATAATTCAAAGCCTTGGTGCTAACGAAGCTGATGACATTCAGAGTAGTAAACAAGACATTCCAGCAGTGTTAACTGAGATTTTATGATATTATATACAAATGTTGTAAGCAATGATTTTGATGATGTGTGGTGCTACTTTCATCTCCGGAGCCACAAAATCAGATACATTAACAAATATTACAGGTGCTCACCAAAGCACAAAATCCACCAATTTTATTTTGTTTGAAAATGTAGTCCTCAAAGAAAATTCTGACTCTTTTAAACTTCTGACAACATTTAATGAAAATACATGTAACTGTAAGCCCAAAAGCTGGCCACAAAGAATGAAATGAACATTCTAATCTGCTGAATGTTTAAAGGAAAGAAATTTTAGAATCTATTTCTTTGTGACTAGTTTCAACATACCAGGTCATTTTTAGGGTGTTGATGGGAGGGTGTCATGTGTCAAATGGCATCTTATCTATTGTATTTCTTTCTGCCAAGCCGTAACTTGACTTAGCCCCTTTCAGAATAAATAGCTTAACAAAATTGTGCCAAATCATGTGCCGATTTTTTTAGTTTGACTGCATGATAAGCAAATTAAGGCAAGGATTAGGGCAGATCCAAGATTTAATTAGTGTCCAGCCTTGTTCAAATTGAGCTTATTTTTCACATGTGTTTTCAGGATGGACAGTTACAAAGAGCCCCTTTAGTTCTGCTGGTTCTATGCTTACATTGCTAAACCCATGGCCAAAAAGACTCACTGCAGGTTTTTTACAGCATTATATTTGCATAGTGACTAAATCCAAAAGATTAGCAACTTCTGTCTTCCTCCTTTCCTTCCATTTCTTGCCTTCCTCTCTTTTGAGTAAGTTCAGTGTAAAAATAAAGAAAAGTAATTCTGGAAAATATCAATGCCTTTCATGTCTATTCCTCAGTATATATCATACATTTCAAGACAATTATTAACTTTGAGGTATTGAAAATATCAATTTAGAGCTGATTTGTTATTTAAGCCATATTAATGGAACTCTAAATAACTTTTATTTTCAAAAATTATCCCCCAAATTTATATATTGTTTGCAAAATTTTATAGATATTATAGTCTTTTATGCATTGATTCAACATTTTAAATAATATATTTGTTCCTTATTTAAAAACCTTTTTACGCAGCAGAGCCATTTTTAATGAATTGTGTTTGACCCTCAATAGATGATATAAATGAAAATTAAATTGCTCTAATTGAAGCACTGGGAGAAACAAAAGCCCCGTTGCACAGCCAAGTCTCCTTTTCAGCCCATGGGACCACAAGAATATCTATGTATCTACAAAAAATCTCTGTATCTGTTTAACAGTTCTATTTCAAATCAGTTTTAGAACAATGTAAAAGTAAAAATGTTGTATATAAACAGTAATAATAATAATAATATGTACTCACTGCGTGTCATAAATTGGGCTCTGACAGTCTATTTAGTTGTTCTATTTCACTTAATTCTTGCAAAATCCTTTGAGAAATGATTATCTCTCTTTTACAGACAAGCAACTGCATCTTAACAAGGTTAAAAAACTTGCTCATATTTACCAATAGAGGAATATAAGTGTTAGAAGAACCACAGTGAATTTTCAGCACTAAGCAGATTTTAAGGCATGGATCAGAAAACCAAAGTGAATCCAGAATGTATTAAACCTCAAACAAACAAAACATTATATTTGTGAGATGTCTACAGATTAGGCATCAGGTTATAAAGCCCATCTGAGTAAGATCCCTAGTACCAACAGGTAGAGTAGCAAAATAGGCTAAATGATTTGTTGCAACAAGGTAGACAGCACACCACAGGCCCATGAGGTGTTCATGTTTGAGTGCGGTTGGAGTAGGAAAGATTTCCGGTAACTTCTGAATTTGCCATGATTGATTCTAAGGCACGGTGAGTATAGGAAGGATCAACTCTGGACTGACTCAATTTCTAAGGTGGAAGTAAGATAAGTAGATTTGAGCCTTGCTGACTGAGGTGATGGAAGCTAACAAGTAAGTGTCTCACTGCCCTTAATTCACAAGGTGAAAATGGCAAAGCAGGATGATAGTCACTCAAAGAAAGGAAGTCATTTTGACACTATACAGCAGCAATGAGAGAAGTATTATTCCCTGTTAACGTTACAGCTGGCTTTATCAATGTCTGTTGTTACAGTCTGATTAACTGCAGAGCTGATGTTTACCGTCTCAGCCCTGAGAATTTTTTTTTACTCTTTCAGATTCAGGCTGGTTTTTTTGTTTGTTTGTTTCATTTTGTTTTGTTTTTTATCTCTTCAGAACTCACAATCTTTTCATTATTTAAAAGGTGGAGTCTAGAACTAGAGAGTCTGGAAGTTAACTCTGCTCCTTTCTGTCACTTCCGGATTGAAGGACTGTGAGCAATTCGCATAACCTCTGGGTGCTTCAGTTTTCTTGTATGTAAAACTGGTAAAATAATTACACTTTTGTCATATTTGAAACATAAATTTAGTACTGTGTCCAGCATTTAGTAAATGCTACATAAGTGCTAGGACTATATTAATCATACTCAACTGTAGGTAAAGTATTCTTAATGTTCACAAAATATTTGTGATGCAGACAACTTTTGCATTATGCATGGAAATACAATGCAATTCATTGTATATATAAGGACCATAAAACAAATGTGAAAGGCAAAGGCACAGATACCACAATAATTAGACCTTTAGTTCTCAATCTGTTTTTCTTTTCCCTATTCCAAAGCAGAGTCTCGCTGCCAGATCATATTATATACAACAACGTGGATGGAAAATCTAACTAAAACAGTGTGCTCTTGGCTTAATAAGAACACAAGCAAGGCTAGAAAACTTTTTATAGATATAAAACTATGATCAACGTGTACATTCTGTGTCTACTCATGAGTATGACTACACTTCAGGCAAGGAAACTGACATTCTAAGAGAGTATATAAATTTTATTTTCATTATTTCACAGCTTTCCTCAATTTATAATACAAAATCAGTGATTAGGCCAGTACAAATATGAGAACATCTTGAAAAAAGAAAATTATATAAAAATATCTGTATAAGGTAAAACTGGATTATATCTTTGGGACAGAATAGATTAAGTTTCTAATTTGATAGTAGGAAAATAAATAATGTACAGTTAAAGAATAAACTTACTCTTTTGACTAGAGTTGATGTACTAAGCAATCAATGAAACCACTAATCGTGTGTAGGTTGAAAAATCTATACATACAGTGAACCTTGAACAAACTGGGGTTTGGGAACACCAATCCCTGTGCAGTCAAAAATCCAGGTAGAACTTTCAACTGCCCCAAAACTTAACTACTAATAGCCTACAGTTGACCAGAAGACTTACAAACAACATAAATTGTAGATTAACACATGTTTAGTACTGTATTCTTATAATAGAGTAAGCTGGAGAAAAAAAAAAGTTAAGAAAATCATAAGGAAAAGAAAATACTTTATAGTACTCTACTGTATTTATTGAAAAAATCTGCATAAGTGGACACATGCATTTCAAACAGATTTTGTTCAAGGGTTAACTGTATTTAAAAGCATAAACAAGGTTATTTATAAGTATATATTATTTTTTCTGAGATCTAATTTATACAAGCCCTTCTAGAATAGAAAAAAAATTAAAAATTGGATAATTAAGGCAAAGTATGGAGCTAAAACTATAAAAAGAAAAAACCCCAGAAATTGCATTGAATGATATAATGACTATGGAGTATGATGGAATTTTCTTAATACGAAAATTTTATCATAAACTATTACAAGACTCTGGGGGAGGAGTGACTGTACGTAGTATGTTTTGACAGAATCTAATGTAATATAAAATAAGATGCATATACTTGTCAGTGGATTATGTTTTTTATCCTAAATCATTCCTAATGACTGTTACATACAACTCAGATATTTTTCATAGTAGGTTCAAAGGCTATAAAACAGTCTCATAATTTTATTCATCTTTTGATTATATTTTTACTTTCTTGGCTCAGCTCATTTTTCTTCTTTTCAAGGAAATCCTGAGATTGACTCACCAGATTAAAATACACACACACACACACACACACACACACACACACACACACACATACTTCTTTGGTACCAAATCGTGAAACTAAGGATTTTGCTCTGTCTGTTCAAGAAGCTTGGAAAAAAGAGATCAGAACTATCTGTGGTTGTGACAATATGTAGCACATTAAAGGAAGCACAAAGAGAATTATTCTCATTACATTTGCTACTTCTCTTCACAAATCCTTCCTCTTAAACATTTCTGAAGATAGTTTCCCAGTACTTCTTTTTAATAGGATTTTTTTCCCTACTGAAAGATTTCTAGATTGCTCTCTTTTTGGAAAAGAAGGAAAAAGTCTTAACAGGGGGAAGGGAGGGCAATTTTCTGATCTTCTTGCCTGAAGAACAGATGACTTACCCTTCAAATGACTCCTGTGATTAGGGAAAATAAATGAGCATAATGCACCAGGCTTTCAAATACTCCATTTTCCTGTCATTATGGCATACTAAGCTTAACATTTCTAATTATATACATCTATAATTTTAATTCAAGACTCTTGTCCTTTAGTGAAAGAATCTAGCTTTCTGAATCTTAGCTAGTGACAAAAAAATAAATTTTCCTAATCTAATTCTAAATTGGATTAATTGAAAACCCACTGAATTGTACTGAATAAAAGATTACATTCATCTAAACTATCACTGGATGAAACAATTTTTTTCATGTGGACTATGATTATTTATCTAATTATAAATTTTCTTTATTCATGTACTATTGCTCCTCAAGCTTAGATTTCTTACCTCCTTTTTGAAAATCATTTTTACTCAACTTTACCTTCTCCAATTAAACGTTATAAACTAAACTAAGCCAATTTTGACATGAATAACTCTTAGTGTCATTTATTTGTAAATAATTAAAATTCTTTAAAATGGATGAAATTAAGTATGTCCCTACAACCTATCAACTTATAATTAAAACAATTCTCAGACCAAATTCCATCATACATATATGTATTAAGTAAATATATATTAAGAGGCACAAAATATTTCATAAAACCTATATTCTAAATTAAAGAAATCCCATCTCCTTGCTGTTTTGGCTAACTGAACACAATCTTTATGAAACTGTTGATGGACACATGCCCAACAATATTCAAGGAGGAGGATTCTCTGATTTTGATGACTGGGAAATGGCAAACTGAAATTCTCCAATAAATTATAATTTCTATATGTAGAATTTTTTATGGAGATAATTTTATCTTTCTTCCTACTTCTTAGATTCTTCTTAGATTCTTATGCTTGTTCATATAAGATTGAGACTTGTCCGTAATCTATTTTAGTCATTTTACATTTATCAACTATCATAAATTTCATCAGAGAGAGAGAGAGCACCAATTTCTAATACTTACTGAGCTACCTTTAGATTGACTAATTTGACCAGCTGATCAATTCTCTGAAGTGGGACAAATAACTGGCCTTAAAGTGTCGCTTACATCCACCCAGCTTTTTATATTGCACTGTCCTGGTTGATTTGTTTAAAATTAAATTCTGGATTTCATAACATTTGGTTGGCATATTGCCTTCTCTGGGAAGGAACCCTCGTCTAAAGTAAAACAGTGAAGAAAATCAGTCATTTATTACTTTACGTGAGTTTATTTTCCACTATAAAGGTTATTATGTGATTATATAGTTAGGGGCTCATCATCTATAACTATTAAAAATTATTACAGTAGATTTTCCACTAGCCTACGCTTGAATGTTGGATAGCAATATTGCAGCTGTATCATGAAGAGAAAGTGGTTAGTCAACTATTAATTGTCTATAAAAGACCTTCAAAGGCTCACTGGTTTTACTACTTAGAGATTGGGACTAGTAAAGGAGAAACTGGCATGAACTAAATCTGTTGAGATCTTGTCAGGGAAATGGTAGACTGGTCGCCTTGCTCAGATATGTAGCTGGACCTAAATCTAAAAACATATCCTAAGACGAAAAAATAAATATTTGAAATATACCAGAACGGGCACTGTCAAAGAGAAAGAGGAATCACTTAAACATATGGGATCAAACCAGAATGCCCAGGTCAGTCTTGGACACAATAACAAGGACTAAGTACTTAGAAACCTATCAAACTTGAAGATGTGTAGAGGTAGCAGGAAAGCAAGGATCTCCACACATAAAAATGGTACAAATTCATTCAGACAAACAGGTGGCTCTTCAGCTGTCTTTATCCGGATTACTGCCAGCACAATGTTTTCATTCTCTGATCTTAAAGTTTTCTCAAATGGCCTCTAAGAGACAGCAAAAAAAATTAACAGCAAGATGCAAATCCTGTTTCCTGAAAATATGATTCTTCCATGCAATCTCTTTAATCTTTTGATATCTCTCTACTGGGTAAAAAGCTGCTTTTGCACCTACCAAAAATTTCAGTAACAATCTAGGAATATCCCTAATTGATGCTTGTTCTTTTTAGTTTTGACTAGAAATTAGACAGAAGTGATAAAATCATTTAAATATACAGGTATTCAATTGATGTAGAGGTGAGAGAATTTGTTTCCTTGCTTATAAGTAATAAAAATAATTTGTACTTTATGTAAGACTATTAAAATTGAGAAAATGATCTATTTATTGATCCTTTTTTGTAGCCAATTCTATTTAATTCTATTGGAAAGTTTGAATACCCACTAGTGCCTACTATGTTACTCTTCAAAGTACAATGATAAATAATGTGCAGTCTTAGACTTTGAAAATTTTACTTCACCTACCAAATAGATTTCTGGCAATGTAACAGATTCATACAAGATTCATACTTTTACAATTATTTAATGAATTCTAGGTAGTTTGATTTTTATTAAAGTAATTGTAACAAAAATAGCTATCATGTTTAATGAATGATCATCTTATTATTACTGTGTGCCTACACAGTGTTTAAAAAATAAGTCAATTCTTCAATTACCTTATACAGTAGCTACTACTACTATTACATTTTACATGTTCAGAGAGGTTAAAGTAATTGTCTTCTGGTCACACAACCAGTAGTAGCTAGGAGAAATTAACCAGATGTTGCACACACCCATGTTATCTGATTCTAAATTAATCCTACTACCATTGACTATATCATTTTTTTCTATTTTCCTGACAAGTACATATTAAATATGTACAATTTGAAGACACAGCTCAAGGAACTTGTAATACATCTGTGAGCAAAGACAGAAAAAAGTACTGCCTTTTTAGAGCATATTTATAGGGATCACGATATTAATCAAGACACAAAACCAAAAATAAATAATGGCATGTTACATTACGTGATAATAAGTGCAATGAAAAATAGTGCATCCAGATATGTGAAATTTGGAAGAGGGAGATTATAGTTTTAAATAGAGTAGTCATATCAGACTTCATTGAGGGGAGGACTTTTAAGCAGAGACTTGAAGGATGTGTGGAATAAAGATATAGATATCCAGGGGAAAAAAAGTTCCAGGCAAAGGGAATAATTAGCACAAAGTCCCAAGTGGGGGATTTGTCTGGAATATTTGAGGAATTACAAAAAAAAAAAAAAAAATCAGTGCGGATCCAGTGGTGTGAGAGAGATAGTAGTGGGAAAAGCAAAATAGACAAAAGGAGACAATGTAGAGGCTTCCAGGGCTTGGTGTGGTTTTACTAGTTTTCCCAAAGAGCAACAGGGATATATGAAAGCATTTTGAGAGTAAGAATGACATGATCTGTCTGATCAATCTGAAAAACATGTTGAGAAAAAACTTGAAAGAGGATGTATGTGGCAGGAATGGAACCATAGAGACAAGTTAGGAGGTTTTTGCAGAATCTAGGTAAAAGGCCATAATGGGTAGCAACAGGGTACTTAGGGAGAAACTGCCTGAGTCAGAATTTATTTGAAATTAGAGCCAACAGGAAAATTGGGCAGGTTGGTTTTGAAACAAAGAGAGAGAAATTAACTTTAACTCCAAGTTTTAATCCACGCCAAGCAGAAATACTAAGTTACCATCAACTGAGAAGGATGGTAAAAAATGTGGCTGGAATATCTTTTTGCCTTTTCTTTTGGGGATGGAGGGTATGAACATCAAGGGTTCAATTTTAAATATATTTAGGTTTTAGAAGTGGAAATATCAAGTAGGCTTCTGTATATATGTCTGGAAAGAGAAAACTAAGGTTGAAGATGTATATTTGAGAATTAATATATAGATTTATTTACATCATAGAATTTAAAATCCAAAGATTGGAAGATATTAGAGAAAGTGAGTATAGATAGATAAGAAATGAGGTTCCCAAACTGAGCTGTGGTCATTATGAAGTTGGAGAAAAGAGGAATCATCATGAATACTTAGCAATAACAAAAAGTAAGCAACAAGATGAAAATCAAACAATAATGACAACAATAGTGGATGCCCTGGAAAGCTAAGGAAGATAGTTTGTCAAGGGAAAAATGAGTTATTGACAATGTTATATAAGACTACTGAGCCCTGAATACTGGATTCAGTGACTAAGAGTTGCAGATGACAGTGGAAAAGCATTTCCAGTTAAGGGATGAGAGTAGAAGACTGAATGGCATAGGTTCAAAATAAAATTGGAGGGAGAAGAAAAGAGTCTGCAAATATAAACACATCCTTTAAACTATTTTATGTAAAGGTAACCAAGGAAATGGTATATGAGATGTCTGTGGAAGTGGGGTCAGGTTAAGTTTGTTTTTAATTGGAGAAATAACATCATTTTATATAAGGAAAGAAATAATTTAGTAGAGAAGGAAAATATGATGATATAAGTTAAGATGGAAAGGAATTGCTAGAACAATGTTCTTGAGTGAGTGTGATCAAGATGAAAAGTATAAGTATAAGCTATTGGTAGGAATATGAACAGCTAATCTATAGCAAAAGACAAACAGAGGGTGGGAGTGTGTCTGCAGTTAGATGTTTTTGGAGAAACCTGTAGAAGTTGTCTTCCGATTACTTAATTTTGTGAAGAACATTAAGGTTGAGAATGGGGTAGGAAGTGTAGAAGACAGGAATAGGTGTCAGAGTTATCTAGGAGAGTAGGTCAGTGATTGGATTAGGGGAATATAGAATGACTACAGGGCAGCATTAAAATCCTCTGAGGTTTATAATCAGGAATTTAAAGTAGACAGAATTTTGTGGCTGTATATTTTCCCACAGCCACATTAAGCTACATGGGTACGAGGATGAAGTAGGCAGAGGGTTGGATTTAAAACGGGTTGTGGTTTGGTTAAGTGAGTATGACGAAGAATAAGAGAGGCAGGGAAGCTGAGGTGTTAGTTTTATAATGATTGATCATGGTATTTAAACTGGTTAAGGACAGATGAAAGGACATCAATGAGTTGAGTGACAGCAAAACGCCTACAGCAGCACACTAATGGCATCCTGGTAGAGTAAGCTCACAAGAATCAAAGGAGGCAGTGATCAGAGAGAGGGCTGCATAGAACAGACAGTAGAGGGTTGAATTTTTGAGAGTGACAAGGATGACAGTAGCAGTGAGTGGCAGAAGTAGGATAAAGGTGAAGATGGAGGGGAGTTCAATAAACGGAGTTCTAGAAGAATCATCCAGGTATATTGAAGTCACTAATATTTTTAGGGAAAATGTATGAGAATAACCTGAAAGTCCATATAAAGTACATGGAGCTATGTATCCCACATTGAATCATTAAATTCTTAATTACGTAGCTTGCTTAAAAGCAAGGTATACTATTTTACATAGTGTTTCTATAACAATGTAAAATTACAAAGGAAAATATTCATATGTTTCATGCACAGAGGTTTATCTTGTATTTTTAAAATGTGTAATTCTATGCCTGCTACATTTTTCAAGCATCTTCAGTATTATATTCAACTATGCTTTCCTGAACCTTCAGCTTTTTTATAGTTCAAATGATTTCCACATCATTTAATACTTTTCTATAATGACTCTGCTTTTCTAATCTGTTTAGTTAAAAACCGATGGCTGTTTATCCATTTCAGTTCTCAGGTGCTTGGTTTCTTGCTTCTACAGCTGCTTTTTGCTGACCTCACCTCTCTGGTGTTGTCGGCAAGAGAGCAAGGCTAAAATGGAAAACACAGAGTTCACATTCACACTCCTTTTCCCTGAATTCTGGCATTTCTCCAGCCACCTACTCCCTCGTTGCAGTTCACAGTAATTTAATCTCACGCTACATGAAGAAAGTAAATTTTCCAGTTTAATTTAGAGTATATAAGATTAGAAACAAGAAGCATTATACAATTAAAAAGAAGAAAAAACCCACAGCCAATCCAATAAAAGAAACTGACATCTCAGAGGGCAAATAAGAAACACATCTTGTCCCACAGTGTTCTATTTCATTCCACAATGAGGCCCTGCAGTAGATTTCACTTCTCTATTGGGAAATAAGTTTTCCTTTCCAGAAGAACAAATATGTATGATATGTGGTTGACAAGCTGCCCAATAACCCATAGCTATTTATTGCCAAGAATTCCATGCAAAGCAGACTAATACTACCAGAGCTTAAGATACCGTGTACTACAAGATTGACGAGCTTTTTTGGAGAGCTTCCTAAAAATACAGTGATGTGATGTTTAATATATGCAGCCAATTTCTATTCCTGGTGAGTTCCCCAATTACCTGATTTGATCATTCTGCATTCTAAAACACATACCAAATCCTCAAGAGTAATCCATAATAAATTCCTTAGCTCAAATCAATAAAATATATTTAAAAATATTCTGCCGTCTTTCATTTCTTAATTTTGCATAGTTTAGAGCTGTATAGTTCTATATTTGTCTTCAAAATAATACCGCTCTCTTCATGGCTTTTGCCCCAAAATACCTCTCTGTACTTTACTTTCACATCATTTCTAACAGAGCTCTTTATCTTCCTTTCCTCTTTAGTTTTATGAGTCAGAATATGAACACTTTAAATGAGTTCCTATACCTCTGCCTTTAGAAAACTTGATTTTGATGATAACATCATGGCTGATTTTATATTTTCTGATTTAGTTGTTCTCTTTTCCTCAGAAAATTACCTAAAATTATAACATGAATTTTAGTTCTGTATGTTTAAGTGGAGAAGAAGGCTCATGGGTGCAAATAGTACAGTGATAGTTTCCTTGCTTAATTTTCAAAAGCTACCCCTAGAATTTGGATGCAATGCTAAATATTCCTCTTCCTGAATTCATAACTTTGATAGAGAAGACTCCTTTGTACTTTGAACAAAGGAGAGAAAGCCCATGAAATTAGAAATACTCATTACCATGGACACATGTACATCCATATACTACATAAATTGATGTCTCTTCTTGTGAGGTCAGATACTGGTTCCATCCCAAGGGGTTTAACCCATTGCTTTTCCTACTCCAAGTATGTACAAAGAAGAAAGGATCTATTTCTTGCTTATTTAACTATAGTTATTTGATGTACTATATGTTGGCTAACCGAACATAAAAAAAAGAGATATTTCTGTTTGTTAAAATAAAAATAAAAAGCCCACCAGAATTTACTTCTCTATATAGTTAGAAAAGCAGATAACTAAAAAATTACCTCTTATGAGACCAGGTGATAAAAATATCTTTCAGGATCACAAGTAGCAAAGCCCTATGAGCTACCATGGGAAGAGAAGCTTTCTCTGGGCTGGAACCCCTTGACTTGATGTGGAGAGGAGAGGCCATTCATCCTGTATTTTAAACTTGACTCTGGCTGAGACAAGCTATAGCTGAATTCTTCCTCCATATTTCCATTTTTATTACATGAAGTATCAGTAGTGTTCCAACTTTATTCTTTTTTCTTTAACAAATATTTTGGATATGTGAGGCAGAAGATAAGTTTATACCTGCTGGAAAGGAAGGGGCTATATTGGTTGTTCTTAAGATGTAAACTACTCTTAGGATTGAAAATCACTTTAGATCTCTACAATTAAGTATACTTCAGCTAACAATCTTTTTTTTTTTTTAAATTTCAGGCTGTATATAGTTTTAAAATATATATGCTCCATCTTTATTTTTTTTTTAAAGATTTTATTTATTTGAGAGAAAGAGAGCATGGGAGGCGGGGCAGAGGGAGAAGCAGATTCCCTGCTGAGCAGGGAGCCTGAGGTGGGACTTGATCCCAGGATTCTGGGATCATGACCTGAGCTGAAGGCAGATGCTTAAAGGACTGAGCCACCCAGGTGCCCCTATATGCTTCTTCTTATAAATATCTATCTCTCATACTAATGACTGAATTCTTGTTCTTTTTTCATAACTCTATAAGTATTTAAAAGGTGAAAACAAATTATTATCTATATATTTGCCTGTGAATAGGAAACATTTATGGACCACATTCATTTGGATGCATTAAATAATTCTTATTTTCTATTGTTTTAATATTTGAATAGTAGTTTAATTTTTTAAAGGCATGAATTAGTGTGAATTCCCATTAATCAAAATGTTGCTTGATGGATGTATTTGTATCTACTGTTGTATAACAAATAACCCCACAATTTAGCAGCTTAAAACAAAACATTGATTTTGTCTCAGTTTCTGAGCATCAGGAACGTGGAAGTAGCTGAAGTCTGCCTCAGGGTTTCTCATGAGATTTTAGTCAAACTATGCACCAGTCAGTGCTGCAGTCATCCCAAGGCTGGTGTGAGATGGTAGAATTTGTAAGCTCCTTTACATGTCTGTTGGCAAGGCAACATGTTCCTTCATGGCTATTCACCAGAGAGTTTAGTTCTTCCTCCTGTGAGGGTCTCATTAAGGCTTTTTACAACATGGCAGCTTACTTCCTCCAGAAGGAAGGTGGGAGAGGTGGGGTAGGGAAGGATGGGGGAAGGGGAAACCCCAAGATGGAGACAATAGTTTTTTATAACCTAAGCTCAGAATATGCTTGTGATGTAAGTAATATGTTTACATATATTACTTACGTATATGTATGTACTTATGTATATGTACTTAATATGTAACATTACATATTAAGTAATATGCTTAAAGTATACACTATATATACAGTAGTACAAAGCATATACTATTGAACACACAGATCAACCTGAATACAATGTGAAAAGAATTTACACAAGAATATGAATAGCAAACAGTAGGGATCCTGGGCCACCTTGAAGGCTGACTACTATAGATAGATATACAGCTAAATCTGTTTTATTTACTTTTGAAATTAGAGAATTTGTACTTATGACAAAAAGTAGAAAAATAAAACTTGTGTATGCAAGATTAAACTATAAATGAAATTAGGATCACCTGGAAAATTAAAACATGTTTACTTGCAATAAGTGCATTATTCAGCATGCAAATTTTAAACAATTAGTGGGATATAAAAGGTAACTGACAACTTCACAATTTTAAATCTCTTTTTAAAAATGGAAATTAAATGACTTCTTTGAAATCATTAAATAGAGTTATATGAAGTTCAGATCAGGTATGTAGATTCTAGGTACCTCAAACTCTTTCTATTAAGGGCAAATTACAAATTTCAGGTTACTATGAATTCTAGCATTTACACTCTGTTGCAAAATTAACAAGCTGCAATGAGGTTATAAATATACAATCTTACACACAGATGTGTAAAAAAGATCAAAGATGATGATAGTAAAAGAATACCATTCTGTTGTTTCATTCTAAATATAAAAAGGGGAAAGATTACATAATGCTGGAAAAAATCCGAATGGTCAAAGTTTGTATACTATTTATATTTGAATAACCCATTATAGGAAAACACTTTGTTTTCTGAAGAACGTGATACAAAAATCATAAACTGAATATTTAAAAATTGAATTTATTTTTCCTGTTTAACTCTGTTAAAAAAAATTAAATCATTCTAATGGAAAAGAGACTGAAATATTGAATTTTTTCCATTGTAATTTATGCAAGATTTTAATCTCTGTTTTATTTTCATTCCTATTGTCTAACCAGTAGTTTTCTAGAGGGCAATATTCATCTCACTACTTCCCCTGTGTGCTGGCCTGGGGCAGAGGAAGTCTACATCTCCCCACTCCTTCAGAGGGTAGAAGTAAAGGATTTTAGGAACAAGCTGAACTTTGATGCTCTTCAATTTATCCTAGTCCCTCCCCCAAGCACCCTCTACTCTATATTGCTGATTTCGTATTGATAAATTTAATAAAGACTTAAGGTTTTAATTAGGTTTTACCCTCTTATACTCAGTGTGCATACTAGGATACACATAATGGACTCAACTCAATCATATTTCATAACTACAGATAAACATAAATCGGGTATATGAAGTCCATTGTTATGGCTATTTAATAAATTGTTTAGTTTATGATTAATGACATTCTTTTTCCCTAACAATATTTTTTCACTAATAACTAGATAACAGTCTTGCAATAATTTCTCTTTTCAATTAGCCTAGAATTACTTTTTTATATACCTTTGACCCTCAATCTTTCTGAGACATATTTTATTTTTATTTTTATTTTTTTATTTTTATTTTTTCAGTGTTCCAGGATTCATTGTTCATGCACCACACCCAGTGCTCCATGCCTGAGGCATATTTTAGTTATACTTCTGAATCATTTTGGTTTACTGATTAAACAACAAAAACAAAAAACTAATTTGAAATTTGTTTTGAAAAGCAAATTTTTAAAATATTATTCTGTATTCACGATAGCTTCAAGTAATCCTGACTATATCACTTGAAATTTTCTTTTTACCATGCTTTCTCTTTTCTCACTCTTTTCTTTCTTTCATGGTATTAATTATGTGTTTTTGTGTTTTTTTGGCTTCTCTCCTGATTTGGATACATACATTTGCTTTGTATTTCTATTGATCATTCTTAAATTTTTAACATGTATATTTGATTCAACACAAATACACAAAATTAATATTTTATCCTCCTCTCTTGCACAAATACCTTAGAGGTCTTTAACCTTATATTGTTGTCCGTTATTAAGTTCTACTTTAAAAAAAATTTTCTCAAATTTGTCACTATTACATGGTCAATATTTATGTGTAATAGATGTTTACAATTATTTTTTGTTCAACATTTCTGTTCATATTTCTAACTTCAAATTTTCTTTTTCTGAGGTTCATATTTAATTCTTTCTGCAATGCCCTATAAGCAGTAAACTCGTCTGTTTGTTTCTAAACATATTTTAAATTTTTCATCACATTTTGTAATATTTAGCTGAGTGTATAATTTTCAGTTTCCAATATCACATCAGCAGTTTCATGACTAGGATCCATTTTCTTCTGCAGCCTCTACTGTGGATGATAAAAGAGACTAGTCTAATTTTCAATACTCTTGTATATATTTTGTCTCTGTTTTTACTATTTTTCTTTGCCTTTGGTGTCATACCCTCTCAATACAATATCTAAGAGAAGATACGACTGTGTTACTGATTAAAGATATCTTAATTTATCTCTGTCAGCTGAATTGAAGGTAATTTCTTCAAGTCTATTTCCAGGTCAGCAATTTGCTTTTCAGATGTTTATTTTACCAATTAAGCTTTTAATTCCAACAACTACATTTTTTTTTCACATTTAGTCTGTTTCCTTTTAAAATTTGATTCTTTTTCTTCATGTCTTATTCTTTTACTATGAGATGCCTTTGATGATCTCTTAAACAGTTTTAAACCTACACAATTTATAGATATATTCAGATTACTTTATAGTTTTGGAGGCACCATCACTTGTGTTTGCTGTATCTCTTTACTTTATCACTGTTATTGTTTCTTATGCAATGTAATTTTTCTGTTCTGAACACATTTTCAAATAAATTTCTCTGCCTTACCCCCAGGAAGCTTTCCAACAAAAGGACCACATCATCTAAGTTTCCTTACTGTGGACAGCACACATCCAATGCAAGGATGTAAAAACCTGGACCCCTCACCCCCATCCATACCTGCTGGAAGGCAGTATGCTGATGGGTGCAATTTCTGAGTCATTTGAAAGTTTAAGTAAATTTAAATCTAAATTCTATAAAATCATATGACTCTCACTGAGTGCCATCAATACAATAAAAACATCAAGGAGTGAGGTAATTACTCAAGAATAAGGCAAAATGTGGATATCCAACAGCCTCATTGGCAGAAAAAGACTTTCATCTCTGTAGCTGGAAGTCAGAAAAATCAGGAACCAGATTTAATTAGGCTCCATACAATGTGAAATTCTAAAGCCTTGGGTGTTGGTTTTGCCACAATTAGTAATCTGGTTGAGAAACAATGGATTCTCAGATTTGGAATGCAAACACAAAGGTGATGTGCTCAAGAACCTGAAAACTCAGATTTCCTAAACTTTCTGGGCCAGCCGAATTAGCACATTTGTTCCTAATAAGATTAGCACTCCACTCTTGCTTAAAGATAATGCAGAGGCTTCAGCCTTGCAAGACAAGTGTAACTTCTTTCTAGATTTACAGCCATCTTCAATACTGGCCAGACCTATAACTAAGGTTAAATCACAAGTGTAATGGAGCCAGGGATGTGTTGGCCTATAAAATGAGGAAGGCATAAACTGAAGGAACTGTAGGATGTGTACTGGTAGGAGCTGGGCGATTATAAATGGAACAAGATCTTGAGAGCTAGAATATGAGGGGGTGGAATATAAATTTGGTTAAGAGAGTGTATTGAAATGCAATTACTCTCCCTTAATGTAGTACATTTAACATTCTGTATGTCCTGAGGAGATAAGTAATTAGATAGGCTAATTTGATGCTTTGAAGCTTGGAAAAAGCAATGGCCTTCCCAACATAAAGTAAAAATGCAAGAAATACAATGGAAAATGGTGGAGGTAAGAATAAAATGGTTCAGAGAAGTGACAAACTGGGATGGATATACTATGAAGGTCAGAAAAGCCACTAGCAAACTATGTTCTTTAGGAAGGGATGGAAGACACTATTTATGAAAGTGATAAAGAATATCCTCTTGAGAGGGTCACCAGCAATTTTGAGAAGCTCAATAGTGAATGCTTCTGTATTTTGTGGCTTAAAAGACACAAAAGTGCTACAGATACTGATTTCCTGATAGTAAGAGGAAGTGATGAGATCCCAGCATACTAGAAGCCAGGTGGTGATATATAATTAATAAGAACAGCAAGGTCAGAGTGGCAGCCAGTGGAGACAGATGTGTGGAGAGATATGAAGATGGTTACTAAAATCAAAATGTCATAGAGACAGCCAGCAATGCTACTTTTCAATCTATATTATCAAAATAATAAATTATAGATGATCTGGAGGTAGAGGGCAGCTGGTGCAATAAAAAATAATTATCCTTTCTCAGATTCTGGATTAGAGCCAGTTTTCAAAACTGGTATAGCACTGACTGATGGAAAGGCCAAGTTAGCAAGGGGAAGGAAACTGTAATATCACAACAAGTACATACAGTTAGGATTTATCCACCCAGCCACAAAGAGACCTATGGCTGTTCTCTTGGATAAAAATACACTAGAGAAATGGAAATACACAGATATTTCAAGAACCATTTGGAAACACAGACCTATGGACTAGAAGTGCTATCATGGCACCCCCCCCCTTACAGTAGAACAAGTGATAAATTGAATCTAGCCTTGTTATAAATATCTATATTTCCACTGAGTCCATGGACCCATGTGACAGTTATTTTACTAGAATATGTAATTGGAGGGGGTATACACAGTTACTGACAGAAGTGTACATGCGTTCCTTGGCCTTGGGTAACAGCTCTCATACAGACGAGTCCAAGCAGAGGCATCTAGATCTGCCCAGCTAAGAGAGTCACTATTTAAAAAAAAAAAAAAATCTTATCCTAAGGCAGCAATTAATAACACATTTAAATATCTACAAAATGTAGGGATAGTGACTCTCATTACATTCCCATTTAATTCACCATTTACCAAAGAATCTCTCTGGCACTCTTAAAACATCAGATGGATTCTGGAGGATTATATTGTATTACTGCAAACTTTGCAGAAGCATATGGTAGCCTAACTGTAGCTGCCTTCTCCCCTGTCAGTCATAATATAGTTTCAAGGGACCTGGACCACCTAAACGTTCTATAGAAATTCCAGTTTCAATACTATTATGTAATCAGAATTGAGAAGAAGAGGAGTGTACATTAATGGACTTGTAATGCACAAAGCACTCTAGAAGGTATGACATAAACACTGAAGATTTAAGAACCTGCTACACTGGTGAGGTTTCTAAGGGTCCAGTGGTCTGGGGCCTATCAAGATTTCTCTTTAAAAATAAAGGACAACATATATTTCAGGTCTCTCATGATTCCCACTATTTAAAAGGAAGCAAAATTACTAATAGGCATCTTTAGGTTCTGGAGTCCAGATACCTACACTTGCAATATTGTTTTGGCCCCTTTACCGAACGACAGGGAGAATTTGAATTTTGACATGAGCTCAGAGCAGGAAATGCCTCTGCATCAAGTTCATGCCATGATGTAAGCAACCAATTGCTTAGGGCTTATGATCCAGGAAACTATATAGTATTAAATACAAATGTGGTGACAAGGGATGTCATCCTTTAGAGGAAATTAGGACAATCTCCAAAAGAAGAATAACAACACAGACCACTAGGATGCTGGGAATAATTCATATCATCTACAATAGAGAATTATATTCTATTGTTAAAAATACCTACCAGCATGCTAGTAGTTTCTGGTAGAAACAGAGTAGATGGTCATTAGATACCACATGACTACACTGTCAGAACCAACCATCGTAGGCTGAAATCTCTCAGACAATCCAAATCACTGGTTTAGAGAGGTCCAGAAGTAATACATCATTAAAAAGTAGTATACCCAGTTGCAGGCAAAAGCAGTATGAGAGGACAAAATACTCTGCAGAAGCAGGTGGCCCAGACCCCATGTTGTCACTACTGTTGCACCATTGCCTCTCCCTCAGGGTAAATATATGTCAACATGAAGTATATCATCATAGGAACCACTGGACATAGAATTTACCACACTGCTCAGAATCCAGATAAATAGAATGGCTATTGAAGACAACTAAAATGTCTTCTTGGAGAGGATACCTGGGAGAATGGAGCATTGTTCTTCAGGAGGTAGTATGCAGTCTAAATCAATCATCATTTTGTAGTGCTGTATCCTCTGAGGTAAAATATATGTCTGAGCACTTAAGGCTTAACTAGGAGTGAATTTACATATTATCATTTCTAGTTACCCATTTGAGAATTAATGTTTCCTATCCCCAAAATCTAGGGTATGCTCATCTAGAGATCTTGGTTCCAAGAAGGAAAACTCTTTTACCAGGAAATATAGCAAGAGAGTCACTGAACTTCAAGCCCTGCCTTCTTCCTGGTTACTTTAGTTCCTTGTGCCATGTGACAATCATGCAAGAAAAGAAGTGACATTTGGGTGTGAGTAATTGGCCATGATAATCAGGAGATGAAGCTGAGAATAGTTTCAGGGATGAACGCATTTAACATCTCTTGGTATTTTTGTGTCTATTTTTGATGTTAAGTGGACAAATGCAGTAGACAGATTGAGAATTATATAGTATAAAGGAATTTAGGGATGAGTGTTTGGGTTATCCTAGCACAGTAGTTACAAAGACATTCAGAAGAGCTACTTAAAAGTGAGAAGAATCTGGAAGGGGTAGTAGAGGAGGGGATGACAAATATCAGTAGTGGTCCAGAGATCAGCTATTGTATAAAAAGCTACAAGAGCAATATAGTCATTTTCCTCTTTCTCTAATGCTTCTCCAGAAAAAAAGCAAACATTCTGTAAAGTTCCAAATGGGATTAACTTTTCATATAAAGCCCATAGGTCAGACCACCATATGAAGAACTGTGGTGAACACTGTGAAGTACTATACAAATTCCTCCACGTTACTTTCAAGACTAAGGCAAGTATTCTTTCTGCAGCCGAAAGAATTTCTGTTTACAGCTCAAGCCTAGTTCTTTCCCTCTGCTAAAACTATCTACCTGTCCCAAGGTTATGCCTTCTTTCTGTTCAATATGGGGACACAGTGTTGTCCACTACTGAGGACAACTTTGAAGGGTCATCCCTTCAGAGTGCAGGCTTTTATTTCTCTCCATGTCTTTGCTCACTCTGTTATATATGTTCCTGAAAGCACTCCCCTATGTACTTTCTCCACATATTGATCTCAGAGTCTGAAGTAGGTTTTAAGACAGGGTGAAATTTTTACTTGGGTTTACTACCCCATGTGGAACATGAAAAAAAAAAAAAAATCAAACTTAAAATGTGCCCCACATGCATTTTTAATTTATCTATCACCGAGGTCCTTTTCCCTCACATTGAGAGCTTTACAAAAAAATAAACCTGTTTATTGCTTCTTCAGTTCATTGGATTGACATTTTGTAGGCCACCAAGACTTTGTTTTGAATGGACAGACTTTCAAAGTTTCCAGCTTTCTTCTCAAACTCAGTTGGATCTGAGATCATATCTTTCATTCCTAAGTAAGCTTCCAAACTTTTTTTTTCCCCCTCGAGACTGAAGGAGTTGAAACCAGTTCCTAGACCTCTGGATTACTTTGGCAACATCTTAAAGTTCTGGTTATGGATGTGAATTTTAATACTAAGGTTGTTTCTGGGACCTGTAGATTTCCCATTCATGTTATGAACCTGGATATTAAAAAATGTTTTTTATTTTATTATATTATATCCAGATATCTTATGTATAATTGATGAAAGGAATAACCTAGATCTACTCAGTTGGCCATGTAGATATAATCAGAACACCTTTCTACTCAGTATTTGGCATATAGAAGTTCATAGATTAATATTTATTGAACATAAAATATCTTGGGAAACATTTTTATATTAGGGAAATGTCATCACTATGACCTATTTCCACAATGGAATATTTTGCAAGAAAATCTGGTATTTAAAAACACACATTTATATGTGAATGTATGTCTTGTCTGTTCTGGCTGCTGTATCAGAATACTACAGACTGGGTGGCTTATAAACAACAGAATTTTATATCTCACAGTTTTGGAGATTGAGAAGTCCAAGATCAGAGTGTTTGCAGACTTGGTGTCTCATGAACACTCCACTGGCATGACCTAATTATCTCCCCAAATCCCCATCTCCAAATATAACATTGGAGATTAGGCTTCAACATGTGAATTTTGGAATAGCACACATAGTCAGTCTACAGCAATGTTTGTAGTATATTCTTATAAAATATTTTTAACATTTAAACATTTAATGTTTTAATTTTAAATGTTTAAATATTTAAACATTTGACATTTCCTTTTCCT
The DNA here is from genome assembly GCA_028534135.1 of Potos flavus. Taxonomy (NCBI): domain Eukaryota; kingdom Metazoa; phylum Chordata; class Mammalia; order Carnivora; family Procyonidae; genus Potos; species Potos flavus. The sequence goes on along the minus strand of CM052883.1, from coordinate 21,406,311 downwards.
TTAGTCTACAATGTGACTGCAGTTTCTTCAATTTTAATGTCATTAAATTTTCTAATCCACTTAGAGTTGTAAACTACATAAATAGAAGATAGACAATATACTTTCTTGCATAAAGTATACAAAAAGCACTGGACATGTATTTGTAGCACATGTGTAGATGTACTACACAGCTATTTTTTAAATGCATTTATGAGAAAGGAAACACGAAAGTTGGTAGGCTTTAGAGTTAGAAAACCTAAATCCAAAACCTGAAAATCTCTCTTTATTAGTCCACTGATCTTGAGAACATTATCAAACTTAGATTAGCATATTTTATTTTCCCTCATCTGAGAAATGGAGGCAGCAACTTAAGTAGTCACAGAGCCATAAAGAACCAATTAATATGAAGATCGTGAAATTATAAAGCAATATCTGAAATTTAATCATCACCACCATCATCCTATTGGTTATTATACCTATAAAACAAAGTATAATTTCTAATATGGACCAATGACAAATGAAATTACCTAAAAAATGTACCCAACTATAACTTTGAAAGTTGAAATGGGACTTCTATCCACAAATGGGAAAGTGTTGAACAAACTAATTAAAATACCACCTATTAATCATTTATATAGGTCAATAACATAAGAATAAGTAAATCCCGGTATTCTGTTTATCCTATTCTATAGAAATGCTGTGCCTAGATCTATGGCTTAAATACTTAAATTATCGATAATTGTGGCATTTAAGTATAGTATTGTTTATGGAAGAAATAACAACTATAATAAATAGAGAATTAACAATTATAAAAATTAAATATAAGCATATATCACTAATAACAGCTATACTAAGGCTTTCTTTTCCAACCAAACCCTTCCCAAAAATAAAAGTTATAACAGCTTGAAAATACATTGAATGAGAGAAGGTTTAGTTATAAACTTTAACTTTAATACCACTGTATCAAAATGGAATTACATTACAAATTACCTTACAAACAGAATAGTTCCCCCGCCATGAAATTTGTTCATAACCTATTGTGATGAGCTATTTCTGAGGCCAATTTAATATGATAATATTAAATATGGAATTCCTATTATTTACACTTCTAATTTAATTGTATGCTTACCAAGAAATCTTCAAATATGAAGTCTGTCATTTTCTACTCAGTACTTGAAGGAAGAGATGTGCATTGATTTCCTTCCTTTATTTTATTTCTCACTGAAAGCAAATTGTATTGTTATTCTGGCTTATTACATCAAACTAGATTTATCTGCAACTATCTCAGAGAAAGAGGGCCCCTCATTGCTCACAGATTAGCCTGCCTTACTCTGATATGAATTCTGGACTTAAGCTGAAGGATTAAGTTAAGAAATAGAGCGGAGACCTTTCTGGGCAGCCAGTCAGTCATCCTCATATGTGACTGCATCACTGTATACTTCATGACTCTTTTGGATGTTCTCCAAGTAGATTATATGATTCATATCTAATCAATACTGATAAACAATTACAGAATATTTCTTTATTGCAGAGTGATTCCAATCAGAGGCTCTCAACTCAGATTGTTTACTATTTATTTGGCCCTACCATGTTAGAAGCTGGGTGATTTGGGACATATTTCTGTATGTTTTTATTATTATTATTATTATTATTATTATTATTATTATTCTAATCTTTATGTCTCTCATAGTGTAATAGGAAAACTAAATTGAGTTAATAGAGGTGAGGCACTTAGAATAAGAAAAAATACTGTAAAGAGAATTCACTGCACTTCAAGCGTGGGAAGATGCAGAGTAAGCTTTATTGTTATCAGCATGATCATGACCACCATCATTTGATGATGATGATGAAGATGATGATGATTAACAAAGTACAAGGATTTATATAAAATAACATTTTCTTAGGAACAGCTATTAGTTTATTAAGAAAAGAAGTAAATATGAGAATAAACAGAGTATTGTGAAATGCAAGTAGTAGCACCTATTTCAGAGTTCTTATGAATATTAAATGCCACATGTAAAATTCCTGACAAATAGTAGCGACTTAGAAGCAGTTATTCTTGTAACCAATGTGTCTAGCTTTATTATTAGGTCACCAAAAAATCACACTAAAAAATTTAAGTTTTGGAATCACAGCCAAAAATTGCTATGGTCTTGAGCATCTCTTTACCATAATATGTCCAAATCCTTGGAAGCTATCCTACACTTTAACAGCAGGCTCAGAAAAGGAGAACAGAAAATGTTCACCACCAGAGCCTTTTCTCTGCTATGGCAGCTATGCTCTATCACTCTGTGAAAGCCTTCCCTGTGATCAGCTGTAATGACAAAGAACTGCTGCCGTTCCAACAGCACACTTTTATACTCAGTCCTTCAGCGGTGAGTCAGAGAAATGAGGTATTGATACTCTGCTCCAAACTAGGATTTCTTAACCTTGGCACTATTGATATTGATCAGCGTTAATCTAGACTGGTGCATAAGGAATGCCTGATTGCCTCTATCGCTTATTAGACAAATCAGTTAAACATCCAATAACCCAGATTTACTCTAAAGATTTATATTCTAATAATCACAACCATCTACTGTGCACTCACTATATTCCAGGAAGGTACTATTTTGTTTTGCCAAGTGTTTACCAACATGTCTTGTGTTACTTTGTCTTTATCACCATGTGATATGTGTAAACACCCTCACATCTATTTACAAATAAGAAATATGAAGCTCCAGGGGTTCCTGGGTGGCTCAGTTAAATGTCTGCCTTTGACTCAGGTCATGATCCTGGAGTCTTGGAATCAAACCCCTTATCAGGTTCCCTGCTCAGCAGGGAATCTGCCACTCCCTCTCTCTGCCCTTTTCCCAACTCACACTCTCAATCTCTCAAATAAATAAATAAAATCTTTTTTAAAAATGTGAAGATCAGATAGTTTGGATTTCAGATCTTTCTGAGTAATTTTTTTCCTTACAACTCAATGAAATGTAATAAATATAACCAAATATTTAATTAGGGAGATAAGCTTCCAGTAGCATTTAATAAGAACATTTAATTTTATAATATGTCAATTCAATTCCAATAACTTTGCATTCCTATTTTAACTCTAAGTAGTCAAAATTTGTTATGTAAAGTTACAATGTCCTATAACCACATTCCATTTCTGCAGGCCCTTATAATATTGAACAATCAAGATTTCTGATTTCTCTTTTGCCCTCTCCTGCTTGCTCACCTCTCCTCCATTTCATTAGCAAATTAAAGATCTCAATGGATTCTGAATCTGTGTTTTGTAATCTAATATAAAAGTTAACAAAATCTTAGCTGCCAGGTACATTTGAAGACTACAAATTGATTTGAAATGTATATATTTATTCATGAGTGAAATTAATACTCGAGCATCAACAAATTATAGTCTAAGTTCATATTTAAAATTTTCTGACTCCAGGATTTGTAAAAACTAAAAAGCACACATTTTGCTTTAAAGTTCCAAGAGAATTCAACACCAAAATTTGAGAGTAGGATATTAGATTTATGATAAATCTGAACTCTCAAATATAAGAATTACAAAAACAGGAGGAGAGGTTCAAGATGACCACACCTGAGGATCCTGAACTCACTCACTCCCAAGGATATAATTAATATACAACTATATGTGGAATAATTCCCTCTGAAAAGGACCAGAAAACTGGAAAAACACAGCCTTCACAACACAGGACAAAAAGGATAGTATCAAGATGGGTAGGAGAGGCAGAGACACTGTCTCACCAAAAACCACTCCATCACAGGTGTAGTGCTACATAATTGAGAGAGATCTCAAAAGCATGTGATATTTCCTGAGGAGTGGGGGGTTTTGTGCTCCATGTCAGGCACCCCAACCCTTAGATCCTGAATGAAAGAGACAGGCTCCCTAAACAGTAGGCTTCGAAACCCAACAGGGTTCCAGGAAAACCACAGAACTATAGGGAACAGAATCTGCTCTTAAAGAGCTTGTACACAGATTGACTCAACCTGGGGACCAACCAAAACACCAATTTGAAAAGTACCTGTATTATATGTGAAGGACTTCAGATTCTATTAATCTTATTGTACCCGCTGGAAAGGCAGAAAACCATGCGGGATTTTTTTTTCTTTTTTCAGAGATAGAAACATGGGCAGGCACCATATTTGCAAACTTGTCCTAGCTTGCTAAGGTTGGTGCCAACATATTCCATTTTGGAACTATCCCTATAACTTCCTAGAGCCAGTGGCACACCCAGCTGAGAATAGATTTGTTCCACAGATGCAAGGATACAAGACGCAAGGATACAAATCAATCAATGTGATATACCACATTAACAAAGTGAGGGATTAAAATCATGACCATCTAAGTAGATGCAGAAAAAAAGCATTTCATAAAATTCAATATCCATAAAATCCACAACAAAGTGTGTATAGAGGGAATGTATCTAAACATAATAAAAGCTATATATGGTCAACCCATGGTTAACATCATACTCAAGAGTGAAAAGCTGAAAGACGCTCCTCTAAGATAAGGAATAAGACAAGGATGCCTAGTCTCACCACTTTTATTCAACACAGTATTGGAAGACCTAGTTGCAGTAATCAGATTAAAAAAAAAATTTCCCCCAAATTGGGGGGAAAAAAAAAGAAATAAAAGCGTCCCTATTTGTTGATGACATGATACTATACAGAAAACTCAAAAGACTCCATCAAAAAAATGTTAGAATGAATTAATTCCGTACAGTAGCAGAATACAAAATCAACATACATAAATATGTGATTTTCTATACACTAAAAGAATTATTAGAAAGAAAATTTAAGAAAACAACCCCATTTACAATTGTTCCAAAAAAATAAGAAAATACCTAGAGATAAATTTAACCAAGGAGTCAAAAGACCTAGATGCACAGAAAAGTGTAAGACAGTGATGAAAGAAATTAAAGAAAACAAAGTAAATGAGAAAATATTCCATGCTCAAAGACTGGAAGAATTAATATTGTTAAAATGTCCATAACAGCCAAAGCAATCTAGAGATTCAAATTAATCCATATCAAAATTCCATTGCCCTATTTCACAGAACTATAAAAAATAACTCTCAAATTTGCATGGAACCACAAAGGATTTCAAAGAGTCAAAAACAATCTTGAAAAAGAACAAAGCTAGAGATACCATGCTCCCTGATTTCAAACTATGCTACAAAGCTATAGTAATCAAAACAGTATGGTATTGGCGTAAAAACACACACAAATCAGTTGAACGGACTAGAGAGTCCAGAATTAAACCCACACACATGTGGACAATTAATTTTTGACAAAAGTGCTAATAATATGGAGAAAGGATAGTCTCTTCAATAAACGGTGTTGGAAAACCTGGATAGCCACATGCAAAAGAATGACATAGGTCACTATCTACACCATAAATAAAAATTAACTCACAACTAAACCTGAATGCAAGACTTGAAACCATAAAATTCCTAAAAGAAAACATAGGCAATAAGATCCTCAACACTGGTCTTAGCAGGTATCTTTGTAGCTCTGACTTCAAAGGCAAAGTAAACAAAAGCAAAAATAAGAAAATGGGATGACATCAAACTAAAAAGCTTCTTCTGCTCAGTGAAAGAAACCATCATCGAAATGGAAAGGCAACCTACTGAGTGGGAGGATATACTTACAAATCATATATCTGATAAGAGATTAACATCCAAAATATATAAAGAACTCATAAAACTCAATAAAAAAGCTACTTGATTAAAAATGGGCAGAAGTTTGAATAGAAATTTACCCAAAGAGGACATACAGATTTCCAATAGGAACATAAAAATATATTCAACATCACTAATTATTAGGGAAATACAAATCTAAACTGCAGTGACATATCACCTCATTAGAATGCCTATTACCAAAAAGATAAGAAATAACAAGTGTTGGGACTTCTGGGGAAGATGGTGGAGTAGGACCTTAAGTTTACCTCATCCCATGGATACAACCACATACCACTCACATCAGTGTAAATTATCCAGAAAAATGCCCCCTAAGACTGACAGAACAAACTCCACAACCAAATGTACAGAAGAGGCCACATCGAAGAGGGTAGGAAAGGTGGAGACATGATGAGAAGTTAGATGCACATGCAGGCCATTCATAGCAGGGAGCCACAGACACAGAGAGGGCAGAGAAATAGACCCTCAAACCAGGGGGCCCACACAGGGATGACCCATAGCATTTGGCTTTGAAAACCAGAAAAGCCAAATTTTGTGAGTTCTTAGAACAAGTGGGACTTAAAGCCTTGAACTTTAAAAATTAGCGGACTCAGCTCTGGGAGAGACCAGAGGGCAATAGGAAGCTGCATCCTGTTCTTAAAGAGACAAACAGCCTGCAAACATGTAGTTTAGAATTTGAAAAACTCTTGGGGCATACAGAAGGGAGAATTATTTACTCATCTAAGAGCATGTCCTAGTGGGACAGATTTCACTGGGAGACTTCTTCAGGGACAAAGGAGCTGGCAAGTGCCATTTCCCTCCCTCACTCCCCAGCATAAACAGAGGGCACCTGCAAGAACCAGTGTGGTGCCAGCATTTACTACATAACTTGCTTACACTGTGCCCAGGCGCCACCAGCTGGACTTGACTCAGTCCTAATGCTATGGACCCCCTTCCCCAGAAGACCAGTGCAAATCTTGCCAACGTTATATCTCCCAACTGCACACTTTGTGGGGCCTTGGTCCCTGTGGCAGCTGTGGCTAGTCACCTCCCATGAACAGCTTGTTCAAAGTGCATGCCCCACTCATGACTTTCAAGAGCAGTAGACAGGTGACTTTCCTAACACAGAGAAACAGACACAGAAAGTAAGACAAAATGACAAGACAGAGAAATGTATCCCAAATGAAAGGGGAGGACAAAACCACAGCAAGAAACCTAAATGAAATGTATACAGGAAATATAATCATAAAGATACTCACTGGGCTTGAGAAGGGAATGGAGAACATCAGTGAGACCTTTAACAAAGAAAACATACAAAGAATTCTATAACTGAAATTAAAAATACATTGGATGGAATAAAAAGCAAACTAGAGGAAGAATGAATTACTAACCAGGAAGACAGAATAATGAAAAGTAATCAAGCTGAGCAGATGAGAGAAAAAAATTATGCAAAATGATAATGACTTAAGGAACTCAGCCACTCCATCAACCAAAATAACATTTGCATTATAGGGATCCCAGAGGAAGAAGAGAGAGAAAAGGAGGCAGAAGATGTATCTGAAGAAATAATGGCTGAAAACTTCCCAAATCTGGGGAAGGAAACATTTCTAGATCCAGGAGGCACAGAGAGCCCCCAATAAAATCAACCCAAGGAGGTCCATGCCAAGACATATAGTAATTAAAATGTCAAAAAGTAGTGATATAGAGAGAATTTTAAAAGCAGGAAGAGGAAAAAAGACAGTTACAGACAAGAAAAACCCCATAAGGCTATCAGCTAATTTTTAAGCAGAAATCTTGCAGGCCACAAGAGAGTGGCATGATATAGTCGAAGTGCCAAAAGTAAAAGAATCTGCAGCCAAGAACAGTATCCAGCAAGGCTATCATTCAGAATAGAAGGAAAGATAGTTTCCCAGACAAACAAAAGCTAAAGGAGTTCATAAACATTAAATAAGCCCTACAAAAAATGTTAAAGGGACTCTTTGAGAGGAAAGTAAAGTCTATAAGTAAAAGTAAGAATAATAGGAAGCATGAAAGCAGTAAAAATAAGTATATCTTTGTGAGTCAAGAGACTCACAAAATAAAAGGATGTAAAGTATGATATTATATACTTAAAACGTGGGGAGGAGATGAGTAAAGAATGGGTTTAAACTTAAGTGGCCACCAACTTAATATCGACTGCTATATGCAGAAGATGTTATATACAGACCTGATGGTAACCACAGATCAAAAATCAGTAACAGATATGCAAAAAATAAAGGTAAAGGAATCCAAGTATACCACTAAAGAAAGCCAACTTACAGTGAGAGAAGAGAACAAGGGAAGGAAGGAATAGAGAAGATCTACAAAAGCAATGAGAAAACAAATAACAAAATGGCAACAAATACATCTGTATCAATAACTACTTTGAATATAAATAAGCTAAATATTCCAATCAAGAGACATAGAGTGATGGAAAATATTAAAAAAGCAAGACTCATCTATATGCTGTCTACAAGAGACACATTTCAGACCTAAAGACACGTGCAGATTGAAAGTGAGGGGATGGAGAGATACTTGTCATGCAAATGGATGTGAAAAGAAAGCTGGAGTAGCAATACTTGTAATGATCAAAATAAACTTTAAAACAAAGACTATAACAAGAAACAAAGAAGGACACTATATAATTATTAAGGGTTAGGGTTAGGAGACATATCAGTGGTAAACATTTATGCACCCAACATGGGACCACCCAAATATATAAAATATTTAATAGCAAACACAAAGGAACTAATTGATAGTAATGCAATAATAGTAGGGAACTTAAACATATCCCTTACAGCAATGGATAGGTAATCCAAACAAAAAATCAACAAGGACACAGTATATTCGAATGACACACTGAAACAGATGGATTTAACAGGAGGTTAAGCCTATTAAATAACATGGATGTTATTTAACAATGAACAATGAATGTGTCAACCAAGAAATCAAAGAAATCAAAAATTACATGGAGACGAATGAAAATGGAAACACAATGGTCCAATCTTTGGGATGCGGTTCTAAGAGTGAAGTATATAGCAATATAGGCCTACCTCAAGAAGCAAGAAACATATCGAACAAATAACCTAAAAGAGCTAGAAAAGGAAAAACAAAACCCAAAACCAACAGGAGGTAGTAAATTATAAAGAGTGGGCCAGAAATAAATGATATGGAAACTAAAAAAGCAAAAGAATAGGTCAATGAAACCAGGAACTGATTCTTTAAAAACATCAACAAAATTGATAAATTTCTAGCCAGACTCATTAAAAAGAGAGAGAGAGAAAGAGGACTCAAATAGACAAAATCAGAAGTGAAAGAAGAGAAACAACAATTGACACCACAGAAATACAAAGGTTTACAAGAGAATATTATGAAAAATTTTATTACAACAAACAGGAGACAACCTGTAGATATATTCCTAAAAACACATACCAATCAAAACTGAAGCACAAAGAAATAGAAAAAAATTGAACAGACTGGTTGCCAACAATGAAACTGAATCAATAATCAAAAAATCCCCAACAAACAGAAGCCCATAAACAAATAGCTTCACAGGTGAATTCTATCAAACATTTATAAAAGAGTTAATAGCTATTCTACCCAAATTCTTCCAAAAAAATAGAAGGAAATTCATTCTAAGTCCAGAGTCATCCTGATTCCAAAATCAGATAAAGACAGTACAAAAAAAAAAAAAAAAAAGAACTACAGGTCTATATGTCTGATGAAAATGGATGCTAAAATCCTCAATAAAATATTACCAAACCAAATTAAACAATGCATTAAAAGAATCATTCACTAAAATTGAGTAGGATTTATTCCTGGGATGCAAGGATGGTACAGTATTCGCTAATCAATCCATGTGATACATCAATAAGAGAAAGGATAAGAATCATATAATTATTTCAACAGATGCAGAAAAAACATTTGACAAAGTACAATATCCATTCATGATAAAAACTGCCAAGGTAGGTTTAGAGGGAACATACCTTAACATAATAAAGGATTTATATGAAAAACATAATTAACGTCACATGCAATAGGAAAAAACTTAGAGCTTTTCCTCTATATCAGAAATGAGACAGAGGCTCATTCTCACCACTTTTATTCAACATAATACTGAAAGTTCTAGCCAGAGCATTAAGACAACAAAAAGAGATAAAAGACATCCAAATTAGTAAGGAAGGAGTAAAACTCTCACTATTTGCAGATGACATGATACTATATATGTAAAACCCCAAAGACTCTACCCAAAAAACTACCAGAATTGATACATGAGTTCAGTAAGGTCGCAGGATACAAAATAAATGTACAGAAATCCATTCCATTTCTCTATACTAATAATGGAGTAGCAGAAAGAGAAATTAAGAAATTGATCCCATTTATAATTACATCAAAAATAATAAAATATGTAGGAATAAACTTAACCAAGGAAGTGAAAGATCTGTACTCTGAAAACTCTAAAACTTTGTTGCAGTGAATATGATACAAATAAATGGAAAGCCATTCCATGCACATAGATTGGAAGAACAAATATTATTAAAATGCCTATGCTACCAAAAGCAGTCTACACATTTAATGTGATCCCTATCAAAACACCAATAGCATTTTTCACAGAACTACAACAAGCGATCCTAAAATTTGTGTGGAACCACAAAACCCTGGTTAGCCAACATAATCTTGAAAGAAAAAAATAAAACTGGAGGTATCACAATTCCAGAGTGCAGGTTCTATTACAAAGCCGTAGTAATCAAAACAGTATGGTACTGGCACAGAAATAGACACATTGATCAATGGAACAGAATACAGAGTCCAGAAATAAGCCCATACATATATGGTCAATTAATCTAAGACAAAGGTGGCAAGAATATGCAATGGCAAAAAGACAGTCTCTTCAACAAATAGTGTTAAGAAACCTGGACTGCTACATGCAAAATAATGAAACTGGACCACTTTCTTACACCATACACAAAAATAAACTCAAAATGTATCAAAGACATACATGTGAGACCTGGAACCATAAAAATCCTAGAAGAAATCACAGGCAGTAATTCCTCTGCATCAGCCATAGCAACATTTTTTCTAGGTAGGTATCCCAAGGCAAGGGAAACAATAGCAAAAATAAACTATCAGGACTACACTAAAACAAAACAAAACAAAACAACAAAAACTCCTGCACAGCAAAGGAAACAACCACAAAATTAAAAGACAACTTACTGAATGGGAGAGAATATTTGCAAATGATATATCTGATAAAAGGTTAGTATCCAAAATGTCTAAAGAACTTATACAACTCAACACCAACAACCCCCACAAGTAATTCAATTAAAAATGGGAAGAATACATGAAGAGACATTTCTTCAAAGAAGACATACAGATGGCCAACAGACATGTGAAAAGATGCTCAACATCACTCATCACCAGGAAAATGCAAATCAAAACCACAATGAAATATCATCTCACACCTGTCAGAATGACTGAAATAAAAAACATAACAAACAACAAATGTTGGTGAAGATGTGGAGAAAAAGGAACCCTGGTGCATTGTTGGTGGGAATGCAAACTGGTGCAGTCACTGTGGAAGACATTATGAAGGTTATGCAAAAAATTAAAAATAGAACTACCATATAACCCAGTAATTGCATTACTGTGTTATTTGTCCAAAGAATACAAAAACCCTAATTTGAAAGGATATATGTACCCTTATGTTTATTGCAGCAGTATTTACAATAGTGAAAGTATGAAAACTGCCCAAGTGTCCATCAATAGATTGATGGGTAAAAAACTGGTATACAAAAAAGAAGAAGAGGAAGAAGAAGAAGAGGAGGAAAAAGAAGAAATACCTATATAATGCAAAATCAATCAGCCATAAAAAAGAATGAAATCTTGACATTTGTAACAACAGGGATAGATCTAGACAGTAAAATGCTAAGTGAAATAAGTCACAGAAAGACAAATACCATGATTTCACTCACACGCGGAATTTAAGAAACAAAACAAATGAACACAGGGGAGAATAGGGAACAAACCAAAAAGCAGACTCTTAACTAGAGAACAGTGTTACCAGAGAAGACTTCAGTGGGGGTGGGTGAAACAGATGAAAGGGATTAAGAGTACACTTGTGATGAGCATTGGGTAATAAATGGGATTGTTGAATTGCTATATTATACATACTGAAATTTATACAACACTGTTAACTACACGGGAATTAAAAAAATAAAAGAATTAAGTGCTGGCAAGGTATGGAGAAAAGAAAATACTTGCACAATGTTAGTGGCAATGTAAATTGGTGAAGCCACTACAGAAAACATTGTGGAGCTTCCTTTAAAATTAGAACTACCATATAACCTAGTTATTTCACTATGAGGTGAGGAATAAAAAAAAAAAAAAAACTGATTCAAAAAGATATATGCACTTCTATGTTCAATGTTTAAGAAATGTTTATTGACATGGATTTGAATTTATCATGTATGACAGAATATTTTTCCCTTATCTCCCTCCCTCTTCTTTCTGAGATTTGGCAAATTAGTCTTGGAATATAAAAAGATACATACTTTTGGAAGAATACTACATGGAAGATGCCATGAAGGATTGAGATTTGACAGCATAAATGTTTGATTATCTTATATGCACCACACCCTGAACATTTTCCCTCATTACTGTCACTCCTTATGGGCCAGTAGGTAGGCCATTCAAAACCTCTTGGGTACTCTGAGATTATGTTTTATCTTTGTAAAAACTTTTCTCCATCTCATTGTTTCACAGAACAAGTTTATGAAGATTTCTATTCCTTGGAACCAGAAAACTTCTCCTACAACAGGAAGGAAAATGGCACCAAAAGTCAAATAGGAAGAATCCATTATATGAAATTATGAGGGAAAATGGCTTCACTATAGGAATGTTAGATCATGCCCATTTACAGAATATTTTAAGCCATCTTTACATTGATTTGTAGTCTTTGTTCCTTGCCTTGTGTTTAATTTTACTTCAACCAAACAATGCAAACAATTATAACTTGCTCCAGAGTTATGCAATTATGGAAAAGAATGAATGTTTCAAATATACCAACTTCAGATTTAGTAAATCAAATTCATTTTTCTTGCCAGAACTAAAATCTACTATCTCACAACCTGCTCCTTATCACTGATTCACAAATAAAGCATCTATATTTTTGCTACATTATTTCTGTTAGATAACAGTGCTGTAGGCAAAACACCTTTCCACTTTGTTGAGCTAATAATTAACTCTACAATAGTAGCCTGAATAAAATATCTTGCATTAATAATTACTTTAAAAAGCTACAGAGCTTTTATAAGATATATTAATCATAAAGAAAAATATATTTTTTGTAAGCCAATTTAAAAATAAATCCAATCACACTCCCACAAATTAAACCTTCAGCATGTACAAATTTTCACTTCTTAAATAGTAATGGCAATGCTACATATCATAAATAAAACATAAGTCAACATTTTTGTTGACTTAAATTGATAGTGCTCTATAATCATTCTGAAAAATGTCAAAATTTTATGTGTGGATGGATGGATCCATGGAAGGATAGATAGATGGATGGATGGAGGGAAGGATAAGTAGGAAAAACAGTATTGCCCAAGCACTTGGTAATTATTCACTCCTGTTAAGATTTTAAAATAATTTAAAATTTTTGCTTGCCTGGTAAGAATTATTTTAAGACAATCAGATTTGAATGGTATCAATTGAATATTTCATGGAAAACATAAAATTGGAGTGGTAGAGTTGTGCTTTTAAGTAGTGAAAAATATATATTTTTTGCATTTTGGATGCTTTCCTTTGAATTAAGAATTTTGATTTAAAAACACAGGATGATTTAAAATTTAATACTAAGATTTCTTCACAGAAGGATCCAAGTGCAAAAGAATGAAGAAGGATGCTTAGAATACACAGTGACAGATTTAGGTTTTTATTTGTGTCCCAGACATATAAAAGCTTGTAAAATTAAATAGGACATTTTTGGTGCTTATCCACTCCCTTTTCATTTCTCTCACTCCTATTATCCATAATATAATGCTGTTTTAATTGCTCAGGAGACCTTAATATGAAAAACTTTTCACAATTGCTTATTCAACAGAGCTGTTACAAGCTCTGCATATTTCTGATGACATTTCTTATATTAAACTTAATTATTGCTTGCAACAATATAAGTAGACTATTAATCAGATAATCTGGAGTCACTTGCAAATGTGTATCAAAAGTTTAAAAAACTGTACTCTCTAAACAAGAAATTATTTTTCGTCTAGCTACTGAGAAAAAATCTCATCTATAAAATACAAAGATATCCACTGAAATATTATTGCTAACAGAAAAATATAATGAAAAGTTTGATACCAGTTGACCCTTGAATAACTCAGGCATTAGGGCTACAGACCCCCATGCAGTTGAAAATATGTGTATAACTTTTGACTCACCCAAAACTTAACTACTAATAGCCTGCAAGCTATTGACTGGAAGACTTACTGATAATATAAACAATCAGTTTTGTAGAGATATTATATATTTTGTAGAGATATTATACACTGTATTCTTATATATTTTGTAGAGATTTTATTATTTTTTTTTAAAGATTTTGTTTATTCATTTGAGACAGAGAGATACAGAGAGAGAGAGGGAGCATGAGCAGGAGGAGAGACAGAGGGAGAGGAAGAAGTAACTCTCTGCTGAGCTGGGAGCCTGATGAGGGACCTGATCCCTGAACCCTGACGTCATAACATGAGCCAAAGGCAGACAGTTAACCATCTGAGCCACCCAGGTGCCCTACTGTAGAGATATTTTATATTATATTGTTACAACTAAGTAAACTAGAGAAAAGAGAATGTTGTTAAGAGGATCCTAAGAGAAAATATATGTAGCATACCATAAAAAATCTGCATATAAGTGGACTCACACAGTTCAACCTGTATTATTCAAGGGCCAACCGTAATTGTACATTAAAAATACTGATTATGTTCCATTGATCTATGTGTCTGTTTTTGTACCAGTATCATACTGCTTTGACTACTACAGTTTTGTAGTGTGTCTTAAAATATGGGACTGTGATACCTCCAGCTTTGTTCCTTTTCAAGATTACCTTAGCTATTTGGGGTCTCTTGTGGTTCCACATAAATTTTAAGATTATATGTTTTACTTCTGTGAAAAATGTTGTTGGTATTTTGACAGGGATTGTGTTAAATATGTAGATTGCTTTGGGCAGTATGGACACTTTAACAATATCATTTCTTTAAACCCATGGGCATAGAGTATCTTTTCATTTGTGTCATCTTTAATTTCTTTTATCAGTGTTTTGTAGTTTTTGAAAACAGATCTTTCATCTCCTTGATTAAGTTTATTCATAGATAATTTATCATTTTTGGTACATTGTAAATGGGATTGATTTCTTAATTCTTTCTGCTCATTATTAGTGTATGGAAATGGGATGGATATTGGCATATTAATTTTGTATCTTGCAATGTAACTGAATTCATGTATCAGTTCTGGTAGTGTTTTGGTAGAGACTTTAGGGTTCTCTGTATATGGTATCATCATCTGCAAATAGTGAAAATTTTACTTTTCCTTACCAATTTGAATGTGTTTATTTCTTTTTCTTGTCTGATTGCTATAACTAGGACTTCCAGTACTATGATGAATAAAACTGGTGAGAGTAGACATTCTTGTCTTATTCCCGATCTTGTAGGAAAAGCTCTCAGATTGCAACCATTTTTATGACAGCTGTGGGTTTTTCACATATGACCTTTATTATGTTAAAGTATGTCCACTCTAATCCTACTTCGTTGAGACTTTTATCATGAATGGATGTTGTACTTTGTCAAATGCTTTTCCTGCAACAATTAAGATAATCACATGGTTTTATACTTTCTCTTGTTAATGTGATATAGCATGCTGATTAATCTAAGTCAGAAAAAGAAAACTGACATATCATTTCACTCATATACGGAATTTAAGAAAAAAAACAAATGAACAAAGAAAAAAAAAGACAAACAAAAAGTAGACTCTTATATATAGACAACAAACTGGTGGTTGCCAGAAGGGAGTTGGGAGAAATAGACAAAGAGGATTAAGAGTAAACTTATCTTGAAATGTATATAATTGTTGAATCATTATAGTCTACACGTGAAACTAATGTAGCACTATGTTAATTATACTTCAATAAAAAAATTTACTTTTAAAGACTGAATAACCCCCCATTTTGTATATGTATCTGCCTTTTCTTTATCTATTCATCTGTGGATGGACATTTAGGTTGTTTCCATATCTTGGCTACTGTGAATAATGCTGCAATAAGCATGAGAGTGCATATATCTCCTCAAGATCCTCATTTCAATTATGTTGAATATATACTCAGGAGTGGGAACATTGGATTATATGGTAGTTCTATTTTTAATGTTTGTTAACTTCTATAATGTAGTGTCTGCACCATTTTACATCCCCACCAACACTGTACAAGGATCTCAATTTCTCCACATCCTCGCCATCATTTGTTATCTTTAGTTTTTTATAATAGTCATTCTAACAGGTATAATTACCTCACTGTGTTTTGATTGTGATGTTGAACACCTTTTCATATGCCTACTGGGTCTTTGTTGGTCTTTGGACAAATGTCTATTCAAGTCCATTCTCATCAAATTGTATTCATTAACATGTATTCTTTATACCAATTATATCTCAATAAAGTTGGAAAAACATTTTAAAAATACTTCGAAAGAATATATAATATATATTTATATATAATAAAATATATATAATAAGATAAAAATAAGGATATACATATAACATATATTTACATATATAAATATAAATAGAATGGACCTAAATGTTTAGCTCTGAAGAGCGAGGTTTTGGCAGTTTCTGTTTTCTCCTTCACTCTTTTCTGAGTTCCCTAATATTTGACAAGAAAAACAGTAATACATATTGAAAAGATTTTTCTCAGTCTTCAAAATTCAATTTTGTTACTGTATATTAAGTTGCAATAGATATTGCTTGGTATAAATCATTTTTCATATTTATAATATTTAAAAGATCATCAATAACTAAAGAATATGTGGTTCTAAATTATAATTATTTTTTAAAATTTTTAATGAATTTTGCCAATCAGTTTGGAGGGGATCTATTTAACTTTTTCATCAGCAGAGCATGAGCGTACTTGTTTTACCTCAGTCACAAAGTATTCTCTTTTTATACTTAGGCTAAGATAATTATTGAAAACCATATATTATTAGTAATATAAATATGTATCTTTAAAGTGGAATATTAGATTTAATGTTAAGTTGCATATTAAGGATATTAACCCTTTCTCTGATATTTTAAACTAATCTGTTTATTTTTTCTTGTTTTTTAATTTAGATTTTTAAATTATATTAACATTTCACATATTTTTATAACCAGAAAAAAACTTTTTAAAAATATTCTAGTTCTGTTACTGTGGGATTTGTAATGATTCTTCTATTCTCTCCCTTATAGAACATTTACTAGCATATTCATAGGTATTATCATTTACTTATGATCTCCTAATTATGTTCATGCAGACTTTCAGTGCACCAACAAAAAAAAAAATAGGGTATGTAAGAATGTAAGAAATTATGGCAGCCCAAAGAATGGTTATTTTAGATAACTAATATGTCTTTTAGTGAGTTTAAATCTTACCATTAGAGAAATAGTCTACTTCATTTATTTTAAGAGTAAAACTTTTGCAGTATAGCATAAATAACTGATTAAAAATTCTTCTTTTCTATGTTAAATTTTTCAGTCCACTAATGATAATAAAATTTTTTAAAAATTTAACTATAAACCTCAGTTGTAATCCATGTAAATTCTACTCTAAGTGAAATCCTTAGTTCAAGGTTATTCTAAATCTAAATGAAATTCACAATACATTTCTAAATTGTATAAGATTTAAAATTTGAATTTAGACATCAGATTACTTTTACTCACACACCCTACTTCATTACTTTCTTATCACTTCTTATGACTCATCATTTCTTCCAAAAATATTGGCCTGAATCTCAAAAAATAGTAATGTTGCTAATGAGTGGTATTTACTGACCACTTATTAAAGAAAATGTTTTAAGTATTCTTCCTGTCTTAATTAATTTAATCTACATGGTAAATTTTACATGGTACATATAATTATCATTCTCATTTTTCAGAGGCAGAAACCAAGGGGTGCCCTACAACATGTTAGGTCTTTTAGGCGAAAGCACTAGTTTAAATCTGACAGACAGGAACTGATGTTCTGAACAAGAAAGCTTTCCACATTTTTTGAATTTGATGTTGCATGACTTTTTCACTGTTTCTTTCTTTCTCTTTTTCTGTCTGGGGTCTCCAGAAATTTGTTTTTCTCTTATCTTGCTTGATAGGCGGAACCAACTTTGTGAAAGCTGTTCAGGTTTGCAGACATACAAACTAGTAACAAGGAAGTGTCATGACTAGATTTACATCTGATATGATAGGAAACATTGACAAAAATACTTTAGAAGCAGTCTTTTGTGTCTAATCATGGTAAAGACTGATGAGAATAAACAATTCAATAATCAAAATGCTGATTTTTCCTGACTGGTGCAAAAACAGTGCAACAATGAATCTCATCTTTTCTCTCCTTTTTTTTCTTTATATAGATCTATAAAGTTAAGTTGCTTTCATTTGGGTACAAAGGTCTAGCTCAATGAGGGACAAAGAGAAGGTGCAAATATATTTATATGTGAAGTGAAGCATAATGCCAGTCCTGATTTGAAGTTAGAATACAGTTTTACACATGATAATAAAACAGTAACATATTTCTTAATATCGAGGTTCAAAATTTCACTATTTAAAGTGGCCTAACGTTCCATTTTATCTTAGACTATGTTGAATGTAAGAATCATATGTTTTGTCTCAGTAGTTTAGGGTATCTTTCAATCAAGCTCAAAGAACTATTGTCTCTTGTTCTTCCCATTCATATAAAATGGGGCTTTTATAATACCAATGCCTAACGTACATGTTCTTAGAATTAATATCTATAAGATAGTTAGAGCAACGTGACACACAATAAGCAGAGGATTATGTTAGATAGTATCTTCATCATCACTGCTATTTTATTGCAGACAAGACAATACTGTACAAGAGATGATTTGTGCCCTTGACCTATGAACTCTCAGGAGGCAAGGGGAATAGGGAAAAGGGTACAAACAAAAAGGACAACTTCTGTTTCAATAGCAGTGGCTGTCAACATATTAAATTTAACTCTGAAGAGCTGGGAGTAAGGAAATGTGCTTGGAATTTTTAGCTACTTCTAACCATTTGTTGCCAAATCTCAAATTAAGAAACAAAATATCCTTAAATATCCTTAAAATGCATGCGGTTTCATTTATCCTTCAATTAGGATAATATTTAAATTACTCCCAGAGAAATAAAAACATACATTGTTGAAAAACAAAACAAATCACAACAATCAAAAGCAAAACAAAACAGAATCCAAAAAAGAAAGCTAACATGTTCAAAATCCTTTCATGTTCACAACCTACAGTCCATATGCTTAAGTCTATTGTGTCTTGATCTAAGAAGAGTTGCAGAACAGATGGTATGTTGGTGGTAGGCTTAGTTAAACCAATCTTCTGTTAAGAAAAATTGCTGCTGCCCATATATGATTTATTCTACCCATTTTTAATGTGCATGTTAAATGGCAAGTGTGACAATAGAAGCAATTAAATATTTATGGTATTTTAAATCTTGATGACCATTTATGGACATAGTTACTATATGAAAAAAATAGAGCTATTTTCAATGTTGATTTTTAAATCCAAACTATCTCAAGCTTTTTCTCAAGATAAATCCCAAAATTCTCAGGTGCTGAAACAGGACTTACTTCTGTATGCTCTAAGGGTCCATGGCCAAGACACAGTACTTACATTTTGTAGTTTATCTTTGGTTTTCAAAATAATCATTCTAACCTCAGTTCATGGTTGTGGCACATTGACTTGGGTGGATTGTTTTTCCGAATATATCAGCTATATCAAATATATATATATATGCATATATATATATTTGACTCTTGAACTACATGGGTTTGAACTTCATGAGTACACTTATGTGTGGATTTTTCTCTGTAAATGTATTTTCTCTTACGATTTTCTCATAACATTTTCTTTTCTCTAGCTTACTTTATTGTAAGAATACAGTACATAATACATAAAACATATAAAATATGTGTTGATTGTGTTATCAGCAATGTCAACAGAAGGCTGTTAGGAGTTAAGTTTGAGGGAGTCAAAAGTTATACATGAACTTTTCATTATGCGGGGGGGGGAGTTGGCACCCCCAACCTCTGCTTTTTTTTTTCTTTTTTTGCTTAGGATTAGACTAAAATGTTGGATTATCCATTTATCAGCTTATGCATTTGGAAAACTTTATGATTCTCAATTTTTTTTCATATTTAGTATAAGACTAACTGTACCATGGGTTTATCTTTAAAAATAAATGGAGCTATTACGTAGAATTTCAATACAATTAAAATATGTTAGCTCCTCCATTTGCTATTTTTCTTGTAAGTACTTCATACTATATGCCTTAAGACTGATATTCACTTAATTTTCTATTTTCCCAATATTAAAAAAAATCAAGACAAAAAGTAAAAGTTAATTTTATCTGCAGAATATTCTCTATGAAGTTCCTAGTAATATAGCTATTTAGAATTTTAAAGAAATTTAATTGTATAATTTTAATTAATGTTATCTAAAATCATTATAATGTATAATTAAAAATAAAAAGAATAATTTTAGAAGTTTATATAATTTAAATGCATTTCTAAATAATTTAAGACAAAGTTGTGTAAACACTTTCTGTAAAGGTCCAGACAGTAAATATTGTAAGTCTTTGTGGATCAAATGCAACTCTGCCACAACTACTAAACTCTGTGAATGTAATATGAAAGCAGCCATAGTCAATACATAAATGAATGGTGCACCTGAGTTCCAACAAAACTAAAACAAAACAAAAAAATGCTAAAGGGACAATGAGATACCACTATAAATCTACTAGAATGGTGCAAATGAAAAATTTAAACTTGACATCATCAAGTGTTGGTTTTGTAAAGCAACTGAAACTCATTCATATACAAATGGTACAACCAGTTTGGAAAAAAAGTTTGGCAGATTCTGACAGAACCAAACATACTTTTGAACTTCTGGGGAAAAGGCAGATTAGGAAGATCCTAAGCTCACTCTGTTCTACAGATACACCTAGACAATACCCACATCAATGTGAATAACCCAGAAAATGACCTGAAGACTGGCAGAACAGACTCTCCACTGCTAAATGTAGAGAAGAGGACACATCAAAAGGTCAAGAAGGGAAGAGTTTAGGTTCAGAATCAAACTAAGCAATGAGACTGTCCATGGGAGGAAGGGACACTGAAGGCATGGGGAGGGGAGAGGACAGGTCCCAAACCAGGCACTACAGGCACCAGGGACCTATACTGGAAAGGCAACTCTCCATAACATTTGGTTTTGAAAACCAGAGGGGGTTAAATTCATGAGTTTTTATAATAAATGGAAATTAAGACCCAGAACTTTAAAAAAATAGTAGGCTCAACTCTGGGAGAGGGCGATAGGTTACTGAGTCCCTGCCATTAAGGAAAGAGCATAACAAACATCCCATTGAGATACAGCATAAACCAGCAGTTTGAAAAACAACTGGGCCAAACCAGAATCATTTACTCATCTTAGAACATATGCTGGAATGACAGAGATCTTTAGAAGACTTCGCCAATAACAAAAAAGTTGGTGGGTGCAATTTTGTTCCCCATCCCCCTAGCCTAGATACATGGACACCTGTGGGAACCAGTCCAGCAAGAACACTCTCCACCTAGCTTGCTAACAACACACCCTGTGATCTCCTGAAGACCAGCCCTACACAATACCCACATGGTCCACCCAATGCAGCACCACAAGCATGGCAGTGTGCAAGCAGCCCCAACAGAGACCAATGTCACTTTAAGAGACCTGTCCTAGGGAGAGGGGAAGATAACCACATATACCAGTTTGTGGCCTCAACAGTAGGCAGGGGGCAAACACGGGCAGACATCTGATCTGAGGAAGGCCTTACTCATCAATGAAAGCTTCTCTGGTGAAAGCATAGGCAGAGTGCCCTGAAGTTCAGTGTGACTATAGCTCTGGTCAATATCTGGTCTGACTGAACTCAAGCCCAAAGCGCCCCCAGACTGGTCAACTAACAACACAGGGACCAAACCCTGCCCATAAAAGGCAAAGAGATCCACTGCAGATAATTGGACTGAATGCAAACTCAGCCACAACAGTAGAGCACATGAAACAGGAGAAACCCATGAAGCACCAGGTTCTGCTGAACATGGGAACTTTGCACTGCAGGGACACTACAGGACCTCTTCTTCATAAGGTCATCAGTTTCATAAGCAGGAGATGTAGCTGACTTTCCTAAAAATTAGAAACAGACGCAAAGAATTAGACAAAATGAGGAAGCAGAGGGGTATGTCCCAGATGAAAGAACAACAAATCACAGCAAGCAAGATAAATAAAATGGGAATAAATAATATGCCTGATAGAGAATTTAAAGTAATGGTCATGGGGCGCCTGGGTGGCTCAGTGGGTTAAAGCCTCTGCCTTCGGCTCAGGTCCTGATCTCAGGGTCCTGGGATCAAGCCCCGCATCGGGCTCTCTGCTCAGCAGGGAGCCTGCTTCCCAAACTCTCTCTCTGCCTGCCTCTCTGCCTACTTGTGATCTCTCTCTGTCAAATAAATAAATAAATAAAATCTTTAAAGTAATGGTCATAAAGATACTCATCTTACTTGAGAAAAGAGTGGAGGACTGCAGAGAGGCCCTCAACAAAGAGATAGAAAATATAAAAAAGAACCAATCAGAGATGAAGAACTCATTTACTGAAATTAAAAATAAACCACAAGGCAGATTTAGTAGACTAGAGGAAGGAAAAGAATGGATCAGAGACCTGGAAGTCAGAGTACTGGAAAACAATCAACCTGAAAAAGAAAGAGAAAAATAAGAAGAAATTAACATAGACTAAGGGAACTCAGCAACAACATGAAATGATAACGTTCATATTATAAGGATCTCAGAAAGAAAAGAGAGAAAAGGGTGCAGAAAATGTGTTTGAAGAAATAATAGCTACAAACTTCCCAAATCTGGGGAAGGAGAAAGAAATACATATCCAGGAGGTACAGAAAGCTCCTAACAAAAAATCAACTGAAAGAGGTCCACGCCAAGACACATAGTAATAAAAATGGCAAAAAGTAATAGTAAAGAGAGAATTTTAAAAGCAGCAAGAGAAAAGAAAGCAATTGCATATAAGAGAAATTCTATTAGGCTATCAGCTGATTTTTCAGCAGAAATATTGTAGGCCAGAAGAGAGTGGTGTGATATATTCAAAATGCTGAATGAAAAAAAGTACAACCAAGAATACTCTATCCAACAAGGTTACCAATCAGAATAGAAGGAAAGAAAAGAGTTTTCCAAACAACAGTGAAAGGAATTCATCACAAGTAAACCAGGCTTACAATAAATGTTAAAGGGATTCTTTGAGTGGAAAGGAAAGACCATAAGTAGGGGTAAGAAAAATAGGAAGCACAAAAGCAGTAAGATTAAGTATATCTATAAAAATCAGTCAAGGATTCGCAAAATAAAGGATGTAAAGTATGACACCACATCCCTAAAATTTGGGTGGAGGGTAAAAATTTAGTGATTTTAGAATCAGTTCAAACTCAAGTGATCATCAACTCAATAAAGACTGCTCTATGCAGAAGATGTTATACACCTGACAATAACCTCAAATCAAAAACCAGTAATAGACATGCAAAAAATAAAGAGAAATGAATCCAAATATATCACTAAAGAAAGTCTGCAAACCATGAAAGAAGAGAGCAAGAGAAGAAAGGAATAGAGAAGACCTACAGAGGCAACCATAAGACAAGTAACACAATGGCAATAAATATCTACCTATCAGGGGCACCTGGGTGGCTCAGTGGGTTAAAGCCTCTGCCTTCAGCTCAGGTCATGATCGCAGGTTCCTGGGATCAAGCCCCGCATCGGACTCTCTGCTCGGCAGGGAGCCTGCTTCCCTCCCCCCCCCTCTCTCTGCCTGCCTCTCTGCCTAATTGTGATCTCTCTCTCTGTCAAATAAATAAATAAAATCTTTAAAAAAAAATACCTACCTATCAATAATTCCTTTTAGATAAATGGACTAAATGCTCCAGTCAAGTGACACGGGGTGATGGAATGGATAAAAAAACAAGACCCATCTATATGCTGCCTAGAAGAGACTCATTTTAGATCTAAAGCCACATGCATATAGAAGGAATGGGAAGCATGTATCATGCAAATAGAAGTGAAAAGAAAGCTGGGGTAGCAATACTTATATCAGAAAAAAATAGACTTTAAAACAAAGACTGTAACAAAAGACAAAGATGGACAATACACAATAATAAGTGGAATAATCCAATAAGAAGATATAACAATTGTAAATATTTATGTACCCAATGTGGGAGCTCCCACATACATAAAGCACCTATTAATAAACATATAGGCAATAATTGATAGTAATACAATAATAGTAGGGGACTTTAACCACTCCCTGACATCAATGGATAGATCATCCCAACAGAAAGTCAACAAGGAAACATTGGTTTGCAATGACACATTGGATGAGATGGAATTAACAGATATATTCAGGACATTCAATCTGATCATTTAATCCTAAAACACTGGAATATGCACTCTTTTCATGTGCGCATGGAGCTTTCTCCAGAACAGTTCACATATTAGGCCACAAAACAAGTCTCAACAAATTAAAAAAGATCAAAGTCATACCATACATCTTTTCTGACCATAACGCTATGAAACTAGAAATCAACCACAAGAAAATATCTAGAAAGTATACAAACACAAATGCTATTAAATAATGAATGGGCCAACAAAGGAATCATAGAGGAAATTAAAAAAAAATACATAGAGACAAATGAAAACAAAACCACATTAGTCCAAAATCTTTGGAGTGCAACAAAAGCTGCAATTGAAGCCTATCTCAAGAAGGAAAAAAAAAAAATCAATAAATAACCTAGCTTTACACATAAAGAAGCTAGAAAAATAACAACAAAACCCCAAATGAGTAGAAGGAAGGAAATAATAATAAGAAGAAAATGAAATAGGGAGCCTGGGTGGCTCAGTCGGTTAAGTGTCTGCCTTCGGTTCAGGTCATGATCCCGGAGTCCCAGGATGGAGTCCCATGTCTGGCTCCCCACTGAGCAGGGAGTCTGCTTCTCCCTCTCCCTCTGCTCCTCCCCCCTGCTCGTCCTCTCTCTTTCTCTTTCACTCACTCTCTCTCTCTCAAATAAATAAATAAAATCTTAAAAAAAAATGAGATAGAAACTTAAAAAAAAATAGTAAAGATCAATGAAACCAGGAGCCTGTTCTTTGAAAAGATCAAAAAAATTGATAAACCCTTAGCCAGACTCATCAAAAAATAAATAAATAAAAGATAGAGGACTCAAAATTAGAAATGAAAGAGGAGAAATAACAACTGACACCATTGAACTATAAGGGATTATAAGAGAATATTATGAAAAATTACATGCCAACAAATTGGACAATCTTGAAGAAATGGATAAATTCCTAGAAACATGTAACTTCCCAAAACTGAATCGGGAAAAAATAGAAATTTTGAACAGACTGATAACCAGCCAAGAAATTGAATTAGTAATCAGAAAATTCCCAACAAACAAAAATCATGGCCAGATTGCTTCATAGGCAAATGCTACCAAAAATTTAAAGAAGAGTTAATACTCATTCTTCTCAAACTATTCCAAAAAACAGAAGAGGAAGTAAAGCTCCCAAATTCATTCTATGGAGGCCAGCATTACCACGATACTAAAACCAGATAAAGAGACTACAAAAAAAGAAAACTACAGGCCAACATCTCTGAGGAACATAGAGGCAAAAATCCTTAACAAAATATTAGCAAGCCAAATCCAACAATATGTTTAAAAAAATCATTTGCCATGATCAAAAGGGATTTATTCCTGGGTGCAAGGGTGGTTCAATATTTACAAATCAATCAATACGATAGATCACATAACAAGACAAAGGATAAAAACTTCACACTTCAATAGATTCTGGAAAAGCAGTTGACAAAGCACAACAGCCATTCATGGTAAAAACACTCTATAAAGTAGGTTTACAGGGAACATACTTCAGCATAATAAAGGCCATATACAAAAAATCCACAGGCAAAATCATACTCAATGGTGAAAAACTGAGAGTTTTCCCCCGGAGATAAGGAACAGAATAAGGATGTCCACTCTTTCCACTTTTATTCAACTCACTACTGGAAGTCCTAGCCATAGCAATCAGACAACAAAAAGAAATAAAAGGCATCCAAATTGGTAGGTAAAAGTAAAACTCTCACTATTTGCAGAATTTGCAGATGACACAATACTATGTATATAAAACCCTAAAGACTCCACCAAAAAACTACCAGAACTGACATATGTGAATTAAGTAAAGTCACAGGATACAAAATCAATGTACAGAAATCTGTCCCATCTCTAATAATGAAATAGTTATAATAATGAAATAGTTCCATCTGCATGTGAAAGTTTATGGCAGCTTTATTTGTAATTGTCGAAAACTGTCAAAAAATTTTTGCTTCCAACCAAGAATTTCCTTCAATAGGCTAAGTGAATGAACAATCTGTGATACATCCATATAATGAAATATTATTGAGTAGTAAAGAGACATAAGCTTCCAAGTCATGAAAAAACATGGTGAATGAAGCCAGTCAGAAAAAGCTACACACTGTGTGATTTCAGTTATATGACAGTCTAGAAAAGGTAAAGCTTAGTGGCAGTAAAATGAGGGGAAGGGAAGGAGTTGAATAGGTAAAACATATATGATTTTCTTTTAGGATGCTATTCCACAAGCATTCACGTGTCAGGGTTATATTCATTCCATTTCAATTCACATGCAATCTTCGAGACAGAATTCTTGATCAAGCTTTCCAAAGAGGGTTTTTACATAATGCATAATTTTTTTTCATAATGCATAATTTATTTCCATAATGCATAATTTATTTCCTTCATATAATTTACCACAATTTGTAATTATGCTCTTATATATCTGATTTTTATTTCAATATGTAAGCTCCATCATGGCAGAATCATTATCCACTGTTTTTGCTACTCTTTCCCTCCTCATATGTGCCATTTTTTTCTGAATTTGAATTTTTTTAAAAAAATCAAACCTAAAGAAATTCAAAGAATTGTACAACAAATATCTTTATAACCTTCACCTAGATACACCATGTGTTAATATTTTGTAATATTCGCTCCTTTGTGTTTCTATGAATTCACACATTTACATTATTAGAAATGTTTGAGAGCTAATTATAGATATAATTAACTCTCTACCTCTTCAAATGTCTTAAATTACTTTCTATAACGACAGTACAAAGAAGAATCCAGAACACTTAACATTGATGCTCTGTTATTTTCCCAGTAATAGACTTTTACAGCAATTTTAATATTCCCTTGATCCAGAAGGATGAATTGTATTACATTGTCCTATGTGTTCTTAGTTTCACTTACTCTAGAACTGTTATGAATTGCTTTGCAAAAATATATATATATATGTATATTTTATATATATATAAATATATATATACACATATATATAAATATATATATACATATATAAATATATATATTTATATATGATGGTTGTTTTGTAGAATTCTCTTGTTTGGTTTTAACAATTTTTTCGCCTGATTTGGAATTTGCATTTTCATCAGGAATGCCACATAAAGGGCCATGCATTATTACAGAACTGCATTAAGAAATACTTGATGCCAGTGTGTCCCATTACTGATGATGTTAATTTTGATTACTTGTTTAAGATGATGTCTCTCAGTTTTCTCCACCGTGAAGTTAACATTTTATTCTTTATAATTTATAAGTAATATGTGGTGAGATATCTTGAGGTGGTATAAATACTCTGGTCCTCTTCAAGTTTTTACCTAGTAGTCTTAACATCCATCCATTTTTCTAGTCATATTATTCTTTTCATGTTTACTAGTTAGCATTACACTCTTAAAGAAAGCCCTCCCAGGCTGTGGACTCTGAGAAACAAACTGAGGATTTTGGAGGGGAGGGGAGTGGGGGGATGAGTGAGCCTGGTGGTGGGTATTAAGGAGGGCACGTATTGGATGGGGCACTGGATGTGGTGCATAAACAATGAATCTTTGAACACGGAAAAAATAAAATAAAATTTAATAAATAAATAAATAAATAAATAAATAATAAAAGAAAGCCCTCTCACCCATTTTATTAATTCATATACTAATTAGATTAGAAATAATTTGTGATATATATGTTTCTGCACATGAAAGCAAGTTGGTTTGTCAAAGAAGAAAGTAACAAAGGCATGAAAAAATGGCATAATATGACCTAAGATGCGTCTCAGATATAAAGACAGAGGAAACTTTGTAAAAGTAGCATAAAAAGTGTAACTGGCATAGTAAGAACTCAAGTTATTTGTTAATTATAATTGAGGGGAATGAAGACTACAGTTTTATGAAAACCAGGGTGTCAAAATCAAGAAGTGTTCAGCTGGGTCAAATGTTATTGTTTAGAGGATAACAAAAGTATGCAATCAGCTGTGCTGATGAAGGTCATTGGTAACATATGCAAAATTAGATATGGGGATTAGGGGGCATGAAAACATATTCAGGGGACCATCAGCAGAATGAGTGATAATTAAGTCAATTAATTTATATAGATTTTCCAGAAGATATTGTGGTACAGGTAGAGAAAATTGTTTTAGCTAAAATAGATGAAAGGAGGTGTTATCTTTTTAAGATAAGAAAATAGAACTGTGTGTACTCAATTTGTGGATGTTTGCAGAAACCATGTAATAAAGAGGTAGGAGGGAAATGTAAAAACAAAGTCCTACAGATGTAAGGTGATGATTGAACAATGGCTTGGCACAACTGCCGTCCTCTCATTACTTCAATCAGGTGTAAAAAAGTGCACTAAAATATATAAAGAAAAAGGCCAGGCATAATATATTTAAATACAGACAGTCCCTGACTTACAATCGTTTGCCTTATAATTTTTTGACTTTATAATGGTGTTAAAATGATATGCATCCAGTAGAAACTATGCTTTGAATTTTGAATTTTGCTCTTTTTCCAGACGAGGGATATGTGTTTTGATGCTCTTTCATGATGCTGGGTGGCAGCAGTGAGCCTCAGCTCCCAGTCAGCCATATGATCATGAAGGTTGACAACACAGACTGACAACCATTCTGCACCCATACAATCATTCTTGTTTTTCACTCTCAGTATTGTATTCAATAAATTACATGAGATATTTAACACTTTATTATAAAATAAGTGATTTTGCCCAACTGTAAGTTAATCTAAGTGTTCTGAACATATTTAAGGTAGGCTAAGCAAAGCTGTGATGTTTGGTGTATTAGGTGTATTCAATGCATTTTTGACTTACCTGTAGTTTCAGCTTATGATGGGTATGTTAGGACATAACCCTATTGTAAGTCGAGGAAGATCTGTAATTCATTAGACTTTACGTGATGTTTTCTTTCACCTATAGTCATATTTAATTATCATAAATACCTAATGATGGAAGCACTATATTCTTATTTTTACTTGTGAACTAAATTTCTTAGAGTTGTAAATCATACACTACAGATGCAGAGGCCATGGACTTTTAGTCCAATTCGGGGAGGTATGCTTGTGCATGTGTTGGGGTTGGAGGTAGAATCACTGACAATTTAGGTTTTTAAATTGCCTTCAAAATTGATTTCTGGGAATTATACAATGACATAAAAACACATTATAGAATTAGGATTCTATGTGATGAAGGCAAAGCAGGAATGTGCATAGTTGTTTGAGGAGAGACAAGCTGAATGGTGGGACTAGGAATTTGTGTTCCCAGGAGGCTGGATATGTATGTCTGTTACAGCTTCTGGAACCCCACACTGTCATTCTTCCAGCTTCTCCACCAGGCTGTGCACTCTGCAAACAGTGGCCGTGTTTTTCTTCTTTTTATCTCTATTGCCTACCACAGAGCTTTGTACCCATGGTGTATTTGCTGAATAGATGATACAAGTAAGAGATGAAGCTGAAAAAGTAATTTGAGGCAAGGGCAAGATTTCCTGCTTACAAAGTGATTATGTCAAAGAGTCACATACTTCTCAGTTGTCTTGACTTAAAAGGAGGAATTCATTTTAAACTTTAAATTAGATCTATGGCTTGAGAATATATTTCCATCAAAATGTAAGTAAAGTGTTCAGAACTGTGTCCCTGCCTATCTTAGAGGATTTTAGTGGATTAACAAGGCTGATGAATTTAGCTCAGTTTTGTTAGGATTCATTACTGATGGAACATGGGAGAATGTAATTTTTAAAATGATATCATATTAGAGTATACTAGCGCAACTAATAATAGTCTTGGAGGAAGAGAATTACATTTTGTCTTCTAATCATTCTTTAAAAAAAAAAAAAAAGAACCAAGCTAGAGTCAAAATATGGTGATAAAAGACCATCATTCTTGCTTGGCCTTTTCCAATGTGTGTGTGGGGGCTGGAGAGGAGCTGTAATGGAACCAAAAAAAAGAAAATCAACATTATGGCTTATCTCTCTGTATAGGATATAGTAGATATTTTAGTTTACTAGGAATTTTTACCTTACACTGAAAAAAATTAGGAATTCACACGAGGACCAGCATTTCAATTTGTGCTGGGTTAGTAAACTAGACAGGTGGATATTTTAATCAAAAATACTCTTAGTCCCACCAGGTGTGTTTTCTTAGCACTCTTGCATATTCCTGTGAAAATGACAATGTGTGCTCTCCAAGGGTGAGGTATTCCAATGCATCCAAATCAACCTTAGCAGTTAAAAGTGTACTTAGACACTGACAAAGATTTAAGTATCTATTTTGATTACATTTAATATACATAAAGTCAATTAGCTATCTATGATGAGAGAAAGGGAATGGCATTGTTAAATGAAATTCTCAGGTCATTCTGTGATTTCCTTTTAATTAAGATAGTCAAGGTCCTTCTAACAAAATATTTGATTTGAGATGCGTCTATTGCAGATTTAAAAGATCCATGGAAAAAAACAGTCATGTAACTGAAGATACAAACGCAATTACAACTCCAAATGAAACTGATCAAACTTTTTCAATTATAAAAATTGAGTAACTACTTAATTTAAATGTTTCTAGAGTTATTTTTAGATATGAATTATTAAAACTTCTGATATTATAGTTCAAATATTGTTATAACTTAATTGTGACCAAAAATATGACTTTCATTTTTAACATACAAAGTAACCAGAGTGCTGTACTGTAGGTACTGTACAGATGGAATCAAGTTTGCTAATTAGCTGATTCTAAAATAGGAAGATTATTCAGGGTAATCCTAGGCTCAATGTAATCATAGGAGCCTTTACAGATGAAAAATGTAGTAGAGTTAGAGAAATTCCCACGGAAGAAGGAAACAAAGGAAACGAAGGAAATGAAGAGGTGGAATAGATTTGAAGCTTGAGAAGAATTCAGCTCACAATTGATGGCATTGAAGGCAGCCAGTTATTAGAAAACACAGGTGGCCTCTAGAAACTGAAAGTGACCCCTCGCCTGTAGTCAGAAATGAAAATAGAGACCTCAGTTCTACAGTGGCAAGGGACTGAATTCTGCCAACAACCTGAATGGTTCACCCCACTGGCTCCACAAGAAACACAGCCTTGCTATCTCTTTGATTTCAGCTCTGTGATGCTCGCTGGGCCTACCTGAACTTCTGCCCAACAGACACTGTGATATAATAATTTTGAATTATTCTGAATTGCTAGTGATTTGTTATGGCAGCAATAGAAAACGAATGTAGTTACTATTTTACTCTCACATCCACATCTCATATCTCATACATGACCTCATTAAGAATTGTTTTGTTAGGCAGTTAGTTAGGCATGAGGGATGAAGGATAAAGCAGATGTTGGCCACACTCTCAGAACACCCCTCACCCTGCCCCTCTAACAGCCATACCTTCAGAGCCACCTCTAAGAGCTAACAGAATAGAAAGGCCTAGCCGCAGAGGTGGTTCCAAAGCCACAAGAGGACGTTGAAGAGCCGAGCATGCGCACAAGGGGTGCGGCTTGCCCTTAAATACCTTTAAGGCCACGACGTAGGCTCATTAGACCCTCATAAATATACAATACATAAATAAATACAATTATAATAGAATGCATCAAGGGTAGGTGCATGTGCAGATGCCAAAATGTTATAAAATCACCATCTGTCAATCAAAAATGTCAATCAATGCCAAATTTACCTGTACACAAAGTAGGCTTATAGGATACAGCTAGAGTTTCTGGGTGCCACTGCCACTTTTGATCAGGCAATGGCCCGCTTTCGCTCTTGAAAGTGTACTAACTACACTTATCTATTCAATAAACTCTATATCTTCATTCTGATCTTGGGTCTCCAATTCTTTGGTGCATCTGGGACATGAACTGAGAGACCTGGTAACAATTTCACCATTAAAAATTAGTAAAATGCATATCCTTGTGGATAATAAAGAGAAGCTAATGTTATAAGAAAGAGTCGATCATTTCTTAGAGCGGGTGTATAAACTGTAATCTGACCATAATCAGATTAATTCCTGTGTCAGGGAGTTCATTTCCTGTGAGGTTATGTAAAATCCTTTTGAGAACCCACAAAGCAGAGTTCTATGACCTGAATTTTGACATCATTTTTTCTGGGCAAAAATCACTAATTTCAAAATGTTCCTGGAAATCTGTAACGTGTTTGAACAAGAGATGGGAGATCTGATGTGGTTTAAATTTTAGATATAACAAATTACAAAACTTTTCATCAACTGGGGCGCCTGGGTGGCTCAGTGGGTTAAAGCCTCTGCCTTCAGCTCAGGTCATGATCTCAGGGTCCTGGGATCGAGCCCCGCATCGGGCTCTCTGCTCAGCAGGGAGCCTGCTTCCCCCCCTCTCTCTGTCTGCCTCTCTGTCTACTTGTGATCTCTCTCTCTGGCAAATAAATAAATAAAATCTTTAAAAAAAAAACAAAAAACTTCATCAACTGGTAATTGCATTTACCAAGAATTTTTATAGATCGCAAAATAGAATAGTGTGTTACAAGTGTATTACATAGGGAATGAAGAACATTTTATTAATGTACTTTAATGTATATAAAAACCTATATATATGCAGGGGGAAAGTTTTTGCAAACGGAGAATTTTTCATTGTATCTAACTTTAAATAGCACTGTCAATATTTTAGCAACAGAGACCTGGGTTAGACCCTAAATTCTGCTATTTACCACTGAGTGATCTTGGACAAAGTGCCAAACCTTTCTAAGATGCAGTTTTCTCATTTGTAAAATGAAGAGCGATAATAGCACCTTCCCTGGGTTGTTAGAAGAATTAATTAAGTTAAGGAATATAAAGTGATTAGCACTATGCTCACCATGTAGTAACCTAAACATTTCATAAATACTGTTAGAAAAATAGTCACAATCATTATCTATTTTATAAAGTCCAATTAACCTATGAAATTCCCCTTTTTTCAACTGTCCTTCTTCTGTTGTTGTTTATATAGTTCCATAGTTTTGCTCAGTTGTAAACACAATACAGTCCTTTGTATTGGCTTCCTTTCACTTATTATGTTGCTTTATATCCTTTACAAATTATGAACAAAACTATTTTCTTCCAAGTTACAAGTTGTTGCATGGACAGGATAATTCCAATTATTTGTAGTAAAAAATTATGTGATAAACGTCTCTGAACCTATACTACTTTCCAACCTTTGAAATTACATCCTAACAGTAAGTTGCTAGGAGTAGAATTTATGTCTTTAAAATATAATACTTCACCGCTTTCCCCTTGTGAGATGAATAATATTGCTGAACTCCTCCTTCATTTATGTGTTATAATTTTCTATTTTCCTGTAAGTATTGGCCTTGTTCACTTTACAGGGAATTTTTTATTCTTTGTATTCTCCCATAACATTTATATTGCAAACATTAGATCACTTATAATTTTCTTACATATTTGTATACTCATATACAAACTTTTTAGCACAATTATATCAGTTTTACCAAGTCTGTTTTTACCTTTTCAGTTACTTTTCACTTTGTGCAGGTTTTATAGTTTATATAATCCAATTAGTACATCTCTTCTCTGTGATTTAATTGTTTCAACAT
This sequence comes from Potos flavus, assembly GCA_028534135.1. Taxonomy (NCBI): domain Eukaryota; kingdom Metazoa; phylum Chordata; class Mammalia; order Carnivora; family Procyonidae; genus Potos; species Potos flavus. The sequence continues at coordinate 21,372,362 of CM052883.1, read as the reverse complement.
TTAGACAATTATTACTGTCATAATATTAATCCAATTAAGACTTGAATGTTATTTCCTGCTTGTTCTAAGTTTATCTTGCCTCTGTTTATATGACTTTCCAATCAGTTTTAATATAATTTGTTTTGATGATGGAAGTGTTCTGTATCTGCACCATCCAATGCAGTAATCAATAATCAAATGAGGCTATTGAGCATTTGAAATGAAAATAATAGCTTTGTGTTAAAAACTCTTGGTCTTAGTAATACTTGCAATACATAAAAATTTTAAAAAAATATGTGATTTGTACTTCCTGATACCAATGACATAATTCATTTTCCCTTTTGGGTAAGGAAAAAAAATGTTATACAGGACTGGTCACCTCTAAAATTATATAGTTGAGGTTTATATTGATTGATAAAATTCTGGCTTTTTCTTCATTCCTCTCTCATTTACTGGAATATCCAATGTGCCTTTTATTGGCCTATTACGAGATGAGTGCTGTCATTTATGTGATATATTCTGATTTATAAATATGAAAGTATGTATGTTCCATAATTATGAATATATGTTTTTCATATATATGAGGATCTGAAGTGGATGTCACACATGAAATCCAATATGAAAGAGTACCTAGTCATATATATTTCAAGAAGGTGGAACTGGAAAATATTTCAATCGGAGAAAATATGCACACCTAATCTCTTATGCCAGGAGACAAATCCTCTGAATTACACTACTAATTATAATGAGCTAATAATCAGAAACAGCAAGATAAATGCTTAGTGAGGAGAGAAATCCCATCTTTAAAATTAACAATGTCCTGCTTCTACCCTTGCCTTTGACTAAGTATGCCTTAACAGTCCCCTCAGCTTAACTAAACTTAAGACAAGCTTCATTTTGAATCAAGGAGTCTGACCTCACCTTTTTCATAGAATTTACTTTAGAAAACTTTTAATTGTAAATTTTCTCTGCCACTTTGAGATATTAATCTATTAAAAGTCTGTTCCCACATCTTCTTTATTCATTTATTTATCGATGGACACTTGGGCTGCTTCCGTAATTTGGCTATTATAAATAATGCTGCTATAAACATAGAGGTGCATGTATCCCTTTAAATTAGTGTTTTTGTATTTTTGGGTTAATACCCAGTAGTGCTATTACTGGATCATAGAGTAGTTCTATTTTTAACTTTTTAAGAAACTTCCATACTGGTTTCCATAGTGGCTGCATCAGTTTACATTACAACAGAGCAAGAGGACCATTTGCAACAATGTGGATGGAGATGTGGAGAGAGACATAAACCAAGAAACAGACTCTTAACTACAGAGAACAAACTGTTGGTTACCAGAGGAGAGGTGGGTGAGGGGATGGGTGAAATAAGTCATTAAGGAGTGCATTTGTCGTGATGAGCACCAGGTAATGTATGGTATTGTTGAATCACGAATCTTGTACACGTGAAACTAATACAACGCCGTGTGTTAACTATACTGGAATTAAAATAATAAAAAATGAATAAAATAAAAGCCAAAAAGGCCTGTTGCCAGTTTTACAACCTAAGAGAGTCTTTTTTAAGGACCTGGGAGCCATCCTTTTAAAATGTAAACTTCAAGGGAGATAGTGTCCCCATCTCCCAGTTTCTTTGTAAGGGTAGAAAACTAACTTCTAAATTTAGTGAATACCTTGCTTTAAGTTGTAAAACTATGTACTGTCATGAAGATAAGGTAATACTTTTCCTTTGGTAGGCCCAATTAGCAACCACAAGTGGACTGTGATTTCCCCCCCAACTCATCCTCTACCCACCACAGCCTGGGTCTTAAAAATTATCTAGCCCTTTGTTTTCATGAAGATCAGAATGAGTTCTAGCCTCTTTCCCCTACTGTCTTAAATAGTCTTCCTTGAGCACCTGGGTGGCTCAGTCATTAAGCATCTGCCTCTGGCTCTGGTCATGATCCCAGGGTCCTGGGATTGAGTCCCACATCTGGCTCCCTGCTCAGCGGGAAGCCTGCTTCTCCCTCTCCCACTCCCCCTGCCTGTGTTCCCTCTCTCTCTGTATTTCTCTCTGTCAAATAAATAAATAAAATCTTAAAAAACAAACAAAAAAAGTCTTCCTTGCCTGTTGTTATCAACGGAAAGAGTCCCCCACCCACCAGGACCCCAATTCATATGTAGAAACCTAATCTTCTATGTATTTGGAGGTGGGGCCTTTGAGAGAGAATTAGGTCAGGAGGACAGAGCCCTCACATATGGGATTAGTGCTTCTAAAAGAGACACTAGAGAGCACCCTCACCTCTTCTACCAACTAAGGACACAGCAGCAAGATGATCATCTATGAACCAGGAAGTGAGGCCTCAGTAGACACAGAATCTGCTAGAGTCTTCACTGTGGACTTCCCCACCTCTTACTAACAAAATGATAGTTTGTTATTGTAGCCTGAATGGACTAAGACATCTGTATAATTTGTTTGGTAAAATTTTTCCTTTCAACCTTTCAACAAATAGTCAATGTGATCACATTAAAACCTAAATCAGATCATGTCTCTTCTCTACTCATTAACTGAAGTGTCTTCTCTTTCATTCAGAGTAAAAGCTGAAGTTTGTATAAGGAGCTACTGGACCAGACCTCTTCAGTCTTATGTCCAAATTTATAAACTTTGTACCTAAATCATGCCCTCTTTCACCATATATACAATTCTGTATGGAGTAACCTATTAGCCACCCAGGAACCCATAAGCCACCCTTCTGTATGGAGGAACCTAAGAGCCACTCCCTGAACTCCCAATATCCGATCAATCATTCATGAAATCCTGTCACTTTTACTTCCTGATAGATGCAAAGCTGTCCTTATTTTCTTTCATTCACTGTTACCCTCCTCTACCACTATGTTGTTCCCTGCCTAAATGACTGCAGTAGCCTTCTAATCCTGTCTTTGAATTACAGCTGCTTCACTGCCCTGCACTCTCCACCACTAATAGGGTGTAGGGGCAGCTAGAATGAACTTTAAGAAATAGAAATCTGGTCATACCACTCATGTATAAACCCCTTTTGCACCTTTCCATTGCTATTTTAATAATTCTTAACTTCTAGCAAATGACCTTTCATGTCATCTTTGATGATCTGACCTCTGATCACCCATCCTCCTCTTCCACCATTCTCTGGGCTCTGGCTCTAGCTCCAGCTCATTTCCAAGTCCTTGTAGTTATTATAACTCTATCTATGCCTACCTTCAAATATGCAAACATTCCACTTAGTAGCACCTTAACTCGCCAATTTCCAATTATATCTTTTTTCTCAGTTCAGCTACAACGTCCCCTGAAATGTTATCCCTAACCCCTCTTGGCCAGGTCATTTCTATCTACTATTTGTTTCCATAATCCCAATCTTTTATAGTACTTTCCTCTATTACTTACTGCATATAGCAAAGATAATTTGTCGTGTTTTTAAAATCTATTTAACTTACTAGGCTATAAAAACTTGAAGAGGGATTGTGATTATTTTGCTAAACATTTTATCCCACAGTACACTTTCAAGTGATAATTGAACAAATATATGTCCATTAATTTCCACTTAAAGTTTAAAATTTCTATTAAGGTGCCTGAAATGTATTCTCAGTCTTTTTTTTTTTTTTTAACCCCTTTCTCTCCTGCATTGCATCTCCATGGCGGGGAGCGTAGCCACTATGTGGGTCACACATAGTGACATGCAGGACATGTCACCTATGGCTCTTTGTCTTCCATTCTAGATTGAAAAGTCCTTCATTCCTTCTGCTCCTTGGTAACTGACTTACTCAGACAGGTACTTGCTGAGGCAGCCTTCACTCTTCTCCATGAGGCTACTTCAAGCATAGCAGGTTTACCTCTTGAAGATATTTCTGCTTATTTTAGGTTCTTCTGCAGCTTAGATATCATTGACAGCTGTCTTTTCTGTATCATCTCATTATCCAACTGTATGATCCCTGTGATTTCTTCACTTGCCCAGGGCTTTGCCTGGAAAATGAATTGCAGATCCCTTTTATTCATGAAACATCATCAGCCTTTTGTCATGCCTATAGGTATAATTTCCTAATTTCTTTTTTTTTTTACTTTTTTTTTAATTTTTAAAATTTTTTTAAAATTTCTTTTTAATTTCCTAATTTCTTTTTTTTTTTAATTTCCTAATTTCTAAGGGAATGCTCACTTGTGTACATGCTCTCTCTCTCAGTGAATGAGGTAAATTGAGAATAACTATTTCTACAATACCATTTCACTAGTATACTATCCATGAAGGAAACTACAAGCCTTTTTAAAAATTCCTTATTCCTGACTCTTTCTGTGATTAAATGAACCTGAGAAAGGGAAGGAGGTACATAGTTAATAGGGGGAGTCGGGAGCATAGGCAGTGGGGAAAAAATAATCATGGTTGAGGGGGAAGACAACATCATCCTGTCATCTACTTATACCAAATACTAGACAACATATGGTCATGGTCTTACACCACATTATTACTAGAAAGAAAACATTAATTTGCATGCAATTAAAGAAAAATTCTGTGCATTGGCTTTAGTAGGTCTCTACTGTTGGACATCCTCATTAGAAAATGTAAAATCTAGAAAGGAATAAGAACTAGATTGAAGCTTTGAGCTGCCTTTCTGTTTTTCTAACAGAGACCTATATTTACATTTTAGCAAATTATCACTTCGTTTTTACAAAAAACAAAACAAAACAAAAAAACCACAAACCAAAAATGACACACAAAAAAACCCATTCTAATGAACCATCTTGTTATTCAAAGATATCTCAGAAGATTCCACTATGAAAAGCAGAGTTTCAAGACAATAGACTTAAGTCGTTCTGAATAATAAAGCATTTTCTTCATTGTAGAATGATTTTTACCTTTGCAACTTATGTATTCTTTATCAAAAGTTATCCAGAGTAAAGTTGAAGTAGCCATTGGACAATGGCAAAGAATGAAAAGGGAGTCACCTCAGGCCAGATAAGAATTTAGAGGGGAACGCACTTGTGTGAAATTCAACCTGTGGTGGTGTTCCATGCTGAATGTCTCAGACTTTGTAAATAGGGAAAACATTTGCTGATATAAATGAGAAGGATAAACATATTTTAATAGATTATCCTGGTTGTAATGGCAGAAGGCAGGGGCAGAGGATTGTCAAATTAAAGGAGTGGTTAAGAGAGAGAGCTTTTTTTACCTGAGAATAGACATTCCAACTTCCACTCTGAAAAGAAAAGATCCTTGGATGATGTTATGGACTAAACTGTGTCCCCCCAAAATTTATGTTGAAACCCTGACCCCCCATGTGATGCTATTTGGATGGGGTCTTTGGTGGAGAATTAGGTTTACATGAGGTTATAAGGGACTTCGTTATGAGATTAGTGCCCTCACAAAACAGATACCAGAGAGCTTGTTCTCTCCCCAGACTTCCCACCCCATGTGAGGACAGTGAGAAGGCTGCAGTCCCTATGCTGGGAAGACTGCATTCAGCAGAAACTAACCATACTGATTTTTTGGATTTTGGATTGCCAACATCCGGAACTGTAAGGAAATAAATTTCTATTGTGTTGGCCACCCAGTTTTGATAGGTATTTTGTCATGGAAGTCCAAGTGGTCCGACACAGAGACTGTGAGGTTTGACCTGGGGGACTTTGTGGAGGAAAAAGATAAGAATGGTATAATGTTCTCCACTATTCAAAAGAGCAAGGAAAACCTCTGTTTTCCAGATACTGGGGAGAAACAGGACTGGTAGGGAGAGGAACTTCCTCAAAGGAATCTAACTGTGTGTGTGTGTGTGTGTGTGTGTGTGTAGTATTATAATTCATTACAAGCCTTTTGTAAAGTCTCATTAAATGTGACAAATTTTACAAGTGTTGTGAGGAAGTAAATGATGTGTCCATTTTTAAGCATACTGTGAAAAGTCAGCACCCTGGAAAGTCAGGAGAGGTAAGGCATGAAGTGATCTGCAAATGTGCTCATACACATTTAATACAAGATTGTTGGCTAATACAAGATTGTTGGCCAAAGCAGAATGTGAATTTCAGGTCAATTTGTGTTACATGCATTCATCATGAATTTACTGACAAACACGAGATGGACCTGGAAGAAGACTAGATTTTCTGTTGACAAGTGAAATGAGATAAGAAGAGTGATATCTGAAAGCTGAAGAAGCCAAGAATTTCTGGAACAACAGGCAATGATATCATTATTTCAGATCCATCAAACTTCCTATCCAGGAAGAGGGAGAAGCAACCTGTCCTTGGCACTGCTCCTTGACTCAGGTCATGAGCTTAAACTCCCCAGTCTGGTCTTCCTTAATCTGATCTGTAACACTACCACCTAAGTATTATTTTAACAATAGTGGGCTTTTTGTTCCCCCCTGCAGATTAACATTTTATTTCTTAACCAAATAAGTTGTTAAAAATAGATAACTATGGAGTAACAAGAAGTTCATAAATTACAAAAGATTATTTTGAGTTGTAATAACTGACCAGCCAGGAAAGATTATCTGACACTTCATTAATACAAATGGAATAACAGGGCAATTCCATTAATACATACAATACATAATGTGTAAACATTGAGTAGATAGGTCGAAAATGTGCAGTCAGAAATAATGAATCATTCAAGAAAAAGGCAATACTGTGTGAAGAACTTTTGGGAACAGCAATGAAATTATTAAGGAAATCTTCATTCGATTCCAGAAAAAATAAAATAAACAGGCAGCAGTCATGAAGCCATAAAGTATACTTTCTCCCCCAAACATTTTTCTTTGGCCACGGAACATTTGGAGTAAGAGTCATATCCTAATTTTCCTTTTGACAATTCATTTCTCTCTTATTGGTGAGAATAAACAGAATTTGTCAAACTTCCTGGAGTGCTTCCATGTCTTTACTCTAAAGCCATGTCTAGAAGAACAATTGCTAATGCAATTCAACAGGAGTAACATTCTGTAGTCAAGTTAGACATATTCCCATAATACAATAATTTAGGCATAACTATAAGAGAGACTTTGAAAAAAAGAGACTTCAAGCCTGATATCCCAATATGGATCAATAGCATTCTTATATTTCTTACTAATATATATTTCTCACTGAGCTTATATGATCCATAAGATTTTAAATAATTAACATCATAGCAACGATAAATTCAAAAAAGAACATCTAGAGAATAGGCAAAAAAAAAAAAGCCACCTTCATGTATTTATTTGGGTTTTAAATGACCAATAATATATCTGACATTACATATCTGTTTTTTAATGATAAAAGGACATTTAACCAGGTCACATTATTTAAACTTACTGAAGCAATTTGATGAAAGAAAAAGGTATTAATGTAAAACTCGCAATGTTTTATTGTCTTTTGTTAAAAAAGGAAGAAATACAACTTTTGTAATATACCAAGATTTCTACATAATATCCTGAAAGTAATATATTAGACTAAAAAACTTAAAATACTAGATTAAAAATGTATGAAAATTATGGCACCTGGTTATGGTGGTTATGGTGACTCATAGGTTAAGGGACTAACTCTTGGGTTTGACTAAGGTCCTAATCTCCCCACCAGATCAGCCCCTCCTTGGGCTCTGTGCTCAGTGGTGAGTTTGTTTCCCCTCCTCCCTTCCCCCCAAACATTTATCTCTCTCTGAAATAAATAAATAATTCTTTTAAAAATGTATGAAAATTGCAAAATAATGTAATAAAAACAGAAAAATATTAACTTGGTTTCATCATAGTGGTACAGAATTTTGGTTTAGGTGTGGAAGCTTCTAATAAATATAGTTAAGTCAATACTTAAGAAATTAGATAAAATCACTGAATAAGATCACTGAATAAGAAATGAAGTTTACAGATGAACACAATATAGGTCAGAGAGAAGTTCCATGCTGAGTGCATATGTATTACAAGTGATGATGTCAGGTTTATAGATTCCTCCTCAATCAAATTTCACCCTCCTTATCATACATCATACCGTGTTCAACAGTGGGCATTTAAAGATTATTGTTTTATTCCGTGTCTGTTTCATTGTACTCCAATTACTTTAAGACCAACAGCTTCTTCAGAATACAGACTATACTTTGTGCTCTATTCTGTTATCCATACCTTCTAAGATTCTGGGCTCATAGAAATGGCTCAACAAATATGTGCTGAGAAAAAATTTAGAGGAAGCATAACTTAAGGAAATCATTGAAAGCAACAGAAAATTTTATACTAAGAATGTTATAAAAGAGCTTTGATGAAACAGAGCATGCAAGTAAATGTGCTCATGAGTTTTATGCATTTGGAAAGAATAGAACAATGATGAAAAATAGTACAATTGAAGAAAATGAATGGAATTGTTCTAATAGGCAACTATGGGCCCTTGCAAAATTTATAGAGAAATTTCACTCATTTATACTTCCTTCTTTGTGTAGTAAGTATACTGTCCAAAGTTATTGCTGTTGATCCGGTGTGAGCAGAGTGGCAAGATCTCACTTCTCTTTTGAGTATGAACTAAATTGGTTCATTATATATTCAAAACAATTCTAGTCATGAGGAAGAAAAGCATAAAGGACAGAAAGGCCACAGGAGAGGGGACAAAAATGGAGTGAAAAAAAAAATAGCACTTTTGCAGGCTTACAGTAAACCCAAGAGAGATCCAATCACTAAGGTTAAATCAGCACAGAATGATAAAATGTTTGCAAATCACATATCTGATAAGTGATTAATAGAATCACTGGATAGAATGTATAAAGAACCCCCAGAACTCAACAATAAAAACCCATTTCAAAAATGGGCGAAAAACTTGAATAGACATTTCTTCAAAGAAGCATACAAATGTTGAATAAGCACTGAAAATAAGTCCAACATGACTAATTATTAGAGAAATGCAAATCAAAATCATGAGATACCACGTCACAGCCATTGGGATGGCTATTAAAAAAATCAGAAAAAAAAGTGTTGGCAAGGATGTACAGAAATTGGAACACTTGTAGATTGCTGGTAAGAATGTAAATGGTACAGCTGCTGTGAAAATCAAAATAGTGGTTCCTCAAAAAATGAAACAGAATTCCTATATGAAGGTATTACTATACGAACAATTCTACTTTTGGGAAGAGACCCAAAAGACCTGAAAGCAAGAACTCTAACAGGTATTTATATATCAATATATATATATATAGCAGCACTATTTACAAAAGCAAAGAACTGGAAGCAACTCACATATCCACTGGTGAATGAATAGAGAAAATGTGGCATACATCACATTATTACTACATGTTATTATTAAAATCATCAATTTTATCATCAAAATAATAAATTTTATGTTATACGCATTTACCACAATTAAAATAAATTAGACTTTTATTAAATACAGAAAATATAGTCTTTAGTAATTTAGCTTTTAATTAAAAGTAACTTCAATTATTTCGATTTGTCAAATATTTAGCAAATACTACCTTCATTTTTTTCTTCCTCTTCCTTCCTCCCTCTATTTGTATCTTTTATCCTGGCTTTAAAAAATAATATTGCATGTTCACATAGAAACACATACACACAATATTCACTGAGTCTTTTGAAAACTAATAAACATATATAATGTACAGCAGAAAACTTTATAATGGACTGGCGGCATTTATGGAGAAACGATGATATTTAAATCTGGTTACGACAAGCAAAGATGAAGCATAAGGATGCTTCAACTTACTGTTCATCTTTGAGAAAAGGAAAAAGGAAAAACAAAATACCACCCAAAACAATCAAATAACAATAGAACTTAATTCAAAGTGTCATCCAGATTTAGCACTTCTGTAATCTTACTTCCATTAGTGACTAACTTTATTTTATGGAGAGGACAAGTTGCATTATTTTATTTCTGTGCTTATTTATTGAGGTATATTGACAAAAAAATAAATGTATATAATTACAGCATATAATTTGATACTGTGAAAAATAATAAACACATCAGGGGTGCCTGGGTGGCTCAGTCACTTAAGCATTGGCTTTTGGCTTGGATCATGATCCCATCCTCATCTGGCTCCCTCATCCCTCATCTGGCTCCCTGCTCAGCGGGAAGCCTGCTTCTCCCTCTCCTCCCTGCTCATGCTCTCTCTTGCTTTCTCTGTCTCTGTCACTATCTCTCTATCAAATAAATACATTTTTAAAAATCTTAAAAAAATCACTAAAATGGAGTGGGGAGGCCGGAAAGGGGAGACCTCATGTGTCACCAATTATTAAGAATCGCTGGCCCAAAAGGAAGAGGCAACTCTTGCAAGTTACTACTCCAGCAGGAGGAAGAAAGGATTCCTCCTCACCTGGCAAGAGTTCAGCCAATGAGAGAAATAGTAAAACAAAGCCAATGAATAGCCACCATTCTCTGAATTCCTGGTTTACTTCAATGGACTTTTTGTTTGTAACAGCTCTCCCAACTCACCCATTTTCTCTCTGAAAGAGCAATCCTCTCCTTTATTTTCTGGACTTTCCTATGATTTTGCCATACTTTGCATGTCCTAAATTGCAATTCTCTGCTATTTCTAAGTAAACCTGTCTTTGCTGGTAAAATAAGACAGTTTTATGTTTAAGGTTAACAGTACATTTGGACATATGTATGCTCTCATTAAACAATCACTGCAATCCAGGTAATGAACATATCTATCACCCCAAAATATTCCCTCATGACCCTATTTATTTTCTCCCTCCTGCCCACCGAACGTGTACTCCTCATTCCAGGCAACCACAGATCTCTGTCATTAGAGCTTTATTTGCATGTTCTAAAATTTTATATATGTAGAATCACTGAGTATGCATTTCATTTTTTGTCTTTTCCTTGAGATCCATCAATGCATTAGCATGTATCAATAGTTCATTTCTATTTGTAGCTGAGTAGTATTCCATTATATGTATACACTAAAATCTGTTCTTCCAATCACTTGCTGATGGACATTGGGACTGTTTTCCATTTAGGGCTATCACGAACAAAATTACTATGAACACTCATTGCAAGTCTGGCTATAAGCTTTCTTTTCTCTTAAATACTTAGAAGAAGAGCGCTTCATTCACATGGTAGGTATATATTTAACTTTATAATAAACCACTAAAATGTTTCCCAAAGTGATTGTATCATTTTATATTTTCACTGGTCATGAGAGTTCCAGTTCCTCCTCCTCTCCAGACACTTGCTATGGTCAGCTGTTCTACTAGATAGTGATACTTCCTTGTGGTTTTAATTTTAGTTTTCCTATTATTAATCATATTAACTATTGTTTCAAACACTAAATTGTTTTATAAATACTTAATTGTTTTATAAAGTGTGAAGGATGTTTTAAAGTGTTTTTTGTTTTTTTTTTTGCAAATGGACTTTCCATTATTCCAGCACCGTTCGTTGAAAACAAAACTACCTTATCTCCATTGAATTGTACCTTTGTCAAAAATCAGTCTTCCATATATATCTGTATCTTTTATCAGGTTCTTTGTTACCTAGATCTATTCATCTCTTTGTAATAAAACTACGTTGCTTTGATCACTGTAAAACCTACAGTTAAGTTTTGTTAAGTTTTGAGGTAGCTTTTACCTTGAAATCAGGTAGCTTTCTAGTTCCCTTTGTTCTTTTTTCAAGTTGATTTTGTTATTTTAAGTTCTTTGCATTTCCATATCAATTTTTGTAATAACCTTATCAAGTTCTACAAGAAATCTTGCTAGGTTTGTGTGTGTGTATGTGTGTGTGTGTGTTTATGCGTGTGTGGTAACAGCAACACAAAAACATAGCGTTAAATCTACTATCTTAACCATTTTTTAAGTCTACAGTTCAGTAGTATTAAATATACTCACATTCTTGCACAGCTGATACCTAAAAATTTTCACTTTGCAAAACTGTAATTCTACACCTATTAAAACTCCTTTTCCTGCAAATTTGACAATCATCTTCCTTCTTTCTGTTTTTATGATTTTGACTACTTAAGATACTTCATATCAATGGCATACAGTAGCTGTCCTTATTTGACCACTTTATTTCACTTAGCATAATATCCTCAATGTTATTCCACAATGTAGCATGTGACAAGATTTCCTTCTTTCTTAAGGTTGTCTAATAGTCTGTTGTGTGTAAATACTACATTGTCTTTATCCATTCATCTGCTGATGGACACTTGAATTGCTTCTACCACTTGGCTATTGTGAATAATGCTGCAATGCATATGAGTATGCAAATATGCCTTGAGCTCCTATTTTAAATTCTTTTGGAAATATACCCAGAAGTGGGACTCCTGACTCATACGGTAATTCTATTTTTAATTTTCAAGGAAATCTCTAAGCTTTTTCCATAATGGCTGCACCATTTTATATTTTTACCAACAGCACATAAGGGTTCCAATTTCTTCACATACTCACCAAATTTGTTATTTTCTGTTCTTTTGATAGTGACTATCCTCATGGGTTTAAGGAGAGATTTTTTTTTTTTTTAAATAAATTATCACACCTGACTGGACTGTATTATTGGAGAAGGGCACATGGAGATGTGGAGTTAACAATGTGAAGAGAGTTGGGACCTGAGGTCAGGAAAGAACAGCCTCCCCTCCCCATACATGCCCACTGCCCCATATAAAAAATAACCAACTATTGGTTATTTTAGCAGCTGAGACAGCTACTTGGGGCAGGGAAGGGAATAGGGAACCCTAGGGCAGTGGAAGAGACCATGAGTGTGCTGGGTGGGCCCAGAGTCAGTGGCAGTATGAGTATAGAGAGTACAAGTCTCTTTATCTTCCATATAGATCTATATAAACATATACAGAGAGAAGTTGTTCACTTTCCCCTGCTCTCCCCTGTATTCCACACTACTTGCGGCAGTCCCAGCTCCTCTTTCCACATGAGGGAGAAGGGAAGGGGATGATGAGCAAGTCATCACCGAATTGTGATCAGACCCACTTCCATCAGCTTTTGGATCTTCTGTGCTATTATAGGATTCAAGTGTTCGCTGGGGGTCCTTCTGCATCTGTTCCAGGACGAGCCACATGGCCAGGTCACTCATTATTTGCTGCACTTCAGGGTCAACCATGGCCCATCACTCCATGTCTTCAAGGCTGTCTGGCAGTTGTACTGGGCCATTATACAGTGTTGGTAACTGTCTGCCACCTCCTTACAGTTGAGTCCAGATCTAATGCCTTCTAGTAGACATCTGTGGCTTTTGTGTAGTCCTTCATCGCTTCCGGCGCAGCTGCTTTCCATGTGTAACCCTTGATGAAGGTTGGCTCTAGTTGGATACATTCCTCACAGTCCTTGAGTGCCAGCTGAAACTCCAGGAGTTTGTACAGCTTGATTGCTGTAAAATTGGCATCTTTTGGATTCTGTGTGATGGCTTCTATATAACGCTTCATGGCCTGGGGATAGTCTCCTTTCTGAAAACATTCATTTCCTTTGTTCTTCTCCAAGGCCAGGTCAGGGTTGATATAGGCCAGCCACTCTTCCTCCTTCAGAATTTTCTCCGCCTGTTGGCATTTCTTGAGCACATCTGGGGTTCAGTGCTCTGCCAAAGACTTGCTATAGAAATGGATGGTATCCTTGTACTTTCCTTCTTTGAGGTGGGAGTTGCTAATTCGGACATAAACTTTGGCAATCTATCACAGTCTTCTCAGTTTTCTTGCCCCACTTCAATGGCCTTCTTACTGGAGTTGCCTTTCTTGAAATATAGGGCTGCTTGTTTGGTCATGTAAGTCGTGTTGGTGGGGTCCAAGTCCTGGGCTCTGTTGCAGTGCTTCAAGGCTGTGTCAAAGTCTTTCTTCTTGTAGGCCTCATTCCCCAACTCTTTCCCTTTCAGTGCCTGCTTCTTATTCTCTGGAAGATCTTCTTCCACTGGTTCTGGCTTGGTGTCCTTCTAGGTAAGGGGAGATGGGGGACGTGTTCCAAATTCCTCCTCTCATCCATACTGCCCAGATCCACTCCCAGTAGGACACTGAGAGTAGCCAGGATCCAGGGATCTTGCAGTTTCATGCCCAGGTCGGATGGCTTGTTTTGTAGTTACTCTATCATCTCCTGGTAGGTAGGATCAATGAGCAGCATCTTGTTTGGGGATGACTCTTCAACTTCTGGTACAGACTGGGCATGTTGAAAGGATTCATGAATTTCCATTCTGCCAACCCAGCCTCCATATTCTGTAAGCCTTCTTTGAGCTGAGGATTATTTGCTTCATGTTTTAAAACCTCTTCGTAGGTTTCCTTGGCTTCTTCAAATCGGTTTAAGAACTTGAGCTGCTGCTCTCTGTGAGGAGCCCTTGCCCCTGTCAGGCTTTGAGTCAACTGTTTTGCAGCCATCCTCATAAGCCTTCTGGTAGTCACCTTTCTTAGTGTAGGCTGCTGAGCAATTGCTATAGAGCATGGCTCTGGGGATCTAACTGAATGGCCTCAGGGTAGCACTGTAGCACATCATCAATGTTGCGTACACGCAGGGCCTTATTGTCCTTCTCTTTTAGCTCATTTACCTGCTCCATAGCTGCCTGGAACTCCGTTGAATTGACTCCATTTGCTCCACACTCCCAACCCTCATTGTGGTTTTGACTTTAATTTTTCTTATGATTAGAGATGTTGAACATCTTTTCATATGCTTATTGGGCAGCCCATTAGGATTTTGATTGGGATTTCCTATGTAACCATAGATCACTTTGGGGTGAATTGATATTTTAACAGCATAAGAATCTTCAGCCTCTATATTCATTTAGGCTCTCTTTAATTTCTCTTGGAAAAGGGGTTGTGTCCTTTTTACTGTACAGGTTTAGCACCTCTTTCATCATATTTATCACTAAGTAATTCATATTATTTGTTGTTTATTGTTTTAAAATTCGTTTTGGGCTTGTGCCTTAGTACTATATAGAAAACATTTGATTTTTCTATATTGATACTAATAATTTGCTGAATTAATTTAATAGTTGTAGGTTTTGTTGGTTATATTTTATTTTTGTTTTTTTGTTAAAAGTCCATTGTATTTCTTCATTGATATTCAGGTAGTCTGTGAGTAACATTTATTTTTTCCTTCCTAATCAGTATGCTTTTTTTTTTTTTTAATTGAAGTGGGTACAATCTCCAGCACAAAATTAACTAAAAGTGTAGGAAGGAGAAAATATTGCTTTCCTTCTGATCTTAGAGATCAGTAGCTTCCACTAGTAAGTAGTCACTCATTGTAGAGTTTTTTAAAGATACAGTTTATCAGGATGAGAGCTTTCTTTTGTTATTTCTGTGTTGTTGATATTTTATAGCAAGAATACGTGTTGGATTTTGTCAAGTGCTTTTTTCTGTGTCTCTTAAAATTATCACACGGTTTTTATGTTTAGTTTGATAATATGATAAATTACATCAATTTTGATTACTAAATAAACTTTTTATTCCTGGCATAAATCCTACTTGGTCATGATATACTTTCTTTTATATTGCTGGATTCAATTTGCTAAAATAGTTTATATCACTTAAATTTATATTTATGTAGGATAATAGTAATTTGTTAGCTTCTAATCTGTTTGTATGATTGTTATTAGGGTAATTTAGGTCTTTTAAAATAAACTAAAAATACTTATTACTCTACAAATTTCTGAAAATACTCTGTGTAGAATTGGCATTATAATATTTTTCTTAAAGTTCGAAAGAATTCATCATCATTTTCAAAAATACTTATCATCCTCTTCAGATTGTGGAATATGTAGGGATATAATACCTTTCATTTCTAGCATTGGTAATTTGTATATTCCTACTTTTCCCTTGGTATTTAGCTAAAAGTTTATCAATGTTATTGATCTTCTTAAAGGTATAAATTTTTGGTTTTTCTTTTTCTAAATTTCATTTTATTGATTTCTCCTCTGATTTTTATTATTTCTATTTTACTGTTTATTTTAGGTTACATTTACAGTTTATATTCTAGTTTCCTAAGGTATAGATGTTATTGATATGAACCTTTGTGTCTTTATGTGCATTTCTACTATGCATTTTGTGCTATAAATTTCTCCTAAGGTGTGGTTTAACAAGAGCCAACAATAAATTTTGATTTATAGTATTATTTTCATTCAGTTCAAAATATTTTTTAAATTTAACAATATCTTATTTAGAACTACATTACTATCTTTTTCAAATATTTATGGGAGATATCTCAAAGATATGTATGTTGATTTTTAATTTAATCCCATGAGGTCACAGAATATATTTTATAGAATATAGACTCTTTTAAATGTTATTGAGATTCATTTTGTGACCCAGGATATATTTATTATATTGGTAAATGTTTCATGTGCAAGTGCAAAAAAAAAAAAAATAGGGTAATCTGTTGTTGTATGGAGTGCTGAATAAATATCACTTAGGTCAATTTGGTTGATAGCATTATTCAGGTTATCTATATCTTTATTGATATCCTGTCCACTCTTTTTACCCATATTGGAAACAGGCTATAGCAATCTGTAGCCATATAGGTGGAATTGTCTATTTTTTATACAGTTCTCTTTAGTTTTTGCTCATGTGTTTGGAAGGTCTGTTAATGGGTGCATAGACATTTAGGATTTTTAATTATTTTTTTAAAAGATTTTATTTATTTATTTGAGAGAGAGAGAAAACATAAGGAGGGGTGGAGTAGAGCAGAGAGAGAGGGAGAAGCAGACTCTCCACTGAGCAGTCAACCC
The DNA here is from genome assembly GCA_028534135.1 of Potos flavus. Classification (NCBI taxonomy): domain Eukaryota; kingdom Metazoa; phylum Chordata; class Mammalia; order Carnivora; family Procyonidae; genus Potos; species Potos flavus. The sequence continues at coordinate 21,355,780 of CM052883.1, read as the reverse complement.
AACTCAGGGCTCCATCCCAGGACCCTAAGATGATGACCTGATCGAAGCCAGACACTTAACTGACTGAGCCACTCAGGCGCCCCAGATTTTTAATTACTTTTACCTACTTTTTCATTATGCAATGATTTCTTTTGCCCCTGGTAACATTATTTGCTCTGAAATTTATTTTATTTGATAATATAGGCACTCCAGCCTTCTTTTGATTAGTTAAAGCATGTTATAACTTTTCTGTTTTTACTTCTAATCCATTTCTTTCTTTATATCTTGGGTGTGTATGTTAAAGGTAACAGAGTTTTTTCTTGCTTTTTCATTCAGTCTGATAATCTATTCCTGTTACTGGAGATTTTAGGCGAATGACATCTAATGTTGTTGTTGATGTGGTTAGGTTAAGTCTATCATTTTGCTATTTTTTCTAGATGTTTTAAATATTCTTTGTTCCTTTTTTTCTTTGTTGCTTTTTTTCTTTTCTCCCCTCTTTTTTCTTGTTCTTTTTTTTTTCTTGCTGTATTTTGGATTGAGTATTTTTATGATCATTTTCTACTGTTTGTTAGCTACAGTTATTTTTTATTTCAATGGTACTTTATATTTTATAGTATATATCTTAACTTATCACATCCTACATGCAAATGTGTTATCAGATGTATAGCATAATATTTCAAAAATATTCCATTTCCATCCTTTTTCCATGTTTATGCTACTGCTTACCTACATTTTATGCACATAACTATATCAACTCCAGAGTATCTTATTATTTTTGTTTAAACAATAATTCATCAACTATACATCATTATCATTTAGCTTGCTCTTTTTTCCTTCTTGGGGATCCATGTTTACACCTCGCATACTTTTCCTTCTGACCGAAGGATACCTTTAACATTTCTTGTAGAGTATACCTGACACGGATTGATTTTTTTCAACTTTTGTATTTCTGAAAATGTCATTTTTGCTTTCGTTATTAAAAGATATTAAAGAGGCCTTAGAATTCTGTGTTGATATAATTTTCTCCTTTCATAATTTAAAGATGTTGCTGCACTTCAGCTCAGTTACAATGTTCCTGGCAAGAAATTTGCTTTCTTTTTTACCTTCATTCCTCTGTATGCAATAGGTCTTTCTCTGGCTGTTTTTAAGATTTTTGCCTTTATCACTGGTTTTATGCAATGTGACACCTTGCTGCAATTTAGTCTGAATTTCGTTTATGTCTGGGATTCACTGAAATTCTTGGATCTGCGGGTTCATAGTTTTCATCAAATTTGGAAAAAATCACATTTCTTCAAATTATTTTTCTATCAATTTCTCCTCTCTCCTTCAAGGATTTTATTGCACTTATGCTCTTTTCAATTTTATTGATTTTTACATTTTTTTTTAACTTTTAGAAAGTCTTCCTTGTTATGTTCTCAAGCAATGTTTTCAGTTAACATTTTCTTCTGCAATAATTAATCTGCCATTTATTCTGTCCATAGCAATTGCTTCTCAGATGTTGGCATTTGCATCTTCAGAGTAAAGTTTTTCACACCCTCAGTACATCTACTTAAGTTTTTGCATATGTGAAGTATGGCTAATTTTTAATAGTTGTTATTGTCTTCACCTAATTCTAACATCTGTAAAAGTTCTGAGTCAGTCTTGATTGATTCTTTTTTTTTCTTTTTTTTTTTTTAACAGATAATATTTCCTTGCCTCTCTATGTTTGGTAATTTTAGCTGAGGGCTATATTTATTTGTTCCCCTATAAATATTCTTGAGTACTATTGTGTAACACAGTTAACTTGAAATGGCTCAGTCTTTTTAGGTTTTGCTTTTTAAAAATTTGTTAGATAGCTACGAACAGTTCTTATTCCAGTTTAGTCCCCACTATAGAGGCAAGAAACTTAGTAACCCACAATGCTGTGAGAATTTAAAATAGTCTAGCCTGGCTATTGAAGATCGGTACTTTTCCTGGTCTCATGTGAGCTCTGAGTATTGTTCCTAATAATCTTTTGGGTGACTCTCCAATGTAACTGTCTCGTACAAATGTTTGGGTCAATATTCTTCTCAACACTAAAAAAGACCATCTCAGATTTCTGTGGTTCCTTACGTTGCTCTCTTATTTCCCATAATCTGCTTTGTGGACTGTAACAGCCTTTTTTTCTCCAGATTCTTAGTTTCATATCCTCCATTCAAGGAGATTACTGGGCTCTACTTTTGTTCCTCTTTTCTGTATTGCAGCTCGGAAACTTTGTCATTGGTAAACCGGGACAGTGGTACAGCGTTCCTTGTTTAATTCTATTCTCCATGGAATCACTCTCCTTTAGTGATTGATGTCCATTATCCTGAAAATCATTATTCTGTGCATTTTGTTTTTTGATTATTTCAGTTAGAACAGTAAATCTTGTGACTGTTAGCTCTGTTTTGGCCAGATACCCCCACATGACTTCTATCACTGGAAGGTTAAAAAGTGTGGACATTAGGGGTACTGATAGAAACATTCACCAATAGATAAAATCTCTCTTTCTTGAAATTATCAAAACCAAGTAAAGGAATGCCTTAAGACTCCTCACAAGGCATACATACCACTGAATTCCAACAATATCAGTGCCTGACTCTGCCTCTGCCTCCAACTTAGGCAATAGAAATCTGTGTTAGGTACCTTGCTTGAAGTATCCTGGGTCATAATGTTAACATTATACTTTCTGGTTTGTAAATTTTACATGCTTTATTTTTCAGAACTCAGTATACATATTTTTGGTAAGACATTATCATTATTCCTGCTTTACAATTTGAGTAATTGTTTATATTAATTTAATTTTCACTAGTTGACAGTAAGTGTTAGATCTAGAACTAAAGATTAAAATCCATGTCATTCTTTTTTTATGGTTATCTTTTTTTAAGTGAGAACATTTATGATCTACTCACCTAGCAATTTCAAGTATACAATACAGTATTATTAACTATAATCAACTTGCTGAACATTAGATTTTCAGAACTTATTTACCTTATACCTAACTGAAAGTCTGGACCTTTTGACCAGTATCTCCCCATTGTCCCCACCCCAGCCCCTGGCAGTCATCATTCTGCTCTCCATTTCTGTGAGGCCATGCCATTCTTTCTTAAAAGGTAAATTTCATCTCAGACTTTGCAGCATTACTCTGATATCCTCATTTGGGGATATCCTTACAATTAAAAAAAATAGCTTACTGAACCCATACATGGAGAGCCGAGGACACAATAACCGACTGAACACTGACATTTCCAGTCAACTGTAGCTATAGTATTCTCCTTCTCTGGTTTTAACATTAGCGGGATTGCTGGGAACACAGAGATGGTATTAATAGAGATGCTTTCTTATGCAGACATTCAGACTGCCTGGCTGCCTGCTTAAACTTGAAGGACATTTTCACAGTTTACAAACAGCCTCCCTTTTAAAATAAACTACCTTGCTAACACCTTGCATGCTAAGTTTATGCCGGTGGCATTTTTAGAAGCAGAGTTACAAACCTCTGGGAATATAAATTTAATGGAAACCCTGACAGCTTCCTATCTTTAACTAAGAGAATGCTGTCAATGTTAGATGGCATTCTCCAGGTAATACTGATGAAGTCAGCTCTGTATAGCAAACCAATTGCAAGATGAGTTTCTGCTGACAAATTATAAACTGCATTTATAAATGCTATACAAATATAATGTAGTTCAGTGCATTGAATGGATGCAGAACAATCAGTAAAAGTCATTACTTATATTGAGTAAGTGGAAAATTGCTGTGACTAGCACTTTTTTTTTTTTAAAGATTTTATTTATTTATTTGACAGAGAGAGGGATCACAAGTAGGCAGAGAAGCAGGCAGAGAGAGAGAAGGGAAGCAGGCTCCCTGCCGAGCAAAGAGCCCTATGCGGGGCTCGATCCCAGGACCCAGAGATCATGACCTGAGCCGAAGGCAGAGGCTTTAACCCACTGAGCCACCCAGGCACCCCTGTTCCTAGCACTTTTTAGACTACTGATGTGTAATACATATAGTATATCATATATATAACTGTGAAAATACAATCATCTTTGTTTCTCTCTTTTTTTTTTTTTTAAATTATCAACACTGGTACATCTTTTTTTTCTTTTTTTTTATAAGAATTTATTTATTTCTTTGACAGAGAAAGACATAGCGAGAAAGGGAACACAAGCAGGGAGAGTGGGAGAGGGAGAAGCAGGCTTCTCGCCGAGAAGGGAGCCCGATGTGGGGCTCGATGTGGGGCTCGATCCCAGGACCCTGGGATCATGACCTGAGCCGAAGGCAGACGCTTAACGACTGAGCCACCCAGGTGCCCCTGTTTCTGACTCTCTTAAAAATAATTTATATCAAAATAAGATAATTTTCAGACTAGAATGTGCCAAATATAGTACATGAGCTTATCAATTCTAATTGTTTTAATCTAATTATAGTAACAGAGGAAATGATGTTGCATAAATGAAATTCTCAGGGAGCACAAAAATACTCTGTTAAGCCTACCTGCCTTATATTTTTCCCAGAAGCTGAAATGATTTTTTTTTAGTTTAGTTTTCTTTGATAAAATAAATTTGGATGTTTAAGTTTTTCATAATCTTTCCAATGCTTATTTAGTGATGGAGGTAGAAAATCAGATAAAAATAGACAGCAAAGGTAAGACATGTAAAATTTAAATCCTGACAAATTGATTATTTAACATCTCCATGTTATATTATATTTTATTTTAACTCTTCCAAATAATAGAAAATTATCATAGGTTTGTTATATTAGAAATGCAGACTATAGTGTACTCTCCATAGCTTTATTATTTTTTCTTAAGATTTATTTATTTTTGAGAGAGAGAGAGAGCACACACAAGTGGGGGTCGGGGCAGACAGAGAGGGAGAGAGAGAATCCTCAAGCAGACTTCCTATTGAGCATGGAGCTCAATGGGGGGCTTGATCCCAGAACCCTGAGATCATGACCTGAGCCAATATAAGAGCCATCCACTTAACCGACTGAACCACCCAGGCACCCCACTCTCCATAGTTTCAAGTGAGATTGAACTATCTTCTTTCAAGATATGTGGAATGTATTTTTTATTATTTATTCTTTTTCTGCAATCTATTGCAGTGACCTTCAAACTTTTTTGACCAGAGTATGGAACTACTTTTACCTTAAGTCCCAGTATACACATTTGGATCTAGGTGAAACAAAGGTATGATATATGATTCTTATACTTACTTTGTGTAATATATTCTGATATTTTCTATTTTATTTCATTCTACATTTACTATTCTCATTAAAAATACCATTTCTGATATATTAAATTAATCTCACAACCTTGAAACTCTACTTTTGAAAAGCAATGATCCATAAGATATGTAGAATAATCCTATCCAGTATTTTTCTACTATGTGGAGAAATAAATAATATATATTCTATTTGAAGTAAGTAAAAAGTAAAACTTCAATTTTCACCAATAAGTACCTTATTCAAGTGCGTTCGAATATAGTAAGCAGCTCACATGTGATGTCAATTCATTGGTTTTCCCACTTTTAAGGAGTTTGATAGAGGAATTTACTGTTTGTACCATTAGGTTTATTTGGATAGAATTTGTGTTGTATATTATTTGACTTCTATTTCTAGTAATATGGCTAGAAAGGTCTATCTTAATAAAATTCTTTCCTTAACAACAACTGAAAAACCTGAAAATGCAGATTAGATGCTTAACTTAAAAAAATCCTCAAATATAATAATAAACACCAATCTAAATTCAAAATTAAACAGTATCTCCAAAGGTTGAGGGGAGACTGCATTTGTTCTGAGAGAATTGGTCCAACTGATGGCCCTCAATTTTATTTTTGACAGAATTGTGTGCAGGAGACTGGAAGTGAGGAGACAGAAGTCAAGGTACAGGTCTGCCCAAGCAAGAATTCTAATAAGGTGCCTTCTGCCCCATAAAGTTAGGACACAAAAGGCTACATCCACAGAATAAAAGGGAGTCAGTAATAAATCCACATCTTCCCTACTTCCAAAGGCTGCAGGAAGTCATAGCATTAAACAGTTCAAGCAGAGAAAATACTTAGAAGATAAGGAACAATAAAAAAAATATTTCGAGGAAAAAAAACCAAACTCTTCTATATGTAAAAAACAAAATAATGAAAGCTAAAATCTCATTTGATAGGCTTACCTGCAGCTAACTCATGGCTGAGAACCAGTGGTTAAATGGAAAATAGGGAAGAAGAAATTATCCAGAATTTGTTCAAAGACACAAGTGGAAGGAAAAAAAAAGGACTTAATACCAAGAATTCAAGGTTCAATGTATTTTAGAAAATACTGAATTCACTTCATTAACAGATTAAAGAAAAAATTATGACCTTCCAATAATTTAACAAAAATTTATAAAATTTACTATGTATTAAAGAACAATTTGATGATATTTAACATTCCCAGTCAACTGGGAAAAAGAAAAAAATTTTTCTAAAGGTAATACAGGTATGACAGAGTGGGAGATGGTTTGTTCAGATTCCCTTTCAAGAAAGCATATTCTGCTCTAGCAGCTAGAATTGCTTTCAGCTGACTGTCTCCAACTGTCAGATCTTTTAGAGGTTGGCAAAGTTCAGAGAGCTGCCTCTCCAAGGTAACAGCTTTCCTGGGACAACCCATATCCAGTGACTGATCACAGTAAGGGTACAATAACTAGGACATTTAACCTTATGTGAGACAACTTTGATAGGCTATGTATCACTAGAGAATCCCACTGAGTCACCCACAGTTTATTGGAGGTACACGGAGTTTGACCTCCACCTCTGCTCAGTCTTATTTCCTTAATCTCAAATGTGGTCAGGTGATTTGTTCTAATCAACAGGAAAAGACTGAAATGATACACCAGTTTCAAGCCTACATCTTTAAATTCCTATAGGTATACTTTGCTGTTCATTGTCACTTTTAATCATCTTTGCAATAAAGAATCTAGTCAGTTCCATAAGATAAAGAATAATAAAATAACAGTACTAAGAAAAATAAAAACAAAATTTTAATTACTTGCAAATGATAACATATTTGATAGGATATCAAATAGTATGAAGAATTACTTTCCGATTCAGAAAAGAATTTAAATAGGTTTCTGGATACTAAAATACTATGCAAAATTATACCTATATATCCCAGCAATATTTTTAAATGAAGCAATGTTAATAGTTAAAATACTAAATTGGGAAGAGGGATTATTTTAAGAAGCATAAAAAACGAGATATAATTTGAGATCTATTCCATAAAGTTTTAAAAGCCCTCAGTGAAAAATATAAAACCATTTTTTAGGGCTAAAGATAAATCAAAACATGGGAACTTATGAGGTGTTCATAAACTGGGGAACTCCATACTGACAATTTACATTCTTTCCAAATTAATGTATAAATTCAATGTAATCCCAATCAAAATTCAAAAAGGATTTTTTAAGAATTTGACCAGTTGATAAAACAATTCTATAGAAGTACACAAGGTCAAAAAATAGTTGCTTGAAAAAGAAAAGTGAGATCAGGGGACTTGCTGTACAGGCTAATCTTGTTTTATTGCATTTTGTTTTATTCTGCTTCACAGATACTGTGGGTTTTTTTTTTTCCTTTTTTTTGAAACAGATTGGAGGTTTACAGCAATCCTGCATTGAACAAGTCTATTGGCACCATTTTTCCAACAGCATTTGCTCACGTCGAGTCTCTGGGTCACATTTTGATAATTCTCACAATATTTAAAAACGTTTTCACTATTATTATATTTGTTATAGTGATCAGTGATATGTGATTATGACTTGAAAGCTCTGATGATGGCTAGTATTTTCAACAATAAAGTATTTTTTAATTAAGGTATATACTTTTTATGTAGACACATTATTGCACATGCAATTAACTAGAGTGAAGTATAAATATAACTTTTATATGCACTGGGAAACTCTCTCTATTATGACATCACAGTGGTCTGGAACTGAATCCACAGTATCTCTGAGGTATACCTGTGTAAGTTATCAAGATATATTATGAATGCGTGATCTTGCTGCAAGTATAAACACACAGACTAGTGTATAAGAAAAAAAAACTGAAACAGCCATGCTTAGATGGACAGTAGCTATCTAATAGAAGTGGCAATGCAGCACAATGGGGAATGAACATTTCAATTAATTTTGTTGAAATAACTAAACAATACTGTTGAAAAATATTGGATTGCCACTTTTCATCCTACACAAAAAAGTTTTATTTATCAAATAGCTAAGTAAAAAAGAAAAATATATATTTAATGGTAATATAGAAAAATATCATTTTGTATACTCGAATTTATTTAATAAGGCATAGGAAACAACCATAAAAGATAATTTGTAAAATTAAAGTAATTGAAATGAATGACATTAATACTCAAAAGACGGGGCGAAAAGGCAAATGACTGTAGGAAAAATTATTTTAACACATATGAGCAAAGGACTAGTTTCCAAATGTGTAAAAATTTTTCATAAGTCAAAAACAATTGCACAGTAGAAAAAATTTGGCAAAATAATTGACTATGCACTTCACAAAGAGGAAATCTGAATGGCCAATATGCACATGAAACATGATCAACTTTAGTTATCATAGAAGTGTAAAATAAATCCATAAGATAACCTCAACATACTCACCAAACTGGATGAAACGTAAGTCTCACAATACCATGTTTTGGTGAGAATGTGTAGTAATAGAAAATCTCATCTAGTTGATGAGAGTGGATATTGACATAATTACTCTCAAAAAGTATGCATCAATATCTAATCAAAATGAACTTTAGCCCAAGAGAATTGAAAACAAACGTTCACACAACAATTTATATAGGAATGCTCAGAGCAACAGTATTTATAATAGTCACAAAGTGAAAACAATCCAAATGGCCATCAACTGATAAATGGATAAACAAAATGTGGTATATCTGGACAAATTAATATTGTTTGGTCTATAAGAAGAATGAAGTACTCAAACGTGCATGCATGAACCTTGAAAACAGTATGCTCAGTGGAAGAAGTTAGACACAAATCCATACGCTCCATCATTCAATATATATGAAATTTCCAGAATAGGCAAATCTATAGAGAGAGTACATTAAAAGTTACCTATAAGTAAGATTGGGATAAGAGGATCTTGGTAAGACAGCTAAAGCCTATGGGGTTGCTTTCAGGTGATGAAAATATTCTAAAATTGACTGTGATTATGGTTGCACAAAATTATTAACTGCATTAAAAAGCAGTGAACGTTATACTACAAATGGTGAATTTTATGGTATATAAATATATCTCAATTTAAAAAAAGGAATTTTAGCATTTCTTAAGACCCTGGAATTACATTCATATACATGCGTATATTTACACATGTGCATATATACATACATCTACATATATATGGATTAAATATATTCTTTCAATAGAAATTAATATTTTATGCATCCTCTATATAAACTCATGTAGAGTTCTGACAGATTTGTTTGCAATAGATAAAAAATATAAAAAGCATGAATAGATTCATAAATTTTGATAAATTCATATAAATTAGCCATACTACAAGTATGATTTCATGACAAATCATGGATGAATCACACATATATGTTATTGAGTGAAACAAGCAAGAAACACAAAAAATACATCCAATATACTTCCATTTCTATTTGTTTAAAATTAGCGCAACTGAAATAAATCTTAGAGATGGATATCTAGGGGTAAAATCTGTAAGGTAACACACATTTTCATTATCAAAAAAGCCAGGATATATAGAGAGACTACCACTTTGAGGAAAGAAAGATCATTCAAAAGTGCTAAAGCACATAAGAGTATTCTAGGATTCTAGTAATAGTCTAATTGTTGAGTTCATGGATTGTAACATTTATAAATATTCATTATATATACAGACATATATAGAGACGTATATACACACATATGTCTTTATCTATCTATATAGGGGAGAGAGCGTGAAAGAGCAGTGGGGGAGAGATTGCTCACTTGATTGCTAGGAATTTGGCTTATGCAATTGTATATGTTGGCTTGGCTAGGAAAATCCAAAATCTATAGGGCAGATGATTAGGAAAGGCAGGCTCGAATTCCAGAGTATGGGGTGAAGCTGCTATCCATACAGTTTTGTGCATGCACACATGCTAATGTGAAGGATACTACAAAGATTCTACATGACCAACATTGTACTGAATAAGCAACATTACTTCATTCCTATAATACACCAATGCTTTCTTGTTTAAACTTGTGGATGCTAAAATATATTGTACATACCACAATTTATTGAAGATTTAGTAACTGCAATTGAAATGTAGGTATTTAATACCCAACAATTGGTTTAGTTTGCACTGTGATATAAGGCCACTGATGTTACTACATTGTTTGTTAGACAGCACAATCTCTGCATGAATTTTTTTTGGGGGGTGATGATACTTTTATTTTGCTTTTTTAAAAGTTTTTATTTAAATTCCAGTTAACATACAGTGTAGTATTAGTTTCAGGTGTACAATATAGTGATTCAACACCACCATACAATACCAGGTGCTCATCACAACAAAAGTACACTCCTTAATTCCCAGCATCTATTTCACCCATCACCCCACCCAGCTCCCCTCTGGTATCCATTGGTTTCTTCTCTATAATTAAGAGTCTGTTTCTTGGTTTATGTCTCTCTCTTTCTTTTCCTTTTGCTCATCTGTTTTCTTTCTTAAATTCCACTTATGAGTGAAATCACATGGTATTTGTCTTTCTCGGTCTGACTTATTTCACTTAGTGTAATACTTTCTGGCTTCATCCATGTCATTTCACTGCATATGGCAAGATTCTATCCCTTTTTATGGCTGAGTAATATTCCACTAATATTCCACTATATTAAATTATATTCCAATAGATGATAGGTAGGTAGATAGATAGATAGATAGATAGATAGATAGATAGATAGATAGATAGATATAACTTCTTCATCCATTCATCAATGGACACTTGGGCTGTTTCCATAATTTGACTATTATTGATAATGCTGCTACTATAAAATTGGGGTGCATGTATCCCTTTGAACTAGGTTTTTTTATTCTTTGGGTAAATATCTAGTAGTCTAATTGCTGGATCACAGAATAGTTCTATTTTTAACTTTTTTAAATCTTCCAGACTGTTTTCCACAGGGGTCGCAATACACTTAAACTTATATGTACCCTTACTATTTATTTGTGTATTTAAACTTAAAATTTTAATACTCTCCCATTGGGGTTCCTGGGGTGGCTCAGTTGGTTAAGTGGCTGCCATCAGTCCAGGGCATGATCTCAGGGTCCTGAGACTGAGCCTCACATTGGGCTCCCTGCTCAGTGGGGAATCTGCTTCTCCCTCTCCCTTTGCTGCTCCTCCTGTTTGTGCTCTCTTGCTTGGGTGCTCTCTCTTTGAAATAAGTAAATAAAATCTTAAAAAAAATACTCTTCCATATACTATAACTTTCAAGCAGGGAGTTATTTTGCACTAGGGAAAGACTAATTAATTCTTTATGTATTAAAATATTTAAGTAGGTTTAATTCAAGTCATCTGATTCACCTGTATATTTTCTCACACCAATATGCTCAGGGAAGCATTCATATTGCAAATTAGTTATAGGTATTTCCTTATTTACATGGGCTCAAATTAAGAGAGTAAATATATATTTTTCCTAAAGCATCTTTAAAGAAATGTCAAAACATAATAATTCATATAGACATCTAATTTACATTTTAGAGAGATTTATATGTTTAAATATTTGTTTTCCCTTTTTAATATGTTAGTGAGCTATATGACTTAATCTTCAATAAAAGGAAAATATAAGCATGCTATCTTAAGATTTTAACTGATGTTTGAATGTCACCTATTAGATCATTTCTGAGAAGACCAAATCCAATAGAATGGTATATGTTACAAATATTTTAGTTTATGCAAAGTTTAATTATTTTAACCAATCTATTTATAGTATTCATTTCCCTCTCATTGAAATGTTTAATTACTATAATCTATATTGTGGATATAAATATTTATGTAATAAATATAAATTTATATTCATGTTTGGAAATCCTTATTTTGAATACTAATTCTGTGACTTAGAATGATTTAACCTTTTTTTTTTTAAAGAGTCATTTATTTGAGAGACAGAGAGAGAGCAGGGGGCAGGGGTGGTAGGCAGAGAAGCAGAAGGAGTAGGAGAGACAGTCCTAAGCAGACTCCATGCTGAGCATGGAACCTGAGGCAGGGCTCAATCCCACGACCCTGAGATCATGACCTGAGACAAAACCAAGGGTCTGATGCTCAACCAACTGTGCCACCCAGATGCCCTTGATTTAATCTTTGGTAAGTTGATTGATTTATTTTTCCCACAATTAGTAATTGCTTTGCAAGATTCTATTAAAAATTAGTGATGATTCAGTAATATTAAAAATGTAAAACCTTATCAGAGTGAGTAGTTATCAAGAAATGCTAGTTTTGGGATGCCTGGGTGGCTCAGTCATTTAAGCGTCTGCCTTTGGCTCAGGTTATGGTCCCAGGGTTCTGGAACAGAGTCCCACATCAGGCTCCTTGCTCAGTGGAGAGCCTGCTTCTCCCTCTGCCTGCCACTCCCCCTGCTTGTGCTCACTCTTGCTCTTGTGCTCTTTCCCTCTCTCTCTCTGACAAATAAATAAAATCTTTTTTTAAAAAGAAATGCTAGTTTATGTGTTATTTATAATATTAAAAACACAAATAAAATAATCATTTCATTCCTATTAAGCAGACTTCACCTAGATAGGCATATAATTGTAAAAACAAGTGAGATCTTTGACCAAGGGTTTTTGGCATATTGGAGGGAAGTAGTTTGGAAATATAGAAAATTTTCTGTAGTAAACAAATTTTAATTATGAATCTTTCATTCTCAATTAGAAAACTAGCTGGCATGGAGATGGAAGCCCTTCATTTTAGGAAGACCAGAGTTTTCATAATTCTTAATATTATTTTGGTATTTAAAAAACATTTTATTAGGTTTTTATTTAAATTCGTTAGTTAACACAGTGTAATATTAGTTTCAGGTGTACAATATAGTGATCCAACACTTCCATAACACCCAGTGCTCATCACAACTAATTCTTACACAGTGTTGTCACCAGAAGGGGGTAGCTTAGTAAGAAAAATGAGACTTCATTTAAACCATGGGAAATATTATGATAGATTCACATTTTTCATTTTGAATACTAAATTGTGATTTTTCTTAGAAATTTTAGACATGAGAGAGAAGTTAGATATTTGAGATACTTTTTTATTTTACTAAAACATAACTACTCATTACCCTACACCAATATCTGATAGGAAAATTACCCCATCAGTGGTAATATACTAAAAATGGAATCAATTACCCATTGTAGAAAACAATGAATAACTGTAACAATTCAAGGGGTTTTTATAAAGCTTTTTATAAAGCTTTGTCAGTTATAGTTTTAAATATAAAGTTAAATTGAAACTCAGATTAGCATGTTGGGCACATGTTGGGTATATATGTCATGTTAGGCACTTGAAGCCCAAAAAGTCATTATTTTGGTTGTTAAGGATTTCATATTTTATAACTTTGAAAGAGTATGTATTAAAGATTTAAAAACTTCTAACAAGTGTGAACTTGTAACAAGTGTGAAAGCTCTTATCCACTTTCTTATCCACTTTTCTTTCTTTACTATTTTTATTATTTGTGTGTGTATATACACACAGAGACATCCACATACGCGAATATATTCATGTGCATATATCCTACTAGTTCTATTTATCTGGTTGAACCCTAACTGACACAGCAATAAGGAATAGAATTTGCAATAGCGAAGAGGAGAAAATGAGATAAGTGAGGACATGAGTTGAGAGTGATAGGTAGCCAAAAAGATGAGTGATGTGGTCAAAGTTTGGCAGTCTCTGCGAGATAAAGAAAGTTTTAAAAAGGGTGGTAATAGATACAGGAACAGCTTGGAAAGATAGTAGATAGATATTAGTAACAATTAGTATAAAGGTTGTGGAGATGATTTAGTTACTGATAATGTTTTTAGCTAGGTAAGCTGGGTACATTTAAGATCTTGGAAAGTGACGTAAAGTAGCTGAGGGGCCAAATGAAAATACTATGTAATGAGGGAGAACTGAAATATTGAAAGGATTAAGACTGAAACCTGCTCATACAATTTTGATGAACTAGAACTTAATGGATATTTTATAATGTTTACAACCACAACTTTATGTATGTAAATCTCATGGCTTTTGCCTCAATAGATCTGTAGCATTTGAAGGAAGCAAGAAGGGAAATGACTTGGAAAGGACAATGGAAAACAAGGAAGATAAGCGTGTCTCCTCTACCTTCTGTGGAATATGGAATTAATTAAAAACAAAACAAAGCAAAAGGCAAGATGCGAGAGATCTCCAGCTCAGGATATGGGGAAAAAGTATCCCCAGGAGGATGTGAAGTTCATTTTAAAACATGAAAGTGATGGGGAAACACATGGTAGAAGTCAGGAATATACAAAATGTTAAAGATGATAAAGCATGTGTTCTAATGAGAACTGTAGAAATGCGAAAAGATGAATTGGATCAGATAGCCATGCTTTATATAAAACTAGATTCTGGATGATTGCAAACTACCTGGGATAGTTGAGTTTCTGGTGATGAAAACAGTTTTCTAAACTGTTTTTCTAAACAGTCTTCTAAATAAACAAACAAACAAATAAATAAGTAGGCTTCTACAGCATGAAAGTATTAGATCCAGCACTTTTTAGGAAATCTGTTCAGTCTTTGTGGATGACTGGGAGGGGGAGAGTGATTGACTAGAAGCAGATTAAATTATACAGGCATACTTTAGTTCCTGCTGATGAGCCATTTAAACTACATCTAGTCCATATTGCACATTACTGTTAAAATTCTTTTTTAAAGTGGAAAAATGAGAGTCAAATAGAGGTGGAGTAAGAATGAGTAGGTTAAATCAAGAATTATTTTATTTTAAAAAGACAAAAACCAAACACCTACACCGACATGATATTATGTAGTCCATTTTCTTGCTTAAGAAATATACTTTGGAGTAGGTTTCTGTCTTTAGTGAATGCATGAAATTTGTTAGGTGTCCCATACATGTTTTTGAAATGATAGAAACTTACTTTAAATGAATTATGTCTACCTGCTTTTAAAGCAAAAACTGTGATATATTCAGAGTTAAATTAGTTTAACAGATGCTTTCAGAAGCATTTTCAAACCTAAATTGATATTAGAGGTTGATTTTAATTTTCCCAAAAGTTATAATTGGAATGCTTTAGGGATTCCAATTTTGTACCCACTTTTTGTACCCACTTTTTTGTCCTTCACTTTTAGTATGACCAAGGAATTAGAGATTATGTGGCAGGCTGATCTCTTTCTGCTTTTTCTCTAAAGTTGTACAAATTCCAGGAAAATCCTAGAAGGTATAAGGAAATGAAATTAACATACATTATATTCTATCATCAAGCCTATCTTGAATGAGAGAACTTTGTATATCACAGAGAGACCATTCAGTAATCAATTAATATTTATTTGCTGCCTACGAATCTGTCCAATATACTAAAGATAAAAGGATTAATAAAATTAATGAATTTCTCAATTTACTTACATATGAAATACTTAATTATAGAAAGCTCCTTCTGATTGAAATGCTGAAAAAAGTTTTAGAGAAAGGGAAACTGCCTTTATAGAGAGTGGAGAAAAATCAAAATCACATTAACATTTAACCAAAAATAAAGAAAGAAAAAGAAGGGAAAGAACAATAAGGACAGGGGCAAAAATTGGAATAATAAGAATAAATTAATAGAGTAAGAAGAAGAAAAATGTCAAGGAGCATGAAACAACATGAAAAATGGCAAGCAAAGAAGAAATACATGAACAAAAAAAAGATCAAGAACAACAAGCAAGAACTAATACAACAGGAATGAGTAGGAAGATCATAGGAGAAAAGAGAAAAAGACAAAGAAAAATAAAATAATGGTACAGAAACCTGAAAAATACTGCCTTAGCTGGTGAACATCAAAACTAATAAATAGCATCGCTGGTATGTTTCCTTGATGAAATTATTTCCATGACTAAAATATAATAGTAGTTATTTTGTAAGTGTAGTTTATTTTAATATAGCTGATCATTGATTGTCCCTTGATAGTTTGAACATATTACATTGTTAATAAATATAGAGCTTGCACCAAGCTCTGTTAAAATGGTTTTTTCTACTTCTTGCACAGGAAAATTTCCCTTTAAGGAAATCATATAAAGTTAATATTGTGAATATAATTGGACAAGATTTCTCTAGAGATGAAACTGGCTAAGACCATACTAATATGCTTATTTTTTAATTTTGTTTATTCCAAAATTAATCTAAGAATTTAAATTTATGTACACATTTAACATTTTAAAATACGAAAAATCATGAGCATATATTTTAGTGGGATGCTTTAAAAATAGAGATCATTATGGACTGCGGATTATAGTAGTTCTAAATTAAAAGGAATACAAGTAAATTTTATAAGGTAGGAGTGTTTATTACCTAGACTGGCACTGTTCAATATGCTCACACAAGCCTCATGAGAGGGTGTAAATTTAAGTTACTTAAATAAGATTTAAATTCAGTTCCTTAGCACCACCAGCTACATTTCTTATGGAATGATTTATATATAGTAGACAGTAAATATTTGTTGTGAGGTTGAATGATGAAGAGGTTAGCATATGACAGGTTCTATAATTAGGCTTTGTGCAAAAGATGAGATTTTCCTAAACTTTCAAGTCTTTAGCATTTCAATTTCTTTACAACAAAGAGAAGGCTCAGATAATACCAAGACATAGGTGTTTTTTAGTCATTTGTTGAAAAAATCAGTTGCATCTCCCTGGGCTCTCTTTTGCACCCCCAATTAAATCTCAGTGAATTGAAACTCCTGAGCATACATCTGAAGGTGTCCAAGGGAGTACTTCAGAAGTCCTGTTACCCACTGCAGCCAAATGTTCACAAGCTTTCTGTTAAAAAAATAGCTGTGGAGAAACTAGTGACATTATTGATATATTTATTGCAGATGAAACTAAAAAAAGAAAAGACAGGTGAGGCATTTTGAATTTGACCAGTTTAAGCTGCTGATATTCCAAATACTGTATTAAGCCCTGAGAATACAAAAATAAAAAGTCACACTAGTATTCAAGAAGCTCTGTCCTAAACAGTGGTTTTCAACCAGTATGACAAAGCATGATACAGCATAATGGTGTTTTATAAACCCTTTCCAAATATGTGCCAAATTTTGATGGATGTATAACATGTACTTTGATTGTAAACTCTAGAACTATTTTTATAGCCACATCTGTCAGGCTAATGCTATACTGTTTGCAGAGCAAGGTACAACTTCTTTGTGTCAGGGGTAAGAGATAAAGCATAAAAGTAAATTAATGTCAAAGAAAGTGTTTTCTGGAACATGCAAGAACTTGGCCTTGTGAGAACATAAGAGAGTTTATTCAGCGCAGTAAACATTTCTCTCTAAAAGCAACATGGTTTTGAAAGGCAAACATTAAATACTGCAGTAACTGTGGATTCCTTTATAGACACTCTGAGACATTGTTATTGTAGAGATTTTGTTATATTATTCCTGACTTGTGGGTAGTATTTTTTTTTTTTAGTCTTAATTCTGTCAAGTGCAGCTGCCAAAATATCTAGTATTTACAAATAATCCACAAATACAAAAGTAGTAGGAATCACAGACATATAAACACAATCTTAAATGCAATTTCATAAATACATTCGTGTATGCATATGACAGTAGGCTTCAGAGAAAGTGCCTAAGGCTTCAGAGAAAGTGCCATAAAGGAGGTAATATAACAAAAAGCAATAAGAAGCTTCTTGCAAAAGAGGTGGTGAACTGTTGGAAATAAAATTGACCATAAATACTGAATAAATACTGAAATACTGAATAAATTACTGAAAGTAACTTGGAACATGTGAATGCTTGGGCCACAAGATATGAGGCCGGGGAGGTGGGGGTGAAGCCATTGAGAGATTCTGAATGTTATGACAAGAAATTTGGTATAGAGGGGCGCCTGGGTGGCTCAGTGGGTTAAAGCCTCTGCCTTCGGCTTAGGTCATGATCTCAGGGTGCTGGGATCAAGCCCTGCATCAGGCTCTCTGCTCAGTGGGGAGCCTGCTTCCCCCTCTCTCTCTGCCAGCCTCTCTGCCTATTTGTGATCTCTCTTTCTCTCTCTCTCAAATAAATAAATAAAATCTTGGGGTGCCTAGGTGGCTCAGTGGGTTAAAGCCTCTGCCTTCGGCTCAGGTCATGATCTCAGGGTCCTGGGACCGAGTCCTACATTGGGCTCTCTGCTCAGCAGGGAGCCTGCTTCCCCCTTCTCTCTCCGCCTGCCTCTCTGCCTACTTGTGATTTCTCTCCTCTCTGTCAAATAAATAAATAAAATCTTTAAAAATAAATAAATAAATAAATAAATTAAAAAATTTTTATTCTTTTTTAAAAAAAAGAAATTCGATATAGAAGAGTTGATGAAGGGATTTGCATTGAAAAGGGAGGGGCGTCAGTGGCTCAGTGGGTTAAGCTTCTGACTCTTGGTTTGGGCTCAGGTCATGATCTCAGGTCATGCATCAGGCTTTGCACTAAGCTTGGGATTCTTTCCCCCGTCTCCATTTTTGCTCCTCCCCCCACTTGCACTCTCTCTCTCTCGAATAAATACATAAATAAATAAAGTCTTTCAAAAAAAAAAAAAAAAAAGGAAAGGGAATAATCACCAGTCTAGAATTGGTGGACTCAGCAAGACAAAGATTTTGTGGTGAGGGTTTTGAAATAGCTTATGGATAAAAGAGTTATTTGCTGTGATATATTGAAAAGATGAAAGGTGTCATACTTTTTTAAAAAATATTTTTTTTATTTATTTGAGAGAGAGAGAGAGAGCACAAAGGGAGATGGAGAGAGAGAAGCAGACTCTCTGCCAAGCAGGGAGCCCAATGCGGGGCTCGATCCCAGGACCCTGAGATCACTCCCTGAGCCACCCAGGTGCCCCGAAAAGTGTCATACTTTTTAAAAAGGTTTTCATAAAGTTTCTGAAATTAATGATAAAATTATTTTCTTTTTCTTTTTTTAAATAAAATTATTTGCAATGTTTGTCTTCCAGGGATTAGTAATGTTATATTACAAAACAGAGTAGATGGTAAAATCATGTTACTGAAGACAACCAAATAATAAAATCACCTTAGGGTAAGCAGGAAGTTGATTGTTTAGAGATGATTTTAGTTTACCGTAGTGATTTCATCCCTAGTAGTGATTCTAAATCTTGACCTGAAAGTAGACTATTAATATCTAGGGACGTTATCAATCCTGCTCTTCACCACTATTTGAGGTGTCTTAATGGTGTATCAAGTTCTGGGAGATGGTTGTTTCACTAAAATGTCATGTTTTCCTGTCTTGTTGCTTGATGGTCATTTGTTAGAACATCTGATAGTAAACAGCAGCTACACAGCAGAATTTGTGGCAATAGAGACTACACATGTAAATAGTACAACACAGACAAATAATAGAAGAATTATTATCAGAGTTTATAGTGTGCTTCTAAACCAGTAGCCAAGAGTGCCCAAATTAAACCAAGAGAATAGATCCCATTTCCAATGCAAAGTGTCCTCAGAATCAGATATAGTTATATTACACAAATTACCTAATTTTTTTCAGATCACCATATTAATATTAAAGATCCTAGAGAGATCTACATAGATATAAGCTTACCATTCTTCTCCTAAAACAGTACACGTTCCTCCTCTAGAGGCCAATATGCCATCTGAGAGGCTCTATTCTGAAACACTGCCTCTTGGGTTTCTTGGGCAAAGAAGGCATTATCTAGCACCACTTCCCTTCTGTGACCTATACACACAGTATTTCCCCACATCCTGGACATCCTGTAAAGCACAGAGTAAAGAGGCTGCAGGAGAGAAGAAAATAGTCTAGAATTGCCTTGAGGGGTTGGGATTTCAGTTCTGAAAATGAGGACCAGTGTTAAAAATAAGGCACTGCGGGGCGCCTGGGTGGTTCAGTGGGTTGAGCCTCTGCCTTTGGCTCTGGTCGTGATCTCAGGGTCCTGGGATCAAGCCCCGCATCCGGCTCTCTGCTCGGCGGGGAGCCTGCTTCCTCCTCTCTCTCTGCCTGCTTCTCTGCCTACTTGTGATCTCGCTCTGTCAAATGGATAAATAAGGTCTTTAAAAAAATAAAATAAAAAAAATAAAATAAAAAAAATAATAAGGCACTGCTCATCAGTAATGGCGTGTCCCCAGGAAATCAAATTTTTACTATTAAGGTAAACAGATAGACTTAGAGCAAAAGTAGTTCTTGCTCATAAGATCACTAAAAGGGAGATAGTCTCCAAATGTACACCATCTGCTCTCTAATCATCTTCCAAGTTTTATTTCTATTAAAGTACATTTCCCAACTATCTTTTTAAAAAAAAGCTAGCTTTAATGCAAGATACCAGAGTATCATTTTGATGGAAACAGGAACCTCCTTTGTTTAATAATAAAGTTATAGAGGATATTAAATTTGATTATTTAGCCTGTTGCAGTTAATGCCATTTAAAAGTTACTTAATCGTTGAGTCAGTTACCTAGGAAACCAACTAATTCATCACAAGGAAATTGTACCAAGGTAAGCCCAGTGGCTCCCAAAGGAGAATGTTCACAAATTCAACAATCCATTTTATTATATACTTTAACAAGTTTATGAATAAATTGCATCCCAGTATTAGACCAATTTCAAGGGATGACTAAGGATTCCAAAAGCTGTATTAAGAAAGATTTAAAAGAATGATGATGTTTTTTGTCCCATGTATCTTTGGTAGAAATTGTTTATATCTCATATAGCCAGCTACTTGATTCAAAAGTCTTAGGTAGAAGCAGTCTCCAAACAGAAACTGGTTTCAGACAGTTTATGGGTTCTCAGATCAAGGTTTCTAGTAGGGACTATCTTCCAGTGATTGGAGGATGGATTTTTCCTCTTTAATTAAGATACATAAATGCAAGTGTCAATTCCTTGAAGTTTCAGTACTAAAATAGCTACAGTATTTTGAAAGGATTCTTTCCATCACTGCTTGAGGATTGTCATTCTCTACTGGATCTTCTGTAACACCATTTCTCCAGGTGTTGGGCCAAGCAAGGATGGTTTAGGAGAATGTTGAGGAAAGGCTGACTGTATCTGTTGATAAGAATGAGTGCTTTGCATGAATCTCCTAAAATATTTGGGTATGACTACTTGTAAGAATGTGGAGTGTAGAATATGAGTATGGTTATTAGCTCATAATGAGAATTTAAAACATCCCAATAGGAGTTTTATTAAAACCAATGACAATAGCTTAGGTCAAGGAAGTTTG
Organism: Potos flavus; assembly: GCA_028534135.1. NCBI lineage: Eukaryota > Metazoa > Chordata > Mammalia > Carnivora > Procyonidae > Potos > Potos flavus. The sequence goes on along the minus strand of CM052883.1, from coordinate 21,334,429 downwards.
AGCATCTTTGAGAAAATGACTAATTTTATTTCCAGATTTTTATTTATTCTTTACACATTCATAAAGAATGGGGGTTATAGGGTGCCTGGGTGGCTCAGTAGGTTAAAGTCTCTGCCTTCAGCTCAGGTCATGATCTCAGGGTCCTGGGATCAAGACCTGCAATGGGATCTCTGCTCAGCAGGGAGCCTGCTTCCCCCTCTCTCTCTGCCTGCCTCTCTGCCTACTTGTGATCTCTCTCTCTCTGTCAAATAAATAAATAAAATCTTAAAAAAAAAAAAGAATGGGGGTTATATAAACTGAAGTTTCTGAATAGTTGGAGGGCTTTGCAACACTTTTTAATAACAATCTAAATCACACAGATGCCCTTGTCACTAGAGAGATAGCTTGGAGTACAAAATCAAGTAATTTTTTTGCTACTATTTGAGATGTAGCTCTTTGACAAGGGAAGGCTACACAAGAATAAGCAAACAATGACCAACATGTATTCAAAGTCCAGATGAAGGAATAATGGTATGAAAATTCATTTGGAGGTGTTCAAAAGAGTCCTGAGTTTTGAGCTTTTATATGTCATACCTTTACAGTTTACCTGGGTTATGGTGTTGGCAGATATATCAGAAACAAATTTAGGAGTTTTACTATAAACTTTCCTCAACAATGTTCAGTAAGTACTGTGGCCAATTTGATTTTGCTGTGGTGGTAATTCCATGTAAATTTTTTGCAAGTATCCATTTAGGCTCTCCAGGGCCATTTAATCTCTAATCTCAGAATACCAAAGCTTATTTTCATGCTTTATAATCAGATTTTCCCACTATCACTTTTCTAATCAGGAAGCAATCATGGGCAATCTAAAATTGTCTCTCTATACTTCTCCAAAGATTTTGCCTTATGGTGCATCACAAAGTCTAGGATCTTATTATGGTAGTACCTCTGGGGAAATGATCAGCCAAGAAATTTCCTTCAGTTTCTAAGCCTTTTTTGTGTAAGTTTCTACATTTATAATAGCCACTACCATAGAATGTATTAAAACAATCAAAATTTCTCTACCCTCTTGATCATTCTTAGTTGAGTTTCTGCTGAAGTCGGAAAGCTATTGTTTCTAAAACTTTCTAAATTCGTAAATGACCCAAAAATAATACCAACTATCAATGCACATATTCTTTTCAACTCTAGTTAATCAGTAAACTCTAGAATGATAGATTTCATTCTGCTATCTTGGTAGGATTTTCCTATGATAAAGGGTTACAACATATCCCACTTTATATTCTTTTGTTTCATTCTCAAGGTATAATCCATGCACAAAGTATTTTTCACCCTAATTTTACCAAAGGAGTTTCTAATAAGCCTAAGGGTTTCTTTCCCCACCCCACCCCCCACCCAGAAGCTAGTACTAGCAGGATTGGTAAAAGATATAATAAGTACCTCTTCTATAAGTCTTCTAGTATTGGTTTTAATCTGCACCCACTACCTCCCCTCCCCCCATCACACCTTTTTTAAGCTTCTGGCTTTAAGGGGATAGCCCTTTATTTAGTTTCTGGTTTCAAAGCATATTTTGCAAGTTTTAGCAGAGACTTTGTTTAGTCCATCTAAATTCTCAAGGGTTCAATTCATATAATCCTACCTATAACAGGAAATATTTTGCCTTATAAACTCATCTAATATCTTCTTGAGATATTTAATCTGGGTTTTACATACACGCTACTTATAAATTAAAGTCAAAATTAGACACAACCATATTATGAATAGAGGAGTCCTCAGGGATTTCAAAGAAATCAAGATCAAAATCAAGAGGAAAGTATTTAGGGGTACCTGGGTGCCTCAGTTGGTTAAGTGTCTGACTTGATTTTGGCTCAGATCATGATCTCTGGGGTTGTGAGATCAATCCCCATGTTAGGCTCTGCGCTCTGTGTAGAGTCTGCTTGAGATTCTCTCCATCTCCCTCTGCCCTCCCAATCAATCAATCAATCAATCAATCTTTTTTAAAAAGGATAGCATTGGGGC
>CM052883.1:21284463-21331931 GCA_028534135.1 Potos flavus | reverse complement strand
AAAAAAAGACAGAATGCACTAATCTGCCTCTAAAGTATTTTAAATCAATCTATATATCTATGTATGTATGTGTTTATCCACTCATCCATATTTGGGGAGACAATTTCCCCAAGGGTTTTTCACATTTCTGCATATGTTGTACACATGACTGTCCTTTGTTCCAAACTTACTTTTTGCAAGGATGTCTATATAGCAAATAGCATTAAAAATGAAGTCTCCTTACTAAGCAAGGGGAATGTTCACTTAAAACCTTGAAAGAGAAAGATAGTGTCTCCCTTAGGAGCATGGGCAGGCATGTTTACTGTTCATTAAAACATTTACACTTTCTCTAAGTGCAAAGTTCTTCTTCTTAACTCAGTCCACTATATGCGCAGGTATCGGCTTTCTTTACATCACCCTGTGGGAGTTGGGCTTGTGAAATAGAGCAAAAAACGTTCTTACTCTGGCTACTGCCATTGCTGGGAATACACTTTTCTGACCTGGGAGTCTTGTGTCCTCTGCCTGAACCCATGAAACTGGGGCAGGCTAGTATGTTAACTTGCAAGTAAGGTCAAAACTTAGACCCTTAACAGTTGATGTATATTGGATACAGCATTTGAGAACCATAGTTTTATGGGTATAATTGGTGTAATGATGGGAGATTACCGTGTGTTTTCCGAGTTTTCCAAATTCAAGATACTGATATGATAATCACAATGTATCTAGTGGTTCTTTATACTCTTTATAAAAGAGAATACCTGATTTGTTTTCAAAAGAGAAACTTTAGGAAGCCAGATTGGCCACACTTCTATCGCTGTCTGACTCCAAAGTAAACATCACACTACTGCTTGACTACAGACTTCTTAAGGTAAAAATCTTAGGGGAAAAACAACTGAAAGAATGCTGGGAAAAAGTCTGATTTTCAAGGTTCTATGGTGCCTTGAGAGATTCTGTTCTAATTCTCAAGAGAGAAATGATATTTGAAGGAATATTTGAATTTCTGTTTTCCTCTGTGAAGAAGAATGCCTCATCTGTTTAGTAAGAGGAAAGGCCTAAAGTACAGAGGATATGCTTATCAGGAGGCAGGACCTCTGCATTAAAAATGTCAGCTCTGAAAAACGGCATGCCAAATCTTGCTTCATGGATTCTTGTGCTGAGATAGGTGGTATATCTACATATACGCAGCTCAGGAGAAGCTGCAGCCATATCTCTGTTCCCCAGGTTCCAATTTCTCAGTCTGAAATTGAATATAGTAAGTTAGGACTGGAAAGGCACAAAAGCTTAGGCTTAGAAAAGATAGGAAATTCTACCAAGATTTAAAATTTTTATTTATCAATTAAAAGCAAACTAATGTTATACAGTATGATCCACAACAGCTTTGCATTTGTTTCTCATTTATCAAGAACCCAGAAATCAGATGTGATTAACACCATAACCAACTTACAATAATGAGAACACAAAAAAGGTATTTGCAATGTAATTCACTTTATGCAAAAAGAAAAAAGCTTCCTATAATTAAACTCTTACTTGCACTTTTCTAATGGAATCTCACGATGTACTCAGATTAGCATATACAAATCACAAAATAATCTAATGTCCTGCATAGATACCTTAAATTGATCCCCTTATTCTTTCATAAACGCCAGTTCCCATTGAACGCTGCAAAAAGTCTTAGGTTACTGAGGCCTGTACATTTTCTTAGAGTCATTTCCCCCTCCAGCTTTATTAAATGCCTTTCCCTTTCCAGCATCCTTCACGAATCAGGTCAGTGTCTTTCCTTCAAGAACATGCAATGCCCTTCTCTTCCTCAATTTAGTTTAAGTACTCTCTGGGTACACAGTCATAGTGCTTACTGTATTAAATTGCAAACATTTGTCTACTTCTCTATTTCCTTCAGTGGACTGAGTTCCTCAAGGACAGGAAGCTTAACACTCATTATTTGTACTCACTCCAAATTCCAACCCTCAGCACATGGTAGCCGCTGAATAAATGCTTTTGGAATGATAGCAACTCCATAGCACGCCTCCTAAACCATTGGATTGCTTTTTAAAGCTAAGAAAGTGGTAAGAGAGATTTCTGAAATAGACTGGTAGAAGGTGGAACTGGGAATCTGTAGTTTTAAACATTTCCTTATGTAATTATGGTAACCTACCCTATTGAGAACCTCTTCTCTATTTCCTGCTCTACAAATATGTAGCTTTTGATTTTAGGTAACTAATTTTAATTTTCTGAGTTTTTTTCCCATCATTTTATATATAGATTATTACACTGGATATTCCAGGTTAAAAATTCTAAAAATCTAGTAATATTAATACCACAGATTAAATATTTGAATTAACCTGGTCATTATGTTTTTCTTTTCCTAGACAACCAAATATGCCTTTGTAAGGGCATATCATCATAGCTGTGTCTATGAGTGAAATCTTTGAGCTGATTAGCCTTTCATGTCTTTCCAATGTGTATACGTAAGTTGTATTCGTATTGCTTATTTGTTTAGTATTCTGTTCATTGACTATTTCCATAGTAAACCATGGGGGTAGTCAACATTTTCTCTTGAGGAAAAAAAATGGTATAGGATGTAAACATTTTAAGTATATAGTAAAATTATAAACTGTGCTATCAATTCTGTTAGCTTCCAAAGTCCTACTTAACCAGGTACCATAAACATTTTTATAAAAAATGAAATGATAACATATATTTGGGATTACTCTCTGGCTCACATAAAAGTGCATAAACACAATCTCATGAACCTGTAACATGTGTCAATATCAATTCTGAATTTCTTTGTTTCATCTTCACATGTGTCCATAACTCTGTCAGCCAGAAGCATTACATTGTTATGCTTGTAATGCCTAGCATTATGCTTGTAATGCATGCATCTGTTAGATGAGACCAGAATCATGTCTGCAAACATTCTGGGCTTTACCCGTGATAATTTTGTTTATTGGTCCAATAAAGAAAAATATCTGCAATGAGCACGAGGACTGTAGCTGCTTTTTCTTTTTCCCAACTTCACTAAATGCCATTTCTTTTCGATCCCTTTAGGTAATGGTTGTATGGACCAGTGTAGATGAGCCATGCAAGGTATATCAAATTAAAACAACTTGATAGCGATATTTATGAAGCTAGAGATTAAGAGATTAGTGCAGCCAATACTGAAAAGTTTCTCTCTAGGTTCTAGATGCCCAATTGAATTAAAGAATCTCATTTTTTCTGATAGTGATCACACTGGGCAATACTTCTACTCTACCATTTTTAAATTTTAGCTCCACAGAAGGAAAAAAGAAAATAGATAAGAAACTAAAAACAGTGAAGAAGCTGTGTTTGGAGGAAAGTCAAATTCGGACTAAATGTCCTGTGATAAGATTCAAAGTACCATGGCTATTTTTGGATCACCATAATGTGGTGATATACGCATATATACAGCCACATAATTCTTTGATACTACTGCCTTCAAGTTGAAGGGTCTCTGACTCCTTTCCTTAAATTGGGCAACCTTGTGACTGCTTTGATAAATAGAGTATTAGAGTGTGGTAGAAGAGACTTTCGAGAGACTAGGTCATAAAAGGGATGACTTACTCTCCTGATTACTCTTGCTTGAGATCTGAACTAAGAAGATTGGCTACAATGAAGACTATAAAGAAGCCAAGCCACATATAGGGATTCTGTTGACACTCCCAGTTAAACTCAATGTTTCAATCATCCTAGACCAGCTGGCAATCATGCAAGTGAAGAAACTTCCAGATGATTCCAGGCTCCATCCATCCAGTTACCTGAGGTACTTTAGCCTTTGCAGTTGAAGTCCCAAACATGAGGAGAGAGAAAAGCCATCTTCTCTGTGATGATTCCTCACCCACAGAATAGTTGAGAATACCATGTTTTGTGTGTGTGTATGTGTATGTGTATGTCACTAAAGTCTAGGATGACCTGAAGATCAAAGTTACACTAGATACTGGGAACAGTAAAATTCCAGTCATAAAATATGTTGTATCTATTAATAATATTACGTGTTATTATTTCTAACATGATCATTTTTTACTCTTTAGGCAAATATAAAAGTACTTACAAAATAAAAATAGCAGCATATATACCTAATATATTTATAAATAGCATCTTTAAATAAAAGTACACATTTTGGAATATGAGGATGAATGCTCAAGTGTTTTATGATTTGTATGTTCCTTTTGCCTAGTTCTAAACTATTTCAAGTTCTAGAAACTAGTTTGGAAGCAAAATAATAGGTATAGGGTCTTGCTACTGACCATATTTTGTCATTGTCTACAATTTAGTATAAACATTTATCATACTAATGATTGTTTTTCTAATGACCTTAGTTAATATAGGCAGAAAGGAGTTATTTTCCAGTTCTCATAATCACAGGTTTTTAGAGGCTAGTGATAGAGATGTAAATGTGAAGCAGTTTGGGAATTATCACAAAGTATTTCCCTAAAACTCAGACTTCCTACAGGATGAGAATTAGGACAGAATTTTTTTGGCCTTATATAACAAATTTATATTATGTTTGTGCTCTCACCAGGGGATCTGCAGTATCTGGAAGACCTGAATCATATATAACTCAGAATTCAAAGCCTGATTAATTTATGATGATTAGTTTATGGATTAGTTTATGGATTTGTATCCCAAATGTCAACTGGACAGTTGGTGGAACTTACAACACTTGTTCTGTTTTGCCTCCAATTTCAGGACTCCAAACAAAAGACAATGATAGACAATGATGACTGCATAGCAGGAAACAAATAAGATGAGCACTGTGTTTCTTTCCACTTTCATTCTTGAGAGAGTTTCCCTAGTCAGGGCCCCATGGACTCTATGCAGTAAATAGAAAAAGCTAAGACTCCTGGGAGAAAAAGCCAAGGGTAGAGTATTGAGGAGGTAACAGATACTTATAATAAGAAGTCTCAGACCCACAGATGGTACCTCTCAAGTATTCATCTGAGCATTCATCGGTGCAGGTATGTGGTTAATTACCTGTATCTGCGGGAATAACTGCCCTTGCAAGTTAGAAGCCATAGTAGTGCTTGGCACCAGAAAAGTGCCAGTTCCCAACAATTCTACTGAAATACTTCGTGATTTATGCTATTCTGTGAATAATATAGAAAAGGGTCTTCCGAAGTGATGGGAATGATAGAGCTAGCCCAAGCACTGCTCTTGTCCTGCCTAAAGAAACTTAAAGCAAGACTGGAGAGGATCAAGCTATATTTAGGTTATAGTAACCTAACTGTGTCATACAGAAATATTCAGGAATATTTCTAAGAATACAAAAATATCTAGTTGCCAATGGTAAATATCATGATTTCTACCATCTAATAAGAAGTTACCAAGCATTCAAAGAGCAAAAGAAGGAACTTATGACCCATAATAATGATAAACAAAATTTAATCAATTGAAACTTAACCCAAACTCATATAGATGTTAGAATCAGGAAACCAGAATATTATAAAATAGTTTTTTAATCTGCATTCAACAGGTTCAAAAAGTTAAGAGTCAAGAAATATACAAAAAAGCCAAATCAGGGTGCCTGGGTGGCTGTCAGTTAAGGGTCTGCCTTCGGCTCAAGTCATGATCCCAGGAGCCTGGGATTGAGCCCAGCATCCTAGCATTGGGATCCCTGCTCAGCAGGGAGTCTGCTTTTCCCTCTTCCTCTGCCCCTCCCCTGGCTTGTGCTTTCTTTCTCTCTCTCAAATAAATAAACAAAATCTTAAAAAAGCCATATCTACAACTTCTACAGATGAAAGCTATAAGGTCTGAGGTAAAAAATACACTGAATGGGATTAAAAGAAGATTCGATATATTACAAATGAAAAGATAATTGAACTCAAATACACAGCTGTGGAAAATACTCAAAATGAAGCAGAACATCAGAGAACTAAAACTTTTACACCTTACTACTACATTAAAAATGCATATGACTTTAATAGATACATGACTAGCCTTTAATTTTATAACTATAGTACATATATAGACAAACCAGGAAGAATCCATTTATTTTAAACTGTGTAATGGCTGAATCTGTTCAACCTATGCTCTCTTTTATAAAAATGAGACCCAGAAGAATTTTCTAAATCCCTTTTTTGTTTGAATCATTTTAAGTTCATTATGATTATTTTTCCTGCTCAGAAACTGTTTACCTGAGCCTATGTAACAACTCTTCCTTCTTTGAAAACAGTCTAATTACTGTAGTGAGGATTTTTCATCAGTTATCATATACTGCATCTAGAAGTGCTAGAACAGTAACTCAAGGTGACTGACTGGCAGTGACTGCTATCCAATTAGCATTTCCATGGAAGCCAGCATCAGTTATCCTCAACAGACATTATTGTCATCTGAGAGTTTCTGAACTGCTTTTCAATACAAGCCAAATCACTCAGAATACAATAAAACACCACAAAAAAACTTCTTTGAATACTGTATCAGGACAGAGGCAAAGATCTTGTTTGTATTTTTTCACCCCTATACAGCATTCTTTAAACTGTAAGAGGTGAAACAGAACAGATTCTTTGTGTGTTAGACCTTACCTCTTCTAGAGGGATGATTTAAATTTAGCATGTTTAATAACTCATACATTGAACTGAGAAAAAATAAGTTTTAAAGGTGATTAATGAATTGTCAATACATGTGTCATAAGAAAACACATCTTGTTAGGGTTAGATATGAGCATATATGAAATGGCAAGAAATAACACCTTATGATAAGAAATGAAAGTAGACTGCTTGTATTTTAAAATTTCTGTAATTCAAAACAAAAATCATCAGTATTTTAATGCTGAGTATAAAAGCAAAAATGGAATTTAGATACCATCTAGTGAAAATCTTTAGCTTTGGGAAACTAAAACCAGAGATTTTTTTTTTTTTTTTCCGATTTAAAACCAGAGATGTTCTTGATTTATCCAGTGTTATAGCATCACATACAAAAAAAAAATTAGGACTATAAACTGGGTATCTAAATTTAGGTCTTAGTGTTCCTCTCATTTCCAAGCATAACCCTGGCCCTACATCCAGTGGTCTTCACAGTGCCTAATAGTCTCTTGTATTTGCTTTAGCTTCTTTTAAACTGGGTTTAATAATAAACTGCAGGATCATCTGATTTAAAATTTTGAGTCAATTAGTGTTTAGAACCTCCCCACTCTTCAAAATCAGTTTTATGTGATGTCAAACATCTTGATGAACTGTTTTTTCCCTTCTAACTATAGTGTACGTGGCCATCCTGTAACCCCTAAACATACATCAAATAGTTAATATCTGACTAAAGATATTAAGTATCTATAGTAACCAAAGTTGCAATTTAGTATAGGGAAGAGAATTCTGAATCAAATATAACTATAGTAAGAGTTTATGATAATCTGATTGCAATTTTTATGTTATTTTGGACAGTGACATTTTGCCCGTTAAATAGATACATTGACCTGAATTGTATTCAAACAAAGCTAACAACTACTGCATATATACCATATATATGGTATATACTACTACATATAACAACTACTACATATATACCATACATACCACACAGTGAGTTAGTTTCAAAGCCACTGAAAGTAACTACAATGTTTCTGATATACACCTTATATTATATAATAACAAAGAAAAATTATACTTGAAAATTTGCCTAGAATAATTACTCCAGTTTTTTTTTAAGCTGGAAATTTCCAACTTGGATTATTGGAGGTCTTGGTATCACCTTAACAGTAACACATCCAGGGGCACCTGGGTAGCTCAGTGGGTTAAAGTCTCTGCCTTCAGCTCAGGTCATGATCTCAGGGTCCTGGGATCAAGTCCCGCATTGGGCTCCCTACTCAGCTGGGAGCATGCTTCCCCCTCTCTCTCTGCCTGCCTCTCTGCCTACTTGTGATCTCTCTCTCTGTCAAATAAATAAATGAAATCTTAAAAAAAAAAAAAAAAACAGTAACACATCCATATTAAATATTTGCTTGGAAATACTTCATTTAAACCCATTTAATAATAAATGGAAATTCCTCTACTTCTATCACTGTATCCGGAATTCTGATTTCTTAAATAACATTTTTCTCACTTTTATAGTAACTTCCTTTAACCACCAAGTTCAAAAACCTCCCTAATATCATGTCATAATACATGAAATATTTTCTCTTCTTAAAGCAAAATATACATCATTTTATTTATGCTGTAGTCATTTTCTTAAATCACATGTATGTATAGATAACCACTGAAGGGAATAAATAAAAATTAGGAGAGATAGCTTCCTAAAAAGGTGGAAATCTTCTTGGTGTTTTCTTTTGGTTTAATATTTTAAGTTCTTACTGTTATCACTGTGATTCCCATTTTTATGTCCGTAGTATAAAGGAAAAGAGATGTTTTTGATTCATAAATGACATTGCTGGTTCCTTAATACCTCCATAGTTTTTTAACTAGACTATCCCTGCTAAAATAAAGCTAAAATAAAGCTGAAATATTTATGTTAGTACTTCAACTGTTATGATCTAATTCACCTGATTTTAATATAAATAAACATGGCCACCTCTTTTTTTTTCTCCTTTTGCAATTAACTGCTAATCACCTGCTTACTCTTAATAACAGGAAATCCACTATTGCTGCTATAAATTATTATACAATAATTCTTGGATTTACTCCATCAAAAGGAGTAAACCAAGTTTCTGTAAGCCAGGCAGACAGATTTTTATGTTGCTGTGACACTGGCATTGCAAGTGGATCTAGCAAATTCTGATTTGATGTCTTCTGGTCTGCTTCCTTGCTGTTCTTGCATCTTCAGATGTCTACCCCTATTATACTGACATCTCACATTTTGGCTCACAGTTTTACAAGCTTTGAATATAATTTGAATGAAAGTTGAATGAATCAAGACAGCAGACAAACAACAAAGTAACTTCAAGAGAATTAGACTATAGAGAACAGTAAGGAAATGATAACAAAATAGAGAGAAACATAGGAAGGAATGTGGGATTGATGCAGATATAAGAAACTGCAGAGGAAAACAGTAATTAACATTTCAAAAATATTTTCCTATCCCATTTATTCTCTTCATTGACTAATATGACAATTCCACTTCAGGTAGTCTAATCTGTTTTCACTTGAATCCCCTATGCTCATTTTGTTCGCCAAAGAAATTCTTCCCATAGAAAATCCTTACCACCTCTACTACTTCTATGCTTTCTTAGGTGTGCAGAAGTTTTAGAAAACACTGTTCACTTAAAATTTTTAGAAAACATTAAATAGTACCATGGATTGATTTAAAAAATCAAAATTTATCCAAATTAGCACAGCATTTAATTATACTATTAGCTGAAAGAAAATGTTAATAAACACAGAAAGGAAAAGAAAAGTGAGAAAAGCCAAATCTCTGTGCTCAAGGAATATATACTCTAGTAAGGAAGGCAAGAAAAACTTAAATATATTACGATACTTATATTTATGGGTGCCATGATTGAAAGAACAAAATAATATCACTATTCAATAGAAAGGGAATTATTTCTGCTTGAATAATTATAAAACAAGTCATAATTTGAGGTAGTTTATGAATAAAAAATGACTTTTATATACCAGCACAAGAATTTTTCAACGAAGAAGAAACAAGAAATCTATTTAAAAGTTAGTGTGCATTCAGAGGGCACACTGATAACATACTTAATTGTTCTTGATAAAAAAAGGAAAGCAAGATACACTACTTAGGATAAATATAAAAGTATACCACTGACATACAGAAGTATTTGTGGGAAACCAAAAATCTAAATTAATGGGAAATTAGAAATTTATCAAGAAGATATAATTACTACAGGTGATGATTTATACAAGGTAGTCTAAATATAAGATTACCATTTATTAGCAAGAGCTTCCAAAACAAAATACCACAGAGTGAATGGTTTAAAAAACTAAAATTTATTTTTTCAAAGTTCTGGACTCGGGAAGTCCTATACTAAAGTGTCTCCAGTTTAGATGATCTCTCTCTTTGGCTTGCAGATGACTGCTTTCATTTTTTATCCACATTTGTCCTCTCTCACTCTGTGTGTGTGTGTGTGTGTGTGTGTGTGTGTGTGTGTGTGTGTACTCTCCTACTGTCTGTCTCATTATCTTTTTATATTGATTGACACCAATCCCATTAAATTCGGGCCCCACCTTTGTGACCTTATTTAACTTTAATTATCTCTTTAGATGCTCTGTCTCTAAATACAGTCACATTGGGAATTAGGACTTTAGCCTATGATTTTGGAAGAAGGGGCACAATTTAGTCCTATGACATCTATTATACAGATTTTTCTGAAAACAGAGTGGATGGTGATATGTAGGAATACAGACAGCAGAGTGAATGGAATTGATGTACCCCTGATTTGGTGGCAGAGTGAAAATCAGAAAAGAGAAGGGAGAGCAGAATCCCAAATAATTCTTAGGCTGCTTCTTGCATGAGTAGAAGGGCCATTTATAAGTTTATGAATTTTAATATGTCATGAATTGTGAAATAAGATAGACTATAACATTTCAAAAAAAGATGTTATATTCTTAAAATTAAAAGAACTAACCAAGGATATGTGGACATAAAGACTAGATCACTTCAGATCAACTGTATTTTCTTTTATGAAAGTTTACTGAGCTATTATTTTGGGAAACTTTTTGGGTGCCATACATCTGTATTTCAGAAAGGCATTTCAGAAGATCTAACATAAGGTCATAGGAACAAAAAGTCATTTTGTTGGAAGGCAGGGAATTTGAGTGGAGTTGTCAATGGTTGATCATGTTCAGAAAGAGCTATAATTCTGTCAAGAGAGAAAATAGATTCTAGTAGCATGCAACGGAGGTTTTAGCCTCTGCTCTGTTTTACATTTTTATCAATGACTTAGGTGATTAAAATTGCAGCCAACACAAAACTGGAAGTAATAGCTATTATGTTGGATGACAGACATCAGATGCAAATAAGAAACAAAGGATTATCAGATGTCCTGTGAAAGTTACATTTGAAAATCAATATAATGTATCAAAGCAGATTTATACAAAGTCACCTGAAAGGCAGGCAAGGTCCTAGCCTTCCAAAACAAAACAATTCCAAGAGTTGTAATTTGGCTGACTGTATGATCTTATTTCAAAAAAGAATATGTCCTCTTTGTGTATATAATGAAAACTTTTAAGATTTATTCTCTTAGCAACTTTTAAATATGCAATACAATATTATTGACTATAATCACCATGCTGGGGCACTTGAGTGGCTCAGTCAGTTAAGCATCTGACTCTTGATTTCAGCTCAGGTCATGATCTCAGGGTCGTGAGATTGAGCCCTGCATCGGACTCTGTGCTCAGCTTGAGGTCTGCTTGTCCCTCTCCTTCTGCCCCTTCCCTGCTCATGCTCTCTCTCACTCTCTCAAATGAATGAATAAATAAAATCTTAAAAAAAAATCACCATGCTGTATGTTACATACCCATGACTTACTTATTTTATCATGAAGTTTGTATCTCTGGATCTCCTTTGTCCATTTTGCCAAATACCTCCAACCCCTGCCCCCTCACCCTGTTCTCAGTTTGTATGAGTTTTGTTTTGTTTTGTTCACTTATGTTTTTAGACTGCACATATAAGTGAAATTATATGGTATTTGTCTTTCTTTGTCTGACTTATTTCACTTAGCATGAGACCTTCAAGTTTCAAATACACGGTTGCAAAGAGCAAGATTTCATTTTTTTTTTATGGCTAAGAAGTATTCCATTACATAAAAAATTGTGATTTTGTACAGTGACAGCTGGTAACTAAATTTATTGTGGTGATTATTTCTCAATGAATACAAATATTGAATTAATATGTTGCACATCTAAGAATAATATATATTATACTTTATTAAAAAATAAGTCAAGTACGAAGTATCAATCATGAGTAAAAGAAGGGTCACAGAGGCAAACATTTACTGTTACCATTCTAGCCCTGGTCAGGAGAGAAAGAATCTTAGTTAATGGATTTAAAATATTCATATTCCATTACTAAGATGATTATTAGTAATATGTTAATAAACATGTTACCATGATACCACCAAATATGAGATTCATTTATGTTTGTCCTTATATAATGCTCTCAAAACAACCTTCTGTTGAAACAGTTTGGTACTGTTTTCCATTACGGCTCTGCCTACAGGGAGAGAATAAGCCACTAATACCAAAGCAAAGATTCCTTTTTTAAGAGTTATATACTTTTTTGACTAAATCATTGTTCTGATTTTATAGATAAATTTTAAGAGCTTGGTTAAGTTATTTCACAAGTGAGAGATGGATCTATTATGGTGTAATTACATAATCAGTTTTCTGATCCTACCAATAGGGGGGTCAGATCTTGTTCCATGGTAAATTCATGAATATATGAGCAACATAATGAGAGGCCTCTTGAAGGACAACCTCTGGCCATTCCCAGGAGACACACCATTCAGCATAGCATTGACATTTAGTAATCAAGATCAGTATTTGCTTTAATTTTTAAATTCCAGCATGTATTCAGAATCAACTATAGAAAAAAACAGTGGCAGTAATCCACATTGACACACATGGAAAGGGCTTAAAGATTTTTTTGGATGACAAGATAAATAATAACACACAAGATAAAAAAAAAATTTCACTTTTTTTTTAAAGATTTTATTTATTTATTTGACAGAGAGAGAGAGAGATCACAAGTAGGCAGAGAGGCACGCAGAGGGAGAGGGGAAGCAGGCTCCCCGTCGAGCAGAGAGCCCGATGCGGGCCTCGATCCCAGGACCCTGAGATCATGACCTGAGCCGAAGGCAGAGGCTTTAACCCACTGAGTCACCCAGGCACCCAAAAATATTTCACTTTTAAGAACATTAGTAGAGGGGCGCCTGGGTGGCTCAGTGGGTTAAAGGCTCTGCCTTCGGCTCAGATCATGATCTCAGGGTCCTGGGATCGGGCCCTGCATCGGGCTCCCCACTCAGTGGGGAGCCTGCCTCCTCCTCTCTCTGCCTGCCTTGCTGCCTACTTGTGATCTCTCTCTCTCTCTCTCTGTCAAATAAATAAATAAAATCTTTAAAAAAAAAAAAAGAACATTAGTAGAATTGATGTATACAGATAAAAGAATATAATAGATTTTATGTTTTTAATACTTAATAAGTATCATAGTATCTAGTTCTAGTAAAATATTTTAAGAAAGGAAGCAAATGAAGAATGGGAAAGTTAGAATGGTAAGAGAAATTTAACATATATATTTAAAATATATTGCTATAAAAGACTAAATACATGCAAAATATATAAGAAATAAAACAATATACACATATATACCCATCACTTTGCTTAATTTACATTGCTAATACTGCTGAATTTCCTTACCTGATCTATTTCCTTTAGTTCCATCACAGAAATTTTTTCTATCCAAATTTTATGTTTATGATTCTAATTCAACTTCCATAACCTTGCTCTATACATATGCATTTATAAGGATACAATGATGTTATTTTGTGTGTTTCTAAACTTTAAAGAAGTTGAGCTCATGATGTATATCCTCAGCAACTTGTATTATTCCAAGAAAAATTATGTTTGTAAAATTCATGTGTTAATATGTGCTATTATTTTGTTCATATTTACTTCTGTGCAGTATCTCATTATATGAGCATACAATGAATATATGAATATAATCTATTTATTATTCTCTGCCAATAGATACATACGTAGATTCCCCCACACACTTTTTTCTTATTACAAACAATGCTACAAACACTTATGTATGTGTATTCTGTGGATTTAAGTTTCTCTAGTGTATACATAGGAACAGAATGGCTGGGTCACAGATTATACACATCTTTGACTTTACTATATTTTGCTAAGCATCTTCTCATGTGTATTTATAGTAAGTACTCTAACCACAAATAAATATGGTTACCACCAACATTGGTATTGTATTCTTTATCATTGTCAGTAGTGGTTTGAATTTGAAATTATATGATTACTAATGGGATGAACATCTTAAAAATGTCTTTTATAACTTTTGGGGAGGTAGACAGAGTAGGATGATTTTAATCTTACCACAGCTACAACTACATAACAACTACATTAGTGTAAAAATGAGTTGGAGACTGGGAGAACAGACTCTCCACAGCTAAATGTAGAGAAAAGGCCACATCAGAGAGGGTAGGAAGGATGGTGTTGTGGTCCGGAGCCACACGGACCTTTGGAATTGTCCACAGGAGGGAGAGTCATGGAGGTGCTAAATGAGAGAAGGGCAGACTCCTATGTTAATAAGTACCCCAGGCACGAGAGACATACCCAGGGAAGACAAATCCCCATAACATTTGGATTTAAAACTAGAAGAGCCTAATAATCAGTGGGGCTTAACATCTGGAACTTTAAAAATCAGCAAGCTCATTCTGGGAGAGCCAGAGGGCAGAGTCCCCCACTTTAAAGAGACAGCACCACAAACAGCTTGGCTGAGATATACATAGAAGCAGCAGTTTGAAAATGCCTGGAGTAAACTCAAAGCATATTTATTTACTAATTTTCAGAGATCATATTGGAGAGGCAGGGACTTTTGGGAGACTTCTCTAGGAAGAAAAATGCTGGAGGCACCATTTCCCTCCTCCACCCCCCTGCAGAGATACGTAGACACCTGTAGGAACCTGAACACCACAAATATCTCTACCTAACTTTCTAATAGTGTGTTCCACTACTGAAGTCTTCTCAGGATCCCCTATCTCCAACACAGCAGGCCTCAACAGGAGCTTTCCCAGGCACTTCCAGGTCCCCTCCTGCAGTGGATGAGCAGATCTTGCTGGCCCCATATTCTTCTGTAGAACTGCCCCCTCCAATATGCCCTTGGCTAGAGCCCATCCAGAGTGGTGCCATAAGCCTGACAGTGTACAATCAGTCCTGACAGAGGCCAACAACAGTCCAAAGTGACTCATGCTCCAGAGAGAGGGGGAGAAAACTATACATACCAGTCCAACTGTGGCCCCAGCAGTGGGCCGGGAATAGATATTGGGTCTGACTGCATGCCCTGCCTATCAATGAAAGCTTTTCAGGGTACACAGGAAAAGCACCATGGAGTTCAGTGTTACTGCATTTCTGGCAAATGCTTGGTGTGACTGAACTCAAGTACAAGGCAGTCCTAGGCTGGCCAACTAACAACACAGGAATCAAACCCTACCTACAACAGCCAAAGACAGCCATTGAAAAGGACTAGACTGAAGGCAAATGTAGCTCAGCCACAACAGTAACACACATGCAGCACACATAGGAAACACTCCCCAAGTGTCAGGTTCTGGTGAAAAGAGAACATTGCACCGCAGTGACTAAAGTATCTCTTCTTCAAGACCACTATTTTCAAGATCAGGAGACATAGCTGGCCTTCCTAACACATAGAAACAGACATAGAAAGTTAGACAAAATGAGGAGACAGAAGAATATGTCTCACATAAAAGAACAGGAAAAAGTCATAGCAAGAGAGCTAAATGACATTGAGATAAGCACTATGACTGATAAAGACTTTAAAGTAATCATCATAAAGATACTCACCAGACTTAAGAAAAGACTGCAGAGTTCCAGGGAGACTTTCAATGGAGACAGAGGATACAGAAAAGAATCAAGCACAGATGAAGAACCCGATAACTGAAATACACTAGAATGAATAAGTAGTAGACTAGAGGAAGCAGAAGAACAGCTCAGCAACCTGGAAGAAAAGTATTGGTAAGCAACCAGGCTGACCTAGAGAGAAGAAAATAAATAGGTGATAGACAGATAGATAGATAATAGACAGACAGATTAAAGCAACTCGGTGCAACCATCAAGTGTAGTAACATTTTCATCATAGGGATCCCAGAAGGAGAAGAGGGAGAAAAGAGGGCTGAAAATTTACTTGAAGAAATAATAGGTGAAAACTTTTCAAATCCAGGGAAAGAAACTGAAATCCAGATCCAGGAGGCACAGAGCCCTCAACAAAATCCACCCAAGAAGGCCCACACCAAAATATACAGTAATTAAAATGGCAAAAAGTAATGATGAAAAGATACTTTTAAAAGCAGCAAGAGAAAACAAAGCAATTACATACAAAGTAAATCCCATTAGGCTATCAGTGGATTTTTCAACAGAAATTTTACAGGTCAGAAGAGAGTGGCATGATATATTCGTAATTCTGAAAGAAAAAACAAAAACAAACAAACAAACAAAAACGTGCAACCAAGAATACTATATCCAGCAAGGCTATCATTCAGAATAGAAGGAGAGATAAAAAGTTTCCCAACAGCAACAGAAAAACTTAAGGAATTCATGACCACTAAACCAGCCCTACAAGAAATGTCAAAGGAGATTCTTTAAGTGGAAAGGAAAGACCTTAAGTAGGAGTAAGAAGAAGCAAAATTAAATATATCTATAAAAATCAGTCAAAGGATTCACAAAGTAAAAAAGATGTAAAGTATGATACTTTAAAACTCTCGTGAGGGGAGAGGAGCAAAGAATAGGTTCAAATTTAGGCAACCATCAACTTAACATAGACTTCTATATGCATAAATGTTATATGTAAACATAATGGTAAGCATGAATCAAAAACTGGAAAAGATATGCAAAAAATAAAGACAAAGGAGTTAAAGTATATCACTAAAGAAAGCCAGGATACTGAGAGAAGAAAGCAAGAGAATAAAGGAACAAAGAAGCTCTACAAAAGCAATCATAAAATAAGAAACAATATGGCAATAAGTACATATCTATCAATAATTGCTTTGAATATAAATGGACTAAACACTCTGATCTAAAGACATAGAGTAATGGAATGGATAAAAAAGGAAGACCCACCTAAATGCTACCTATAAGGGACTCGTTTCAGATCTAAAGCCACATGCACCTTCAAAGTGAAGGGATGGAAAAACATTCCATTTTCACTTCCAAACAGAAGTGAAAAGAAAGCTGGGGTAGCAATACTTATATATCTGAAAGAAACAGACTTTAAAACAAAGACTGTAATGAGAGACCAAAAAGGAAACTGTATAGTCATAAAGAGAACCATCCCACCAGAAGAGACATAACAAAAATATAAACTATATGCCAAAATCTCTGATGAACATAGATGCAAAAATCCTCAATAAAATATTAACAAACCAAATCCAACAATACTTTAAAAAATCATTCACATCATCAAATGGGATTTATTCCTGGGATACAAGGGTGGTTCAATATTTGCAAATCAATGAATATGATATATCACATAAACAAGAGAAAGCATAAAGCCATATGATTATTTCCCTAGATGCAGAGAAAGCATTTGAAAAAGTATGATATCTGTTCAAGATAAAAATCCTCAAAAAAGTAGTTTTAAAGGAAACATACCTCAGCATAATAAAGGCCATGAGTAAAAAACTGAGAACTTTCCCTCTACAATGAGGAAAAAGACAAGGATGTATACTCTCACCACTTTTATTCAACCTGGTACTAGAAGTCCCAGCCATAGCAATCAGACAAGAAAAAAAATAAAAGGCATCCAAATTGGTAAAGAAGTAAAACTTTTACTATTTGTAGATGACATTATCTTATGTATAGAAAACCCTAAAGACTCTACCAAAAATTACAAGAATGGATAAATGAATTCAGTAAGGTTGCAGGATAGAAAATCAACACACAATAACCAGCTTTATTTCCATACACTAATATGAAGTAGCAGAAAGAGAATTTAAGGAAAAAATACCATTTGCAATTGCACCAAATATAATAAAATAGCTAGGAATAAATTTTACCAAGGAGGTGAAAGACGTGTACTCTCAGAACTGTAAAACACTGATGAATGAAACTGAAGATGACAGAAACAAATGGAAAGATATTCCATGCTCATGGATTGGGGAACAAATATTATCATAATATCCATAGTACCCAAAGTAATCTACAGATTTAACACAATCCCTATCAAAATACCAACAGCATTTTCACAGTAGAACAGATAATCTTAAAATTTCTATGGAACCACAAAAGACCTTGAATAACCAAAGAAATCTTGAAAAATAATAAAACTGCAGGTGTCATAATCTGACATTTCAAAATCTAATATAAAGCTGTAGTAATCAAAACAGTGTGGTATTGGCACAAAAATAGGCACCTAGATCAATGGAACAAATAGAGAATCCAGAAATAAACCCACAATTATATGGTCAATTAATATTCAACAAAGGAGGCATGAATATGCAATGGCAAAGACTCTTTAACAAATGGTTTTAGGAAACTGGACAGCTACATGCAATAATGAAACTGGACCACTTTCTTACACCATACACAAAAATAAACTCAAATAGATTAAAGACCTAAATGTGAGATTTGAAGCCATAAAAATTCTAAAAGACAGCACAGGCAGTAATTTTTCTGACACTGACCATAGCAACATTTTTCTAGGTAGGTCTCCTAAGGCAAGGGAAACAAAAACATAAATAAACTATTGGGACTACATGAAAATAAAACTTCTGCACAGCAAAGCAAGCAATCTTCAAAACTAAAAGACAACCTACTGAATGAGAGAAGATATTTGCGAATGACAGATCCAATAAAGTATTAGTGCCCCAAACTATATAAAGAACTGATGCATCTCACCACATCTCAACACTAGAAAACCCCAAACAATCTAATTAAAAATGGGCAGAAGACATGAAATGACATTTCTCTAAAGCAGATGTACAGATGGACAATAGACATATGAAAAAACACTCAACATCTGTAATTATCAGGGAAATGCAAATCAAAACTATAATGAGTTATAACCTCATACTTTCAGGAATGGCTAAATTCAGGGGTGCCACTTAGTTGGTGCAATCGGTTAAGCATCTGACTCTTGGGTTTTGGCTTAGGTCATGATGTCAGGGTTGTGAAATTGAGCCCCACATCAGATCCATACTCATCCACAGTCTGCTTAAGTTCTGCTTAAGTTTCTCCCTCCCTCTCCCTCTGTCCCTCCCTACCACACACTCATGCTTTCTCTCTCTCTCTCTTTCTCTCTCTCTCTCTCTCTATATATATATATATACACACACATAAACAAAAAGAATTGCTAAAATCAAAAACACAAATAAAAAGTATTGGTGAGGATGTGGACAAAAAGGAAGACTGGTGCACTGTTATTAGGAATGCAAACTGATGCAGCCACTGTGGAAAATAGTATGGGGGTTCCTAAAAAAATTAAAAATAGAATCACACCATATGATCTAGTAATTGCACTACTAGATATTTACCCAAAGAATGAAAAAACACTAATTTGAAAGGATATATGCACCCTTACGTTTATTACAGCATAATTTAAATTAGCCAAATTATGGAAGCACCCCAAGTGTCCATCAATAGATGAATGGATAAAGAAAAGGTGGTATATAAACACATGCACACAGAATATTACTGAACCATAAAAGAGAATGAAAGCTTACCATTGTAACAGTGTGGATGGATCTAGAGAGTATAACGCTAAGTCAAATAAGTCAGTCAAAGAAAGACAAACACCATATGATTTCACTCTTATGTGGAATTTAAGAAACAAAACAAATGAAAAAAAAAAAAAAAGAAACAAAACAAATGAACAAAGAAAAAGAGGACATATAAAAAATCAGACTCTTAACTATAGAGAAAAAATCGATGGTTACCAGAGGGGAAGTAGTAGGGGAGGTATGAGTGAAATAGATGAAGGAGATTAAGAGCACACTTTCCCTGACGAGCATTGAGTAATGTATAGAATTATTGAACTAGAGTATGGCATATATGAAACTAATGTAACATTGTGAGTTAACTATATTTGAATTAAAATTTATATTTTTAAGTTTTTATTTAAATTCCAGTTAGTTAACATACAGTGTAATATTAGCTTCAGGTGTGCAATACAGTGATTCAACACTTCCATACAACACCCAGTACTCATTACACTTCTACCATTTTTTTTTTACATGTTCTCAGGTTTCAAGTTTTTATTTTTTATTTTTATTATTTTTCAGGTTTCCATTTTTTAAAAATAAACTTTTTATATTTCAATAAACTTAGATTTACAGAAAAGTACAGAGTGTTCCTATATAACCCTCATCCAATCAAACCATTTTTAACATTTTACATTACTGTGGTATATTTGCCAAACTAGAAAACTGATATGGTGTATCATTATACCACAAATTATTTAGATTTCACCAGTTTTTCTAGCATTTGGATTTCACCAGTTTTTCCAAGAATGCCCTCTTTCTGCATCAAGATCCAATCCAGAGTACCATCTTTGCATTTCAGTATATCTCCCCAGTCTCCTCTGGCCTGCGAAAGTTTCTCTTTCTTTATAGTTTCTGACTTTAACGGTCATGAGGAAAACTGATTAGGTACCTGTAGAATGTTCCCTCAATATTGTTTGGTCTGTTTTTCTCATGATTAGACTGGACTTTTACAAAGAAATGAAGTACCTTTCTCATCATAAGATATCAAGTATATATGATATCACATGATTTAGGTGTTAAGTGTAGTCATTTAATTTAGTGGCATTTGCCAAATTCCTCCCTTGCAAAGTTACTAATATTTCTTTTCCTTTCCCTATTCTTTTATTTGGAAGTCATTAATCTAGCCTTTCCTCAAGGAGGATGAGTGAGTGAGAATTAAACTTCACCTGATATACAAGGGAGTACATACATATACATAATATTTAGAAATATTATGTTAAGAAAGATTTCTCTTTCTCCATTTATTGACTCAATTATTTATTTATCATTTAGACATGTTATTTTTTTTGTGCAAGGTTTTCCGGCTTTGGCCACTGATAGCTTTTCCTAGTTGGTTCCTGTGTCTCATCCTTATGTCTTATGAACACTTCTCTAATGTTTGGTATGACAAGACACTCCAAAGTGCTACCATGTACTTTTCTTAAGCTGTTATTAGATTCAGCCATTTTCCCAAGGTGTTCTGGTTTTTTGACTGGACATAGTATTTAGCAATAAAAAGCTTAGTAATGAATGTGATCATTTCCACTGCATTGCTTCTGGGTGCTCTCAGCAGAATTAGTATTATATGTACATATACAATCCCATGAATATGCATTTGAATGTTCATTTCTGTAGCTATCTGTCTCTAAATGCATTTAGTTAAACATGAGTTCAGATTTATTTCTCCAACCCAGTACCACGGGAATCATTCTAGAATGTCTCTCTTGTTTATCTAAATTCTCTCCCCAACAGTGAGAAATCTGATTCCAGAGATTAAATTTTACTTCTTTCTAAAATGACTGTTGGGGCACCTGCGGGACTCAGTCGGTTAGGCGTCTGCTTTTAGCTCAGATCATCACAGGGTCCTGGTATTGAATCATGCATCAGGCTCACTGCTCAGCGGGGAGTCTGGTTGTCCCTCTGCTCCTCCCCCTGCATATTCTCTCTCTCTCTCTCTCTCACTCTGTCTCTATTTCAAATAAGTAAATTAAAAAAAAAAATGATTGTCAACTATATTATATGCCAAGTTTCAATATATGTTAAAGTCTGCTCCTGGGCTCCCTATTTTATTCCTTTGGTTTATTCGTTTATCCTTTCGCCATTACCACACTGTTATGCTTACTGTAACTCTATAATAATTTATGATATCTTACACTGCAAAGATTATGCCTTGTTATGCTTTTCTATAAATATCTTGTCTAATCTTGGTCATTGGAATCTCTGTATGAATTTTATAATTATTCATCTAGTTCTCTGGAAAAAACTCATCACAATTTGTATACTTGAATACAACTGAGATGCTTAATAAATTGAGTTTTTCTATTCACGAATATATCTCTGCATTTATTTGAGCATTCTTTAATGTCACTTAATATTATTACATTTTTCATAAAGTGTATGCTTATCTTTTGTTGTATTTATTGTTAAATACCTTATTTTTTGTGATAAATAACAACTACTTACATATTTTCTAATTCTTTCCGGCTTATAAGATTGATTTTTCTTTTTATTAATCATGCATCCAGAAACCTTGCTAAACTTACTCATTTTTTCTACATAGGTCATTTTATATTACTCAAATAGTGACTGTCTTTAGTTTGGATTACAATGGCTACAACTTTTAGTAGAACATTGAATAGAAAATAATATAGAATGGTAGGTTTCATTTCTGGTTTTCTAAGATATACTAGAAATATCACCATTAAATATTAAAATAAGTGTGTGCGTGCATTTTGAATTCATGCATAGCATAAAAACCCACAAAGGCTACACATATTCTTTAACAGGTAAATACATTATCTATCTATTGTTGGTTTGCTAATAAGCCTTTCTCAAAATAATAGGATTGATTTATATAGAAATATTATACTGACATGATCATATAGATTTTCTCCCTTACTCTATTATTTTGAAAAATCACATGTGCAGGTTTTATTATTATATTAATCGATTTTCATCCATTACTGGAATACTCACATGTTCATAAAGCATAATTACTTTATATAGTTGTATAGTCAGTTTTCTATGTTTAGGATTTCTTATCTAAGCATACAATTTATATTATATGGTAAAATTTACCTTTCTTATACTCATTTTCTGATTTAAGTAATAAAATATATTCTAGTTTCAAAAACACAGTGTAAAATATTTCTTTTTGTCCTATTTTCCAGAATGATTTAAAAATAATCATTGTTACCAGTTTTTTGAATACCTGATAAACTTTTCTTTTAAAAACATCTGTGCTCAGTGAATTTTTTGGTTGGCTTTTAAACTAATGATTAAATTTCTATGAGTCATGAGAAGATTCAGGATTTCTACTTTTATACTATTATTAACTACTTATATTTTTTTAAAAGATGTTTAATTTTTCTTAATTTTCAATATATTATTTCATTAATTATATTTTAATATTTATATTTTGTAATACTTAGGCCTCTACCTCATTATTAGTTACTAATATTAATTTGTGTCAATATTTCTTGATCTGAATTGCCGATGGTTTGTCTATTCAATAGTTTTTTTTTCCTGCCAAAGATCCAACTTTTTATTATGTTTTAACTTTCTATTTTCTTTGTATTATATTACAATTAGTACCTGTATTTTTAAAAGTACTCTTCTCCTCCCCCCATTTGCTTTCGTTATGCAAAATCAACAACACAGACAAAAACCTACTCAATTTTTATACTTAGCCAATTTATTTTATCCTTTCTTAATTGTTAGTAAAGATACCTTAATGATTTTAATCTCTTTCCTACTGCAATGTTTTCCACATCTTTTATGCTTTGTAATACTGTAAAACCTCTTTTGCCTAGTGATTTTGATGAATAGCTTTTAAACTACTGCATATATTGCATTATAATCTTTCCTACATATTTAAGAAAAAATGTATCATTTCTTCTTTGCCTCACAAGTGACTTAAAAGTTTTCATATTTCTAAATATATTTTGTTTTTATTTTTGTTGTTACCATTATTATTTATTTGTACCATGAGAAAATATAGTCTGATTCTTTAAAATTTATTCAGATGTGCCTAGTAAGTAGTCAATTCTTTTAATTTCAACTTCTATAGTTGAAATGGAAGTACTCTACATGCCTTCCATACTAAGTTCTTTTCAGTTGATTTTTCAACTCTTTTATGTATTTACTGGTTTTGTATCCATTTGATCTCTAAATTACTCAGAGATATATCTTTAAAATTTCTAATAAGTTTGTGACTATTAGAATTTCCACTTGTGTTAACCATCAGTTTTTGCTTTGTATATATGTATATTTTATTTTTATTTATGTATTTGAGAGAGAGAGAGAGAGAGAGCACAAGCAGGGGGAGCTGCAGAGGGAAAGGGAGAAGCAGGCTCTCCACTGAGCAGGGAGTCCACCACAGGGGATGGATCCCACGACCCTGGGATCATGACCTGAGCTGAAGGCAGACACTTAACCTACTGAGCCACTCAGGTGCCCCTGCTTTGTATATATGTTAAGTATAATTTTTATTAAACAAAGTATACATTTCATATGTACATACTAAAATAAATATAAAAATGTTGTTAACCATAAACATAGAAGGGAATAGAATATACCACTAACACAGAAACCTACTCAATCATTTTAGAAAATAATCACTATCCTGATTTCCATTATCCGAGATTATTTTTATTTGTTTAATGAAAAGCATAGATTATATGTTGTCTTCTGTCTCAATATAACATGTTTGTGAGACTCATCCATGTGTGGTATACCAATAATCTGTTCAGTTTTAATTCTGTATATTATTTCAACAGTAAAACAGATTGATATATCACAGTATATTTATCTATTCTTTCATTGAGGATAGCAGCTTTTGTCTTGTATGTATAATGCTGCTATAAACATTTCTTTAAATGTCCTTTTGTGCACATATTAATACATTTCTATTGGGTTTCTCTTTAGGTAGTTACTGGGCCATGGTTATGAAAATGTTAAAATTTAATAATTAATGTCAATCAGCTTCTGAAAGTGATTTTACCAAATTACATTTCTATTAGTAATATATGATGATCCTCATTATTCTCCATCTTCACTGATATTTGGCACCATCAATCTTTTAATTTCAAGCCTTCTGCTGGGTGATTTTTTATTTCCTTTAGTTTTTCTTCTTTATTTCCCTGAAGATTAATGATGTTGAGCATTTTTCAAATATATATTAACTTCTTAGATATTACATTTAAATTTTTCATTTGTGTTTCAAATTTTTCATTTTTTTACTGATTTAAAGGAGCTCTTGATGTATTCTTCTTATGAATTTTTATTGAGTAAATGTGCTACAAATAACTTATATTATTTCTGTGGCCCATTTCATGCCATTTTATGATGCTCTTAGTGATATCTTTGATGAATTAATATTTCAAATAATATTTTTCTCCAGTGTCCCATATATTAAAAATCAAGTATCCTTATGTTTGTGCTTTTGTTTCTGGAAACCAATCTGTATGCATTATTTAAAACTATGCTAGATGGTTTCACTCATATGTGGAACATAAGCAATAGCATTTCTCCCCTCTGAAGGGAGAGAAATCAGAGAGGGAGATGAACCATGAGAGACTATGGACCCAAGGAAACAAACTGAGGGTCTCAGCATGGACGGGGGTGGTGGGAGGGGGTAACAGGGTTATGAATATTAAAGGAGGGCACATGTTGCAATGTACATTGGCTATTATATGTAACTAATGAATCATTGAACATTACATCAAGAACTAATGATGTACTATACAGTAGTTAACTGAACATAATAAAAAATAAAACTATGCTACATAGTACAGATACTTTTGAAATTATCATTTTATAATAATGATAGTATAATGAGAATCTGACATGTTCTTTTAATAATTTTATGTTATTTCTTAACTTCTATTGTTATATCACTGTGCCCTTTACATTGCCATGTATATTTTGCCAAGAAGGTATAACCACCTTGGTTAAAAAACACTTTAAAAAAAAATACTTCTATATTCTTTTTAATGTTATAAATATTCCGATGCACCTAACATAGGAATATCTAAATATATAAAGCAAATATTTACATACCTAAAAGGAGAAATAGACAGCCATACAATAATAGGAGACTTTAATACCCCATGTCTAATAAAGAATAGATCATTCAGACATGGAATCAATAAGAAAATTTGGACTATAACTACTTGTTAGACCAGAAGTACTTAAGATACTTACAGAACATTTCATCCAACAAAAGCAGAATATTTCTTCTCAAGTGCACATGGAACATTCTCTGGGACAGATCATGGGTTAAGCCACAGAATAAGTCTTAAAAAATTTAAGATGAAAATCATATCAAGCTTCTATTCAGCCACAAAGGTAAAAAACTAGAAATCAATTACAAGAAGAAAACTGGAAATTTCACACATATGTGGAGATTAAACTACATGTTGCTGAACAACTAATGGGACAAACAAGAAATCAAAAAAGAAACCAAAAAATAACTTAAGGCAAATTAAAATGGAAATACGACATACCAGAACTTACAGTATGTAGCATAGCAGTATTAATAGAAAAGTTTATAGTGATAAAAACCTACATTAAGAAACTAGCAAGAGTTCAAATAAACAGTCTAACTTTACACTTCAAGGAACTAGAAAAAGAATGACGAACAAAGCCCAAAGTTAGTAGAGGAGGAAAATAACAAAGAGTAGAATGGGAATAATGAAATAGAGACTAGAAAGACAATGGAAAAGATGAATGAAACTAAGAGCTCATTATTTGAAAACAAGAAAAAAAAAAAAAGAAACCTCAAAGTCAGAAAGGAAAGGACAAATTATAACTGTACCACAGAAACACAGTAGATCATGAGAGATGACTATAAACTATTATATGCCTAAAAATTTGACAAACAAGAAGGGATAAATTTCTAGAAATGTACAATCTACCAAGACTGAATCATGAAGAAATAGTAAATCTGTACAAATTACTAGTAATTACATTGAATAAGAAACAACCACCTCCCAACAAACAAAATTCCAGGACCACATGACTTCACTAGTGAATTCTACCAAACCTTTAAGGAGTTAATGCCGATCCTTTTCAAACTCTTCCAAAAAGTAGAAAAGGAGGGAACACTTCCAAACTCATTTTATGAGGCTAGCATTACCCTGATCCTGATATCAAAACCAGACAAAAACACCACACAAAAAGAAAATTACAGTCCAATATCCCTAATGAACATCGATGTAAAAATCCTCAAAAAAATATTAGTAAACTGAATTCAAAAATACACTAAAAGGATCATATGCTACAGTCAAGTGGGATTTATTCCAGAGAGCAAAAGATGGTTCAACATCCACAAATCAATCAATGTGATGCACTACATTTAAAAAGTGAAATATAAAAATCATATGATCATCTCAATAGTAAAAAAAGTATTTGACAAATGCCAACATCTAGTCATGATAAAATCTCTCTGTGAATGGGTACAGAGGGAACATATCTCAACATAATAAACACCATATGATAAACCCAGAGCTAACATCATACTCAGTGGGGAAAAAATGTGTGTCTCCACACACACATACACACACACACACACACACACACACACACACACACACACACACAGGAATATTGTTCAGCTATGAGAAAGGAAATCCTGCTATTTGGAACAACATGGAACATGGATAGATCTTGGGAGTTTGTCAGTTTCCAGTTTTCTAATTCTTTATTGATGATGTATGATTTTAGTTAATTCATTATTTTTGGGAAGTCCTCTGCCTCACTCTCATACGTGAATGTTGTGTTTTTTTAACCTAGGTGTAGAGTTTTAAGCTTATAGTTATCTTCCCTTAACAAAGCTTAGGAGATTTTATTTTGGCATTTTCTATTGATGTTGCAAATTCTCATGTTAATGTAATTATTGTTCATTTGTATATAATGACTTCCCTGTTTTTAAGATGTTTGTTTTAATGCATTTTGGGTAGTTTTAAAATATGCTTTGCTGTAGATTTCTTTTTATATATTCTTCCTAGGTTTTTGTGTGCTTTCTCAATTTGAGGATTAATGACTTATCAGTTGTGGAAAATTCTTAGTCATTTTCTCACTGACTGTGACTTCTCCATTTTCATCTATCCTCTGGCAATCAAATTAGACCCATGATAAATATTCTTATTTGTTGTCCATACTTCTTTATTCTTCTTAAATATTTTCCTTCTTTCTGCTTATCGAATTCCTGATTGAATTTTTCACAATGGTTTTTTCTGTGGACTAATTTTCTCTTTAGCTCTATTTAGGTTGTATTAACTCCATCTGTTGAGTTTTTCTTTATTTTATCTCTCTCTCTCATAGATAACAATTTGCAGAAACACTGTAGTTTTATAAATCTTGTTTGATCCTGTTGATAGTTTTTTATTTCTGGATCTTATTTTTATTTTATTTTAGTTTTTACATTTTATATATGATTATTTTAAAATCAAATTTTCAGCAATTTCCATCTCTGCACCCCACTAGAATTTAATATTGTCTTTTGGAATTTAGAGGTGCTGGATTTAAGGTAAAATTTTCAAGGCAGCATTTGAATTTGCCTTAGCACTCTTAGGTTCTACTAATCAGGAATTACTTCAAATTTATATCTCACATTAAGGTATCTTAGCCAAGCATGTAGGGCAAATTTGTAGTTTGAGAACCTACTTATATTTACCAATTACAGGGTAGAATTCTTTTATCCTACTTAGAATGTAAAACAATAATTTAACAGATTGGCTTTGTGTAGAGCTGATTTTTTTCTCTCCCACAGCTTATAGTTTCATAGGTAATGGAAGCTCTACAAGGCTCTGGCTTTATATGAAAATCTTGGTTCTTGATTTCTGGTTCCCCTTTGATAAGGCTTAATTTCTTTTCTGAAATCTCCCACAGGACATAAAAATCCATGACTTTCAGTTTTACAATCAGGGAATGTCCTCAGGGCAGCTCAGGATTTGCTCACACTTATCACAGTGATTTCCATTTTATTTGCATCTGCTGAAGATTTCCTTCAGTGTTTTATTTTTTTTTTATAAGCTTAGCCAGTATTTAAGAGGATTTTTTTTCCTAGTGTGAATGGCTATGTTTGATGAAGCAGGAAAGCTTCTCATAATATTCTTACAATAATATTTCTATATCCCAAAGATATTTTATATGTAGGAAATTTGTCATTACCTCTGGTATTTTAGCTTAGGGAAAATATGGAGCTGGGGTGGGAAGTGATGATGTGCCTTTTTTGTCTCCTTGTTTAATTTTTTAAGAAAGATTTTATTGTATATATATGTAGAGGGAGAGAGAGAGAGACAGAAAGGAGCAGATGGAGAGGGACAAACAGACTCTGCTGAGTGCAGAGCCCAATGCAGGACTCTATCCCATGACCCAGGCCTTGATCCCATGACTCTGAGATCATGATTGAGCCAAAATCAAGAGTCCACCATTTAACCAACTGAGCCACCCAGGCACCCCTTAACATTTTATTATAAAAGAAGTAAACATATATAAAAGTAGAGAGATTGTATAGCAAATGTCTGTTACCTTTACATAGCTGCAACAATTATTGCTAATTTTGTTTTCTCTACCCTCACCTAGTCCTCCTGTGCTTAAGTATTTGAAGAAATCCAAAATATTTAATCCACGTATATTTCAGTATGCATTTCTATGAATGAAGTATTCTCTCTAAAAAAAAACAAATAAAAACAGCCAAACAGACCCATATTATCATTATGCACTCTTTTTGTAAACTTGTGCTAGAGAAGTTCAATCTATTTGTATGCTGCAACATGGACCAAACAGCAATAATACAAAATCAGATATGCCATAACTCTAAAGGAATATTTTTTTCATAATTAGAACTTTTCCAGAATTAAACGTGCTACACTGTAAGTTCTTAGGTTTTTTATTATTGGATTCCCACCTGTCAGCATTATGTGGGTAGGGAAAATTCAGTATCTAGTATTCTTTACTTGATACTCTACTATCTTCACAGGGCAATCTAATAAGCCAAGTTGATGGTAAAGGTGAGATTATATATTCTGCATATGAAGAATGTTCTTAAATATTTCAAACTAGATGTCATTTGTACCAATTATAATCCTTTCTAACTTTGACTTTTAGTTATTTCATGTAGGAATTAAATGGTTATGGCTTGGATTTTGAATTCGAAAAATAACTTATAAAGATGTTCTTATATTCTACAATAAATATATTCTAATTCTATGAAATTAGTCCTATGCTCATGTGTCTGCTTTACTAATATTTGTCATGTGTAGTCTGTATGAAAACTTTTATTGTCTTGAGCAAATTTGGCTCAATCAGTGCTCTCAATTACCATATAAGTTTTAATGTAATGTATAACATCAAAACAGATTCTATCTCCTCTATTTTAGTTCTTTTTTTTGTGATTATTCACTGTCTTTAAAGGAATGTGTGATGAATGAGGAACAAGTGAGATGTAATTATTATGTTGCTATGCCACATAATTCACATGATCTTCATAAGTTTAACATTCTAACACTAGTCCAGAAATCCAGCTTTATCATTATAAATCTATATCTACATAAACATATATAGATACAGATATAGTTGCATGCTTTATAAAACACTAATCGTTTTCATCCTTCAGATGTTGTATTTTTCACTTACACCCTTTAGCAATTTTGTTTCATCCAAATTTCCCTTTCCTTAAGTATCAAGATAATCTCAATGTCTGCCATTTCACAATCATTTCTCGTTTTATTTGACCATTTTAATGATTTACCACTCACGAAACATTAAATTTATCACTATGTGCTATATGTCCCTGCCATACTCACAGCTACATCACTGACTCATGTAACTCTTAACCCAAATCCCATTCATATTTTACCCATCTTTCAGTATCTGGGTAAGATCCCCTTTTCTCCAAGAAACTGACATCTATCCATTCAACCATTACCAATCCCTATTTTCTGAATTCTTATTATCCCTACTTTATGATCCACTTTTTGAGCTTTCTTTGTATTGTTTTTTAGTTGATATCTGTTTATATCTAAAACTTTTAAAGGAATTGTCAGTTGTTAAGAAATGGATTATTGGGCACCTGGGTGGCTCCATAGGTTAAGCATCCGCCTTCAGCTCAGGTCATGATCCCAGGGTCCTGGGAAAGAACTTGCACTGGGCTCGCATTGGGCTCCCTGTTAAAAGGGGAGCCCGCTTCTCCCTCTCCCTCTGCCTATTGCTCTCCTTGCTTATGCTCTCTCTCTCTCAAATAAATAAAATCTTAAAAAAAAGAAAGAAATGGATTATTATCTGTTTTCTTACCTATACTTCCTACCAATATTCCTACAAGTGACTTTAAAAGTGCTCTATAAGACAGATAATAATAAATACTTATTGAATTACATTGGCTTAAGTGGTTAATAACTTTCTCAATAATAAAGCCATTTTTCACCAACTTCACTTAACTTTGCTGACATAGGTAAAGCTTTAGCTTTCCTATTTAGACAATGAAAATTTATTTAAGTATATGCCATTTAACTCACAGTGATCAATACAGATTTAATTGAAGTGAGAAAGGGAATGTGAAAGACAGAAATAACTAAATTGAATGTAAAATTTCTGGCAGTACTCCTAACAGTTGTTCCTCATTGTTTCCTTTAAAATTACTGTTAGATTTTTTTATTACAATAAGCTGCACAATTTCCACAAACATTCAGAAATGAGTATTTTCATTTGATCCTGAAATTAAGCTAAACTCTACCATTTGTATATACTAAAAAACATATTGGGGCCATTAAGATTAGTAATGAGAATTGATTTTACAGGGTATAATTTGAATTTTATGCATGTCATTCTAACTGGGCTAATGAAATTATTTTGGTTGCCAGAAGCATTTCAGTCTGGCTATCTGGAGTGCAGCATCTTACATGAGCTGCCAGAAATAAAAGCATTCATTTGCACTTCTAGACAGAAAATGTGGGTGTCTACAGGCTGCCATACAGAACTAGAGAAACCAATTGGACAATAAAAACCTTTAAAGTATCTCTCCAGATGGCTAAGCTGCTGTTCCTTCACGTGGAACTTCAACACCCTACTTTAGGTGATGGCATTTTTGCCTGTGTATGAAAATTCTGAAGAAACGTTTAGAATTCAAAGAACTGCATTCAGCTTTGCTGGTAATCAATATTTTTAGCATGATTTTTGGAGGTGTAATATTTATCATACCCCTGATGATAGGAATATAAAAGTTTCTTCAAATAACTGTGTAAACATGAGATTTCTTTACAAACAGAAGCAAATATCAGTGTCAAGCAAAGGAAGAAAAATGGCAAAGAGATACTAACATTAACATGCTTGATATTCTATTGACAGTCAATAACTTTTTTTTTTTTTAACACAAGGAATGAATCAAAGGCACATCTCATATGTTTTGCAAGATAAAAATCATTTGGGTGTCATTATAGCTTTTAAGAAAAATGACTAAATGAATATACAAATGTTATTCTCAGAGACTGTTGTCATGAAATGGCAGCCAATAGCTTCTGGATATATTAGATTTTATTGGTATTGTACAGATGTGTATAATTACTGTTTTGCTTTGCTTGAATAGAAGCCATCTGTTTATCTTATGATTAGAACATTTAACAGACTTAGTCTCTTCAGCAGCAAAAATCTGAAGTGCATCTATCTACCTACCTACCTATCTACCTACCTACCTATCTATCCATTTCATGAAATTTAAGGGACCAATATGAATGGTCATCCCTACATAATAAACTGTGAAAAACCTTGAACTATGTAGAATACTGACATTAATAGTCTATTTTTTTTCTAAAAAAGGCTGCATTAAATGCATTTTGCTAACATTTTAGATTAAATACGGATTTTTTCTACTTGTAAATTGAACAGATCAATTTATTCAATGTTATTGTACATTAATGGTACATTTTACTGATTTTTTTGCATCTACTGAGGCAAAAACTTGTCTTGTTTCAATCTCTTAATGTGGTGGGCTCCATTAGTCACTTTTTCAATACTGATTCTTGAGTTTGTAAAATATGTATATATATAGTCTGATGTATGCTTTTTACTTTTTATTTATTTTTAAAGATTTATTTACTTGAGAGAGATAGAGAGCATGCATGAGTGGGAGGGGCAGAGGGAGAGGGAGTGAGAATCTCAAGCAGATTCCGTTCTGGGTGGAGTCCCACGCAAGGCTCGATCTCATGACCCTGAGATCATGACCTGAATCAAAACAAAGAGTTGGAAGCTTAACTGGCTGTGCTACTCAGGCACCCTTGATATTTGCTTTTTAAAACATTGTTTGTTCTCAGTATCTATTGCTCCATAACAAAACAGCTCACAAGATTAAGCAAAAAATATTTTGTTGTATTTGAAAATTTTGTAGGTTAGGAATTTGGGGAATATTCTACTTACTAATTCATCTACTCCAAGACGTGTCAACAAACACCTTGGTGATACTCATTTGGTGGATGGATTACACTGGAAGTCTAAGTTGGTTTAGTACATTCACATTATGGCCTCAGGTAGAGATAATTACAAAGTTGGAGATCCACTGAGGAAGCTATACTTAGTCCTCTGTGTCTTGGGCTTTGTCAGAGCATAGTAGCTTCAGAGTAGTTGGACTTCTTATATGGCAGTTCAAGGCCCCAAAAGAGCAAGAGGAGAAATTGTTAGTGTTTTCAAAGACTATGCTGATAACTGCCTAGCATCACTTGATGATACTCTATTGGTCAACCAAGTCATTAAAAGCCAAGTCATTTTCAAGAGAGATTAATGAGATTCCACTTTGAGTATGAAAAACATCAATTAATTTATAGCCATATTTTATCCTCTGTAGGGCTGAAGGCAGATTGCCTATGTTTTTGTGCATTTTTTGCATATATTTTAATGAGTGAGGTTGGTTTCTCCTCCAACATCATCTTAAACATGTATTGAATAGCTTTTCTGTATATTCTATTTGATTGATTACAAATTTTTTATACTTCTTCAACAGTCTACATATTTATGGAAACATATTGAGACATCTACTATAACTTCATACTTGAGTTTTTGTTACATATTTTGGGGCCTTGCTTTGTGTATATAAAACCTCATGATTTTTTCAATCTTCTTGTGGAATGCTTCTTTTATCATATTAGCCATTTTGTTATCTTTTAATATTTTACTTAAATTACTTTTTATAATTTTCATTTGGAAAATTCTACTTTTTTTAGTTGCCATTTGATATATGTGCTTTTTCAATATTTTTTTTTAAAGATTTTATTTATTTATTTGACAGAGAGAGAGAGACCACAAGTAGGTGGAGAGGCAGGCAGAGGGAGAGCGGGAAGCAGGCCCCATGCTGAGCATAGAGCCCGATGTGGGGCTTGATCCCAGGACCCTGAGATCATGACCTGAGCCGAAGGCAGAGGCTTTAACCCACTGAGCCACCCAGGCGCCCCATGTGGTTTTTCAATATTTATTTTAACTATCTTAAAAGATGTATACAGGTATAACAGTTTATAATTAATAGTTTATAGTTTAAATATTATAATTTCTATATAATTTCTATATTATAGTTTATTTATAATTGTTTATTAATGATTTTTAATTGTACTGAACATGACTTAAAATTATATTTAACATCCTTTACCCTAATTTTCTGTTTTTCATTGAAAACTTTTATTGTATTTTAAAGTTTTCTATATCCCATCCTACTTTTTTCTGTGCATTTAGAAGCCACATGTATTTCTAATTTTTTTGGATGTCCATAAATATTTAACATCAGTACTGAACTATAACTATTTCTAACAAGGTCTGAATTTCTTCAGCATATTGACTTCTGCCTCTTGGAATAAGAAACTCCTTAGCATCTTTACTCACTCAGCACCTTTCCTCCCATGTCCCCTTTCTATCTTGTTAGCATATTCTAAACATTAGTTTCACCTTTTCTAGGTACAACATTTAGCCACATTTAATTTTTTTTTTTTTACATTCACTGGTTAAATTCACCAACATTTTCTGTCAATATCTGAGTTTAGTATTTTTTTGTATCTCAGTCCTTCCTTTGTATCATTTTTTCTTGTGAAATTATGTCATTTAGTGTTTCTTTCAGTATATATCTGTGTCATCACAGAGATTCTTTATTTCTTTTAATAATGAATGACTTACCTCTA
Source organism: Potos flavus (assembly GCA_028534135.1). NCBI lineage: Eukaryota > Metazoa > Chordata > Mammalia > Carnivora > Procyonidae > Potos > Potos flavus. The sequence continues at coordinate 21,297,413 of CM052883.1, read as the reverse complement.
TTTAGAATTCTAGACTGACAATTATTTTTCCTTCCTTCCTTTTATGTTTATTTTTATTGTATTTTGCCATTTAGTTTTGATTAAAGAACACTTTCAGGACAACTGTCATCCTCTGTATATATCCTGTGTTTTGCCTGCACTATTTTTAACATTCCTTTTTATCCTTCAACAGTCGCCTTTCACTCACACGTATCCAGATTAGAAGTTCTTTTTCTTGTTTAGCATTTGAAATGTATCTTAGTTTGAGGAACTAAGGTACTAAGTTTCTGTGGTCTTTTTTTTTTTTTTATAGAAATTTCTATTAAACATTTAAAGATACCTCTTCATCTGCATTCATAGGTTTTAACTTGACTTTTACTTGTTTAACATATGCCTTCTTCTGTCTTGCATCTTAATTTTTCAAGATCATGTCATTCTCATTGGAACATCTTAATTGTTCTTGTTGATAGTCAACTGATATTTTTGCATGTACTTCTACCTTTTTTTCAGAAATTATCTTCTACCCCGTTATCCCTCTTTTTGAAGAAACCAAAAATACTCTTAGGTTCATTTCAGACTAATATTTGAAATTTATATGGAAGCATATATATTCTGGTTTTTGTACATCTTACTTAAAATTAGTTATCTTTATATACTAACCACTGTTGAATTTCTTTATGTGAAATTGTATTTTGATCATTTTTCATTACCCTCTCTGTCTCTCTATATACGTTTATCCCATCCAGCATTTTTTTTTTTTTTTCAGTTAGTTCTTCCTTTGTGGCTTCCTGTCCAAAAAATAGGTCTTTAATCTTGATATGGGCTGATGTTATGTGCTTATTTTGGGGATGTCGAGAATCTATTCTTCAGAACAGCAGGTGGCCTGGCTCACTCTCTGGTCAAGGGTTTGTGAATTTCTCTTCCCATCTGCCTGGACTATAGTTTCATAAAAGCTTTAGTTCTGGACAAAGGTCAGCATCAGTTTTATGAAGCCCTCTTTTTGAAGCAGGGGAGAGAAATGACCTACACACTTGACCTCTAGTTTCCATCTATGAGCCTGACTCTAGTCATTTTCAAGTTTTCAATGGAGGTCTTTTTTTTTTTTTCCTATGGTTGTCTTGCAAGAACAGAACTTCTGGCAACTCCCACCTGCTTCCAAATCAAGAGTACAATAGGCAGTGGTTTCAGCCCTGCTCTTTGCTCTGCTCTCTATTTTAGTTTTGGTTTTGATACTGAGAGATCTCATTTGGGAGACAGGAGTTTTGTGTTTTTATTTTCTCTTTTATCTACAACTTCTATAATTTAGAATTAGAAAAGGGATGCTTAAAAGTTTCAATGTTGTCATCAGTGGGAATTGAAATTTAAGTCATATAAATTATATAATTATTAATTAAAATATTTCATTTCCAATCTTTATTTAGTTTGCTTCATAGAATCATAAAGGAGATAACTGATAAAATGCTGTGTAATACTTGTTACTTTCAGATACCATAAAAAGTACATTTTACCTTGTTTTAAATTTCTACAAAAGTGTGTCTGAGTAAACATACATAAACTACACATGTATATATCAGAAGGCACAATGCTGAGGAAAATAATTAGAAATGTAGTTAAGTTTTATATGATACCATGGTTCAGTTTCAGTCAAGAAGAAAAAAGGTTGAAGCTCAGTATCTGAATATGGGCATTAGGCTCGGGAAGATGATCACGGAGAGTGAAAAGCATACACATAGATAGCTGCTGGCCAAAAGAACAGACTTTGGCCAATTGTGCTAGATTCATAGGATAAACCATGTCCTCCTCATTTGCTAAGTATCTCCCAATCCAAAGAAACCACAGCTCCATGGAATCTTGGACGGTTCTCATTAAAATGTCAGAGCTTCATCAAACTAGATCTCTAAATGGCTGCGTGTAAGACAAAACCCCACTATGTTCACCTGCCAAATGCTTTAATGTGAAAAAGAAATAAACCTTAATTTAAGATATTCTACATACTTATATTATTTGTTATAGCAGTTAGCCTGTGTTAATATTTTAGTCTATAGTATCAATCATAATTAATATATAGCACACAATGTTAAGCATTTGTCTAAACTACCATTTACATATAATTTTTAATAGACTACTTTTTAGAGCTGGTTTAGGTAGTAGCAAATTGCAAAGGTACAGAGATTCTCCATATAATTTTTTTAAAAAAAAGAACCACTTATTTTATATGCAGTATCCCTAATTATGTCAATTATCCATTTTTCAATAAATTTGCACACTTATAGCCACAAATTAAACAGAAACAGTTTATGTTCAAGTCCCATACTCTATTTCTAAAAGGTATTAAAATGAACACAGCATACATAATATATGTCTAACTGGTCACTAGTAGACTAAATTGAGACCAATGCCTTTTTAGTACTAAAAGCATATCTTGTGAGTTTACTACAACTCATTAACATATGCCTAATTTACAACTTTGATGATGGTAAAAGTAACTATGAACACATTTAGAAAGTGACACAAGATAGGAAAAGATTTTAATTAGCTACATGTGAGGCTTATTAACTAATCTACACATTCAATAAAGTGTACTGAGTATGATCTAGACTCTGAAATATGAATGAAAGAAGGAACATGAAGATGAAGAATGACTTAAGTGATAATCATATAAGGACATTCATCTGGGCATCAAAACTGCTTAAGACTAGGCGGAGTTATAATATGGTCTCAGTTCTTACATTTTTAAATCCATTTCTAGTTAATTTTTGTGTATGGTATAAGGGTTATTTGCTTATAGATATACAGTTTTCCCAGGACCATTTATTAAAGATACTGTCCCTTCTTCATTGTATATTCTTGATTCCTTTTTCAAAGGTTAGCCAATTGTGTATGTGTGAGTTTATATCTAAACTCTCCATTCTGTTCCATTAGTCTGTGTATCTGTTTTTATGCCAGTACTATACTGTTTTGATTACAACAGCTTCACAATACAGTGAAAGAAAGTGTGAAGCCTCCAGTTTTGTTCTTCTTTCTCAAGATTGCTTTGGTTTCTAGGGTCTTTGTGATACCACAGGAACAACAACAAAAGGTAACTATAAGGCGATGGATGTGTTAACTTGATTTCATCATGTGTATGAAATCATCATGTTGCACACCCTATTAAAATGTCCATATAACTTTAGGTTTAGAAGTTCAGCAACTGGGAGGAAGATGTTATCAGGACGAGTAGGGAAGATTTTAGAAAAGGAGTATTTTTTTTTCAATTTGTCATTTAATATCTAACGTCTGTCAAATGGCTAATTTATATCTGTGGGAACAAGTAGGGTACTAAACTTAAGTTAAAACACTGAAAAGAACTTCCTCATGTAAAATTTTCATAAAATAATTTGAATTAAAAATAAAATTTAAGGGCATCTGGGTGGCTCAGTAAGTTAAGTGTCCGACTCCTGATTTCGGCTCAGGTCACGATCTCAGGGTGGTGAGATGGAGCCCCATTTGGGGCTCCACCCTGAGCCTGGAACCTACTGAAGCCTCACTCTCTCTCTCTCTCCTTCGTCCTCTGCCCCTCCCCCACTTGTGCTTGATCTCTCTCTCTCTCTCTCTCTCTCACCTGTGTCTCTAGAAATAATAAAATTAAAAAAAATAAAAAATAAAATTTAGAGTAAGACAGTCTCTTCTAAAAAATGTTTCAATTTGGATATACTGCATATCCAAGAGGGAAGAGGAAAGGAATGTACAACTTCCTGAAGAGAAAGATTCTAGATTATCTTAGAGGTGGTGGTTAAAGCAAATTAGATTTGGCCAGTTTTGGAGTATACAAATAACAAAAGAGAACAGAATATGGAGCCAGTAATCCATGTATAAATTCATGTTCTAGATATATCTCTGAGTTCATATTACATAAGATTTACCTAATCCTATTTTTAATGTTTGCTTTGGAGCAAATAAATAGCTAGGAATTTTTATATTCCTTTGTGAATTTCTTTGAATTCTATGGCATAAATATTTAAGTAAATCTAAACTTTATCATAGTGTATATATAGAAATTTCTCAGCTTAATTTGAGTATTAAATTATAACATAGTTATGATTTTTATAATATTTTAGAAGCTTATTTTCTCTTCTGTTTTTTCAGATTTTATTTATTTATTTGAGAGAGTAAGAGACAGCATGAGAGGGGAGAAGGTCAGAGGGAGAAGCAGACTCCCTGCAGAGCTGTCTTCTGATTTTTCAAAGAAGAGGAACTAATTAACAGATTTTGTTTGTAACCTAATACGATTATTTTTCTTACACTTAAAGACAACACAATTATGTCAGTATCAAATCACTCTCAATATGAAGTCAGTTTGGATTGCTACAAATTGTGTTAATGCATTCATAAATACCTCTTAAATGTGCATAACATACTTCACTGAACGTTAGTTGCTTTCATTCTTTTTTTTTTAAGATTTTATTTATTTATTTGACAGAGAGAGAGAGAGATCACAAGTAGGCAGAGAGGCAGGCAGAGAGAGATGGGGAAGCAGGCTCCCTGCTGAGCAGAGAGCCCGATGCGGGGCTCGATCCCAGGACCTAGAGATCATGACCTGAGCTGAAGGCAGAGGCTTTAACCCACTGAGCCACCCATTCTTATTTTAGATAAACAAATTTTACATCTAATCAAACAACTTGAAAAAAATGCAATCATCTATTTCTAAATTCTAAATAAGATGGCAAATTTTTGGCATTTTGAATTTAAAATTTACATGGCTTTTAATTATATTCATTATAAAATTTAATCATTGGAATTAATTTTGAAAAATATTGGGGTTACTTGCAATTTTCTAGTCGATATTTTTATGCTTAGATGTTTTACAGTATTACACTTTTTAGGGCACTGCTCAATCATTATAATGTTATAATTATGATTTTAAAACTACAAACTATTTGGGCACCTGGGTGGCTCAGTCAGTTGGGGATCCAACTTGATTTCAGCTCAGGTCTGGAGATCGAATCCCATGTCGATCTCTGTACTCAGTGGGGAATCTGCTTGGGATTATCCCTCTCCCTCTGCCCCTGCCCCCACTCCCCCTTCCTCTCTCAAATAAATAAATAAATAAATAAGATATAAACAAGTAATAAAAAAGTTAAATTATAAAAACAAACAAAATCAAAGAAACAAAAACAAAACCAAACCCTACAAACTATTGTTTTCAATACTTAAATCGCTGTCATAAATCTATTAGATCTGCTGGGAACGGAACCTGTTTCTATGCTGAGATCATGAAAGGCTATTATATTAACATATGTAAATATTAATACATATTAATATATAAATATTAACATAAAAATATATATTAATAAGCTGGGACTTATGAATTCTGCCAGGACAAAATCAACCTGAAGTGAGTTCTTCTGCTATAAATGTATATTAAAGACAGGGAAGTAGCTTTTCTGGTTTTTTTTTATATACAATTTGTTTTTCCTCTATACATGTGGATTGTATTAAAGATTTTTCTTTGTTTTAAAATGGTCAAGTTGAAATTGATGCCTGAATTTTCTATCTAATATTTAAGCAAATGTACATGATGAGAAAGCTCCTCTGAATATCAGAGAAACACCATAATCAAATTACAAACTGATATTAATAAGCAACAAATCCTCAGCATGTCTGATACAGGATTTACATAAAGTAAACAGAAATGTATACAATACTTACTCACCTTAAGATTAAAAATGAAAACTATAAACAATTAGATTTTTATTAATTTCAGTTAGTCAATAATTTGCATAATTTTATTCTTAAATATTATAATTTATAATGACAATGTGGATAAAAACTTGAAAAAGCTTAATTACTCATTTCTTTGGATAATAAATGGGACAAGGTAGCACCATACTATAATAGTTACTCTAAATACATGTGATCTTTACCCAGTTGAAACTATGAATCAGAAATGTGCTGATACAAATTACAGGTCATCTAAATATCCAAGCTTCTATTTACTTAAGTTCCATATTTGCATGTCAGTGGTCAAATATTAAAAATTTTTTCAAGCCGACAAAAATGTTTCTTTTTTTATTCAAAATATTCTGTTTAGGAACCAGAGCAAGAAGCAATTTTATTATAAACTGCATGGTTTGGGAAGGATTCATTTATTTCATTCACAGGCCATTATTTATTTGTTGGTCTCTATCAGTCTTATTTGAGCACCAATTCAATTTGGGGTTTTAAAAAATGTGCTACATAAGGATATACACGAAAAACAACCTACTCTCAAAAAATTCATAGTATTAAAAGGGAGGTAATTATACGTACAATTATTTAAAACATGCTGTGAGAGAGATGGGTACATGGTATGTAAAAGCTCGGGGGAAGAGTCACCTCCCTTTGATGAAGATCGGTTGAATGGATACTTAAGTCTCTGTAGTGGATGTATATTCGATTCTTAAAGGATGGGAATGAACTTGTTAGACCACAGATATCTATCAGGGACATGTAGGAACCAGGAGGAGGGAAAGAAATTCACATATTTTGTGAGTTGGAAAAGTTTGACGTTGCTCAAAAATGGTTCATGGGTTAAGGAGGGTGATTGCATCATGCAAAATCAGACAAATAGGCATTACAAATGCTGATTTTATCAAAGAAATGTGATTTGAGGAAAACTGGAATTGATTTGCTTAGACATCTTTGGGAGGTAGTCATTCCCTTCCTTCTCAATTTTTTTAAGGAAATGTGTTTTATTACCTAATGCTGCATAAAGTGACTCCAAAACATAGTGGCTTAAAACAAGAATCATTTTTATTTGCTCATGATTATCTGAGTCAGAAATATAGGCAGGATTCAGCCTGGTGGCTCATGACTGGAAGTCATTTACATGGCTGTGCTGTTAGAAAATCCAAAGACTTTTCTGAAAAGCCTGGTACCACAATGGTTTTCCATAGGGCCTCTATTTCTTTCTGGTCTAGACTTTCTCATAACGTGAAGGTCTCAAGTTAGGTGGATTTCTTACATGGCATATGGCTTCTAAGAGGCAGTTTACTAAACACTGATGTTGGGAAGCTTTATATATCTTAAGGTCAGTGTCTTTCATAGTTTACATCCATTGATTAGAGTTTTATCCTTTGGAAAATACAGACTGAGTCACACTGATAATGACCACAGGTTTCGGGTGGAGTCAAAATTCTGAATATGTAAATACCAGTGATGTTGACGATTATGGTTCATAAATCACACTTTGAGTGGCAAGGTCCTAGACCCCTGCTTACCTCAACTTAACACATTTTAGTTCTACAGTAAACTTCTTAAACAGTGATACTTGGAACTTAATACAGTGGAACCCGCAAGGCTTTAATGAATAGTTTAGTAATCCCTTTACCCACATTACATCCAAATCTGCTAGAGTGATGTTTTCAATTCTTCTTCGACAACTTAACTTAGAAGATTTGAAGGAGTCCCCAAAAGTGTGTGTGTGTATACATGCATTCTGAAAATATATGTCTGTTTGTCTGTCTATCTATATAAATTCATTCTGAGAATATAGCTGTATATAATGTAATGGTAGAGACTGGTATTAATTACTGATATTAGGAAATGGCATCATTGCAATTCAATTAGTAAGCAACGCGACTTATAACTTTCACCCAAACAAGACAAAATCCTCTGAGAAGTTGATAAAGAATGTTAATATCAGAAAACAAACCAGATATCAGCTTCTCCCCTGATATAAATTCAAGTACCATTAAAACTCCCCGGAAAATAGAAGACGGACTCTGGATAACAAAGGATCATCTATTATCGAGTACTCACATTTTTAAAAGTCCTCATCTGCTCTCCTAACAAAACTGTAACCATTTCCTACAGCATTCTTCCTAAAAATCATGTGTCTGCTAGTTTCCCATCTCCCTTGTGCGCTTGAACTTTTGCTGAAAATTCTTTGCTGCTGAGTCTTAGACTCCCAACTTAGATCATCCACATTTTGCCAACAACATCATAAAATGCACTCAATCTCTATCATGGCTATGGTCTCCAATGGCTTTTCTCACTTTTGTATCAGCAGCTGTCAGAATTATCTCCAGAATATGCGTTCTTGTATCCTATAGTTTTCTTTTGCTCATGAGAAATGTCAAAAGTAAAAGGCAAACATTTATAAGATCCTCTGATTCTAGAAAATGAAAGATCAAGCTAAAATACTGGTAGCAGTCGAGGTTTCACAATGTAGTTTCTTTATTATGTATAGACTTTTTGGTACGTTAGTAAACTGCATTAGGAGAACAGAGTCTATATTTTCCATCTCTATTGAAATTTTATTTCAGCCTTCTGCCCTGTGTTTCCTTTATTTTGTACCTTACAATCTGCTCTGCTATGTAACATTCACTTTCTTGATATTTTACTTTTTTCTGAGCAACCCAGTTTTCAAAATCATGCACCAATTTTTTTTCTAACTCTGAGTTCATAAAAATATTAATAGCCTCCACTGGAATTTGAAAGTAGAAGTATGCTTTTTATATACATTGTTTGGCACTGTTACCTGTGATTTCCATCTGGCATGCAGCTATCCTACAAATATTTCACTGTACAACATAGCAGCTGGTTACATGAGTGGACAGCATCATAATATTCTTGGATGCTGGGAAAGTAAGAACAGAGAAAAGAGGCAGAGTAAGAAGAATTATTATAAATTAATGTTTTAAAGTTGTCTTCAAAATTTAATACTCAAATTATCAATAACTTCTATAATAACATCCTATATATATATATACATTATTTTTAAATAACACATATTTAGAAATGTATTAACTGCATGTCTATTGTGTTTTTAAATAGTTTTGTATCTAACTAATAAACCCTCAGGATATCACTTAGATATAAAGCTTAACAAATATCTTCCACTCCCCTACTTTCCCTACCTCTAATGTAAAGGATTCCATTCTTTAGGTGCGTATGAGTTCATGATGATTTCAATGACTTGTCTAGTATTGGGCAGTATTTTCCCACATTTATTACAATTATACGAGACTTTAGAAATGTTTTAACATATGGTTATAAGTGTTCCCAGTGATAAACTCCTTGTAGGAAAAGTGGTCTTCATATGTGTTCTAAGGTCTACCTATGTCTTTATTTATCCCTCTTCCTGATAACACAAGTGCTGAATCTATTTTCCATCTCCTCAGAATATTGCTCTGGAACAATTCTTTAGCTAGCTGATCCGCTTTGATACAATTTTAGAGGTGATATTGCAGGAAGCATTAATGATTAGAAAATTATTTTTTAATTGATTATCTCTAATTTTTCTTTCTTTCGCTCTATTTTTTTGGTGGTGGTTCTCTTGAGGATAGATGTTGGAAGGTACTTTTGGAGATATTAAAGCATGTTGTCAAGTCATTAACAACCTAATTAAAGTTAGTGTTTGTCAAGCATTTAAATCTGAAATTCCATGGGGCGCCTGGGTGGCTCAGTGGGTTAAAGCCTCTGCCTTCCGGCTCAGGTCATGATCTCAGGGTCCTGGGATCGAGCCCCGTATCGGGCTCTCTGCTCAGCGGTGAGCCTGCTTCCCCATCTCTCTCTGCCTGCCTCTCTGCCTACTTGTGATCTCTCTGTATCAAATAAATAAATAAAAATCTTTTTTTAAAAAATAGATAAATCTGAAATTCCACTTGTAATCGATCTTGATAGACGTCTTCGTCTTAATCAATCTTTAAAAAAATCCTATGACACAGGCATTACTGTGATCATACAATGTAAACATAATACCCATACCCTCCCAGCTAGGCTAGGTTGAGGCAAAATTCTGACCCTACCTTGCATCCTGACACCCTATCACCTTACTCTCTCCAGGTCACTTGATATAGAGTGATAACACTCAAATTTACCTTTCTTGGTGTGACCACTTCCTTACCAACTCTAAGACTCCATTTTTGATGTTAATGGACTTCACAAACTTAAAAATACTTGAGCCAGAATTCTTTACTGGATAGATGCAGCAACCTAATCTTCCTATTTTAGAATATGACAGTTTCATTTATCCAGTTGTTCAAGGCAAAGATGGTAGAGTATTTTCCTTCTCTTCTGCTTCATATAAAAACTATCAGCAAGTCTTCTCAAATTCATGTTTAAAATATAACCATAGTCCATTTCTCATTACCATCTATAACTTAAGGTACCATAAATTCAAGATATGTGAAGCTATTTTATTTTGCTTCATACATCTAAACAGTGGGATTCCACTTAACTGAATGGAAAATTTTGTATTGAATGTACAAGAATATACCTGGGTATATTACTTAATTTTATGTAGTAGCTGTCATCTTAGAGAATTAGTAATTTCTGTGAGGGGGAGAAAGGTAATTCCAGAGACATTTTCTGTCATATTTGTAAAATACAGTGTATCTTCTGAAATTTTCTCTCTTAGGATGGGACTTGGAATGTATTACATTCTTGGGGAAAAAAGTAATAGCTAGAGAGTCATTTTTACTTTCAAAAATTGCAGCACAGAATAAGATCATACACTGATGATATAAAGGCAATTTCCACTTAAGGGTGACTGATGAAGGAATTAACCTTTGTTTTTCCCCATCTCTCAATGTAAGTAGCTTTGAAAAAAGCCTGGTGGTGGGTATTAAGGAGGGCACGTATTGCATGGAACATTGGGTGTGGTGCACAAACAATGAATCTTGGAACACTGAAAAAATAAAATAAAATTTAAAAAAAAAAAAGAAAAATGCACTGCTATAACGTTTCTGTGATTTTCTTTTTGTGTGGTTCTCAAATTAACAATTTTAAATTAATTTATTAAAATGTATATACATAAAACAATAATTATGTATGTTTATCATTTGATGAATTAAAATAAAAGTGAAATTTTATGTAAGCACCACACAGGCTAATAAATAGAATATTTCTGGTACAATGGAAGCTTACCTACCAAGCCCTTTCTTCCTTTTTCTTTTTCTTTTTCTTTTTTTTTAAGATTTTATTTATTTCTTTGTCAGAGAGAGTGGAAAAGTACAAGCAGGGGGGGTGGCAGGCAAACGGAGAAGCAGGCTACCTGCCGAGCAAGAAGCTCGATGTGGGACTTGATCTCAGGACCCTGTGATCATGACCTGAGCTGAAGGCAGATGCCCAACTGACTGAGCCACCCAGGTGTCCCTATTGAGCCCTTTCAATGACTACCCACTCCCTTCTTTCCCAAGATAACCACCATGCAGAATAGTAACACAGAATCATTTTGCTGTGTTGGACTTTATTTAATTGAAATATATGGGAAGTATTTTGTGTCCTGTTCCTTTTGCTCATACATAGGAAATATGAGTCTTATGCTTGTAAATTATAAAGAAAGAAGCAACAGCTGAACCAGATACCTTTCATTTACACAAATATTAAAGCAGGGTAAACCAGAGTAGTAGTGAACATAATTTCAAACAAATTAAGATCTAGCAAAGTTAAGAAACATTGTTTATTTGTTTTTTTAATGTCAGATTTGTTATTGCCTTAATCTATGATTCCTCAAAATTTTAATGACATACCGACAACTACCTATAAATATCTCATAGACCTTATTATTCTCTACTGCACTACCCTCTTCATTACCCTCTTCATTACCTCTATATTTGGATTTATTTATTAATTCTGCCTATTTTTGTAAATCAACTAGATTATACAATTTTTAAGGATAGGGATTATTTTCATAATGTGAATACCTTACATAGTGGTTGGCATTTTGTAGTTATTCAAACACTATTTGTGTTAATGAATTAAGTGACTAGTTATTCTCTGAATATCACCTCTATGATTTTGATAGAGATTTCATTGTATCTACACATCAGTTGAGAAAAAAATGACATATTTTCAACATAAAGCTTCATTCTTGAAACATAATATAGGCTTCTGCATATGTTAAATTTTGGAATAACTATCAATAATGTTTATAGTTTTCTGTGTGAAAGTTTTCAAACAATTAGGCAAATGATTACTTATTATATAATTTTTTTAATGGTACTGTATTTTTTTTACATTTTATTCTTTGCTTATTGCTGGCATATAGCAATATATATGGCTACCTTAAGCACTTATTAAGTTTGTTAACCCACCCTTGAATTATTTTGTAATTTCATCATGCACAATAAAATCATGCCATCTGCAATTAATTAAGTTACTTTTTATTTGCAATCCTTGTGTATTTCATTTATTATTAATTTTTTTGGCAGCGGTAAGGACCTTGAGCATAATAGAAGTATGGTTGGTGGCAACGTATGTCTTCTTCCCAATCTTAGTAGAAGTCTTCTATTATTTTACAATAAGTATGATATTTACTACAGGAATTTTTCTAGATACTATGATTCATTGCTTGAATTTCATTATTTGTTTTTGAATTTGTTGAAAAAGTCATGTAATTGATTGATATTTTTAAAATCCCAAATATTAAACCAACTGTACAGATTAGGCTAGATGTAATATATATTGCTTGATTGCATTTGCTAATATTTTCATTAGAATGTTTGCAACTGTTTCACTGTGCTTTTCCACAAATTGTTGAGTTTAATCTAAATTTTAAAATTTCTGGGATAAAATATTTTATAATATTCTATCATTTTTTTAATGTGTATGAAGTCTACAGTGAAATCTTGTTTTTCATTCCTGAATATGGCAAATTGCACCTTCTTTCATTTTTCTTTGACCAGTCTTACCAGAAGTTTAGCAACTTTGTTACCAAATTGAGAGAATAAATTGAGTTCTGTCATTGTTAATACTCTATATTACATCTATGTTTCTTATATTCATTCGTGTTTATATTTTTTAAATTATCGTTGAATATTTCATTAATTTCATTTCATTTAAATTAATTTGTTTCTCTAATTTGAGATGGATGCTTTAATCACTAATTCTGACTTTATTTTTTATTATAGGCATGTATATATAATATATATAAATATATTATATGTAAATATACAATATTTATTATTATATATTAATATATTGTATGTTATAATATATACAAATTA
>CM052883.1:21264531-21284363 GCA_028534135.1 Potos flavus | reverse complement strand
TTTAGATAATTAATATATAATATTATACATATAAATTATATTATATTATATGTGAATTATATGCAAATATGTATATTTATATATACTTATAAATATTATATAATAGATATTATATAGGTATATTTATATTTAATATATATGTTTAAAAATACATTAAATATATACTTAATATATTATAAATAAATTTAATATATATTAAATATAAATCAATATATTAAATATATATTTAATATATAAATATATTTATATGGTATATTATATATATTATATATATACATATAAATAACCTTTAAGTGTAAATATCCTTTATCTACCACATGTGTTATAAGTTGTATTTTATTAAAAATGCTCGAAATACCTAACTTTAATTTTAATAATGAGATTTAGATGAACAGATCTTCATTTCCGAATGTATAAAGATCTCTCTTCTAGTTCTTCTAAAAATATGATTTAGAGATTAACTTCCCTGTGAACAGAGTATCTACTCTATAGTTCTTCAGCATTTATTGAGACTTGCTTTGTGACAAGAATTCTTTACAAAATGTTTTCAGCAGTTTTGGATATTGCTTGTGTGGTCACTTACTATTTAATTTTTCCTTATTATGTTTTCTTAATCTCTGTGCTCTTTATTTTTTTATTATTTGCTAGGCATATTAAAATACGAGTATTTTATTACTTTAGTTTTTCCTTTATATGTTTTAAGATTGTTATTTGTGAAATTTTAGCTGCATATTTTCTTCTATCTTTGTCTAGTTTATTAATTTCCTTGTCATTGTCACTTGCATCTAATCAATTATTAAACCTATTGATTATTTAATCTCAGGGATTTTATTTACTTCTGCAATGTCTCCTGATTTTATAAAATTTCTAATTCTTTGCTGAAAATTTTCAGCTTGTCTTTTAATCCTTTGATCATATTAGCCAGTTGTTTTAAAATATTTGTCTAATATGCCTAATATCTTGAACCATCTGTGGGTCTGATATAGTCCAATTATTTTCTTTTTGTTGTTTGGTTATTTTAAATAAGTGTTGGATATTTTGTAACAAGAATTATATGGATAATTTGAAGCACTCATTATATATTCTTTCTACACAGACAATTTACTGAAAGAAATTAAGGAAACAGTGTCCTAATCAAATAAGAACCTGCACTGATGTCATGCTGAATTTTGGAATTTGTGAGACCTACATTATTTCCATTTCACTTTTGCTTTTAGCTTACAGCTCAACAGATATCGCAACTGATCACACATGGCATTTACAAGAGCTTCTCAAACTTGCCAGGCTTGATGTCCAATTTTGTCTTCTAGAGTTTGTGATTGGCAACTCTTTGGTTTGGCTTCTCACCCTCTCAGCTGCCAGTTCTTGATTAGCAAATGCCTCAAAATGAAGAGAGGTAGCAATTATCAAGTCATATTTCTGGGGTTCTTTCCCCAAAAGTGGCCAATTGCTCCTCAAATCATTTCTGTCTTGGTTGTTCCCCAAAATCTTATACAAATCAACTTCATTATCACATTTTTCTGACTTTTTAGTTTTTCATAGAGATATAATTGCCCCAAACAGCAAATATTGACCACTAGTGAAAGAGAAGTCTGTGAATATTTTAAGTTATTGTATAAACAAATACATGTGCATTTTATACCTTATTATGTAGTAATAAACATTTTAAGGTTGCCATTAAAACAGATTGTTTTTCTTCTTGAATTTGAAATTCTCCAAAAATAAATCTAGTTAATCTGAATTAAAATAGAAAGCATTGTCTATTTAGTGTCTGTTATAATGTAGTGTGTATTTCACAAAATAAATGAGTTAAGATTTACTGAGTAGTTACTATGAGCCAAGCATGTGTTACAATCTCTGTATTTAATTCCTCCCTACCACAGCTGACCACTTTGAGTAGAAATCCATTTATCTAGTGTATCTGATAAATCTATTTCAGGTTAAGAACCCTGTAAAAGATCAAGCCACTAGTAAGTTATAGAACTAGTGCTTATAGTTGGAAGTAGTTCTAGATTCAAGGGTCTTCACTCATATTATTATTTTTCAACAGATATTTTAGAAATTGTTTAAGAATATAAAATAATTTAGTTCTTGAAAAAGACAAGCTATCTAGTAAAGATCTTCAAGTAACTGAAAACATTGTACAATCCATTCACTCTAATCCTCTAATAATCCAGAGAGCTTGTATTATAAATTTCAATTTAGAGTTGAGAAACATTTGTTAAAATGTATATTTTCAGGTGTCACCTCAGAATTAATCAGATTCTCTGGCAGTGTGGTATAGGAATTTGAATTTTTTTTTTAAGATTATATTTATTTATTTGACAGAGGGAAGGAGATCACAAGTAGGCAGAGAGGCAGGCAGAGGGAGAGGGGGAAGCAGGCTCCTCGCTGATCAGAGAGCCTGATACGGGGCCTCGATCCCAGGACCCTAAGATCATGACCTGAGCTGAAGGCAGAGGCTTAACCCACTGAGTCTCTCAGGTGTCCCAGGAATTTGAATTTTTAATACAGTTGATTTATATGCACATTCAAGTTTAAGGAACACTGAATATGAAAAATATTTCTAAACAAAAATTTGTCATGCTATATACTTTATTATATTTAAACCATAATTGAAAAGGTAGAAATAAATCCCTGGACAACTATTATGCAAAACAAGCAGTCCTTACTGATTTTATCACTGTTGAGATTTTAAAGACAGTTGCTCAACCTGATTTTTATGAATCCAGAGAGAATGATTTTACATACACCTTCTGCCTCTATAAAAGAACAAATCTACTTTCTCAGAACTATTTTATCATCTTCCACAGACTTTGGCTCATCCAAAATGATGGCTGTCCGGAATTTCTGAAATTAAGACTTTGAGAGCTCGTGTTACATAAAGCAACCATAATGTCAAGTTAATCCAAGCTTTATATATATATTTTATCTGAGAGACTCAGAAGTTGACCAAAATTTGCCTTATCTATAATTATAACCCAGGAGAATATAAAGTGGGGCAAGATTCAAAACAATCATTCAGAGACCATTTGAATTTATAAATGGATTTTAATCAGTTATCCTAATCTAAAAGTTATCAATATGTTTTAGTAATAGTATGAAAATTTCCTGGTTAGACTGATGGATTTCCTTCATCTTTAACATGCAAAATGGCTCAACAATTTGTTTTTCCTCTTTGAGAAATACTTTCAATACATGTTGATGACAGAAACTTACTTTATGAATTTAATAACCAAGGATTTATACAAATCCTCATTAAAAGATAAACTTACATCCCTTTTTATCCCAAAGTTTTCATCAAAAGTTTAAAATAATGTCTTTTAAAATCAAAACTGTCCAAATTGATAAGAGGATTTAATCTTGACCTAAAATTCTATCCCTATCTCTAAGGATGCTTTATCTACATACTGTAAATTTTAATTATATAAAAAGATGTCCCATGAGTCTTATATTGACTACCACATTGTCAGACTCTGTCACATTCTCATCTTCAAACTAAATTTCTCATATACACGGATACATATACCACAGAAACATTTCCAACAGATTCACCAGATACAACTTTATATTACATACAGTTAGAATATTGACTTCCCTTGCGAAAAGGTACCATGAAAGCAACCCTTAAAACTGCATTGAAAAAGATAATTTCTTTAACTGTATGCCTTACTCTTATACTCCAGAACAGACCCCCAAGGATTAATGGTACCCTGTATAAATGTGCTAATGAATTTAGAACTTGGATATTCATTCACACAAAAGACTTAACCTTGAAATCGAGTAAACTACCTCAAAGAGCAACAGATTTCCAAAAGCAGATATCAACCATAAAAGTTTACGAATCAAGAATATGACAGTAGGTTCTAAACAGCTTCCTCCCAAGATATTTAGTTGATTTTGTCTTTTTCTTCCCTTATCCTTAGTATTTCCCTTGTATTATTCCTATTTAGACTATAAAAATTACCACTGTATTTTTCCCTTCTCTCAACTCTTTTGCTCCTTTAAACTTTTTAACACTCACCATTCTCAAACAATTCCAATAGCTGTCATACGTTCCAACTGCTGACTTTGTTCCAGACCCTTCTGATATCATTAGGTAAACATTAGGCTCCCGCAGTTAACAGGACTAATTTTTTTAGAACCTCAAAGGAACTGAGGGGGCACTAAAGAATGGGACACAGGGCTAATAACATAAGCTATGAATAAATTGCTTTCTTATAAAACCATGAATTTGTCTTTTACAATAAGAGTAACAAATCCGGATAGTAATTCAAACCAATATTTTTTATCTTACTATATTTCATTATAGTCCCTGAGTTTTGTGTGATCAGATGGCCCTAACATGTTTGCTTACCTCATCACAACATGGAATATACTTTCTATGGTTATCTTGCCTTTCAAGAATTCAAGCAAATTCCCTATTTTTTCATATGCTATTAAAAGCCTAATGTGGTGATTTATGACTGGGTTTCACTAATTTGTAAGGCCTCATCTAGACTAAAACATTCAATCTATAATTTCTGATTATTGTTCAAACATCATATGAAACAGCAAGAGCTTTATATGTCTAATGAGTTAGTCCATAAAATAATTTAAAAAATGAGTAAAGACTTTACAAATGTAGATCAATCATGTATTCACTTAGGAAAAAAGGTTTGTTGGTTATCAAAAGTTGGCAAAATTAATATATGGGATTAATTCTTTTCAGAGGGTGTAGGCCAACTGAAAACAAAAACTGGTGAAGTAGGAGTTTTCACAGGTTACCTAAGTTGTTTTTGATTGTGTAAATAATTCTACCTCTGCTGTTTGATGTGCGGTTGCTTAAAGATTGATTTCCACTGATAATTCTAAGCTGTCATTCAGCAGATGATATGACAAAAAGAGATAGTAACCTTTATAGTCATTTTGGCTCCTCTCAGGAACTGGGTTTTACCCAAAAGAAAGACAGAAATTAGTATGAGAAAAATGGTGCTATCTTTGTTTAACTAGCAGATATGCTAACAGAAGTTTACCAGTTGCCATGACCCAGGGATAGAAAGAACATGAATCATTTGCAGTTGGAATCACAAGTTCAAGAAATATCCAGAGAAAACCGAAACCATTTTCCCTAATAACTGCATCAATCTGTTTTAGGGCACACTGTTCTCTCTCATGGTTTTCAGCCAATTGTTTTACCAAGAATAAGAAATGAAAACAAACATAAAAACAAAAGAGAACACATCTCATTATAAATGAAAAAGCAGTTTATAAATTCTGTTTTGCCTCTGCTCAGTTAATACATAAATGATGAATTTATATTATATATGAATTCAGCTGTACATCTTAATAAAAGCATTCTGACTTAGCCTTTAAAAAGTTGAATCTGTACTTGTCAAGCTTCTAAAGTTAATTCCTATTAACATGAAACACAGAAGGTAGAGGAATCATTTGAATGACACCAGAAAAAATGAAAAATATAGATATAAAATATGGGGCATTCTAAAAGAATTGATCTAGCTTTTGTAATAAGCAATAGTAGAAAGTAAAAACAATAAAGTGGACACCATTCCACATCAAGAGACTTAACTCATATAATGACCAAATAATGTACCTACCTTATATTATGGGTTCTGATTTAAACCAGTCATAGCAAGATCATTACTGAGACTCATCAGAGACACTTAATTATGATTTGGGTATCAACTGCCAGCAAAGAAGTATTGTCAATATTTAAGTGCTTTGATAATTGTATTTGGGTTATACTGGGGTTGACTTTACACTGCTTCCTCTGCTGTTGAATATAATAGACAATTTTCATGATTATTTTAACTAAAAGATATGAACATAATTGTCTCCTTTCTCTTAAAAATTATTCAATAGCTCTTCATGAACCGTAGTGAAAATTTTGGACTTTTTTATTTTCAAACAAAGCACTTCATCAACTAGAATTTTTACTTTTCTAAATTCACTACTCACCCTTAGTCACACAACTCAAACCAAATTACTTGAAGTTTCAAACAAAGTCATATTACAACTATCTGCCTTTGCATTTGTCTGGCATGCCATCATCTACTATTTGGAAAAAACACTGATCAAGAGTCTGTGTCAGGACTAGTATAGTCTTACTGCAGGGGAAGTGGCCTCTTACCAGGTAATTCAAAAATTCATACTTGATATAGAGAAAGAATGTCAGATAATCATTACAGGAGAAGTTTTTTTAAAAGTCTGGTTAAAGTCTTTAGATCAAGTGAGGCATGACAGCTGGTAGATAGGTAGAACCAACTACACTTTTTCATTTACCTATGCTAACATAAGTAGGAAATCCTTAACCTAACCAGGATTTAAACTGACCTAAGATGTTTGCTTCCTCCCTGCCCCAACCCACCACCAATTTGATACGTATTTTCTTCATATTCCATAGCCTTCAGCTTGTCACAGTATACCTTATTTGTTAATTTCTTTATTCTCTTTTGTGAGATTATTTAAAGGTCAGAATAATTTCTAATGATGACTTATGACTTTGCATCTAGCACAATATCTGGCTTACTGTACATAGGGATATGGGGACTTTGTTTTGAAATAAAGAATTATTTGGTGGAGAGTAAGAGTATGAAGTATATAGAAACTTTAAGCAAAATCTGGGTCTACTAAATGTTAAATATCAGTAAATGAATTGATTAAATTATTTTGTATACGTACTTTTTCCGGTAGTGAATGACTTTGCTATACTTTTTACAATATATTTTTTAAAGATTTATTTATTTGAGAGAGAAAGAGACAGAGAAAGAGAGGGAGAGAGAGAGACAGAGAGGGATCAAGGGGAGGGGCAGAGGAATAGGGAGATAAACAGACTCCCTGCTCAACAGGGAGGCTGTGTTGGGGCTCATCACAGAAGGCTGAGATCATGACCTGAGCCAAAATCAAGAGTCAAATGCTTAACCAACTGAGCCACCCCAGCATCCATTCGTTTAAAGATAATCAACACTACTGACTCTGAAAACTGTTCCTAGATTTTTGCATATTTTATTGCTTAAACAATTCAAAAGTACAGTCATTAGTATATATCAGTTCCCGGTTTCTATACCAAAGTCTTTAATAATGCTAAGTTTTTGAGTTGTAAAATTTGCCCAGGGGATTGCAAATATATTCTTATGATGGCTTCTTGATCTTTTTTTTAAATTAAATCTTGGTTCGTATTTATTTATTTTTAATTTAAATTCAATTAGCCAACATAGAGTACATCATTAGTCTCAGAGGTAGTGTTCAACAACTTACCAGTTGTATATAACACCCAGCGCTCATCACAATGTGCCCTCCTTATTGCCCATCAACCAATTACCCTACTCTATTCCCCTACCCACCTCCCCTCCAGCAACCATCAGTCAGTTAAGACTCTCTCATGGTTTTTCTCCCTTTCTGATGACTTCCCATTCAGTTTTCCCTCTCCTCCCCTATGATTCTTATCTTTTATTGTATCCTCAAGCAAAGGCCAAAAAGGAGATTGAACAGAAACAGAACCTACCAGAGAGAGTACTTTACTTCATTGATAATCAGTAATGTTAGACAAAGTTGAACAGGGCCAACAACTCTTGTCTATCTGACTGGTAGGCTTAGAGAAATTAATTTCAAACTGATTAGATACCACATTTTCAAAGCTAGGGGAATGTAAAGGAAACTGCTTATGGTTTCCATCCAGAGAATTTTTAGGAGGAAATAGCTTTGTAAATGAGAAAATAATTGTTTATGAAGTATCAGAAAAATTCTCAAAGTAATTGAAAATGGAACAGAAAAAAATAGTATATACTTGCAAAGTATTGTCTTATGGGATGTTTGAGGCTTATATGACTGAATACAGCAATTATGTGATACAGGAAGTAGCAGAAGCTTCATTTTTAGACAAAGAAACTGACATACATGGAGACAAAGTAACTTGTTTAAGTGAATGATGGGTGAGTCTGAGTTTCAAACTGAGCATTCATACTCTAGATCCTTTCATCTGAATTACTATTTTATATAACACAGACTGTCAGTTAATCTCCATAATTGTGAAGAAAATCCATAAAACCCAATTAAGTGTTTAGCTTGAGAGCAATATGGAAAGAATCTTTAATTCGCTTTAATTATGACCAATTTTTATTACCATAAAAATTCTCAAAGGATGTTAATATATCCAAATTATTTTTACTTGTCTCTCCCTCTTCTTCTTATAGTTCAAATTCTATCCAAGTTTCATTATATAACCTAAATGCTACATCATAACTTGTTACACATAAGTCCTCTCTCTGCTTTATGCTATTGTACCACTTTATGTTTTTTAAGATTTTATTTATTTATTTGAGAAAAACAGAGAGAGAGAGAGGGAGAGAGCGCCCGAGCGGAGGAGGGGCAGAGGGAAAGAATGTCAAGCAGACTCCATGCTGAGTGCGGAGCCTTATGCAGGGCTTGATCTCACAACCCTGAGATGATTACCTGAGCCGAAACCAAGAGTTGAACAAGCAACTGACTGAGCCACCCAGGGACCCCATGTCGCACTTTCTCCATAACTTTTTTATGAATTATTATACCTTCTATGGCATTTACATATCCAAATTTCTACTCTTCAATGTGCTAGAGGTGTCAACTTCCTCTTGGCCCCTGTGAATCTCAACTTTTTCATTTCTGTATAGAAGTATATAGTCTGATCATGTAAGATTACTAAGTATGATAGTTTATAGAAAGTATACTACGCAGAGTTCAAAACACCAAAAGGACTGAATAAATGATGTCTTCCTTTTTTTCCTTCATTAATTTAAGAATTAGAAGACTTGTCTGATCTTTGTAAACACTATTAGAACTTAGGCATTCACATATATTTCATATACCTTATTTCACACCTTTATGCATTCAATCAATATCTGTTAGAGCTCTGTAAGGTACAAGACTATTAAAAACTAGAGAAATACTTATATACAAATGAGACAAGGATATGATTACATACAAACCTTCATGGGACATGGTTCTTGTCTTTAGGTCTAGTTTCAGTTCAAATGTATTGCGATTGCTTACCAAAATATATATTAGGCAAACAACATAAACTGAAGAAATAAAAGTTTTTGAAAAATTATGCTAAATAATAATAACAAGCAGGAAATAGCCTGATACAGATAGTACAAAATGAAATTCTGTATCCATTATATGTATATACATTGTCATAGCTCAGATTGCTCTAACAAAGTATGATAAATGTCTCCTATTTAAGCTACACAGTCTATTTCTTACAGTTTTAGAAGCTGAAGAGTCTAAGGATTAAAGTATCAGCAGATTTAGTTCTTGGAAAGGACTCTTTCCCTGGCTTATAGACAATGGCTTTCTCCTTGTGTGCTCACATGGCCTTTTCTGGGTGTGGGCACAAGGAGAATGAGCTCTCAT
The DNA here is from genome assembly GCA_028534135.1 of Potos flavus. Lineage (NCBI taxonomy): Eukaryota > Metazoa > Chordata > Mammalia > Carnivora > Procyonidae > Potos > Potos flavus. The sequence continues at coordinate 21,274,973 of CM052883.1, read as the reverse complement.
GTCTATTTTTTTTTTTTTTTTTTGGTAAGGTCATCAATTCTAGCATGACAGCCCCGCCCTTATGACCTAATCTCACCCCAATTACTCCCCCAAAGCCTCAGTCTCCAAATAATATCACATTAAGGATTAGGGCCTCAACAAATTAACTTGGAGTTGGACACAAACATTCAGACTAAGGCATTAAGTTCCCTAGTGATACTTCCCCCTAGAAGCTGACCAAAGAGAGAAATTCAATCACTTACATATCTGACATTAAAAAAAAAACAAAAACAAAAGCAAAAGCTGCACAGTACTGATTATTTTGATTCTGACTGAAGTTAAATACCTTTTGTGCTCACTCATAAAAAGAATGAAGTGATATGTAGTAAACAATGACCTCCAAAACATCAGTACAATCAATATAATGACAAGTTTCATTAGGCAATTTTTCAGTTTCCTTAAAATAGGCTATGACATAATGTGTGATGAGAGTTTAATAATTGCAATTCTATGCTGAACAAGTCTTAACCTTAAGCAAATTATTTTCTTTCTGTGACTCATTTCTTCCATCCTTAAAGGAAGAAGTTGGGCTAGATAATTTCTTGGTACTTTTCAGCTCAAAATAAATTGAATAAATTTTGTGTAATTAACTTTCCACAGTTGTTACCCTATGTCAACAAGTATTCAATGAAGAGGGTCCTGGCAGTCTGGCATTATGCCACTATTTTTCAAAGTATTTTGGCCACAAAATCACTTCCTCAAAATAAATTTTATTAATATCACATGAGATAAAAGGAGAGATAAAAGGAGGGCTGGTCTGGTTGTAAGTGCAGTAGAAGTCCCAGAACTGTTTCCCCCACTGCCTATAGTTCAGCAGAGCTGCCTCTGAGCTTGTTCTTTCGAGCAACTGGAACTCCAAAAACAAAGCTGGAAAATTACTGAAGGAAACACACAGGCTTTGAAATCAGGCACTTATTCCCACTTTCAAATTCTGATGGTCACATTCATCCAGGATTTGTGACACCTACAATCTTGGAAGTTCTCTTTTAAGGAAAAGAATACGAAACCATAAACATAGTTTATGGATCCCAAGAAGGGGTTGGATATGAAAGGGGTTCTGAAGCTTAGCTGAATGACTGATGATGATTTGCTTCATGAACCTAAACCTCAGTTTCGTCAACTGCCAAGTAAATTGAGGGAAACATTTCTTGAAGGTGACTATGAGAATAAATTAGTTAATGTTTGTAAAGCATCTAGAAAAGAGGCAGGAAAAATAAATACGAACTATACTATATTTGTGTTAAGGTTATGTAAAACACTAATTGTGCAAGACAACATTAAAAAGGCAAAGAATTTAGTCAAGACCATAGAAATAGGGGAGAAGGACTCTACTGAAACCAAAGACAAGAGGGTTTTTAAGCATGGTGTGGGTTAGTGGAAAAATACTGGAGAACATGATGGAGGAGATTGGTCAATATGATTAAGCTGTCTTTGATAATTGGTACTTATTAAAGTTAGGCTTCTACCTCCCACGAAGGTGAGGGATAAGAGTGTTTTAGCCTTCCCACTGAACAATTCAGAAATTATGACTAATAATGTTATAATGCTGTCTAATGCAAGCAAAGCAGAACTAGGTCCTATCATAAATAGCAAAGGCATTGACAAATTTTAATTTTAACATTTCTGAAATATTTATATTAATATTTTATCTATACAAATAACCTATGGAAAGTTAACCATCACTCGTTTGACAATGTTTTTAATTCAATGCAATGTATCAAACAAACCTACTTATTTTAAAGATTCTACTTTTATAAGGTAAAAGAATAAATCTTTTGTGATTTACCAAGGACCCTCAAGTGTTTTGAAGTCAGTTTGGATCAAGAAAATTACATTTAGGGGACTGAGAGTTTTGGAGGGGAGGGAGTGGGGGGATGGGCGAGCCTGGTGGTGGGTATTGAGGAGGGCACGTATTGCATGGAGCACTGGGTGTGGTACATAAACAATGAATCATGTAACACTGAAAAAATAAAATAAAAGTATTTGGGGGAAAAAAAGAAAATTACATTTAGAATTCTATTTTGAGAGGGCAAATATCAGAGGTTATCAAAAATGTCAAAAGATTTGAACAATTGGCTAAAAGGGATCGTGGGTCACTAAGAAACAATACTTAGCTACCTACTTAACCAAAGTGTCAAAGGATTTTAAAAGCAAATATAGGTGGTAACATAATTGAAACAACTTTCCCTCTTTCAAAGGTGAAAAGACCTTGTTCACTTTAATAATCAAATACATGATAAGGTCAACACAAAACACAGTAAATTATTCTGATAAACCACAATCCATACCTTTTAGGAAAATTACTCAGAATGTAAAGAAAAATCTTTTACAATCTCTTATTGAAAGAAAACTTATAATCCAAGGAAATTTTGTCATTTTAATAGAGAGAAAACAAAATTCTAGTTTTGCATTAATACATTAGTGATATTAAAGGTAATTAAAGGAAATTAACCCATCGCATCTTATAACTAGCTTTGAATACACAAAATAAGATTCCATTTCTGCAAACCTATGACTAGTTTTACCCATAGTGTTTCGTCCTACACTTTTTTCTTCTCACCGTGGAACAGCCAGTTAGTTTGTTTTAGGATAAAATTACTTTTTTATTTCCCTTAATGAAAACACATCCTATATACCTTGCACACTTTTCTTTAACAGATCCTGTACTGCTAATATACTTTGCACACACAGTTATTTCTTTGTTCCATTTTAGTAGTTTAATTTAGATATATTGATTATAATTTTAACTACTCATAGCTTATGTTTTACAGAGAAAACAAGTAGGTAATTATAAACAGTTTTATCAGGATTCTGTAGCAGACTAGTAAAGTTTCTGAATATAACATCTCACAATTTTTATAGGTAAAGTGTATGCTTTTTTATAGTACAGTTTCTCAATATTGAAACAATATATTTATTAACAGACCCAATATAATAAAACTCTCTGTATCATAAAAATAAGAAAAAACATATATAAACCTAAATTTATGCCTAATAATAATAATCATGTTACCTAGACATGTTCTAGATGCCTGGGTGGCTCAGTCAGTTAAGCATCTGCCTTCACCTCAGGTCATGATCCCATGTTGCTGGAATCAGTCCTACATTGGGCTCCTTGCTTAGTGGGGAATCTACTACTCCCTCTGCCTGCTGCTCCCCCTGCTTGTGTTCTCTCTCTCTGACAAATAAGTCAATAAAATCTTAATAAAAGAGAAATGATCTAGATATTTGATGGATATTACTTAATTTAGCATAAATCTAATGCTACATTAAGATTTTGTAAACTTTTTAAACAGAGATATAAAATATAATGATTGAATTAAAGTTGCTTGGAATTACTAAATTTGACTAAAACCATGGAGATCTCAAAGAAAAAATACTCAAAATGCCAAAGAACCAGAGTTCATCCAAATGAGATCTCATTACCAATAGTAACACTGTCATAATGGCTAAAATTAACACAGGAAACAACAGATGTTGGTGAGGATGTGGAGAAAGGGGAGCCCTCTTACACAGTTGGTGGTAATGCAAACTGGTGCAGCCACTGTGGAAAACAGTATGGAGGTCCTCAAAAAATTAAAAATAGAACTAGCTTATGACCCAGCAATTACATTTCTAGGTATTTATCCAAAGAATACAAAAATACTGATTTGAAGGGGCACATGCACACTGATGTTTATAGCAGCATTATCTACAATAGCCAAATTATGGAAAGAGACAAAATGTCCATTGACTGATGAATACATAAAGAAGATACATACATATATATATATATATGTATATATATAATGGAATATTACTCGGCCATCAAAAATAATGAAATCTTGCCATTTGCAATGATGTGGATGGAGCTAGAGTGTATTACGTTAGGCAAAATAAGTCAGTCACAGAAAGACAGATACCATATGATTTCACTCATATGTGGAATTTAAGAAATGAAACAGATAAACATAGGGGGAGGGAAAAATAAGAGGGAAGCAAACCATAAAATAGTCTTTTTTTAAAAAAAAGTATTTGAGAGCGAGAGTGAGAGAGTGATTGGAGGGAGGAGCAGAGGAGGATAGAGCAGGAGGAGGAAAGAATCTTAGACTCGGTGCTGAGGGCAGAGCCCAAGACGGGGCTCCATCTCATGACCCTGAGATCATGAGCATGATCTGAGCTGAAACCAAGAGTCAGACTCTCAACCGACTGAGCCACTCAGGCACCCCAAGAGACTCTTAATTATAGAGAATAAACTGAAGGCTGCTGGAGGGGAAGTGGGTGGGGGATGGGTTAAATGGGTGATGGGTATTAAAGAGGGCATTTGTGTTGAGCACTGGGTGTTAAATATAAGTGCTGAATCACTAAATTCTACTCCTGAAACCAATATTACACTATATGTTAACTAACTAGAATTTAAACAAAAATTTGAAGAAAATTAAAAAAAAAAACACAAAAACCAAAACCAAAACCAAATAAAAGTATTAAAGTCAATCCCTTACAATGCTTCAACATTTGGATGTCCACAACACTGGATCAGAAGATTCACTAATGGTTCTTGAATCAATCACTCATGAGTGAAGAAAAGCTTTAACATTGTATACCATTAGATACCATGAACCCTGGATGAGAAGCTCTTGAGGGTGGGGAGGGGTCCAAAGATGAATTCAATCCAAGATATAGCACAAGAACTATCAAAGAAAATATGCATCAAAGTTAAATAGGCAAAGTAATAACGGAGAAAGTTTGAGCTATACTTCATTGAAACAAATGGCCAGAGGTTTTTTAAGTCCTGGGATGAGCTAGTGGGAATGTACTGAAGGGCATTAGTGGGGAGATTGGTCAATGTGATTAGGCCATCTGTGTTTGCTAATTGGCATTTATCAAAGTTAGACTCCTACCCTCCTACAGACTGGGAGATAGAGTCACAATCTCCTTGAATGATAATTCAAAGCACATCTCCCAGGTTTTAAAGACATTCCAGGATCTGGCAAGAATCTGTGAGATCTATACACATTTTAAGGGTCAGAGAAAGAGTCTGCAATTATATGTTTTCTACAGTAAGTGCTCTAGGAAAAGGATGATCAGGGTCTAGAGTGAGGAAGATATGTATCTAAAGTTTAGTCAAGCTGAGGAAAATGCTAAAGCTATTTTGATCAGTTAATATGAATCATCCTCAGCATCAAGAGTAAGCATGTCATAAATCATCATTAACTGAAGCAAATATAATCTCTTTAAAAAATCGCTCGTGTTGTATATCTTTCTTATTCTAATTGTAGATCATAACTGCTCAAAAATAACTTATTAAATGAAAGAACTAGTCTCAAATCATCAAGAACCCAGAAAGCAGATTCAGATTCTAGAGGGAAATCAATGTAGCTAAAGGACATAAGATTACAAAATATATAAAAGGAGTAAGTCTTTAAATAAAGGTCAAAGAGAAAAAAAAAAAGAGAGCACCATTATTCAGGCTCACAATACACAACCAACCAGAAATAAACAAAGTAAAGTAGAAGAAAGAATACTTGAGGGGCTTAAACTTTTGTATGAGCTTAGTAAAATGTCCTCAACTGCTTAAACAAGAGAAGGAAGAATTGGTTCATGCCTAGACCTCAGGCTTCCCTTTGACCTAAGTAAAGTATGTGTACCAAAAATCTTTAATTGTTCCTACTTAACTGATTTCAAATTTTTATGAAAGTTCTCTTATGAATGATTTAATGTAGCAATTTGCCCAATTGCTGAGATCTTGATTTTTTTAACATTATATTAAACCACCAAGTTTTTCACTACCTCACATTTGTAAACCAAATGATTTTATAACTCAGTATCTTGTGTTAAACAAGTTCTTGTATTTATGTATATTAACATGACAGATTTAATTTCCTAGAGAAAACCCCAATGCATGTCATTGTTGACTCATGATAGACAGTTGATTTGTCAATTATTAATTATACTTTGCTCTGAAAGATCTTTATATATACACATTATATGTATTTAATTGGTTAGCATTTTTATAGTCAATTTTAAAGGACTAGAGAATATGATGGGGTAGGGAAACCTGACAATGCGGCATGCATGCTGAAGTTTTTTTGAATCTAATGTTAATAAATTATTTCTAGGCCATGAAAGTTTTTCATATCAAGAAAAGATGTCAGCTATTATGTATAAATAATGAGTTCAGCTCATCTTGCCTTTGATTTATTTTTGAAAATCTTAGAGAAATGCCCATAATCTGCTGAAACACAACCATAAAAAACTTTGGAAACTGAAAAAGTAAAATCGAAAATTTCATTATTTGGTGTTTGTTATGCTGCACACAATATATCAAATAATTCCAATTTTATTTTTAAATAAATGTTTCCAAAATATTCCTTTTATGAGCATACATTAAATCTGAAAAGAATTGACAAGTACATTAGTATAAAAATAACCACTAAAACAAATCACACATAGGGAAAATGTGCAATTATTTGATCAATATAAGCAGTGTAGGGAGCCAGGCTAAATACAGTAAACTACAGGCTTTCCTATGAGAATATTTGATGTGATCTGTGCTATAATTCTAAATTTCTCTACCTCATAGCCTCAGAACAGAGAACATTGAGAGACTTCTCTGAGAGATAAGAAAATGTATCTTTAAAGATTTTTTCACCCCTACTTAGAAATTTACTGTGATCTACATTGCCAGGAGTTATTTGTCTATACTGCCTTTACTTTTATTTGCTGCACACATAGATAATTCATCTTTCAGTGTTACTGATCCAAATTAATTTTTGATATGGGCACTTGTTTCAGTTGAGATCTCTCTAACTTATTTCTTTGCCATCTCCTCCAAAATCATCCACACCACTACCACCACAAATGTATACGGTCTGTGTATTTGACAAATGGGTGCATTAGAAATGTTGAAAACAAATTACATGTTGGGTCAGAGGCATAATTGATATATATACTTCAATGTTTTGTTTCTGATAGTTACATTAAGAATTAAATTTTGTAAAATTCTTTCCCCATTGAGTCTTTCCAGTAGGGCTGACTTTTTCACTGAACACTACCACATCCTCTGAGGACTGATTTCATTTGTGATGGGCAGTTTCAAAGTTGGTGGAAGCTGTTAAGGGCCCAATGCTGTTCTGTGTTCTGTGGAAACCAGGGCAGGAAGAATAATCCCTTTTGGAGTTATAATCCCTTAGGGGATCACCAGAGCAGTAATACCTTAACAGACTTTACGGAAAAAAGATCTTTTAATTGTAGTCTCATTTCCTGAGTCACAGATGTACGTCTGCTAGAGCTGGAGCCATGGATAAATGCAAGTTACAGACAACTGCTTCTTCCAAAAATCACACTAATAATCCTCCTATAGGTTAAGCTATTATTTGTTTTTATCTGCTTCCCTGATTTTCTCTTAGAATGTATTCTCTGCAAGTAATACAAAGTGATGTAAACCAATGCACATCACTAGGTCATCAGTGAGGTTCATATAAACCTCCATTTTTCCCTGTAGAACCATATTAGGCTCAAGCTAAAAGACCCCTACTGAAATTTTAAAAAAATTTTACACAGGTTAATTTCTGATTAAAATGGCCCATCTTGTAGAATAGCACTCAGAATTTCTATGCTCTGCTTAAATATGGGTAGTAAACTTTTGTCTTTACTTACTAACTTTCTTCCTTTATTTTCTTCCCATATACTGATCGTGGATGTAACCAATGCTTGCCTTTTGGTCCTCCCCCAAGTGAAATAAATTATTCTATATTATTCATATTTGCATTCTAAAGCTATATGTAAATCATAACTCACTCAGGTAGGGAATAAATGGAATTAGCTCTAGGTACAATCATTTCCCTTTCTATGCTCTGAGTGCTATGCAAATATGAACTTCTTTGCTTTTTATGTAAATTGAACTTGGGACCCACTGATGGCTGCCTAATAATATGTGGCAGAATTGTGGTTGAACCCAGGCAGTGTGACTCCAGAGACCTCTTAACCACTGCTACCTTGTTCTTGCTTTCAACTAACCTAGAAATTAAGAACTTCCTTGAAGTACTAGTGGAAAGCTTTTTCTTTTCCTATGCATACTTTTAGATCCTCCCTCATGAAGAAGGGTAATTTATTTTATAAATATAGAACAAAATTGGACATATATTAGTCTCCCCTTATCATAAGTGTGTTAGAAGTCACGAGCAGGTTTAATTTGCTCTTTGTCTCTGGTCTACTTGGGCAGACCCAGATTATCTGTGTAAGACTCATTCTCCTCAAGATTGGCCATAATGTCCAAACCTGAAGGTTGAAATGGCTTCAAGTTCATGTCATGCTCTCTAACTCAGCTTCTGATAAAGCCTAACATTTCTCACCAGTTCACATTTGTGTGTATTATTTAATTGCTTCAAAACTTAGTTTTGATTGTAGTGTGACTGATTTCTACTTTTATTCTACTGTGCTAACATTTATTGAAAACTTACTATGGATCTCTAAAACATATTTTACATAACTTAGATACAGCAACACTATGATACAGGTGTCAGTATATCTATTCTTTATGAGGAAACTTAATTTCTGACAATCTAATATCTTGACAAAGTTATTTAATGTACTACATCTAGTGAATGATAGAGTAATGTTCTTTTCATAGTTTCACACTCTTCATGTTCTGTTTGAATCTAAATAATAAGTAGTTGATGGCCTATCAGAAGCTCTATGGAATGTTTAATACACCACCCTCAAAATTAGAAGCTTGCATAAAATTGTATTGTTGATTCTTGCCTTCATTTCATCCTTCTCTTCCAAGGTGTAATATTCTGTAAGGAACACTCCAAAGACCAAACATCCTTGCAAAATATTACCTTAGCTGGGTGAAAGTCAGATTAAATAAACACAATGTACAAAAGGTTATAATCAGTGGAATAGAATTATTTAATTTTCTATTTTCCAGTTGGTTTCAGCTACTGAAGTAATTTTGCCAGCGCTACCTTCCTGTGAGTAATATGTATTATAGTAACAGAATTATCTTTGACCCACAATAGCAGCTGGGAAAATATAGATGGTTTAGCACAGGGGAGGAGTAAGATGGCAGAGGAGTAAGAGATTGAGATATCATCATGTCCCAGAAGTCCAGCTAGATAGTTATCAAACCATTCTGAACACCTACAAACTCAACAGGAGATAGAAGAGAAGAAGAACAGCAATTCTAGGAACAGAAAATTGACCACTTTCCAGAAGGTAGGATGTGAGGAGAAGTGAATCCAAAGTGATGGGAAGATAGACCCCGGGGGAGGGGCCAGCTCCCGGCAAGCCGCAGAGCAGCAGAGCACAAAATCGGAACTTTTGGAAGTCTGCTTCACTGAAGGATGTCACTCCAGAGACTAAGTGGTGGGGTGGGGCCCTCACTGGGACAGTGTGGTCTCAGGACCCATGGGGATACAAAAAGACTGGGGGTATCTGAGGGTGGCAGAGCTCCCAGGTATCAGAGCAGGGAAGCCAATGACAGAGACGGAGCCGAGAAGTGTGCTCTCAGCTCAGGATTACCTTAAGCCGTGACTCGAGGCACAGTCGGGCCACTGCTCTTCAAGCAGAGACCCAAAGGGGGGCAGATCCGGAGAGACCCCTTCCTTCCTCTCTCAGGAGGGGCAGCACAGGAGCATGCTGCAGGAGTCTGCTCGGTTTGGAGACTCCAGACAGGGCCATGCACCAGAGATAAAACACTATGTCACAGGTCGACTGAGCTCAGCGTACGGCGGGAGACCAGGGAGACGAGGGTGACTGACTGCTTTTCTCTGAGGGTGCACTGAGGAGTGGGGCCCTGAGCTCTTGGCTCCTACGGGCCAGAGATTGGGAGGCTGCCATTTTCATTCCCATCCTCCAAGGCTGTATGGAAAGCATTCAGGGAACAAAAGCTATGAGAGTGAACCCGAGCAGATTGCTTAGCCTGGCCCCTGGCAAGAGCGGTGCAATTCTGCCTCAGGCAAAGACATTTGAGAATCACTGCAACAGGCCCCTCCCCCAGAACATCAGTAAGAACATGCAGCCAAGACCAAGTTCACTGATCAATGAGAACTGTGGAACTCCAGTTAGGAAAAAGCAACACAGAGAATTCATGGCTTTTTCCCCATGATCCTTTAGCCTTTCAAAGTTAAATTTTTTTAATTTTATTTTTTTCTTATTCTATTTTTTAATTTTTCCTCTTTCTTATTTTAATGTTTTTTAACTATTATTTTAGCAATATCTTTTCAAAAGCCTTTTCTAATTTTCACTGTTATATTCATATTTTATCCCCTCACTGTATTTAACCTTATTTTTTGTATACATATAGGTTTTTTTTTCCTTTAAAATTTTGGGATACAATTTCTTCTAATAGATCAAAATATACCCTAAATCTACCACATGGCTTTGTTCTAGTCTCCAGCCTGATCACATTATTTTCTCTT
>CM052883.1:21154981-21264031 GCA_028534135.1 Potos flavus | reverse complement strand
CACCTAAAGGAGATGGAGAAAGAACAGCAAAGAAAGCCTAAACCCAGCAGGGGAAGAGAAATAATAAAGATCAGAGCAGAAATCAATGAACTAGAAACCAAAAGAACAGTAGAATAAATCAATAAAATAGGGAGCTGGTTCTTTGAAAGAATTAAGATTGATAAACCCCTGGCCAGACTTATCAAAAAGAAAAGAGAAAGGACCCAAATTAATAAAATCATGAATGAAAAAGGAGAGATCACAAGCAACACCAAAGAAACACAAACAATTATAAGAACATATTATGAGCAACTATACACCAGCAAATTAGACAATCTGGAAGAAATGGATGCATTCCTAGAGACGCATAAACTACCAAAACTGAACCAGGAAGAAATAGAAAACCTGAACAGACCCATAACCAATAAGGAGATTGAAGTAGTCATCAAAAATCTTCCAACAAGCAAGAGCCCAGGGCCAGACAGCTTCCCAGGCGAATTCTACCGAACATTAAAGAAGAATTAATACCTATTCTCCTGAAACTGTTCTTAGGAAAAAAGACAAGAATGCCCACTATTCCCACTTTTATTCAACACAATATTAGAAGCCTAATAGGAATCAGTTAGAAAAAGGAAATAACAGGCATCCAAACTGGAAAGGAAAAAGTAATACTATTTGCAAATGACATGACAGTATATATACAAAACCCTAAAGACTACACAAGGAACCATTAGAATAAAGTTGAGGGATACAAAAATCAATATACAAAATCTGTTGAGTTTCTATACACTGATAACAGACTATTGGAAAAAATTAAAACAATCTCATTTGCAACTGCATCAAAAAGAAAAAACAAATACCTAGAAATACATTTAACCGAGAAGTTAAAAGACCAAGACATAAATGAAAAAAAAAAAAAAAAAGATACAAGTAAATAAAAAGATATTCCATACTCATGGATTACAAAAATATTCTTAAAATGTCCATAGTACCTCAAACAATCTACTGATTCAATGCAATCTCTATCAAAATTCCAATGGCATTTTTCACAAAAACAGAATGGAACCAGAGAAGATTCCTAATTACCAATGTGATCTTGAAGAAAAGAAAGAATAAAGCTATAAGGATCACATGCCCTGATTTCAAATTATGTTACAGAGGCATAGTAATCAAAAACAGTATGGTATTGGCATAAAAACATACATATGAATCAACGAAACAGAATAGAGCACCCGGAAGTAAATTCATGCATACATGGTCAGTTTATGACAAAAAAGGCAAGAACATAAAATGGGGAAAGAACAATCTCTTTAATAAACAGTGTTAGGCAAACTGAATAGCCACATGCAAAAGAATGAAACGTTACCACTATCTTACACCATACACAAAAATTGACTAAAAATGAATTAAAGATGTAAACATAAACACTTGAAACCATGAGATTTGTGCAATAAAACAGAGGTGGTAATGTCCTTGACATTGGTCTTGATGATGATTTTCTGAATTTGACACCAGAAGCAAAAACAACGAAAGCAAAAATAAATGAACAGAATTACATCAAAGAAAAAGCTTCTACAAAGTGAGGAAAACCATCAACAAAATGAAAAGGTAGGGTGGAGCTCCGTTGGTAGAGCATGTGACTCTTCATCTTGGGGTTGTAAATACATGTTGGGTGTAGTGATTAAAAAAATCTTTTAAAATGAAAAGGCAGCATTTTGAATAGGAGAAAAAAATTTAAAACATGTATCTGATGAGGGGTTAATATCCAAAATATATAAATATAGAGAACTCCAAAATAAGTTAAAACAAAAAAATACCCTCACATAACTCAGTCGCAAAAGAGAGAGAGAGAAAAGTAAAAGAAAAAAAGGAAAAAATCAGATAGGAAAAGGAAAAAGAAAAAAATGGGCAGATGATCTGAATAGACCTTTTTCCAAAGAATAAATACAGATGGCCAACAGGTACATGAAAGATGTTCAACATTCATCAGAAAAATGCAAATTAAAACCATAATGAGATATTCCCTCATACTTTTAGAATATACAATGAGATATTCCTTCATACCTCATCACGAGAAGAAAAATAATCTATGTAAAGTGATGAATGTTAACTAAGCATTATTAAAAAGACTAGAAAGACAAAAGAGAAGTGTTGGTGAGGATGTAGAGAAAAGGAAACCTTTGTGTACTGTTAGTGGGAATGTTAACTGGAGCAGCCATTTTGGAAAACAGTATGAAGGATCCTCAAAAAATAAAAAAATAAAAAAATAGAACTACCATATCATCCAGCAATTCTGCATTTGGGTATTTATCTAAAGGAAACAAAATCACTAATTTGTAAAGAAATATGTACCCCCATATTGACTGCAGCATTATTTATAATACCCAAGGCAGAGAAACAATCTAAGTGTCCATCAATGGATGAATGAAGAAAATGTGGCATGCATACACAACAGAATTTTATTTAGCGATTAAAAAAGAAGAAATGTCCACCAGAAAGACAAATACTGTATGATCCCACTTATGTGAAAGCTAGAAAGATTAAAAAAGAACTACAACAACTCATAGATACAGAGAACAGATTGGAAGAAGAAATGCCCACCAGAAAGACATACTATATGATCTCGCTTATATGAAATCTAAAAAGATTAAAAAAGAACAACAAGTTCATAGATACAGAGAACAGATTGGTGACTGCCAGAGGCTAGGGTGGAAAAAATGGGTGAAGGGGTCAAAAGGTACAAACTTCCCATTTTAAAATAAACTAGTCAAGGGGATATAATTAACAACACGGTGATTTTTTAGTTAATAATACTATTTTGCATGTTTGAAAGTTGCCAAGAGCATAGATCTTAAAAGTTCTCATCACAAGAAGTAAAATTATCTATGTAAAGTGATGAATGTTAACTAAGCTGATTGCTATCATTTCACAATGTATACAAATATCAAATCATTCTTTTGCACACCTGAAACTAATATGTTAATGTCAATTATGCCTCAATTAAAAAAAGAACTTTACCAGATAATTCTGTTATATTAGATTCAAATTAGGAATAACATTCTAAAGCCCAAGTAAACTCCACTCTGATGCAGCTTATCTGCTTTCTTAGAGATTCTATCAGATTTGCGGAAGCAAAATTCACTAACTTCTGGCGAATAAACTAAGACATTGGTTTTTGAGTCACAAAAATAAAGGTTTGATTCTAACTCCACTATTTGACCACCAATGTGGCCCTGAGTATTTTAAATAAACTTTTAAACTCTCTTTTCACTACAATTGACATCAAGATGCCTGGACATATTCTGATTATTAATTTGAATAGACATAAGATAGGTATATTTTGGGTGCTGAAAAATGTTACTTGTAAATACTGCTTAATTTTTTATTGTGTAAAATGATTAGGATTACATAATTTTTAAGAACTACAAAATTTGGTGTGCTTTACATATACAATCAATGTACATAAACATTTGAACAGAGTCCCAGACTTCTCTGTAATGGACATAGAATGCCCGCTCTGTACATGTCTGTAGAAATGGCAGTTAGCTTTTATTATTAGCACAACTTTGCCAACAGTTCTCACATTGTGTCAAGTTACTGTGATTTAAGTACAGTCTGGAAAAATGAGCTTCATGGTGAATCAATGTCCTGGTGACTATCTCCTAATTCCTAAATTTGGATTCTATCATTCTCAAAGCATACCCTAGTTATGTTCCATCTCAGTAATATAAGAAGTCAGCTGTTAGATCACACCTAAATACACTCCTAGAATACAAAACCATTGTTTTTCATTTTTTATCTCCATTAGAATGCAGTGTTTAACAGTATGGAGCTTAAGATCAAATAGCCTGGGCTCGTGTTACTTTAATGCTTTGTGTCTTTTTAGTTTTGGAGACTAAATTGACACATTTTATCTTGAAAGACAGGGTGGTGACACCTACCTGAATATGTAATTTGAAGACACCTTGGAAATCCAATTCTGATTGAATGAGTAGAGAATAAATGAATGTATTTGAGTAACTGAAAGAATGTTTTTTTTATGTTTTCTCAGGCTTAGCTTTGAGCACAGTCATAAGATAACTGTGTAGGCATTTATGTAATGTGACAGAACTTTCCACCTCATATAGTGATATATGGAGATGACAACAGTATTGCAGAGAAATGTCTTTATGTTTCTATCCCCTAATAAAACATTCAATACATACCCCCCATTGTTCGCTTTCAATATTAGTTTTCTTTTAATATCACAGTAGTTGCTAGTTCAATTACAAAAGTTCCTTTTTAATATAGCAGATATGTTTTATTTCCCTAGATATAATAATATAGAGGCATAAATAATTTCAGCATTAATACAAAACATTTATTGAGCCTCACTATGGGCAATGTTTATATGTGACATGTGCTTAACAGTGATGGATTTGATCCCACAGGAAGTTAATTAAGTTATTCAGGCACTGGGTTTCTATTTGGAAAGTTTCCCTAAAAGCTCTCTTGTAATAGCTAATTGTGCTTCTATTTTATATTACTTGACAGCCATGGCCGATGTTTATTCTGCACCTGGTTTTCCACCACATGTATCACAATAATAATTCTTGTGACTTACAGCAAATATATTTTTATAATTGCTAGTAGGATAAGACAGCATTCTTATGAGGAGAGAAATCCTATGTTTTTTCAGAGAAATAAATTCAAGTTATTTCTACATTAATAGTTTGGGAACTAGAGTAAGATGCCATAGATTTATCTAACAATTTGGGGTTACAAAGTAGATTTAAATTCTTTAGCAGATCAAACTGAAATAAATACAACTTTTCCCCTAGCTAACAAGGACCTGAATATTTCAGACCTCGATTTTTTTTTAAACTTTTGGACTTATTTTGATTAAAATAAAATCTTTTATCCTATTGTACATTATGTGGCATTTCATTTGGATGTCACATAAGTAGTGTAGAAAGCATTGAGACAAATTTCTAGGAAAGTAGATACTTGGAGAAGTAAACAGAGTTCTTCAATCAGTAACTATGCCAGCTGCAGTTCTAAATATTCACTTAGTACAGACACTCAACGTCATAAGTAAACTACAGAATGTTAAGTTCTATACAGCTGTTTTCCCACTCTCCCAATTCAAAAAGGAGCGTTTAACTATTTCACATTATTTTGTTTAAATTTAAAAGCTGTACGACACAGCATGAAATTTTACTTCATATTATTTCATTTAACATTCACATTTCATTAGCATGTTTTAATATTTCTATTATTTTTTATTGTGAATTGAGTGTAAAATGAGAAATAATTCTGTAAAATAAATTTTAGCATATGCTATCATTATAGTAATTATTTTGCTATTGTTTCATTTTAGATAATTCTAACCATAGTTCTGAGGAACCCTTACTTTCTACAACGTTGTTTTAAGTTAAAGGCAGCATTCTAATCCAACATTGTAAATCTTTATTATACCCTCAATATGATTGTACTTTACTTTTGATATCTTTTAAGTTATCTCCATTAGCATATTTCTTGAATCATGGAATTAAGAGCTGGAACTCTACTGAAATAATTTTTGTATAATGTTTTCCATATGGAATGGTGACATTGCTTATTCACTATTAGGTATTTTTCACTATAATCAGATTATTTCTCTTCATCTACATTTATCTGGATTTATTTATAGTTTCCAACCCAGGAGTATATGAAATGGCAATTTTGACATAGAAACATCCCTTCGGCAGCATTGGACCTTTCAAATTTTCTATCTATACCTTCTCCCTTGGTAACCTCACCCCATCTCCTGGAATTAAAGGCTGAAATGAACCCATGTGCTGAAAACATTTAAGTTTATATCATTATTCCAGGTCTGCCTCCCAAACCCAGACTTAAGTTGGAGCTGCCTACTCATTATTCTCTACTCACATGAGACTGGACATCTCAAACTCTGTGTGCCCAATCTGAAACTGCTTTTCTTGCCAAACCTCCTCCACTTTTAATCTGTCTCATTTCAGGCACTGGCAATACTTCCAGTTGCTTAGGCTAAAATTGGTACCATTCGTAACTCTTCTCTCTCACACTGCACAGTCTCTGTAAAACCAATTTGTTCAACGTTCAAAATGCTCTGTAACCAGGAACTGACTGATCATTTTATCATTTCCACTGCTCCCACCAAATTTTACATATTTAAAGTTAATGGAAGAAACTTCAAAGAGTTTTTCCTGCTTCTACCCTGCTTCTACCCTACATTCTGTTCTTGATTAGCCATTCAAAAGACTTATTGAAATGAAAGTCATGGCATATCACTCCCTTGCCCAAAATCCTGAAGTGGCTCCCCATTTAATTTAGTTATGGGACTTACAAGGCTCTCCATAACAAGGTCCCTATTCTCTTACCACTCATCCCATCCTCCTCTCAGGTATACAAACAAAGGCTTGCTTCCTCGATATTCCAGGAAGGTGCTGGGCTTACACCTGCCTGCCTTATGGACTTTGCTCTAGCTATTCCCTCTGCAGAAACACTCTATCCTTAGGTACGTGTATAGCTGACAGTCCCATCTCAGTCTTTGCTCATATGTCACTTTCTCCACAAGGCCTACACTGACCATCTTATTTCATAAAGCAATATTCATACCTTCCTCAGTCATGTGCCTTCCCTGTTAACTCATAACATATCCCTGATCCTTACCGGGCTCTTTTTATAGTGCTTATCACTGTCTGATATTATATGTTATATATATTTTATTTTGTTAATTCTGCTCTTTGCATTAAAACTGAAGCTACTGAAGTTCAATAACAGCAGATAACATTAGGTATCATCCTTAGTTTGTTCTCTAATGTATCCAAATGCCTTGTCAAGTGCTTGGTAGCTAGCAGGTGCATAGTAAATATTTTTTGAATGAATAGGTTTTCGATTTACCTCAAAACATGCAGCCTGAGTTTAGCCTGTAGCTAAATGTTACACTTAATTTGTTCATGACACTAAATTGCTATTTTAACACTCCAATTCATACAAAAATCAAGAATGCTTTGGATACTCTGAGAATTCAACTCTTGTGTACATCTTACTACCTCATTCATATTATTTTTTTAATCCCCCTTCAGCAAAAGTCAATACTCATTATCTCCTTTCCATTGCAGTCACAAAGTTTATTCATGATATTTCTTTCTTTTTCCCATTTTTAAAGGTTTTATTTAAAAAATAAATTATTAATTTAACATACAGTGTAATATTAGTGTCAGGAACACAATATAGCCATTATCTTTCTTGAAAGGACTTCCTCCCCATCTTCAGTTCTTTTGTATATTTAACCTTATATGCTATTTCTCTCTAATTGCTCCAGAAAATTGCATGACTTATCTCTGCATTAATATTTTTTCTGCTTTAATTCTGTATTAATTCCTTTTAGAATATGAAAGCATCACTTATCTTTCTAAGTTTATTTTATATAGCTGTGCTAATTTATGATTCAACATAAATAATCAGTTCATAAATGTGAATGGCTTCTTTCAATAAAATTTTCTAGGTTATAGAAACATCTGGTTAGAACTCAGTAGAATCAATGTTCAGCACCACATTCCCAAAGTTATGGGTGTGATTCCCTGATTCATTCTGTGTTAAAAATATGCCCTTGAGTACAGTTATGGAAGACAAAGTACTGGTGTCAGAGGTATCCTTGCAGGATGTCATTATAATCAGCAGCAATGACACAATGAAAGTGTATCTGGCAGTAAACCATGAGCCATATCAATTACATTTGGAAATAAAATATTTCCAGTAATGAAATATATTAGTTTGCAGTGGAGTTACTGAAATATTTGGAAGAGGAGATTCCTTCTACTCAGGTGCATCTCAGGAATTTCTGTATTCCTACTGCTAGTATATTTGCTTTATGCTTTAAATATTTTGTTCTCTAAAAATGATGGCAGTGCTGACAGTTCTATCTTCATCATTGCTTTAAGAATATCTCAGATAATGGATATGAGGTTCCTAACTAACATTTCACACTAGCATTTCATTTATGAACAAGAATCTCTCAGATATAAGTCTAATAAGACATTCAAATAGAGATGTGTTCCTAGTGTAACCAACACCTTCAGGTGGTCGAACTTCCACACAAGCAATTTCAATCTTATCTAAAGATATGTTTAACATCTTCATGAATTTGAAGGTTACATTATGTGGGTAAAGGAATTTATCTTTCCATAGATTTGTGTAACAGGAATCTAATATAATAGATAGTATGTGACAAAATTTACTGTTTTTTAGCTACAGTAATTTTGAACTAGCTTCATGCTAATTAAGTAGACCTTTTTCTTTTCAAGTAGAACTTTTGGTGGTGGGTTACACATAATCATGTGTTGGTTAAAATTTTAAGTTAGATAGGTATATTTTATTAACCTATTACCTTATTACATTATTTATTAATTTCTATGTATTAAAGTGGAGAGGAATATATTATAATTAGGGCTATTTTTAGTCAAAATTATGACATAACTACTGTGTTTTTGTCAATGTAGTATTTCTCTGTGTCTTCTGATCTCTTTCTCCAAATGTGCCCAAACTTGTGACTCAAACCTTTATCTAAGCTATTCTTGCCTCACAGTGTGTATGTACTGAATAAAGTCTTTTTTTTTTTCCTGAATAAAGTCTTATTAAAGTAAACTTCTACCTTTTTCTGGATCTGTGACTTTTTTTTAAGATATTATTTATTTATTTGACAGAGAGAGACACAGTGAGAGAGAGAAAACAAGCAGGGGGAATGGGAGAGGGAGATGCAGGCTTCCCGCTGAGCAGGGAGCCCGATGCCAGGCTCCATCCTAAGACCCTGGGATCATGACCTGAGCCGAAGGCAGACACTGAATGACTGAGCCACCCAGGCGCCCCTGGGTCTATGACTTTATATAACATTTTTCCTCTCTATACTCTTCTGCACCAATAAATTAAAAGTAACTCACAAGAAATATCTTGATACAAATAAGTACAGTTAGTATACTGAAACTCTGATATAAAACTTGGTTGAAATAATATCTAAAAGATCAATTTCTAAATGACTGAGTTTTCTTTACTGAAGTAGGTTGATACAAGAAGAGACTGTAAGTTTACAGATTGTAATTACTATAGAATTTGGGCAGGACACATACACATTCAAAATCCTGCTCTTCTTCACTTCCATTAGGGAACAATATGCACAGTGAAGCAAGAAAGTACAGGCTCAGTATTGTAGTCTGTCATTAGAAATAGGTCCAATGTGAAATTTCCAGATGCAGCATACAATCAGGTAGGGGCTTTTATTTTCTTGTGCAATAAAGTTCTAAGATTCCATGACCAAAGCAGACCCAGAGAAAGTGGAAAACAAACAAAAGGTCTGGGATTGTACAAACCACAATGGGTAAAAGGACCACATTTGTCAGGTTCACAGAAGGAGTGATAAAGAAAAAGTAGCAGTTCCAATGCCCATGGAATGTGGGGACAGCCCAAGTGTAGCCACTGCCTGCTTGTTTCTCTACTCTGGAAAAGTGGGGGTGAGGAGGTAGGAAGGTAGGAATTCCAATGCCTATTTTAATGGTTGCACAGTATTCCTTTATATGTACTTCCAGTCACATTTAACCAGACCTTACTGTTTAAATTTCAGGTTAATTTTTCTGTAATATAAGTGGACTGTAGCCAGCATAAACAATATAAGACTTGCTCACATTTCTACTATAAGGATAAACACTTAAATATAGAATTGCCACAACAAAATTTAATATTTTTAATGATCTAGTAGCCAATATTGGTCTGCTTTTCAGAATGCATGTAATAGATTGTTTCAACTCCTTATGTGCAAGCCAATACTGCTTATTACTATTCCATGCTTACTAACTGGATAGAAAAAAGAGCAGGTTTTCGTTCTTTTAATTGCTATTTCCCTGATTACTAGTTTAGGTAACCATGTAAAACAACTTTTCTCCCCTCTGTATTGTAGTTTCTACTCAGGTGTTCAAGTGCCAATGGATCAATCAGTTATTTTACTCTCTTCACTCTTACCCTTATGCTTACTTACTCCCAGTAGCCTGTCATTATTGCACATTAGTTTAGAATTTTCTTTTCTTCAGCAAAAATAAGCTCTGCAAATAAAATTTTAAGCCTCGGGGGTAAAAATAACTTTAGTGTGGTTGAAGGGGGTCAAGGATAAATGATCTCACCTCTTTCCTGCCCACCTGTCTAGTGAACTTAATGAGTTCCCCTAAATATTTTTTTAAGTGGCCCATAGGAAAATGTGTACATTTCTTGAAAATTTTTATGGCTTTGTTAACTTTAAAACTTATTTCTTAGCTTTTGTTTCCTAAAGTCTAACCATATACATCAAATTGCATTTCCTCATATATATCATAATTTCATTTACTTTTCTTGCCTTTTCCTTCTATAGAGAAAGCACTCTTCCTGCATGGCCCACTTCAGCTTGAAAACTACTTTGAATCATTTAAACCTCAAAGAAAAATGACCAGCTCTCAACCCCCTTCCAGTCTGGGCTGGGCATCTGTGCTCCGTTTTCATGGTGGAGAACAGTGTTCTCAGCATACTTCTATCATAGCCATGGGTTTTTTCACTTTATATTTTACACTAAATCCCTTGAGAATACAGATAAAGTTGTATTCATTGCATTTGCTTTGAGCATTCAGTGGATGCTATTCAGTGGTTCTTAAACAAATGGGAACAGGAAGATCTGTACCTTTCATCATTCTGATGTCTTCCTAGAATCCCCAACAACATTTAAACAATTTATCTCTCACATTAATGCCTGATTATCTTTAGACTTCAATCCAGTTACTTAGGGATAAAACATATTCAATATTTTCCCAATATTTTTTCGTTGCCTACCAAGCTAGGTCAAAATGCCACAACTTGATTTTAAAAACCTTCTATACCATAGTCCCAGTCTAATATTTTAGTCTGGTATAGAGATGACCTGTCTGAAAATCTCTGAACTTCTTAATATTTATTGCCTATCACTATTTCCCCAGTATCTTCCAGAAGTCATCGCATTATGAAGCTCTTGCACTTTATTCATGTTATCTGCGTGAATTGCCTTCCCTGTTCCCGCCCAAATGGAGGGGAAATCTACTTTCTCTGAACTCTTATATGACTTTGTAATTCTCGTACAACGCTAATTATATGCTGTCTTTTAAAATTAGTATTTGTACCTGAACATTCTTCTCTTCTGTGTCCCATAATATCATGTTTATATTTCTGTCACAGTAATACCATGTGTTATTAAAATTTTGAGTTTACACATTGCTTATTTGCCTCAGGAGTTAGCATAACACCTTATATAACAGATATTCAATGACCACTAAATACATACCCATACAGTTTTTTTTGTTTTTGTTTTTGTTTTTTTCCCCATACAGTTTTTATGGGCATCTTGGACATGACTGTAAGCTCCTTGACAAAAAAGAGCTCCTATTACATCCAGTACAGTGTTTTAAATATAGGAGGTGATCCACGTATATTTACGGAACTGAATTAATGAACATTTGACCTAAGAATTAGAATATACCACCATATCATTACTAGTTTAGCCTAATATATATTCTCTACTTTTACTCTTTCTGAATAAGTATTTTTCTACTACTGTATTTGACTCTCCATAAATCTTTTATTTCTTAACCTCATGAATGTTAACCATATCTGGTTGCCATTTACACATAGAGAAGATGAAACTTCTGTTTTGTTAGGTCAAATTTCTATTATGATCAAAGATTAATACTGAATAACTATTCTCTTATGCCTAGTATTTTAAGACTTTAAAATACAAGATGTACCTGAACTATTTAATGGTTCCAGGTAATAAGTAAAAAAAGATGAGGGCAAGTCAAAAAGAAAAAAGAGCTAACCTAAGGGAATATTCCATGGCTGAAACTGGAATTTGAGCCATTTTTTAAAATGGTAATACTGGATTATAAAACATAAGATTAGCATTCATGAGGACATACTGATATGAATAAATAATCAAATATATGAAAGGAAGAAAAATAATAATAATAAAATAATAAAAATAATCATAATCTTCTTAAAGGAAGAAAAAATAAATAAATTAACATATGTAGAAGAAATTAATGAAACCCAAAATCATCATTAGGCAAACACCACCTAATAATTTTTCCAGGTAAAGTCAACCAAAGGATGTTAAAGTCAGTGAAAATAACTAAGTCTAGAGATCTAATGCATAGCATGGTGACTATAATTAATAATACTGTATTGAATACTGGACATTTTTTGAAAATAGAACTCAGGGGCTTTTGTTACCATACATAAAAATATAATTATATAAGAAAATGTTAGATTGATTAATAGTTATTTCATTATGTATGTCACATGATTGTTATATATCTTAAATGTATATAACTTTTATTTAAAAGTTAATAAAAGTTTAAACTAAAAATAAAACAAGACCAGTGGGCAAAATTTGATTAGAAATTGGATATTAAAATTTTATGTTAGTATTATCTCATATCTATTACAAAACAAAAATAGTAACTATACAGTAGAGAAACCTAGTAGACATCAGCTTAATCAAGTTCTCAAGGTTAACACCACGTAATAAAACATACTGACACCTTGAATGCCCAATATGTATGAGAATGACAACAGCAGTTTCATGGAATTCTTACCAAAAATGCATAAAATTAATCTGATTATGGAAAAGAAAAATCAGACAAACCCTTATGGAGAGACATTCTACAAAATAACTATAGGTACATATCAAAAGTATCAAGGAGAATCATGAAAGACAAGGATAGAATGAGAAACCATTCACAGATTATAGGAGATTAAGGAGAAATAAATAAATGCAGCATGGAATTCTTTACTGGATTCTAGAACACAAAAAGCATATTAGGGGCAAACTGATAAAACTTGAATAAACTATGATTTATTTGCATCAGTGTTAATTCCTGCTATTTGTAACATGGTAATACAAATTACTAACATTATGGGAAAATGGTGAAGAGTGATGTGAACTATCAGTATTATTTTGCAAATATTCTATAGGTTTAAAATTATCTCAAAATAAAATGTTTAAAAAGTATTTCTTGAGTACATTCTGTTTAGCTTGGTAATAGTCCACTGAGTTGTTTGGTCAAAGATGTTATGGGATCAAATGCCTACGTTTTCATTCTATCTTCAAAGTAGTTATAAATGGACAAAATGAATTCATAATAATCTATTAAGAAATGCATTGAGAGGGCGCCTGGGTGGCTCAGTCTGTTAGGTGTCTGGCTTTGGCTCAGGTCATGATCCCAGAGTTCTGGGATCGAGTCCCACATCGGGGTCCCTGCTCGGAGGGGAGTTTCTTCTCCCTCTGCCCCTCACCCCATTCTTGTGCTCTCTCGCTCTCTCTCTTTCTCAAATTAATAAAATCTTAAAAAAAAGAAATATATTGAGATTAAATTATATGTAAAATTGAAAAATCAAGTTTAGATTTGATGCTTTGTATCCAGTATTTTTAAATAGATACAAATTATATTGCTGAAAATAAAAATCAGTAATTAGACAGTTATTCAGTGTTTTGAGGGGGTTCATCTTGCACATATTTTAGTTGCTTTTTACACATATTTAGTTGCGTAGCACTGCATTAGCAGGACAAGGATCTGCTCGGCATGTCATACTGTTATTTATTAAACTAATAAACATGTCATCTAATGTATACTAACCTTGTACTAACATCTGTTTGTGAATACTCTTTTCCAACAAGACAAATGACTAAATCTTCTTTCATATTATAAATAAAGTAATGATCCACAGTGCAGCAAATGAGGTCAGTCAGAATCTTAAAACTATGGCAAGTTAGCAATCCTTTTAAAATATCATACTTGCAAGAAAAAATTCCTAGAGTTACTGGATGTTTATTAAATGCAATTGCTGATTCTACTGGGCAGATTCCTTCACAGATGGCACATGTTTAGCTACCATTTCTGAAATTTATTGCCCCAGGACAGATGTCCTACAAACAATTGTATGCCCTTGTGATTTGCTATTTTATTTCTGAGGAGCTATTCGAAAACTGAAACAAAATGTCCTAATCTTTTGATCATACATTTTGATCACCTAACGTTCTTGCCACAACTCTAAAAACTCCCCAAGAGGAAAACAGAAAACTACTTAAGTATATTAAAGCTAATATTATAGCTAAAATCCTTTAAATCTCTAATTAAACAACTTCGAAGTTTAAAAGGATATTGATTAAGTATACATATAAATTCACAATTATTTCATTGGTCAGTTATCCTCATTATTATTATTCCCTGAGTTAAGATCCCTCTTCTTTTTGCCTATTTTAATATATTTAACTATTTCTTAATACTTTCAAGAATATAAAATAAAAACTATTATCAAAAATTTTCACCATCTGTTAAGGAGATTTTAACCTGTTACTTAGGCAGATGTTCAACAGTGGATATTTGGCAGCATAATAATACATATCATTTGAATTTACATGTGGGTGTAGAGGAAAAATGACTTTAAAATACACAATCTTTATTAAATAAAAGCTTATAATTAAAATTTTGCACCTCTCCTTGTCTTCTTGTGCTTTGCTATCCTGTCCTGGTGGCAGGGAGTAGAAATATGTGGGTATTGCCTATATACTTACACTAGAATCAGATGATAGGGAAGAGTCATTTCCTACAAGAGTGGTTTCCCATGGGCTTCCTTAGGGAGGCTTGGGGAGGAGAGGGAAGGAGGTAAGACAGATACTAAACCACATTTATCGAGAAGCATGTTAAAGTTCTATACTTTAGAGAATAGTTTGATTTTACCTTTTTCACACAAAGTTAGGATACATTATATTTGAGGAAGGGATATAGAATTAATCCAATGCCACCACATTTGGGAATAAGTGTTCTGAGGTTGTCTAGCTCATCCTTCAATGTAAAATAGGTGAAGGGTAGTGCATTAGAAATATATGAGATTCCTTTGCTTTATAATCAAATCATCTCAGTCACCATCTTTTGCCTCTATACTATACTCAGAAAACACATTCACTTTCCATACCCCATCTGCCTTAATCAGAAGCCATAAAATTCTTGTTTGACTCTGTTAGCCAAAATCCCATGTTTTCACTATGAACTCCATGACAATTGGTTTCAGAATGTCTATTTGACACATTTCCCCTTGTTTGTAGAATTTGTGCTTGAGAACTTTATGCTATCATAAAGATCATCTGGTTGCATTTATAGATTTCAAATAAAAGTTAGATAGAATTTTTTTTTTTAAGTAGGCTCCATGCACGGCATGGACCCCAACACAGGACTTGAACTCACGACCCTGAGATCAAGATCTGAGCTGAGATCAAAGTCAGAGGCTTAACCAACTTAAGATGGCTTAACCATCAAGGCACCCACAGATAGAATTTTTAATTGCATACTTCCTTTACGTGAGGAAGAAATAATTCAACTTTTTTTTTTTTTCTTATTTATGTCATGTCCAAAACTAGAGTGAAAACTAATTCTGTTCAGTTTCCTCAGTGGAATTCAGGCTGCCCCTTGAGAGCTTCCTAAGAGTTCATTAAAGTGACAAAGCTTAGAAGTACAACAAGGTGTCAATTTTCAATTTGTAAAGATTTTAATTAAAAAAAGTCAGAAAGCTATTTCAATGTTATTGATTACTATGGATATTACTATTAGGCAGTTCAGTCTATTTCATTTGTGATGCTATCACTTGTACTTTACGATCCTCTTGGTATTTAATGTGTTTTATATTCATAGTGTGACTCAAGCTGCACAGTATAAAACAAAATTTTATTGTGGAAGTATTCAAAGTTTCAAATAGTTCATGTTTTTCTCTATTTCAGGATTAATGCATTTACTAATGCAATGACTAATCCCTAAGATCTGTAAAACAATGATACATGGTTAAGTTCATGCACACTCATCCCAAGAAAAGGTTACCTTTCCTAACAGTTTCATGACCTCTATGTAAGTATGTTCACAAATGAAATGCCTCAACCTTGAACATGACCTTTAAATAATATTTTGAAATACAAAGAAGAAAATTTCAAAATTTCAAATGATGTAAACCCAATCTTTCAAGGTTCAAAGCTTTTATTACTACTAAACTAGAAAACATTATCCATTTGGATAACATGTCAACCAGGGTAATACTGAAGGTATTGGAATTATTAGGAAGGAATAATTAAGAAGATATATATAAAACTGTTTTTTTTAAATACTTGAGAAACTGTTTTCAATCAGGTTAGATAATGTTGCATAAGAGCTACCTGATCTCACTACCTTGAAAATCCATCCTCCAACCACCACCCATCACCACCCACCACCACCTCCTCCTCATTTTTCTTGCTACCGATCTCAGGTAAATAATAGTTCTCTCTGCAGTATTGTTTTTCAGGAACCCAAGATGATAGATATTGCACCATGTGTAATATTGCCAGTCATAATAACCATGAATAGACAACATGGCAAATCATGAACCAGGTATTCATGATATCTGCTCATACAGTTTATGCCCGCTCACATTTCATTGCACAAAGTCACAAGACCATGTATGAGGTTAAAAAGCATGGAACTGTTGTCCTAAAATGTGCCCATAAGGGGAAGAGCCAGAAATGTTAAAAAAAAAAAAAAAAAAAAAGGCACTAATTACCACAACCACCATGCAGAAGATTGACACCCTTCCCATCACTCCCCAAAACAGGTGAGTTGTTATGTATATGAGTATAAAACTCCTACAAGTATATGCAGATTCTTACATATAACCCCTACTTGTGCATGGAGCTAAGATAAGTAGTTTTACTTTAAGTATTCTTTAAGTAAGCACTGTATTTACAGTTCAAAGGTAACAATTATATAAAAACTGTTTGTCATTCTGCTTGTATAAGTAACCATATTTATTACCTTATGCTTCTGGAGATTTATGTTAATTCAATATTTATTCTAAAATGTCCTTAATAGAAATTAGAATTCATAAAAGCATTTTACAATTCTGTATATGATTAAACCAATCATTTAAATACCCTATGGCATAGATAAGATTTGTGTAATACAGACATTTTTGAATGTGAGCTGTAATGGTGTCAATGTTTCTCTTGGGAAATCATTGATACAAGGAGTACAAATTTAGAAAAAATGTTCAGTTATCTAATATGAAAAACTGAATGAATTAAATTTTTTGTACTTTACCATAAATAATTTTAACATAGCTCTCCAAAGACTAAGATACACCAGTTTGTTATAACTTGGGACTGAGAACATGAAAAAAATAAGGAGATATAGCATGGTTTATTCATTGTGTTTGAAGGCAAAGATAATATATATCTTCACAATTGATCCTAAGAAGACTTTTGAGTTTTGGGTTTTTTTTTAATTTTGTTTTTGTTTTTGATAGAAGCCTCTTGAGTTTTAATGATAGCTCTGTTTATAACTTAAGCAATACCACAAAAGTCAATAAGAAAGATTTCCAAAGCCATGACCTATGCCTGACAACCAACTGGAGCTCTAATTTTTTTTTCTTTACTGTGATTTAGTTTAATAGTTGAGAGTTTTATAGTCAGATAGTCTCTGTTCATATCCCAGTCTGGCCTCTTAGGAAATGTAAAAACTGAGGTGATATAAGCTCAATGTCTGTATCCCCCCAAATTCATATGTTGAAACTGATTCACAATGTGATAGAATTAGGAGGTGGGCCTTTGGGAGAAGATTAGGTCATGAGATGGAGCCCTCATGAGTGGGATTAGTGACCTTATAAAAGAGGCTCAAGAACCTTTTTGCCTCTACCTTGTGAGAAATCCACTGTCTATGGACCAGGAAATTTTCTCATCAGTCACTGAAACTGCTAAAGTGACAACTTTGTTTTACTGATCTTGCACTTGCCAAACTCCAGAAATGTAAAAAATAAATTTCTGTTGTTTATAACCCAAATTCAGTCTATGGTATTTTGTTATAGCATCCTGAACCAACTAAGACACCAAGCTGACTACCCATATAAGCCTAGCTTTTATCATCTCTAAGAATAACCATATTACCTTAATTAATTTTTTGTTGTTGTTGTTTGGAGGATTAAATGTCACTACAAGTACAAAACCGAATAATGGAGGTATACAGTAATCACTCAATAAATGTGGGTAGCATTATGATAGCCAGCCACTTCTACCTTAATTTTTGATCTTCCCAGATCAAAATATGATCATTCTTCCAGTTGCACACTTTCTAGCCCTGTTACCCTTAGCTATGGTGCTTGGTAGAGATTCTCATACTCTAGCTTTTCTATTGCTATAATGTGGCACCACTTATCACTAAGACCTATTGCTAGTGTTAGTGTCTGTTGCCTCTTGCAGAGCTGTTAAGGGCTTATCAAGAAAAAGTTTAATAACTACAGTTGGTAAAAATGGAAGTAACATGCTTGGAAGATGATAACAAACACGTGTCTAATAATCTAGAATCTAAGCCTCATATATCTCCAGACTCCTTTACCACCATAGCTAAGTAGAAGGTTTCACATTTGCTTTCCTTCTAATATTGTTCCTCCAACCCCCCTTTAAAGTTACTAAAAATTACCATTCTCAGCCCCTTTATCAATAATTTATGGAACCATTTTTATTCCCTGTCTGGACTCAGATCACCTTTCCATTTTTTCCCTTCAGACTACTTCCCAACATAAGCATTGCTTTAACCAAACTGTTCTACAAACTCAAAAGTGATTTGAATTTCCTATTTTTATGCCTCTCAACTTGTGAATCTCTAAAAATATTTCCAGTTTCATCAGACAAAACCTTGGCTATTTTAAGATATACATTAAAGCACCATTTAAAATCCTTACCTATATACCCTTGGAAAGAGAAGTTTTTTTCTCTCAACTGCAACACATGTTAACTCTACCAAATGTATAACACTTATAGGGGATATTTTGATATTCCTAAATTTATACCATTAATACATATTTAAGTTGATAGTCTTGCCATATATATTGTATCTTATTTTATCCCTAGAGTTCTTAGGCATTTTTTTCATAAATATTTTTGCATTATCATGCTTTTCATTCTGAAACGAGGATTCTTTGTATAGATATACACATGTACATAAATGCACACCCTTGTGTACACACTTCTGTGTGTTTATGAGAGAGTTATCAGAGAAGACTCTAGATATTACTCAAAGCTTTCTTGTTTGCTCTTCAAAACAGGTGGGAATGGGGAGTTATGGCCAAGCAAATATGCCCAATCCCATTTCTCACGTGTTGGATGCTGAAAGTAGTTGAAATGTACAAGCATGTTGGCTCTGATTTTGGTATATAACCATAACATCTCACATTTAGTTTTTAGAAATGGCTTAGATTTGAGTGAATAATGAGCACATGTTAAAGCACTTTGAGAACCATACACATCACTATGCTTTATATATTTCACTTGAATATAGTACTTTTTTAGACTTGTAGTTTCAAATCTGAATAATCATCATATCCTCTTGAGAAGATTAATTTATAAAATCCCCAATCCCTGCATCAGGTTTGCTGACTCACTCTATCAATAGTCTTTGGAATCAGCATTTCTGGAATGCTCTTCAGGAGGATACTTTGGGAACCTTTACTTCCAAGCATTCAGAAATTCTATAGGCAAACATGAGTTATAAATATAAATTTTTTTCACTAAGGGTAGGCTGTGCTCTTGTCACTGAATATATAAGCATTATTATATTTGGGATTTTTCTCACCAATCTTTAGTCACTTTCAAATTCTAGGAGCTTTGAGAATATCATACATTTCCATGTCTTAAGTATTCTATTCAATATAAAAATATGCTTCAGAGTTGATGTGAGAATATACAAGTATGTGTTTCTGAAATGTATTTATTACATTTAACAATTACAATACTAGCAGGTTTGGACAATTTATAATTTTACATCTCCACTTAGGATAATTTATTATATAAGCAGATGTATAGCATTGGGAGGCTGGCCTGGGATGATGATGAGTAAAGTAGAATGAGCCATTGTGGAGTGAATTTGTGACTGTCCAGAGTCAGCATTTTCACTGTTCTGATTCGTAAAGTATACCTTTTGTAAAATGTTCCATAAATGAAAAAGAACTCTTCTATTTCTACAAATTCACTTTAAGTTGAAATTCTATGTCTGCTGATTGGAGATGTGAAATCTCCTCAAGAATTTTCTAATGGACTTTCCTGGATTGAAATAGTTTAAAGGTGAGGAACCTGAGAAGGGAGGTAAAAGGATCTTCCTGAAATTGCAGCTCTGTTTTACCTGGATTGTTATAGGAGAGCAAATGAGGACTTTCAAGAAATTTTGAAGACTACCAAACATCATGTATCATACATCTGTCAGTGAGGATTTTCATGAGCTCATGAAGTATTTGGTCTGCAACTATAATTCTAATAAACAAACATGTAAGTGCCCTTTGAGTGCTCACAGCCTTCTTATATCTCCTTTGAACTTTCAAACTCAAGCAAAGATTCCCCTCAGTGATAGGTAAATACAAATGGAAGGAAAGTTAGTCACTAAACACAGTTAAACCATCTCCCAAAGGCAAAATTCAAAACTTAGAGGAAAACCTGGAAGTTTCACAATGTGAAAATGTATTATGTGTCCTTTGAAATGAGAGCCAGGACTTTGCCTCAATGACACTAGGGTGATATACCCAGTTATGATACAAATGTAGGTAACTATAGGCAGGTATCTGTTATTTATATTTTAAAAAGTGGCCCCCAGCCTCTTATGTGTTAAAGTTGCTGTTAAAGCAGTTTGCCTGTAATTGTTACTTTGACAGAGATTTGCTAAGTTAGAGAAGCTGCTGTCAACTTCAAAACAGCAGGGGGTGGAATAATAAGTGATATTTATGAAGAGAATCAATAGGATCTCTTTGATGATTTATTTATTTCTAAAAAGAAAAAATATTCTGAAGGTGCCATATGAAGTTCTTAATTTTTATTCTGAGTTAAATTTACTTAATTACCTAAGATTTTAAGAAAATATGATAAACTGAACTGAAGAAATGCTTTTGAGAAATTGCAAGTGCAAGTATTTACTTATTTCCTAAGATATCTTCATGAAAGGAACACTGATTTTCCTTCACTTATCTACAAGTAACACCTGTAATGTGCTTACAATATGCCAGAGTATATGCCAGACACTGTTTTAAGTGTTTTACATATATTAACTCATTTAATCCTCACAATAACTCTGTGAGGTAGGGCCTTAGTACTTCATTTTACAGATATAAAAACTTAGAAACAGAGGGGCACAGTGTGCTGCTCATGATCACACAGGAAAAGATGGAGTGTTTGTGGGCCCCAGACTGTCTAATATGTTTGAGCAGGACAATACCATGAGTCAGCAAATGTAATGGTTAAGCAGATGGATTCTGGGCACAGAATGCCTGGGATCAACTAGACTCAAAAGATTCTCAAAAAATCCCAATATTTCTACCTTAAAATATCTTCTTAAAACCTTGTTAAGTGTAATAATTAGATAGGTTAATTGGATTTTTAGCATCATATAGCTAATAAATTTTAGAACTAGAAAAAGAAAATAGATGCTCTAGGGGCACCTGGGTGGCTCAGTTGGTTAAGTGTCTTACTCTTGGCACAGGTCATGATCTCATGGGTCCTGGGATCAAGCTCTGTGTTGGGCTCCCCACTCAGCATGGAATCTGCTTGAAAGATTCTCTCTCTCTCTCCCTCCCCCCACTTGCACATTATCTCTCTCTCCCTCTCTCTCAAGTAAAAAAAAAAAAAAGAAAGAAAGAAAACAGATGCTCTAAATTCTAATTACCTATTCTACTTCATAAAGTGTCTGACTTCATTGTGGATTTTTGACTACTGACTGCTTTTAAGTCCCACCTCTGTTCCTTGCCCTCTAACTCATATGTGGTTAAGATAGTAAGAAAGCCCCACATCTTCCTTGGCACAAATGGAAATACAGACTGTAGAAGCCCTGGCCCAAGCCCTGGAACCTTGCCCAACTCTACCAACTAATCACAACAGACATCCCAAACCAGCCCCCACTTCCTTGTTCATGTCATTCCAGACTGGCTTGGTACCAGTTCTGCTCTCCCCAGGAAAGCCTTCACATGAGTAATAAACCTTTTCATGCCTTCTTAAAACACATGGAGCATCAGTTATCTCAATTTTCAAACCAGGTTTGGGTGAAGAGTTGGTGTCACCCTGTGCCAGACCACCACAAACATTTAATATATACATTGCAAAAGCTAAATATTAATCACTTTCACTGTATCATGAAATTAACAGATACAGATAACAGTCTGCCTAGTTTGGCCTGATATACATACATATTAGCTATGAGGAGGTTCACCTTTCTCTCCTTTTAACAAATTAATATGTAGTTAAAATTTAAGTATACTATCATATAATAAAAATTTTATGAAAAGAACTGATAATAAAATTACCACAGAATGAAAAGTATAGCATAGGGAATATGGTCAATAATATTATAATAACTTTGTGACAGATGGTAACCATACTTAACATGGTAAGCACTTCATAATGTATGGAGTTGTTGAATCAGTGGTATACACCTGAAACTAATATTGTATGTCAACTCTATAATAAAAAAGAAAATAAAAAAATTACTCCAAAATGAAAAATGGGATAATTTGATCAGTTTTGGAAGTCACTAAAAAAAGTTAAAAGTTGAGTTTTCATATCATTTATTAATTCTACTTCTGTGCATAGGCCCAAAGGAATTGAAATCAGGAACTTTGAAGAGTTATACATCCATTTTCATAGCAACATTATTCGTAGGAGCCCCAAAAGGGAGAAATAAACTAAACGTCCATTCATAGATAAATGGATAAACGAAATGGTATACACATACAATGGAATATTATTCAGCCTTAAAAAGGAATAAAATTCTGATACATGCTACATGTCTTCAATCTTGAAGACATTATGCTAGGTAAAATAAGACAGGTGTAAAGGGACACACTTTATAAGTATTTTACTACACTCAAAGAAAAATTTAGAAAATTACCCTATTATAACCAAAGTCAGCACTTACTACATTTCTGTCTTCTCTCATATTTATTTTGAATCTACAATGCTTGTTCACATGTTATGCAATCTATACGAGGCTTTTGTACCAAAATGAACACTAGATTGTATAGATTCCTAGAATTCTTATAACCTTTCCTTCAACAGGGGCTCCAATTCTAATAAGGTTTGTCAATAAAGAATATTCCCTGGACATTGAATCATAGACTATTACTGCCAGAATTTACTTCAAAGAAATTAAAGTAACCATGTTTATTTTCCCTCCTTGCTTCCTCCTGTTAGGTAGAAGCTAGACACGAGCAGTGGAAGGAACACCAAGGCAGAGTCCCAAGTTCTTGAAGAGGAACCATAGAGACATGAGCTGGAGGCAAAAATGGTGATAAATAAACTACACATTAAAAGACAAGGGAGCTCAACATCCTGACCTTGGGCCTAAGAGATCAAGAGCCAGAGGTGCAGAACATGTGCTCTCATCTTCCACCTCTGCCTCAGGGTAAACCCCAGATTCATTATAACGCATTTGCACTGCTTTATAGCCCCCATTTCCCAATGGGAACGGCTGCCATGATCATTCCCACACAAAACCTTTTAGGGTTAAAACCTCTCAACATGTGGAAAGAATTTCTCAAATGATTGGAAACAACCTCCATTAGACACCACACCACTGTATATCACAGCTCCTCTCAGCCCAGAGAGACCCAATAATATCCATTCCAAAACAACCTAGGGATTGGTTCCACCTTGTACAGCCTACCCACTCTCCCCCCTTGAGAATGTACTTTCACTTGAATAAAGTGCTTACTACTTTCCTTCTTGCCTTCCTTATTCCAGTGTGAATCCCCACATAAATCTTCTTGTGGGGAATCCAAAGACCAAGATCTCCATTCACACAATGCAGACTTTCTCACCTGTAACACTCCCATGCCATATTTTAATGTAACAAAAAAGACAAGACAGGTAATTATGCATTATACATGAATTAAATCTTAGACTACCTATACAGATTGTTATACTTTCCAAAGACTGCATTAAATACTATAGTCATAATAGGAGGAACTAAGATAGTGGCTTAGTTGGAGGACCCTAGTCTCGTCTGGTCTCTCAAATATAGCTAGATTAACTATTCTATCATTCTTAATACTCAAGAAATCGGCCTGAGGATTGATATAGAACAAACCGCACAACTAGACAGAGAAAAGAGGCCACAATGAGGAAGGTAGGAACTGTGGAAATGTGGTTTGGGGGAGAAACGGATTTCAGGGGCTGTGGAGGGAAGGGAGCCCTTGTCACAGAGAAAGGCAAGAGAGAAGAGCACACAAGGAAATGCACAAGGAGACCCCCCAAAAGCCATTGGCTGGGGAAATAAGAGAGACTAATTTTCATGAGTTTTTTGCAATCAGCAGGGCTTGAAGACTAGAGGTAATTTTTGCTTTTTTTTTTTTTTTTTCCTTTGGAGGGGGAGAATCAGTTATTTATTTATTTGGTTGTTTCAAATTTTTATTTAAATTCCAGTTAGTTAACATATAGTGCAATATTAGTTTCAGGAGTAGAATTTAGTGATTCATCACTTACATAAAACACGCACAACCCAACAAGTATCCTTATGCTCATCACAAAGACGCCCTCCTTAATTTCCATCACTCATTTAACTCATCGCCTATGCTTGGCTGAGATAGAGCCCCGAGGGCACCACCCTACTCCTGGAGAAGAGGTGGGCAAACAACCCAGGGTCAGACAGTGCCATCTGAGGAATGCCCAAAGTGCACATGGGGAAAACTGTTCCATCTTCTTATAGTGCACCTGTGAAAGGTGGTGTTCACAGAAATGCCTCTCTAGGGACAAAAGAGACTGGTGGGGTCCATTTCCTTCCCCTGTCCCTTATAGGCACAGAGCTGCCTGCAGTAAAAAAAAAAGCACAGCCCTGATACTGGCTGCCTAACCTGCTTATACCAAGTCTTACCACTCTGCATTCTGGTGGTACTGTCCTTCTCAGGCAAGTATATCTCAGTCCCAGTGCAGCAGCCCTCCTCCCCAGAAAACCAGCAGAACCCCCCCCCCACACCCCATATCCTGACCAGAGAATTCTGCAAGGTTTCAGTTTTAGTGGAAGTAGCATCAGATCTCATTTAACAAACAGACCCCTGTGCATCTAGTTAAAAACTCACCACACTCTGGTCAAGAACCAAACACTGCCACCTCTGCAGACGACTGGCCTGAGGGATAAAACAGCCAAAACACAGCAGCAGAGTGTATGCAACACACACCAGAGACACTCCTTGAATCACCAGGCCCTGGACACTAGATGACAGGAAGCAGGAGCAGGAAACAGAAGAAGACAGAGACTTAGACAAAAATGCCAAGACAGAGGAATTCATCCCAAATGAAGCAACAAAGAAAGGTCACAGCCAGAGATCTAATCAAAACAGATAAGTAATAAACCTGATAGAGAATTTAAAGAAACAATCATAAGGCTACTTGTTGGGTTTGAAAAAAGAATGGAAGAGTTCAGGGAGCCCTTTACTAAGAGATAAAAGAGTTACAAAACACTCAGAAATGAGAAATACAACAACTGAGATTCAAAATAGACTGGATGCAATGAACACAAGAATGGAAGTAGCAGAGGGATGAATAAGTGATACAGGAGATAAAATAATGGGAAGTAATGAAGCTGAACATGAGAGAGAAAAAAGAATCATAGAACACGTGGACAGACTCAGGGAACTCAGTGACTCCATCAAATGTAATAATATTCCTATCATAGGAGTCCCAGAAGAAGAAGGAAGAGAAAAGAGGGCAGAAAATTTATTTGAAGAAATAATAGCTAAAAATATCCCTAATCTAGTGAAGAAAATAGACATCCAGATTCAGGTGGCACAGAAAGCTCCCATCAAAATCAACAAAAGCAGATCAACACCAAGACATATTTTAATTAAATCTGCAAAATGTAGCAATAAAGAAAAGACTCCTAAAAGCAGCAAGACAAAAGAAGTCCCTAACTTATAAGGGAAGATCCATTCAGCCAGCTGCAGATCTCTCAACAG
The DNA here is from genome assembly GCA_028534135.1 of Potos flavus. NCBI lineage: Eukaryota > Metazoa > Chordata > Mammalia > Carnivora > Procyonidae > Potos > Potos flavus. The sequence goes on along the minus strand of CM052883.1, from coordinate 21,238,009 downwards.
AAACTTGGCGAGCCAGAAGAGAATGGTAGGATATATTCAATGTGCTGAATGGAAAAAATCTGCAGCCAAGAATACTCCATCCAGCAAGGCTATCATTCACAACAGAAGGAGAGATAAAGAGTTTCCCAGACAAACAAAAACTAAAGGATTTCATGACCACTAAACTAGCTCTGCAAGGAAACTCTGAGTAGAAAGGAAAGACGAAAAGTGACAAAAATAAGAAAGGAACAGAGAAAATCTCCAGAAACAATGACAAAACAAATAATAAAAGGGCATTAAATACATATCTATCAATAATTACTCTGGATGTAAATGGACTAAACACTTCAATCAAAAGATGCAGGTGCTGCGTTTGGATGTTCTTTATAGATTTTGGATATTAACCCCTTACCAGATATTTCATTTGCAAATATCTTCTCTCGTTTTGTAAGTTCGTTTATAGTTTTTGTTGATTGTTTCCTTTGCTGTGCAGAAGCTTTTTATCTTGACAAAGTCCTATACTTCATTTTTGCCTTTGTTTCCCTTGCTGCCAGAGATGCGTCTAGTAAGAAGTTGCTAAGGCCAAGGTCAAAGAGGCTGCTATCTGTGTTCTCCTTTAGGATATCAGGTTTGAAAGGGATAAAAAAAAATGTGTGCGTGCACTCTATCATATATTATCTATCTGTCATCTATCTATCATCTATCTATCCATCTACATTTGTATATCAAACACTTTCCATATATAATTTTGCCTATTTACATGAGGAAGATTTTGACATAGAAAAGAGTTCTTTGGTGATGGGCTCATTGAATCAAATATAGGAAAAATTGTGCTATAAAGAAATGAAAACTTAAGGGGTTTCTGGGTGGCTTAGTCGGTTAAACATTTGCCTTCACTCGGGTCATGATCTCAGGCTTCTGGGATTGAGCCCCACAGAGGGGGTCTCTATCAGTGGGGAGTCTGCTTCTCCCTCCCACTCTCCCTCTATGCTCTTTCTCTTTCTCTCAAATAAATAAATAAAATCTTAAAAAAAAAAAAAAAAGAAATGAGAGTTTAAAAAACAAACACACAAAAAAGGAAACAAGAGTTGGAGAGTCAATCAAGAAGTTTAGCTTTGTAAAAACGGTATCTTTAGTTATAAGACTGAGTTTGTTCACTAGAAATGTAGGATTTTATTTTTTCAGGTATGTAATATATGTAGTCTGAATGAAATGTTGAAATTAATCATTGCTAAAGCCCATAGCAGCTCTACAATCTCCTAAAATCAATATGATTAACATAAACATTTACTTATGATGAACAGTACTTATAATTCAAGACTGGCATATATAGCCATCTTTCTAAGTATCTTCTCTAAAGACTTCTTGATAGTTCAGAACCAATTTCACTAGAATAATCTGGGAATATCACTGAGTTTCAACACAGTCTAATCCCACCAAAAATTGTATCTGTCCATCTGTGAATATTACTCATATTTTGGTGAGAAAAATTATTTAATGAGGAGCTTTGAAGTCATGTTTGCAACATGAGGCTAGCTCTGATTCCTTCCACACCCCTACCCCAGTTACTATAACATTAGGGGAGAAAATCCTCATGTAATCTTAACTTTCTTCCACTTCTTTCAGCAAAGAGACTGCTTGCAGAGTGAAAATAAAAGATATTTATCATGTTAAGAACTCCACTGGCAAAATTAGTTACATTGTAGTCTGATCTATTACAAGAAGTCTTTAGGGTCTGTGAAATTGCAGTAAGAGAGTGGAGACTGAAGCCCTGCTTTTTCTTAAACAGTATATTTGAAGAATGCAAAATCTGCTATCATCTCTTCCAACAAATACTCAAGTCAGTCTTCTGTGTCTCTATCCATTCTAAAAAAACTGTCTCAACTATATGGCATCATACTTCAAATTGGTTATTTCAACTGGGATGAAATTTTGTTTGTGTGACAGTTTTGCTTTAATTATAGTATATTAACCTATGATTACATTATTATTTAATCCAAAATAGAGTAATTTTCAAAAAAATAAAATAGAGTAATTTTCCCTATACAATTAAAGAATCTATTTTGTGTTAAGGTCAATATCATACAGTTCAACTGCATCATTGGAAAAAGCTTATCTTCCCAAAGAACATATTATTATAGTGTTTCATAAGCATGTAGTCAGGAGTTAAAAGCAGTCAGTCCATTGTTCAACAGCTGTTCCATGTTTCTGAGAGTTATTCCATGGTGGTCTCAGAAACAGTCTGTGTTCATAACTGTGGTGGCCTCAGTAGTTTGACAGATTTTGTGATTCTCTCACCAAACTGAAGAACAATCTTAAAAAAGTACCTCTTGCAAGGAAGGAGTATCTTTGACAGTTTCTCAAAATGGTTATATTCTTACTAAATTATTTAAATTAATATAGATGCTCGAATCAGACACTTTGTGTAATAACAATAGTCCAAAACTTAAACTGTCAGTATGTTCCAACTAGAAAAAAAATGGGGGCAGCAGGGTATAAGGAGAACTGAGTTTTAGCACCAAGTTTACCTAATAACCTGTAAATAATTTAATTTGTGCTTGGTAACTAATGTAAAAATGGAATCAGATTTAGTATATTTAATATTTTAGAGGGCTTCTATGAGAAATAAAATTGCAGGTTAGAAGAGTTCTAGTTCTCTGGCTTTTTTTTTTTTTTTTTTTTTCTTGTACCTTACCAATCTTTTATTTCCCTAAGATCTTCTGGAGAGTATCTGTCTTCTAGACCCTTACCTAGGAGGCCTGCCCCATGTGAATGCATTGTGCTACCACTTCGGGGCTCAAATGAAGCCTCAGGTTGCCCAAAAAGCAGGAATCACCAATCCAGAAAAATGGAATTAACTCCCTATGCACATACTTTGAGTCAATGACATATGGAGTATGGAAGAAACCAGAAGAGGAAATGTCTCTTCCTTCTCCTCTCCAATAAACTCCTCCAGCTGTGACTTTTCTCTACAACTTTTCCAGAGATGTCACAAATGGCTGAGTGACTGGCTAACTCTGTTCATAAGCTGTAGCCAGCTTAATAATGTATGACTTGGCTGGGGAAGACAGACTATTAAACATGGAACAACAGTAAAGTCTTTGAGTGCTACCACAGAAGTTCAGGAGGATTAGGGACACAAACTATTCCTAGTTTAACTCCCAGTCTAGTACAGGGAAATTAAGGAAGATTTCTGGGAAGAGATAGGTTTTTTTAAAGTGAGACTTGTCTGTTATGTGAGAATATTCTTGGACGAACAGAGGTCCTTTGGAGAGGGATCACATGTGAGAATCTCCAGAAACAAAAGAGGGTATGATAGGATGGTGGGTAGACAATATGAGAAAGGAGCAGGGAAGGAGGAGGAGGGAGGGGAAGGAAGGAGAGGAAGAACATGAGGGACTGAAAGGGAAGCTTAGGTTTCATTCTGTGTTAAACAGCCAAACTATCCTAACATGAAACAATATACTTTTAAATATTTGTTTTGGGATTGTTACTTTAGCTTAAGACTCATATGAACTTCTAGCATGCTAGCGATTAAGACATACTTTATTTTCTTTTTGGAGCTTGCCTTAGATGATCTATTCTTTTACTTTTTATTTCTCTTTTGTTTTGTTTACATCCCTAAGCTTAATTAAGATATTATGCCTCATTTTTAAACACATTTCCTTTGCCATGAAGCAAATCGCTGAGGGGATATACTTTGTGTATTACAGTTAATCATTTTTATAACAGATATCATTTTATGTTATGCAGATTAAAATAATTATAATTTTAATATAATCATGTAGAAAATCTTGCCACATAGATATTTGTATCTCATTTACTTTGTTCAGTTTTCATGGTGCTCTTCTAAAGCAGGGATCCTAGGAATAGATGATTTGTTTTATTGCCCTTAGTTGAAAGTTTTAACATAGTATTAAGAACAGGATCTAAAGATGCGCATATAATAAAATGAGTGTATATGAACATTTTTGCCTAAATATTTAAAAGTATGGAAAACAATTAGTAGAAATTATTTAACTTGCTTTTGCTATGTTAGTGTCGTAAAGAAAATAATGAAATTCAAATCTCCTATTCAAATATTCACTTTCCTTATAATCAACATACTCATGGAATATAACATTTACTAATTTTATATGATCTAAGGTGTAGTGTGAGCATTAAAATTATTATAATCTTATTAACATATGGTCTGTAAGCATACTAATAGTCAAACTGTGAAACTAAGTTATTGATTTGTTTTTTGGGTTTTTATCTTACTGATGTATTTAAAAAGAGTTAAAACTTTATATACTAATAAGACAAATATGGCTAACAAGAGGATGGCTAGTATTTTAAACTGACTATATATTTGAGATTCTCTGATGCTCTAAAATAATTTTAATTGTACTCCATCAGCTTGCCTTAAAACATCTCATGCAATCCTCTGAACATAAGGAAGGATGACTCTAAATAGATATCTATTCAATGCAACTGGTTGAAAATGATATTGCTTTCGAAACTTATAAATCAACAGTTATCCCTAGATATGGTTAGCTATGCACTGCTTTCAGTTTTATTAGGAGCTAAAAGAAGAAATTAGGCAGTCAAGAGAGAACCACAGGTCCATACAAAAGAGTTAACGCTGAATAAAGACAGGTATTATATAACCAAGGATGAAATTCCTGACCTGACCCAATCCCACCATTTTAATGGCACAAGGATCTGAAAAGAGAAGGTGAGCAGTTGACAAGAGCTATTGTCATTTGGAATACAAGAACCCAACATCTTTTCTTTACCTTTTCCCCACATGTTCCTATATCAACCATTAAAGGAGGCAGGCAGAGCAGGTATAACCAAGTTATAATTTTAGAAAGGAAATATAAAAGCATAGAGTCAGGAACAATGAAGAAGGAAAGGGATCTAATGGTCTTCCAATCCAAATCCCTTATCATTACAATAGGCAAAATGAAGCTAGATAGTTGAATTTATACAACTGTGATCGAAACACTTCTTGGATTCAAAATACTCTATTATTATTGTTTTCCTTTTATTCTCATTTCTATTTTTGAATTTCCTTCTGTTGTTAAAAAATCATCTTCCTCTCCTTCCCATGTGCATTTTGTTGAAGAATCCAGTTTAAAATAATTTGCAAACAAAATGCCACAACCCCAGAATTATGTTTTCTTTCCCCTTAATTTTCTTTGGGCACAAACTATGAACACGATCTCTACATAAAAAGATTTGAGGCTAATACATGCTCTGTATGCCTTCATGAAATAGATGTGCTAAATTTTGTTCCAAAAGAGGGATACCTGTTTAATCTTCAATTTAATAAAAATAAAAATAAAAAAATTTTAAGTTGTTCTGTGAACTTAAAAATCAATGATTACTTGTTAAAAGCGAATACAATATTTGCATACAATAAGTAGTCCAGAATTTGTTTTTGACTTCTCTGTATGCATCGTTTTTACATGACATATGAGCATTTTATGTAATTGAGTTAGTTCCTAATTACTTCAGTAACAGTACCACAAAATAAGTGGCTTAAACCAACACAAATTTATCAAGTTAGAATTCTGCAGGTCAAAAGCCTAAAATGGGTCTCAAGGTACCAGCAGTGTTTCTATCCTTTCTGGAGGCTCTAGGGGAGAATCCATTTTCTTGCCTTGTCCAACTTCTAGGGTCCTCCAGAATTCCTTGGTTTATGGCTACCTTTCATTTCAAAGGCAGCAGCAGCCAGCAGCATCTTTCTTACATTTCATCAGTCTGATGCTGGCTCCTCTGCCTTCTCTTTCCACAGTTAAGGATCCTGAGATTACATTAGGTCCACCAGGTTAATCCAGGCCACTTTCCCTAATTTAAAGTCATTTTATTTGCAAATCCCAATGCCACCTGCTATCTCATTCTTCTTATGCCATACATATAAGATCACATATTCGCAGGTTCCAGAGATAAGAATGTAGACTTCTTGGGGGGGGGAGGTGGGTATTATTCTGCCTAACAACATAACTATGCTATCTTTGCAAAGCTAAGAGATTAATGTATCCATAGTACTATTAAATAGGATCCAGGATTTATTTGCATTTCACCAGTGTTTCTACTATCGTCCTGCAACACTATTTTTATGTATAGTAGGTAAGCCAGAGTCATAACCTCCTCAAAAATGTTTAGTTTGAAATTCTACATAAAATGAATCCCAAGTCATAGGCACAGCTATCCACAATTTCATTTCCTATGAAGCATCCTCAAATGCTGTATCCCAGCTGCACTGAGGCTTATGATGTCCTGGGAACAGACATGATAAAGCTATCAAATATTCTCCTAACTTAAGATGTAAAGATTTTGAATTATGAGTTAACCTGAAATTTTCTTTTTACTGGTCAACCTTGCTTTGCCAATAGGAATTACTTCTCACAATGTCCCTCTTCCATCTTCATAGATTATTGTTTGTCTGGATTACTCAAGAGCTGCCTGTCATGTCTTCCTATTGCTATTATTTCCCATCACAGAATATAGTCCACGTAATAGCTCAAAATACCTTCTTAAAATATCATGTTGCTGTAATCCTCCAATGGTTTCCTTTCACAGTAAGAATAAAATTTCCTATCCCTATTGTGAAGTAAATGGCTATACATGATCTAGCTCACCTCCCAAACCTTATCTTCTACCATAATTTTTCTGATTTGTTCTGTTCCTCAAGTTTAACAAGCATATTTTCCCCTCAATGTTTCTATCTAATCTTCTGAGTATTCTTGAATATCTACAGGCTTGCTCTGTGATTCTTTTCATATCTCTGTTCAAATGTCACCTTTTTATTAGGTGTTCAAAAAGAGAAAAAAGTCCTACAAACACACCAGTCTTTTCTTTCTTCTTCATTTCTTTAATACAATATCATTTAGGGGCACCTGGGTGGCTCAGTGGGTTAAAGCCTCTGTCTTCGGCTCAGGTCATGATCTCATGGTCCTGGGATTGAGCCCTGCATTGGGCTCTCTGCTCAGTGGGGAGCCTGCTTCCCCTTCTCTCTGCCTTTCTCTCTGCCTAATGGTCATCTCTCTCTGTCAAATAAATAAATAAAATCTTAAAAAAAAAATACAATATCATTTAATGCTACCTGAATATTAACTTTAAATACTAAAATAATTACAGTTAAAACTAAGTGCATACAATGAATATAATAGTTTAAAATTTCCAATTATTATTTGCATGGTTTTTAGGTGCCATACATTTTTCTAAGCATCTTGGATTAAATAATTTGCTTCCAACAATTCTCTGCACTAGAAAGCATAATTATCTTTATTTTATATTTGAGGAAACTGAGGTACAAAGGAGTAGTAAATTGCCTGAGGCTACATGACCATTTAAAAGCAGAACAGGGCATCCAACCCGACTGGACTGCTTCTGAATCACATGATGCTCACCAATGTGTCATGCTGTCTCTTATGCAGGAATGAAAAAAAATTTTAATAACTTTTTCAAAAACATATTTAAAATAAATTCTATCTTTATCCATTTCTACTAAGAGATGTAGGTCAGTGAAATTTAGGACATTTCTAAATTCTATCCTTGTTCTTTTCAACAACTGAAGCCTCTACTCTATCCAATTACTTTTACCCAATTCAGACTCCTTTTATTTATTCTCCTGATAAATGTATACGTATTCTCTCATATGTCCCTTGATATCTAATTTTTATGTCAAATACAGAGAATCTGTCTCTGTTCCATGGCTTTTAGGCCTTGACTTAAGCCTGACACTTACATGAACCAAATATACTACTTTCCTTTTACATCTCTTCATATGTCCATTAACCAAATTCTCCCCATCTGAAAGGAATGTTCCTGTAGATCCCATTGCACTAACTAGTTAAACAATGGGGTACCTGGAAATCCAGGAGCCTATATCTAGAGGGGAGCGGGGTGGGAGGATGGGTGAGCCTGGTGGCGGGTATTAAGGAGGCCACGTATTGCATGAAGCATTGGGTGTTATGCATATACAATGAATCCTGGCACACTACGTCAAAAACTAATGATGGATTGTATGGTGACTAACATAACACAATAAAAAAAAAAGACGTTCTCACATATATGGGTCAACCCCTCTTCTGAAATATTTGTTGCCTTTTGAAATTTCAAAGGTAAGACACACGCAAATAACAACAGTCCACATTTTAATGTAACAAAAATAATTTTTTTGTATTGCCTGTTAATATAAACACAGGAAGTCCTATTAGCATAGGCAATTGTGTTTTTTCTACAATGCCCTGGTGCAGTTCCTTGAGGTCCTTTTGCACTTTGGTGCACATCTAGAAGAGGCTCATACAAGATAGTCTTTGCTAAATCTAAGCATCAAGTTACTGAAGTACCACCAATTTATAATTAGTCTCACCTCCTTCAGCATTTACATTTATACCCAGATTTTTTAGATATCTTCCTGATAATATACCCCACATGATGGCTTATTACAGAAAACAACTATAACTTTACAAACAGACTGTGGTGACTGATACATACATTTCCACTCCTCTGAATTGTTATTTCTGAATTAAACCTCAGGTATCCTGTAATTAATTTGCTTAAAAAGTGAAAAAAAAATCAAAAAAAGCACTTATTTCCTCTAGGATAGGCAGGAAAAAAATTTCAGTTCAGTTTGCTGAATGAATGTGTTGGCAGAAATGATGGTTAGTGTAATGATCTGTGTTGTAACTTTATAAAAAGTAAATTGCAGTCTACTTTGGGAGGATATTTAAAAATCTATGTGTGATTTAGAAAAAATCTAATGCGGGTTACAGTTTAAAAGGATCTATTTTAATTTTCTCAAAGGAAATAATTATTTTCACTCAGACCTACAGTGCATCGTGGTTATTGGCTTGAATTTATCCTCTTAGTGACAAGATAATTCTTTTACTCATTAAACTGAAGTGTTCTTAGCACTTAATATCCAAGCTCATAATTCCTGTAAGCATTGTTTCAGTAATATTAGATTTCTTGACAGCATCAGAGAGGCCTTTCTAATGCAACATCAAAATACATTACCTAGCCTGTGGTTCATTTAAGGAGGTCTTTTATATTTGGAAGACACCTTACCTTCTGAAGTGACAAAATATCACAATATTACTATAAAATATCTCTAATAAGAAATACATTCCTTGATACTTAGAAGAAATCTATGACATTTTCCCCTAAACTGCCTTTATGTGGCCAGCTATATTCAGGTACAGTTTCACTAAGATTCAGTATGGCAGTTTACCAAGGCCACTATAAATAAATGCTGGGGAAAAATCATCACAAAACCTCTCTAGAGTCCGAGTTGGCCAGATAATAGATAGGTCAACAAAAATAGGACTCAGACGAAGTATCTTTGCCATGCCTGTTATATATCTGCACCCTTTCCTCATAAAATCCACATCTGTCCTCAGTGTGCTCCTGTCTGGCTGATTCCCTTTGTGTTGATGAAGTAGACTTGGAAACTCAACAGTATTTCAGTTTGATTTGGAATATCTTCCCAAGTAGTATTTATGGGGACTTCTGGGTTATAAGGAGAAATGATTAGTCCATTTTATCCTTCTTTCAAAGTCTGAGCTGAATATAAAAATACAAATAAAACTGGAAAGGACAGTGGCGTGGCACTGTCAAAAGAAGCAGAGGCATCCATGCAGTGAAACTTTTGAGGAATTTCTCCTGATATCAGTATGCTGATATAGCATAGCTACTACTAAATTAAAGGATAAATCAGTGGGCCAACCACTTCCCATAATTACAAATAGGTTTGCATGGGAGCTAAGTAGAAGACATCTACTCCAACACACCTTTACTAGTACAGTTCTAACTCCAAGAAGCAAGTTTCAGCAGCAAGGTATAGAATTTACCATCATCTTGGAAATTGTTTTTGGATTACGTTTGATCTAGCTATTCATACCAGAAGAAAGATAATTATAAGATAACTAGCTCTACCATGGAAAAGTTGAGGATACCGTCTTAGTTCATTCTCAGCCACCATACCAAACATGATGACTATAAGATAAAAGTTCCTGAGATGATCAAGCCAATTTATTTTTCCATGACTGAACCTTGTAAGTATTTTGACACTGTATTTAAACTGGACCAATCTTACTTATTCAGATAAACTAATCATTTTGGGAAAATTTTAGTCAGTCGAGACTTATGCTTTTCCTGTTCTCTTCCTCTGGTTGAATGTAAGGAACAAAGGTTTCCATTGCAGCATTGAGAAATGAGAGAATACTGTGTAGACCAGTGCTTCTCAAACATCATTATATATTTAAATTACCTAGGCTTGTTATAAAGCAGATTCTGATTCAGTAGGTCTGGGAAGGGACCTGAGATTTTGTATTTTTAAAAAACTCAGCTGCCAATGACTAGTGGGCAGGACCAGACTTTGACTAGCAAAAGACTAGATTAAATTCTCCATCATATATCTAACTATGATGCCTGGAAGTGTTTCATTGCATTTTACTTGCAGATTAGCAATCCATCCCTACTGAATAATCTGTATGCCCAGTATTTCTCTACTGTAGAGTCTAGGTAGAGTGATCATATATCCTGGTTTCCTCATAATAGTATATGTTGTTGAAATGGCTTAATTACTAATAGTACTGTTGTATTCTAAAGAACTCCGGTTGATAATATATATTGCTATCTTAGGTCTAGGTCACTTTCTATTAGAGTCCCCTCATTACAACTTTATGACTGCTATAGAATAATCCATTCTTCTCTTCAAAGCAATTCTGTTCACTCTTCAGTATTTCTGGGAAGTTCAACCACTTGACTACCACTTGACAGTGATAGTGACTGACTAATTATAAGTCAGAGGGAAAGCCTGGCCTTGGGGTGGATAGATAGGAAGTAGAGCTACTTCACAAAAGCCCTAACTACTTCTAAATCTTGACTTATTTTTTAACATATCCTTTAGATCTCTTACATTATCAATTCCATTGGTGACAGAACTGGATGATGGAATAAGAATTCTCATCAATTATACTTTGAAAGTTGTGTCCTACCTAGAATTGGCTTTTGAATTTCAAAGGACAAGAATCCATCCCTCCATTTATTTGGTTCCTGAAAACTCGCTGGAGGCAGCATCATATCATGTAACCCAATAGGAGAGCAGAAATCTAAATATGATCTACTTTAAGTGGGATTCAATTCCTTAAGATTCAGAACCCATTTCTTGCTGCCACTGACTATAGCTCTGTATCTCACCCAGTTTCCTAAAGGTTTCTGGAAATTTTGAAATATAAATAGAAATATATCTCAAAGTTTAATAGCATCTATATGATCTTAAAGTTGTGATGAAGAACCCCAACATAACTTATTTCGATCAAATCAAATCTTGGTACAAAGCAAAAATAAATTTTCTTTTATGAGAATGAATAAAGACAGGAAAAGCAACAAATACATGCACTAATCCTAATTTTTAAGAAAAAACTATGGGGAATCAGACCACTTCTTAAAAACATAAGCAGCTGTACCAACTAGTACTATATATGGATTAAAATTTAAGGTTAAAATATTTCATATAAAATTAGGCAGTCATAAATCATATAGTATCTGAACTCAGGATAGAGTACATTGAGATGAAAAATACCAGTGCTGAACTAAAACCAGAATTAAGCCAATGATTTAGATGTTTCAAAATTGGAATCCGTAAAGGAGAAGATAAAAATTATATCCAGGATTTATAGACTTGTATAAAGAAACAAAATGAAAAAGGAAAGAGAAAGCAATGAAAAATAGACATCAGTATAAACATAAAAGGAATTTCAGAATTTGAAAGCAGAAGATATCGAAAATAAACTGATCAAAGATATAATAAAAAGGAAGTCAAACATTCTTAAGCCGAAGAGCTTTGAAGAAACACTTGTAAAGGTTCATCAAGTATTACAAAAATATAAGTTAAAAACATTCCTAAACATATTTTAGTGCAAAGTTTGGATTTTAATGATGAGGAAAAAATCTATAATATCAGGAAGAAAAAATCTAGATATAATGAAAATAATTTGGCTTCAGAAATCAACTTTAAAATATTTAAGTAAAGAAAGCAATGAAGCACAATTCATAGAGATTTGAGAGAAATTTTCTGTAAACTGCTGTTTCCAAACTAAGACAATCACTTGCAAGACATGGAATAAGATATTGCTAGAATATAAGCATTAGAAGATGAAGTATTCTGAAAAAAAGAGACACAATTTACAGCTGATATAGTTGTTTACATGCAAAATCTAACACAATAAATTAAAGATTTGGTTAAACAAAATCTAATTACACTGGCTGGGAAGACATTATATTAAGAGTTATTAAATTATTAATTTAAATAAAACTAAAATGTATGCAATAGAAACAAGAGTATAAAATAGACAAAAATATATTTTGTAAGAAATAAGCAGGATTCATACTAAGGGAACTATACCATTTTTCTAAGGAATAAAATATTTGAAAAAAATGTATGATACAGAGGATGTTTTATTTTGTTTTCTAGATCACTTATAAAATTAATTAAAATTCCTAGATCTTCCTACTTAATTTTGAAAATAGTAATAAACTATTACATAAAAAAGAATTAGTAATAATTCTTTATATAATAGTAATAAACTATTATATAAAAAAGAATTAGACTGTCAGCTTTTAAAAATGACTAATAAAGTGTATAATAGAATTATATTAAAACAGCATAATATTGATGAAAGAATTACACACAGATCAATGGATTAGAATAAAAGACAAAGGTATTAAAGAATTTTGTTTTCCATAAGACTAACATTCAAATCTATGGATATTGAAAAAAAAAAAATTAGGGAGCCTGGGTGGCTCAGTCAGTTAAGCCTCTGTCTTCACCTTAGGTCATTATCCCAGAGTCCCAGGATGGAGCCCAGGAATCAGACTCCCTCTGCCCCTCAGCCTGCTGCTTGAGCTGTCTCTCTCACACTTGCTCTCTCTCCCCCAAATGAATAAATAAAATCTTTAAAAAAAATTTAAAAAGTGGCCTAAAAAAATGATTTAAGTATTATTAAAAAGTTTTGATTTTCTTTCAAATAATTTGCAACTTAATATTAAAGTGTTTTTAAAAGCATAAAAATAAGTCTAGGGAAAAGTGAAGAAAATGACTACCTGATATTGGAAAAGAAAATGTTTTTATAAGCATAAAGCAAAGGAAATTATAGTGGGAAACTTTTTTTTATTTAGGTAGGAATAATTTTTATATTTCAATCAACTTGAACAAAATGTAAAGATACAAAGAAATCCTAGGAGAAAACACTGCATGTGAACTATTATTAGTGAGAGTAGGTTAACTTCTAAAATAAATGAACCCCAAAACTTGGTGGCTTAAGTAATAAGTTTATTCCATTCTTACTCATCTGTTCAAAGTCAGTAGAATGTAGGGGTATTCAGGGATCGCAAATCTTTTAGACTAGTGGTTTCATAAGCCTACAAGCCTTCTTCCTCAGTTTTGGGCTCACAGATGTGGAGAGAACTGTACACAATTGCACACAATCAGCACACAATTGCACACAATCTGCACACAATTGTGCAGAGAATGCTCTTAACAAACACATTCAGGGGTGATTAACATCACTTCCTTTCACAATTCAAGTTTGGGAACCATTGTGATGCTCTTATTTAGTTGTAAGGGAGATAGAAAATAACTCTAGTAGTTTGTGGAAATCATATATCTGATAAGGAGTTCATATCCAAAATATATATGTAATTCACACCACTCAATAAAGAAAAACACAACAACAACAAATAAGCAGTCTAATTTAAAAATGGACAGAAGAAATGCGTAGATTTTTTTTTTTCCCCAAGAAGACATACAAATGGCTAACTGATACATGAAAAGCTGTTCAACATCACTGTATCAGAAAAATCCAAATCAAAACCACAGTGAGCTATCACCTCATGCCTGTTAGGATGGTTATTATCAAGATGACTAGAGGGGCGCCTGGGTGGCTCAGTGGGTTAAAGCCTCTGCCTTCGGCTCAGGTCATGATCTCAGGGTCCTGGGATCAAGACCCACATCGGGCTCTCTGCTCGGCAGGGAACCTGCTTTCTCCTCTCTCTCTGCCTGCCTCTCTGCCTACTTGTGATCTCTCTCTCTCTCTGTCTATCAAATAAATAAATAAAATCTTAAAAAAAAAAGATGACTAGAAATAGTAACTGTTGGTGAGGATGTGGAGAAAAGGGAACTCTATACACTGCAGGTGAAAATGAGAATTGGTGCAGCCACTATAGAAAAGAGTATAGAGGTACCTCAAAATTTAAAAATAGAACCACTATATGATCAGCAATTCCATTTCTGGTATATATCCTAAGGAAATGATGACAGGATATCTAAGAGATATCTGCAGTCTCCTGTGTATTATGACATTACTCACAATAGCCAAGATATGGAAAAAACTAAGTGTCTGTCACAGGTGAATGGATAAAGAGGTGATACACACACACACACACACACACACACACACACACACACACACACACACGGAATATTATTCAGCCAAGAGAAATAAGGAAATCCTGCCATTTACATCAAGGATAGATCTTGAGGCATTATGCAAAGTGAAAGAAGCCAGACATAGAAAGACAAATATGGCATAATATCACTTACGTGTGGTATCTAAAAAATGTCAAACTCGTAGAAACAAAGATTAGAAAAGTAGTTGCCAAGGGATGTGGGAAAATAGGAACAGACTGATAACTTTCATCTATAAGATGAATAAAGTTTGAGGATCTAATGTATAATATGGTGACTATAGTTGATAACGCTATACTGTATAATTGAAATTTGCTAAGAGAGTAAAACTTAAATTTTCTCACCAAAAAAAAAAAAAAAAAAAAATGTGAGGTGATGGGTATGCTAGTTAACTAGAGGGGGCATCTCTTCACTGTGTATACATATATCAAATCATTGTGATGTACACTGAAAATACCTTAAAATTTTGTCAATTGTATTTCAGTAAAGCTAAAATACAATAAAGGAAATATATAGAAAATGTTAAGCACAACTTTTTGTTAAGTTGTGTTAAGCACAAAACAAAATAAAACAGATATTTTTATTTCCCCATTTTAATTACATGATTTTTTAAGTGGGATTTATAACACATGTATTTTAAAAATATTCATTGTTAGTCAATGTTCACAAAAAATCTCTCATATAATTATTATTCTTAATAATTTAAGCATGTGCTTTCTGCTATACAAAATAGTAAATAGTAAATACTTGCTCACAATTACAAACAAGGTAGATACAATCCCTACTTTTATGACCCTATGTCATAGTGAAAGAAAAAGCAAAAATTTGCATGAATTAAGGCAAAATGAAGCAAAATTAACAAAAATAAAACTATATAGAACAATGGTAAATCATATTAAGTGTAAGGAAACAAGTGCTACCCAGAAATCCAGAGAGTAACAGGGAGGTATGATATCACCGGGGTTATACAGGTTGCCTTCAAAAGGTAAGAAGCAAATGGACCAAAATCCAGAAGGATATTCCAAGTAAAGGGAATGAAGAGCAAGGTCAAGACCTTGGTGCTGGATAGGGATTGGTGGGTTCTAAGAACTGACAGAGAATGTGGTGGCTAGAGCACAGTGAGAAAAGGTGAGCTGTCAGAGATGAAGTTTGAGAAAGAAGCCGGAGCTGGGTCACTGGGCCATGTTAAGGAATTTGGATTGTATTCAAAATCTAATGGAAAGCTATTATAAGATTTTAAGAAGGTGACCGACATGATGTAAATTTTTCAAAAATTACTCTCTAGCAAAGGATGTATTAGAAAGTCACTGCAGAAAGCAGTTGAGAGGCTATGGCAATAGTCCAAGAATTGATTGTGGCTTGGACAAGAGTGGATCAGCAGAGATGAGAGTAGAATAAATGAGAATATGGTGCAGAGTCATAAAGGACAGGATTTGACATTGAATTAGATGTGAGGGTGAGAGAGTAAAGTATGACTGTTATTCCTCAATTTGGTATTGGGTGGATTTTATTGCCCTTCACTAAGGAAAAAACTGGTGAGAAACAAATTTGAAGTAAAAATGGAAACTTCATTTTAGAGATATTAATTTGAAATAGCTCGGAGACGTTAAAGTAGATAAATCAAATAAATTTGGAATGTGAGTTTGGAATTTACAGTATAGGTTTGGCAGGAGGAGTACATTTAAGAGTCATGAGCATATAACTAAGCCATATACAGGACAATGTAGGGGAGTCATGAAGAGAGCACGGAGGCACTTTAATATTTTAAGGTGAGGCAGAGTATGAGGAATATTCAGGAAAGTAGACAAAGAAACAACTGCCTCTATTGTTTGAGAGAAAGTAGGATCACGTACCATCACTGAAACAGAGATCATGTTTCCATAGTCAATTGTTTGAAATGTTCTGTGAATTCAAATTAAGGTAAGAATGGAAAATATCTGTTGTATTTGACATTAAAAAGATCATTGTTGATGTTGATAAGAAGCAATAATGAAAGAATTATAAATTGGTATGAGCTATTTTGTTATAGAAGTCATATGAATATAACAACAGTTCATATCTAATTACCCAAGTAAGTCCTATAAGGATATCATCATCAAGAAAAGAATCAGAAATGTCTAGAGAGCTTTGTATTCAATCATGTTTTTCAGTTATTTCTAACACACAAAGTGGCAAACTACTCAATTTCCAGTAAGAGGGTATTGGATTTAAAATGCACAATAATAAAGTGGAGTAGTATAAAGTTATAAAATCATTTGTTAGAGCAATAACTGATTTTATTTAATATAGTTTTCACACGTAGTCAAGGCCAAAAATGATATCTGAACTATGACTTTGTATAAATATATCTCTACTCAATAATCCAACTAGCCATCCTTTTCTTACTGACTGAATTGTATCAGTTTATGTACAGGGACTTTAAAATGCATGCATATTAATTCTTTTGAAATATTAAAACTTTGTGGTTTAATACATACTAATTTTATCAACAATATTATTTTTTTAAGATTTTATTTATTTATTTGAGAGAGAGAGAGAGGTAGCGAGAGAGAACACAAGCAGGGGGAGGGGAAGAAGGAGAAACAGGCTCCCCGCTGAGCAGGGAGCCCCACATGGAGCTCTATCCCAGGACTCTGGGATCATGACCTGAGCTGAAGGCAGATGCTGAACCAACTGAGCCATCCAGGCGCCCCTATAAAGAATATTCTAAGTGTACTCAAAAAAATGTTTTCTTCTCTTGGTTGTAAAGTCCTCAATATACTTCTTGACTTATTAATTCAGCTATTAATTTTTTTCAATTGTTTTGAGTCTTTTTGTCTGATATTTTCTGATTTGTTAAACGTTTCAACCAATGTTTATATATTCCATTTTTATATATTTCAACTATTATTTATCTATTACTATTTATCAATGGCTTAAGCAAGTGTTGTCTTATACATTCTGAGGCATGTGGGGGGTGTGTGTGTGTGTTCATGATAGTTAACCTTTTTTAATTGTACATACCATGCTTCAGCTTTTTTCTTTTTTTGGCAATGCATTATTCTATATTGTTTGATTTTAAATTGCTCTCCCCAGTTTCTCTGGTTTATGCTTCCCTGCATGACTTTTTTGTTTCCTTAGTTTTCCCCCATTTTTTATATAGGTATTTGCTTAACTATGTTTCTTGTGGACAACTTGATAGATCGAGAGTGTGTACGTGTGTGTGTTAAGAAGACAACTTGAGATTCAACCTCTTAAGTTGAATGTTAAAGTGCACGTTAGCTTTTACTATTTGCACTATGTTGTACAGCAAATCTCTAGAAATAATTTATCTTTGAATAACTGAAACTTTGTAATTGTTGAATATTGAATCACCATTTCCCTTCCTCCCTAGAGTGTGTTCTGCTAATATGAGTTTGAATATTTTAGGTATCTCATATAAATAGGATCATGTAATATTTGTCCTTCTGTGTCTGACTTATTTCACTTAGCATAATGCCTTTCAAGTGCACCCAAGTTGTCCCATAGGGCAAGATTTCCTTCTTTTTTTAAGGTTGAATAATATTCTCTTATATAAATATACCACATTTTCTTTATCCATTCACCCATCAACAATTACTTAGATTGTTCCCATTTCTTGGCTATCGTGAGTAATGCTGTAATGAACATGGGAAAGCATATTATCTCTGAGATTCTAATTTTAATTTTTTGAATATATACTCATACGTGGGACTGCTGAATCATACAGTGGTCCTATTTTTAATCTGTTGAAAAAGCTCCATACTGTCTTCTGTAGTGGCTGTACCATTTTATTTCATCAACTATGAACAAGGGTTTCAATTTCTCCACATTCTCACTAAAACTTATCTTTTTTTTAATAATAGCCGTCTTTTAAAAAAAAATTATTTTATTTTTTCAGTGTTCCAAGGTTCATTGCTTATGCACCACACCCACTGATAATAGCCATCCTAATAGGTGTAAGGTAACATTGATTTTCATTTCCTAGATACTATGTGATGTTGAGTATTTTTTTTATATACCTGTTGGCCACTTGTATGTCTTCTTTGGAGAAGTGTCTATTTAGGTCCTTAGCTCATTTATAATTGGGTTACTAGTTTTTTGGTGTGTGTGTGTGTGTGTGTGTGTGTTTACCATTAAGTTGTATGTGTCCTTTACATATTTTAAATATAAACCTTTCATCAGATATATGATTTGTAAATATTCCCTCCCATTCTGTAGGTTACCTTCTTTAAATTTTTGGCAGAATTCACTGGTAAAACTATCTAATAGCTTTACCAAGTTGCTATCCTTTGTTGGTAGGTTTTTGATTACTGATTCAATTCCTTACTCATTATTGGTTTGTTCAGATTTTCTATTCATAATTCTGTCCAGGTAGGTATGATTCTAGGAATTTATCCATTTCTTTTAGATTATCCAATTTATTGGTGGGTAATTGTTCGTAGTAGTGTCTTAATTATATTTTTATTTGTGTGTATCAGTTGTAATGTCTCTTCTTTAGTTTATGATTTTATTTGAGTTTTCTCTCTTGTTTTTCTTAGTCTAAAAGTTTGTCAAGTTTGCTGATCTCTTCAAAAAAGCAACTCTTGGTTTCATTGATATTTTTCCCCTATTGTTTATCTATTTTTTTTAAGATTTCATTTATTTCTTTATTTACGAGATGGGAGTGAAGAGCAGAGGGAGAGAGACAAGCAGACTCTGCACTGAATGCAGAGTCCTACAGGAAGCTCAATCCCACAACTCTGTGACCATGACCTGAGCCAAAACCAAGAGTCAGACGTTTAACCAGCTGAGCCACCCAGGCATCCCTGTTTATCTATTTTCTATTTTGATTACTTCTGCTCTAATCTTTATTATTTTCTTTCATCTATTAATTTGGGGCTTAGTTTGCTCTTTTTTGTTTTGTTTGTGGTTCCTTGAGGTACAAAGTCAGTTCACTTAGTCAAAATTTTCTTCTTTTTCAATGTATATGATTAACACTATTAACTTCCCTAGTAGTATAAGTCATTTGGTAGAAAATGAATATAGATGTTATTTCTCTCACCTGAAGAAAAACATATCGCTGAATATGCTAAAGTGCAACTTTAATAGCAAGCAATAAACCAGCTCATTTATAAAGTTTCCAGATCTCCAGTTGTGAAAACATGGAGAAACATACCAAGAAATATGGAACTAAAATAGAAATCTCTCTGATGTAACAAATTTCACTGAGGACTTATTAAGGAGTGAAAGAGTGAACAAGCAATTAAGGAGTATAAGTCTCACTATGTAAAACATTATTATTATGTAAAACATTTAAAAAATGAAAACTGTATTTGACTAAAATATTTGAACAAAATTAAAATGGATAGAATATGAGGCAGTCAAAATAAAAATATATTTAAAAATAATAATGTTAGAGGATATGTATATTACATTAAATGTATCTGGTAATTGATAAATTTTATAAAAAGTGGAGGCGATTTTACAAACTTTAATTGGGAAGAGTAAATCTTTTAAACTTTTTAAATCTATAATGTAATTTTAGTGATTTAATTTTTAATTTTCAATTCACTTATAGTCAATTGGACAAGAAAATGTCCAACAATAATGTTGTTGATTACATAATTTTCAATAGATTAAAAGCAATTTTTGTGGTTTAATCCCATAACTTTTGAGAATTGTGTATTTAACAAAAACAAAGCATATTGTTTTCTTGTTAAAACTATTTACCTTTAATTTTTTTTTAATTTAGTATTTTTTAATGTGGTATTTGCTATCACTGGGCAGAGCAGGATTAGTGACAGAATATGAATTAATAATTTAAAAATAGAACAAAGAATATAAATTCATGCAGCACCCGGGTGGCTCAGTCCTTAAGCATCTGCCTTTGGCTCAGGTCATGCCTGGGATCTAGCCTTGCATCGGATCCCTTCTCAGCGGGAAGCCTGCTTTTCACTCTCCCACTCCCCCTGCTTGTGTTCCCTCTCTCATCGTGTCTGTCAAATAAATAAATAAAATCTTTAAACAAATGCAAATTCTTAAAGAGATGGGGAAAAAAACCAAAACCAAAACCAACCAACCGAACAAAAATCCAATGTCCATATCTGTGGCATATAAAACCAGGCTTTGGGAATGGATAACCCCAGGTTCTAGAGAGAAAGGCATGTACTGTCTGTACAGAAGTTTTAAAAAATAATAGTTAACATACCTAATTAAATAGTACATAATAAAACTGATTAAACAGTGTTTTTTTTTTCTATTAGACAATGCTTTTCTTTCTATAACCATGATGTTCTGGCAAAGCTAAATAACTTCAATTATAAAACAAAGAAGAAAGTTGAAAAACAAACGAACAGCATTTTGTTGTTCTAAGTGTTAAAAAATATGTGGGTACATTGATTTAATTATATACATAACAATTATATAGAATAGTGCATTTTTATTCCCTCTTTTTTAATAGACATTGATTTCTACATGAAGCTTAATTTGGAGAAATTCCAGTTATAAAATGTCCCCTGACAGGTATAGACTCAGCTACACAGACTCATTTTAAGAGCAAGTTCGTGAGGGACCAGTATGATGTGAGTCCTTTTCAGGCTCAGTTCATATCTCTAGCCTCTGTGGCATTGTATATACCTGAGTTAAAATAGCAGGTTTGACACACCCTATGAAAGGGCAGCTTTCATAAAATCGAAACAACAGAACTTGAATTACTTTATGTCACATGATGTGAATGTTTAGAGATTTTGGGTTTACCATACAAAAGAGTACAAACTGCAGAGCAAAACATATGTGTCTAGTAAGTGGAAATTTTAATTCATACATAAAATAACTGAATTTGAAATTTTAAAAATTAAATATTAGAAATATTATTTTAAGTCATTTTTTAAAATTAAAGAATGAATCAATAGGATAGCAACTACTTAAAAAATAATATGGTTATATGGGAGAAATGATAATACTGATTGACAAATATAAATGGTGCAACACTGGTTCATACTCAAGCAAGATGTTTACTCTTTTTTTTTTTAAGATGTTTACTCTTAAGTTTCTCTATCAACCAAATTGATTCAACCAAATAGCTTTAGCAGAATTCTTTTTTACTAATTGCTTTGGCCAACTTACAACAGGCTTTATTTTTTAAAAGAGTTTTAGATTTAAAGAAAAATGTCCATAGTACAGAGAGTTCCCATATACCTCATACCCAGTTTCCTCTGTTATTAGCATCTTATATTAGTATGGTGCATTTGTTATAGTTAATGAAACAATATTAATATATTTTATTTTATAAAGTACATACTTACTAGAGACTGGATGTTTGTATTCCCCCAAAATTCATTGGTGAAACCTAACTCCAATATGATGGTATTAGGAGGTAGGGCTTTTGGAAAGTGATTAAGTCATGAAGGTGGAGTCCTCATGATTGAGATTAGTGTCCTTTTGAAAGGGATCCCAGAAAGCTAGTTTGTCTTTCCTGCAGGAGGCCACATGAAAAGGTGGCTGTCTATGAACAGAAGTAGGTTCTCATTTGGCGCTGAATATACTAGCACCTTGATCTTGGACCTTCCCAGACTTCAGATGGTGAGAAATAAATTTCTGTTGTTTATAATAGCTACCCAGTGTATGGTATTTTGTTATAGTAATTTCATCAGGCTAAGATAATACTTTATTCATATTTCCTTAATTTTTCTCTAATGTGATTTTTACTGTCCCAGAATCTCACCCAGGATACCCTATACATTCAATTGTCATGTTTCCATATGCTCCTCTTGGCCGTGGCAGTGTGAAAGTTAGTTTTTCTTACCTTAAAACTTTAACAGTTTTGAGGAGTACTGGTCAGGTATTTTATAGGGTATCTCCCTGTTGGAATTTATCTAATGTTTAATTCTTGATTAGACTATGGTTATAGGCTTTTGAGAGGAAGATACCAATTAAATTGCCATTTTTGTCATATCTTATTTGGAGTATATACTATCAATATTATTATAACTGCTGGTATTGACCTTGATCTTCTTGCTGAGATGGTGTTTTCCAGGTTTCTCCACTGTAAAATTCTTTCTTATTTCACCCTTTCATACTGTAGTCGACTGAAGGAAGTCACTATATGCAGTTCACAATTAAAGACTGGGAAGTTATGTCTCCCCTCTTTGAAAGTAAAGAATCTACATTTTAAAAATAATTTTTCTTACATAGATTTGTCTCCCTTCCATTTACTTATTCTTATATCATTGATTTATGGGATTATATTATATCATGAAGTAAAATCATTTATTTTACACTTTGGGTTATAACCCGAAACAGCTTTACTTATTCTGTGAACAAGTTGTTTCAATTCTGGCTATTGGGGCCTCTGTTAGTTGGCTCCAATATCTCTATGACATACTACCATCTTTATGTGTTTTGTTTTGAGCACATTTTTACTTTCCGGCAGTATAAGATATTCCAGCCCCTTCTTATATATTTCCTGCTCATATCCTATAATCAACCATTTCTCCAAAGAGTCTTAGCAACTTTGATTGGAGAATGGTATTAGAAAACAAAATCTGGGCCCTAGGTGTGTTCATTTTGACTGTGGTCATTGTTTCTCGGCATTTTTAGCTGACAGAGCAAAGGAATATATTAGTGTATACTAATCAATGTGGATATATATTTCCACATTTAATTATTTGTACACTGATCTAAATATGAGTTTAAATATACCTAACTCTAGTCCATTACTGCATGGAACTAGCCTTTTCCCCTTGATTATCTATAACCTTCCACTCCATCAGTAAAAAATCTGGCTTCTCCTAATAGCCATCCATTTACATAACCATTCAATTTTAGTAAACGTGGAGAGTAATATCAGAATTGTTAACCTATACTGCCAACGGAAACAACTTTATCAACTAGAATGTGGTGCTTACATAAAGTTCATTGGGCCTTTAATCTTACAAGCTCCCAAAGTTACTTAGATCAGCATCTTTCCTTAACTCTTTCAGTGTGGTTGTTTCATATGATTATAATAAAGGTTTTTTTTTTTGGTCATATTCTGCAAGAGAATCTTCCAGCCCCTTAAGTGAGTTTTTTTCTTTTAATTTTCCTGTTTTGAGGTTTACCCTTTTTGCTGTTAAGTTTTATTGGTTTTGACAAATGCATATCATTATTTATATACCATTACTGTATCATGCAGAATAGTTTCACTGCCCCGAAAAATGTTCCTATGCTTTATTGTTCAAAGTGATTTTTTTGGTCTGGTCGCCATAAACTAAATATGAGAGATAGTATGGAACTCAATCTTCGTTAGAGGAAATGAACTTTCCAGTTAAAGCAACACACCCCAAAATATACAAAAACATAAATGCATAAAATATATTTAGGGAGGAGTTGATAGGCTAGACTGTGAAGCCCTTGGTTCATTTTACATAGAAGGAATATTAGAAATAATATTGATCAAATGGATTATAGTCCAATTCCCTTGAAAAACCAACCAAATACATTTTAAATGTTATTCTTATGGATTTGGGAGCTATTAAGATTTTGGAAAAAAAATTCTAGCCTACAAAACCTTTAGTTTATAGTTAATGTAAATCCCCAAATATAACAAGCCATTGACTCATTGTTCTCATATAATTAAATACTGACTGAAATCTGGAATTCTATTTCTTTATAAAAAGGAAGACAATGGGGGTGCCTGGGTGGCTCAGTGGGTTAAAGCCTCTGCCTTCAGCTCAGGTCATGATCCCAGAGTCCTGGGATCGAGCTCATATCAGGCTCTCTGCTCAGCAAGGAGCCTACTTCCCCCTCTCTCTCTGCCTGCCTCTCTGCCTACTTGTGATCTCTCTCTCTGTCAAATAAGCAAATAAAATCTTAAAAGAAAAAAAAAAAGGACGACAATGAGTCATTCTCCTGTAAATCTCTAACATTCTTAAATCAGTATAGATAAATATCACATTTTTGTGATGTTTTCATTTACAATTCTGTCAATTAGCACTGCTGCGAAGTGCACTAAATAGTCTCCAAGTGGCTTGGAAGAGTTAATGTCTCCCTAAATACCTAATTTTCTACGCAGGATTGACACAGACACAGGAGCAAACAGATACCAATGGCGTTTAGTAGCACTGAAATAAAGTAAAAAAGAATCTAAAGCATTTTCATTCATCTCTTCAGGGCATTATTTCTGTCTACTGTTCACCTGCTCTAATTATCCTGGAAGCTCACTTAAATTGCATTTTTTCTACTACTAACAAGACGAGCCAGATTTTCCCCAGTGCCAAAGACAGTATCATCAACAAAAAAGTCTTGATGATACCCTAGTGACTTCAAAGTGTTAATCCATCTCACTGGATGCTTATCTAGGTTCCAAGGAATGACATGCTCCAGGGGAGAATTTGGCTCAATGAGAGATGGCTTTAGTACACAAGCAACGGTACTGTTCAATTTGCTTTTCTTATATTTACATTAGGTAAATGTTGGCAACAAAACTTAGATTCTGAAGCAAACATAGCACCATGCCTGCTGCTCATGTTGGGCTGTTTTCAGGTCAATTAGTGCCTCCTAAATTCTTATAGCAGGTGCTAATCTGGTACTTAAACTGTTGAGACGTTTGGCTTATTTTCTCTGTAAAAAGAGGTTGGAAGTACTTTGTATAAGAGTTTAGGAGGATAAATGAATAAATAAACACATTACTTTCCCTTATTAACCTTAAATTGTTTTTTTAATAAGAAACATTAAAAATTAAATCTTAGTTTAGAACCAGTTTAAACAGCTTTCCTCTTAAAATACATGACTGGCACAGCTTGATTTGCTTTTCTACATTAATTCTCTCTTTCTAACTTAATCTTTAACTTGTTAACACCACTGAATTAGTGCATAAAACTCAGTATCTTCTTCAATATGGATTCCACATTTCTAATGAGAAGATGTCACTTAAGAAGCATTTTAGAAGAGTTCTCCATGAACAGATTTGTGGTTCAGATAATTTTGACAAAAAGAAAGAAAGAAAAGGGAAAGAGGGAAGGAAGGGGGGGGAGGGAGGGAAAAGGGAAGGAAGGACACTGCACGAATAACCAAACACGCATTGTTTGCGTGTAGTTATCCACCAAATATCCATGGAAAATGTACTAACCCACGATGGTTCTATTAGGGATTTGTGTTAAAGAGAAGAATATAACATAGGCGCTAGACATAAGGCATTCATGGTCTAGAAGGCGATATATAAACAAATTATGATACACTGTGAGAACCCCAGGCAGCTATAATAGCATACAAGAGTATCACAAAAGGGACTGATCAACTCTCAGGGTTTATAGGACACTACATGAGCTTTCTGAAAGAGATTATACCTAAACTGGATTATAAAATATAAAATTGGAGTTTTTAAGAGTATAAGAGGAAACAGCCTGGGTGGAAGAAAAATAAATTCAAAAAGAAGAGAGCATCATTTGCTTGAAGAAAATAAAAACTGTAGAGGGCTACTGGTATGAAGTCAATAAGACAGCTCAGCAATGTAGGAGTTGAGACTATAAATCTAAGGGCCAAACAATGACATTACTCACACACCATGTTAACCAGCTTAATTTTTTCCTGTGAGTCAGTGATTCTCACAATTCAGCATGCAGACATAATCTTGAGGAATTTTTTAAATGCAAATCCTGGATCTTTCACCCCAAAGAATCTGATTTGGAAGATCTGGTTAAAACCTATTATTTGAATTTTTACCAGGCTTTGCAGGATATTTTAAGACATATCATCGTTTGAGAAACAGGGCAGTAGATGGTAGGGGAGCTTAAGAATGGTGTTGAGCAGGAAAGAGACATAATCAGACTTGTGCTTTAGAAACTATTTGAGCAGCAACACAGATTACATGAAAGAGAATGGAAGTAAAATTGAGGGAGACCAATTTTAACCTTGTTAATTTGTTCACTTATTGAACATCAAGTACGTGCGAAGATCTGTATTGGATATCACACATATGTCACAAGTCTTCCGATGAGATAGGTAGTTTTTCAGTCTTCACATCTCATTAGCTCTCAGATCTCTTACTGTGACCTATGGCCTCACGAGGAAACGCTTGCACAGCTATTTTATCGATGCATTCTAGGGCTCATGAGGTGCCAAACAGTGGAGAAGAGAATGAACTGAGGACGATGAAAGCAGGAATAGTAGGACTTTGTGCCTCATTACATGTGAAGGGAGAGTAAGAGAGTGGTTTGGAAGCTCTGTAAAGACTTCTGGCTGAGCCACCAATCCACAAGTCCAAATAGGTTATACACAAAGAACAGGTTAGATTAGATGAAGTATTCAGAAATAATTTTAAAAAATGCAGCTTTGGGTGCTTATAGGGATTATATATATATATATATATATATATATATATATATATATATGTAATCATTGGTCTTTACAACTGGGGAATAAACATTCTTACCCTGAAAAGTCAGATATATTCACTGCTATTAAATAATTGAGCATAAACCATATATTGCTAATAACACGTATTGCTTTTTCTTCCATTCAGAAAATTGCTCAATTTTGTTTTTATTATTTTAAATTATTTTAGAAGTGGTTAGTTGTAAAGTAACAAATCATAAAATTTAGAAAGCATCTTTCCATTTCATACTTTCTCGTCTGGCACCTGAATGAGAACTGAAGTGTGATCTTGATAATGAGCATTGCTACTTGCAGCACTGCTCTTACCCTACCCTCCTCACCCCTACAACCCAACATGCCTCCCAACATAGCCTATGACCTCTCCTTGCCTTTGCTGACCAGTTATGAATTACTGCTTTACTTGTCCTGCAAATCTAGCAGATGAGATGTGAAGCTTCTCTAAGGAATCACTGGTAATATAATTAACAGAGGCAATAATGAAATGAAGGTAATTTTAGGGTATCAGGAATAACAGTTTTGGAAGAAGGCTGGAGTAAATGTATGCAGAGAAAAGATTTACTGGGCCTGAATATAGAACTCTTTGTTGATGAGAAGACTTGACATTTTCACAATATGCTTTCATGGGCAGCAACCTTTCACAGTCAGCCACAGACATTGCCTTTCTCACTGTTCACAAGCATCTTTGAAAGAAGCGGTAGCTTTAGGATTTTTGTTGTTGTTGTAGTTACTGAAAATATCTCATTTGTAAAAAAAATTAAGAATAATTCTGTTTTATAGTCACTGTACTATGATTCTGTATTTGTTACATAATTGAAATATAGATATACATAAAATTTGCAAAAGTACCAAGTTTTAAATCGTTACCTTATAGGGTTCCCAGCCTTCTAAGAGGTTATGTACCCCTATTTCCCTGGTGCTTTCCTCATCATTTTTTGAGACTTTATATATTTTATTTAGGTGGCAGTTACTCTAGCACAGAAACTAAATAGTTTTTGAATTTGATAGAATAATAATAGCTTAATAGCAGTTAATATTTATCAAATATTTACTGTGAGCTAAGTCCTTTAATTTCTAAGTGATCAACATGCATTAACTCAATTTCTCCTTAAAAGAACATAAAGAAGTTGGTACTATTACCAACTCCCTATTACAGTTGCAAACCTAAGTTAAAGAGGCTTTTTTTAATTGGCATCACTTGTGATGCTTTCTTCACTCTGTTAATTAATGTAATTGCCCCTCTGCCTTCTAATTTCCGAAGTTTAGCTGACATCTCCCATCTGCTGTTACCTTGTTATTCACTCTGTTGTTATATATGATTATCTGTCTTTAATTTGATTTGCCACCATCATAGAATTCCAGTACAGAACAAAAATACACCATGTATCCACCATGTTTCATCAGCAGAAGTCTGCAAAGCATTTTTCATATGAGAAGAATTATACACAATTTCTACGTTTTATTTATTTGCTGTCTAAGGCAGTCATTGTTGTTGACAATACAAAGGGATTAAGCCCACGTGGAAGTCCAGATCTCCTAAAGGGCAGATGCCAAATGGGATTATACATTCAAGAGATTTATGAGAAGAAAGGCCTGTGAGGCAAAATGGAGAACGCTAGGATATCTGGGAGGAGACAAGTGCACAATGCAGGTCTGACCCTTTTGAGGGAAAGATGGTTAAGTGGGAGAATCCCAGACTGTATTGCAGTTATTAAAAATTTGGCAAGTCTGATGAGGATTCCTTAAGCCAACGTTAGCCTCCTGGGGACTATTTATTTTCTAGGAATGGGCCTGATTTAGTATTACTGCTGTATGTAAGCATTGGCTGGAAGCAGCCCATGAGAAACACTGACCTGGTGCAAACATGACAATGAATTTCAGAATGCAATAGCTGCAGTTTCGGTTCCTGCAGTTAGAGGTCTGAGAGATGCATTTTCATGCTACCATAGCCAACAATGATCTATTAGATATTCACGTTCTGTATATAAATATGTGAATAATGCATGAATCAATAATATGCTAGTAGATAGAATATTTTATTGCTTCTATTTTATTTTAAGTGTGTCTTTACAAAGGAGAAAATAAATATGAATTTGTCTATAGGTTTTGTATCAGACTTCTTAAGAACCCAAAGTAACAAGAGCTTCTAGCTAGTTTCTTGCCTTAAGCCAAACGGCTTTTAGGTAAAGAAGGTTTAACTTCTACAAAATGATGAACAGATATTGATTAGATGGAAAAGCTTTGGGAGAAAGATGACGAAGACAAATGTGTTTAAGAATAGAAATATTGCTGGGAGATTTGAAATGTTTGGATCTAAATACTATATTTAGAACACTGTAGAAAAAATAAACTAGGATGGGGGACTGACAACTCAAATACTTTTTATTTTTATTTAATTTTTTTTGTAAGAAAGATGGGGAAAACTAAGCTACAGAGCATTGGAGAAGAAATCACATAAATAAAACATTGCTAATTGCTATGTCTAAGGAAAGGAATAAATAATGAGGTGTGATAAAATGAGAAGGGTGGCCAAAATTAGATAAGTTTTTCATAAATGTATTTATTGAAATGTGCTAAAATTAATTTTTAGCACAGTGGACACCACTGGAATATTAATTCTATTCTTAACTTTTCTTCTTAGTATGTCATAAATCTGAGTTTGATAAATATATTTTAACTCTGGTTCAATTGTATTACCTGGTATCTGCTTAATTTGGATGATAGACACCATTATTAAGAATATATATTAATCCCAGAGGTTTGTTAAGTGTATTTAGCTTGAAGATTACAAACCTAAGTATTGTGTTAAAAAACAGTTCACTTTGGGTATCTTCTGTCATATTAACGAGCAGTTCCTGAATGCAGGGAAAATGGCTGGCTCCACACCAGTAGGCACACTCCCACTGGATGTCTGTTGTCAGCTGAGGCTTTCTGGTGTGCAACCCAGCTAGGATGTACCACAGTTACTAGAATGACATTTGGCAGCAATACCTGCTGAGGCCTATTTGGCAGAAACTGGGTCTAAATGGCTTTCTTGCTTGCTTCTTTGTGCCCAGCAGGAAATAACAGTGATATGTCTTCAGATTTAACCAATGATCAGTACTGTAGCCCTTTGTCTATGTCTATAATGATTGACATTATTGTCAATAATGTGGAGGGCAAAAGCCCTCCACAATTTACAACATCAAATTAGCTGTGTCTACTGTAAACAATAATCAATATAAATAGTCAAGGAGAAATAGTATGAAGATCCCTAATCTTAAACTTTTCCAAGCAGATTTTTGAAATTCCTCAAAGGATAGGAATGATTACGGTATTTTTTTTTTTTTTAATGCAACAATTGGTAGCGTAATATGGAGAGTTAACCTGGGAACTAGGCAATGTGGTTCAGATGATTAGTCTGCTACTTAGTTACTGTGTAATAATGGGCAGTTGACCTAAAGCTGTTTATTCATTTGCAAAATGTGGCTACGAATGTCTATACTACAAGAATTGTTGGAAGACAAATATGGGGACATCCACCATGAGATATTGCACAGTAAGTGCTTACTGCATTTTCATTGCTTTCCTTTCTGGATCTCTTATTAAACCACTGCATGACTTTATGTGAACAGTTTTCATTTCCTGATTCTTAGTTTTTACATATAAAGAAAAGGATGAATTGAATCATCCTTTGACCTTTCTACTTTAGATTTCTTGGTCCTTGGTAAGAAAAGGCGTCTAATGAAGTTCACTATTAATTAAGGGAACTGGCTTATGAAGTAATCAACACCTAATGTCTATAACTGTGTTGAAAGATGATGTTGAACCACTAAATTGTACTCCTGAAAACGATATTACACTATATGTTAACTAACTAGAATTTAAATGAAAACTTAAAAAAATAAAAACATACAAGAAAGAAGATGCCATCTATAATAAAATTCCATTTATAGAAAATTTGTAAACTGACAAACAGATGTGTTGTATTTGGACTATACACTTATTTCTTTAAAAGAATAAATGAGTAGCCAATACTTAAATGAGGTACCTTTGATGGAATGGGGCCCCCCAGATGTGGAATGAGGATCTGGTAGAAGCCTGTGGTGCTGGTGGTGAAAGAGTTCACCTTAGGCAGAACAAGCAGATAGAAGTTTACTGAATACACCACAAGGGAGTGTGGACAGGACAGCGGAGAGCCTGTCTGCAAGGAGGCAGTGGGTGGGGACTGTTTTTATTTATATATTTTTTATTTTTTTAAAGATTTTATTTATTTAAGCTAGAGAGAGCACACAAGGAGGGGGAGTGACAGAGGGAGAGGGAGGAAACAGACCCCCTGCTGTGCAGGAAGCCTGACCCTGGGCTAGATCCCAGGATCATGACCTCAGCCAAAGGCAGAGGCTTAACCAACTGAGCCACCAAGGCTCTCCTGGGAACTGTTTTAAAAAGTAGAAGGTGAGGAGGTATGGCAACATATGACATTCCCCCTCTTTTGGTGACTGCACCTCTTTTAAGTAGCCAATTGGTCAGTTAGGGCCTATGGATATTTCAGGGTGGGTCACTTGATGGGTCTGTCTGTATTCAGCCAGGCGGTTGCTGTGGCCCTTTCTGCGCTCCATTGTGCGAGCCTGTTTGCCTAAAAGCAGCCTCTACATTAATGACTTCAAAATAAAAAATAAGATTTTCTGTTTTTTCTTAAAAAAGGGCAGCCCTGGAACTGCTTGTTCTATTAGATCAAAGGGCAACATTCAGCTCGAATAGAGCCATTTGTCTCTTTGGGCAGACCTAATTATAATTTTTCAGAGAGCTCCTCAGTTCCCACTGTGTCTTCCAATTCCACTTTTTTTAATAACCTGCCTGGATCCCATAAGCATTTGAATTTGTTGCCCCCAGTCTGAAGGTTTAGGGAGAAGACCTGAAAATCCTTTTCATTCCAAATACCTATTCTTTATATGCACTTTTAAAGTACAGTCTGTGGCAATACCATTAAATACTTAACTATTTCAAAATGTTAGATTTCTTGAAAAACAATGTGTGCTTATTTAGAATTTGGTCATATTAAGATGATTTTATCATTTTTTTCCAGGACATGAAGTGTCCGTTGAAAGAACAATGACATTTGACAGATAACTATTCTAGCTGAAGATTAAGTATATTGGGAAAAGAATTTTAAGTGCAGAACTTAAACTTGCAAACATGAATTCTGAAGTAAAAGAAAACATCATACATACCGTACAGCTTTTGAATTTCCAAATATCCACAAATAAAGCTCCTCCACACTTCCTATCTGACAATTTAAAAACAATGCAATATTTTCCCAAACTTCCACACTAATAAAAATTTCTATAGCCAAGATTTCCAATCTCTGGGAATTCTTTTTTGAATCTCCAAAATAAGTAAAATGTTTAGTCTTTCATTTATAAAGGTCTTAAAAAGTTTGAACTTTTTTAAGGGGGGAGGGTGGCAAATTATACCTAGTAAATAACTCTCTTAATTTGATGAATACAAATATTGTATTTCTATGGGTTAATTCTTCTGAATGAAGGAACTCTCACCTTTTGTTTCTAGTGGGAAACATTTAATGACCAAAAATAAAAACAAACAAAACAAAACAAAAAATAACCTTTTAAGAAAATACAAATAATATACAGTAAATACCAGTATGCCCTGTAGATCAGTGGACATATGTAAAAGAAAATGAGCTGGTTACTTTCAAGTTATATCAATTTTCCCAAATTTATCAACTACCTCATATTCACTATTTCATTTCATTAAACTTCATTTTCATATTTATTTAGGGAATTATTCAAGAATTACAGTTACTGAGGAAGTAGTCAGGTATTTAGCAATCACCAGGAAGCTTTGCTGATTCGTTTCCATATTCTAACACTGTGGGATTTTCATACTCAACTAATTGCACTGCACATTTGATGATTCAACCACCAATTCCACTGATACAGCTAAACACTTTGAAGTTACAATTGCTGAGTTTTAAACTGCACTATGTAGTTTGTGCAGCTTGATTTTCTGATTAGGTTGCATGATTTAATAATTTAGCTCTAAATGTAGTACAATTTATTAATCATGCCTTTATTGACAAAAGTTGAATGTTTACTCTGGATTTATCACTTCCTGCTCCCATTGGCTCACATTTTAAGTTCAATTACTATAAATTTTAGAGGGAATTTTCAAGTGCCAAATTTGTGATATAATTTACATTAACTACTTTGTAAAATAAAATTATGTTGTAATTTTAAATGATATAAATAAAATTATTTTGTAAAATAAAAATTATTTTATCATAATAAAGTAAGCAACTTCTTTCAAGACATGTCTCCAAAGGCAAAGGAAACAAAAGCGAAAATGAACTTTTGCGACTTCATCAAGATAAAAAGCTTCCACACAGCAAAGGAAACAGTCAACAAAATAAAGAGGCAACCCACAGAATGGGAGAAGATATTCGCAAATGACACTACAGAAAAAGGGCTGATATCCAAGATCTATAAAGAACTCCTCACACTCAAAACTCAAAAAACGGATGATCATTTCAAAAAATGGGCAGAAGACATGAACAGACACTTCTCCAAAGAAGACATACACATGGCTAACAGACACATGAAAAAATATTTATCATCATTAGCCATCAGGGAAATTCAAATCAAAACCACATTGAGATATCACCTTACACCAGTTAGAATGGCCAAAATTAACAAGACAGGAAACAAGTGTTGGAGAGGATATGGAGAAAGGAGAACCCTCTTACACTGTTGGTGGGAATGCAAGTTGGTGCAACCGCTTTGGAAAACAGTGTGGACATTCCTCAAGAAATTAAAAATAGAGCTACCCTATGACCCTGCAATTGCACTACTGGGTATTTACCCCAAAGATACAGATGTAGTGAAAAGAAGGGCCACATGTACCCCAATGTTCATAGTAGCAATGGCTGCAATCACCAAACTGTGGAAAGAGCCAAGGTGCCCTTCAACAGATGAATGGATAAAGAAGATATGGTCCATATATACAATGGAGTATTACACCTCCATCAGAAAGGATGAATACCCAACTTTTGTATCAACATGGACGGGACTGGAGGAGATTATGCTAAGTGAAATAAGTCAAGCAGAGAAAGTCGATTATTATATGATTTCACTTATGTGTGGAGCATTAGGAATAACATGGAGGACATTAGGAGAAGGAAAGGAAAAGTGAATTGGGGGAAAGTGGAGGGGGAGGCGAAGCATGAGAGACTGTGGACTCTGAGAAACAAACTGAGGGTTTTGGAAGGGAGGGGGTTGGGGGGATGGGTGAGCCAGGTATTAAGGAGGGCACGTATTGCATGGAGCACTGAGTGTGGTGCATAAAAAATGAATTTTGGAACACTGAAAAAATAAAATAAAATTTAAATAAATAAATAAAATAAGCAAATTTATTTAAATATAGCTTTTTAATATTTTTTCTATTTTTTACCATCAAAACACATTTCTACAATTCTTAATATATCATATATCTTATCTATGGAGGTTAAATAGAAAACTTATATGCACATATTTATGTGCATATATGTAATACTGATTTGTGATATATACTCAGTTATAATATTATACAATATTATAGCAAACATTTTTCCAAAGAAAAAAAATTTCAAAAATCTGACTCAGCCGATATGCTCAATTTTCTTACTCATACATTATTTTCTTCACAAAATTTCTTAAGGTATAAAAATTCAGTTATGCATAATGAAAAAGTTCAAGAGATACGGTGTAAAACATTATGCTTATAGTTAACAGTATTTTACTGAACATTAAAAAATTTTGCTAAAATGTAGATTTCATGTTATGTGTTTTTTCCACAACAACATATATCACATAAAGTTAAACAAGAATAAACACCACCTAATTATGGCTGTATCATAGTAGAGATAGTAACACTTTCACTTACTCAGGTAATATTTTGAGGCACTACAGTGTACCAGAGACGCTCAGACTGGCAAGATTTATAGACAGATGGAATAACAATCATGTGAAAGTTTTACAAATGCCATGATGGTATATGTACATGGTGCTTCAGCAACAATGATGTAATATACATTGGAATTGATCAGAAAAGTCTTTTCAGGGGGAAGGGGACATAAATGGAAAGAAAGACTGGAGTTTGCAAGGCACAAGGGAGAAAGGACCTTCCAAATAAAGGAAACAGCATATGAGAAGGCAACAATGCCAAGGATCATGGCAAATATGGGAACATCACTCTGCAGGTGAATCACTACTTCTCTGTCCCTAAATTATACAATGAGTACTGGAGAACATGATAAGTTCTAAGTGAGTAGAACTTATCCTTAGATATATCCTTACTAAAAACCTATTTTTGTATTATGATATAAATTAACTGACTGGTACATATATTCAAGATACCTTAAAATAATAGAGTGCTTTATGATTTTCAAAAAGCCTCAATATGCTCTATTTCATGACCTTTAAGAAATTACGTGATGTATGAATGGTAAACATTAACTCAACTTCAGAAATAGACACAAAGTGATTTGTTCAATAACACAAACCTAGTAAGTGACAGAGATTTGACTCTAAAAAGACTCTCTTTTCATCTAGGGTCTAAATGATACACTGGACAATAGAGGATTTTAATTTGGATGGTTCCAGATTATAGTCTGAAATCTACTACTTAGTTGGTGCGTAACTTTCAGGGGCTTTATATCTCTGAGAGTCTCCTTATCTGTGAAATGATGGCAGCTGCTGAAAGAATTAAAGCAAAACACAATTTTGGTCACTTGGCACATAGTACAAACTAAATTAATAGTATTTCCATCCCTCCAATTCATACGTTCTTAGAAGTTACATTAATAAAAATCTCAGTTAAATTGTATTATATAAAAGATATAAAATAATAGACCTTATATCTCCATGATATCAATATTACCACAAAAAGAAGATATATTGCTAATGAGGTTTTTTTCTTGCTTTCATTTCTTTTTTTTTGAAGCAATATAGCCTTCATCATGAAATAAAAACACCGGGTAATCAAAACAACAGTTTTATTTTAAAGTGACCAATAATGCAACTCAAAGGCTTTAAAGAATAATCTTTCCTATTAATAACAGATTAAGAAAACAGTAAAGGAATCTCACCAAATCTTCATGTCTAGGTTAATTTTATGTCATGGGCTTCAAATCTCCTTAATAGAAGTAACTACTTAGACATATTTTTGTACTTAACAACATATACACTTGCACAACATTCAGGGCAATCAGAGTATATGCAAATTCAACTACTAATATATTCATTTCAATCAGTAAAGTATGCAAAAACCTAACAGTTGAAGTATTCAGCTTAGGTAGTAAACAGTATGCAGCTGGTTCTATAAAAATAAGATATGGCTATGACATAAAGGGAATTTATAAAATGTTTAAATCTCAAAACTGCTGTCCAAATTTTCATCAACTGTATTATTTGATAAATGTGTTAATTAGTAGCAAATCAGAACAACTAACTGTTGTGTTTTACTACTTCCAGTTTCAGTGAAGTTTCCTTTACAAATGAAGCAATGTATATTTATAAAATCATAAACTAAAAGCAGAAAAAAAGAAAGAGAAGAAATCACTCTAAAATATTGAATTTTAGGATATATTTCTGTGCTACATGTATAATCTTTTTGGGCACCAAACATGATGGCATATGCCTGTGAATAACTATCATAAAACAACTATTGGCTCTTCATAGCTCCTCTTCCCTGGGTGAAGACATGCAAATTTGGGTTGTTAATATCTGGTATGTAAAATAAATGTTTAATATTTTCAGAGTTCTCAAGATTTGAAACTAGATCATTAATTTAACCCAAGCTTATAGAAATTATAAATCTAGCGATTTAATTAGTAATGTATAGTTATAAACCTTAGCTACCAATATGCTGTCATAGGGGAAAAATCCTTTAACCTGTCATATTTAGAAAGAAATCTATTTACTACTTTTGCCATAAATAGCTTCTTTGATTAAAATAATTCATTGGTCTTTTCCCTTTATTTGTAAGTATAGATGTCTCTTTTTGACTTTTAAAACTACCTATCATTTTATATTAATTTGTGGAATATCTGCATATCAATCCACTTGACTTTTTCTCATTTTCTTTCTTGTAGTAATCATTTAGGCAAATACAGAACATTATCCCTTGGAAAACTTGCCGTGATAGATTAATGTTATGAACTGTCTATTACACCTCCATGCCAACTTCCTAATGGAAGAAAGTAGAAAGGTAAAAACTGTATTTCATATATTTTTTTTTGCAATCAGGGCTGTGGCTCTTTAGGAGGATGAGCTACTTACATTTTGCCAATCAGATGCACTCTCATGAAACTGGAATTCATTATTAGTTGTGCACTGAGAGGCACAGGGAGCTGAAAATCCACTTTGCTGTTATGGATTATGACAGAGGTGATGTTTAGAAGCCAGGAACTAGGGTAGCAGCTTCTGATTTTTGAAGAGATACATGGTTTGGAAGCAGTATTCACGGTGCCAAATTTAATATTCTCTCTTATCTTTTTGCAAAGGAAGCAACTCCTTCTATGACCAAGTCCTATGGGTGGTTTAGGATTTGTCCTTGAAGCCTCAGATGATTGTCTGTTGAAATAGTCCTCCAGATCATCCTGAGAGTGTGCTTCAAGTATGCATTCTCTCTTACATGAACTGACCAAAGTAAATTTGGCTATCTTAAATTAAGAATACTGATAGAGACAATAATTACTGGGGCCCCTGGGTGGCTCAGTGAGTTAAAGCCTCTGCCTTCGGCTCAGGTCATGATCTCAGGGTCCTGGGATCAAGCCCCGCATAGGGAGCCTGCTTCCCCTTCTCTCTCTGCTTGCCTCTCTGCCTACTTGTGACTCTCTCTCTGTCAAATAAATAAATAAAATCTTAAAAAAAAAAAAGACAGTAATTAACTAGTTATAAGTAGTGTGGCATACTAATCTTGCTAATCAAAGTGCGGCGTGTGTATACTAGCAGTACTAGTATCAGATGGGATTTTGTTGGAAATGCATCTCAGGCCCCACACCAGAACTTCTGATTCAGAATTTTACTTTTAACAGGCTCCCCAGATAATCTGTATGTACATGAAAATTTCAACCTAAAAAAATATGGATATATTTCCAATGAATGGATGTCAAAACAAAACAAAACAAAGAAGGCTTTGGCTTGGTGGAGGTAAGCAGGAGCTGGGTGGCAAAGGTTTAGATACTGATGGCTAGAAAAATGTCTGAGGCACAATATGGGGTGGCCAAATAGATTGTTTACTGCTGTAAGTTAGCTACAATGCAGACCGTGTGCTTACGCTGTTAGGGGAGTAGAAGGAAAAATTAATAATCCTGGCATATTTAGGCTGTTTCCTGTGGCTCTTAGAAACATCCCAAAGAAAGGGATATTTCAAAAAACCTAGAAATATTTTCTCTTAAGCAGAAATGGAAAAGTAAATGGCTACAAAAGTCCTGAGGACTGCAACCTAAGTTGCCCAAAAGTTACATGATTTGAAACATTCCAAGGCTTAAAAATCAATTGCAGCTATACTCCGAAGTACTGAAGCAGTAATGAAAGTGGTTGCAGAACTGCACCTAAGTAGAAGTTAAGACTAGAGGCACAGTTTTATTTTACTTTTGGGCTCGTGCTTGCTTTTTGTCAAATGTTTGCTGAAAAACAACGGGATCCAGCACTCTGACTAAATCAGATTAAATGTGCTGTAAATCCGAG
The DNA here is from genome assembly GCA_028534135.1 of Potos flavus. Taxonomy (NCBI): domain Eukaryota; kingdom Metazoa; phylum Chordata; class Mammalia; order Carnivora; family Procyonidae; genus Potos; species Potos flavus. The sequence continues at coordinate 21,199,492 of CM052883.1, read as the reverse complement.
GCTTTAGGAGAGCTGTCATTCATTTGAAGGTAGGAGAGGTGAGCAGGGAACAGAGATTGCATTTCAAAGACAAGAATACTCAAACTTCAGGCCTTTGGGTGTGGTAATTTTCCCACGGGATTGACTGAAGCTAATACAGAGGAACTCTTGTACTTTTTAAGGTCGCGAGGTAACCATACTAACAAAGGAACTTGTATGCAGTTTGCACAACTCACAAAGCAAGCCCTACACTGCCCAAAGCTCTATGTCCAGGAAGCATTAATTCCCAAAATCTACCTCAGATGAAACTATAGAGGACAGTGGTCAAGGATAACTTCCAGGAAGACAAAGCCAGAAACAAAAGACAAGGGAGTCCTTCTCAGAGAGCTTAATACGAGACTGCTAGACAAGCTAAGCACCTCATTCTGTTGCTCCATTCCTGCTAGCAGGATCTTATTAGTGCTAAAAGCACTGACCACTGTGACTTTCCAATTCTTTGTTTCCAAATGGAAGTTTTTTTCATTACAATTATCATTTTTCTTTTCTAATTTTATTTATCGGATATATAAGGATAGATAATTGAACTTTAGTTTATTAGTTGATCTCAGGATATACCATATCCCATATCTATATCTGATGGGGAGGATTACATGACACTCAGATGTGCCATGTTTGTTCTGAGGCAGGTTTAGGAAAATTATTCCCTTGGTACAATTGATATTATAAGTGGGTTCTCTTTATCAGAAAAGAGGTAATATGTGGAAATGTGAACAGCAAAGGTACAGATTTTGCAGACTGTTTGTTGTCTAACCTACTACCATATTTTTCTTTGTCCTTTGTAACAGAACATTTATTTATCAACAGGAGAAAGGAGGAGATGATTATGGCCCTACCTTTTTAAGGAGACATCCTTGAAGTCTTACTTCTGATTTTTTTCCCTTATTAGCCAGAAGTTACTCACATGGTCACATATACCACAAAGAAGGCTGCTTCTATGTGCTCCGTTTTCTGCTTCTGCTTCTTAAGAAATTGTTTTCCTGAATTAAACTGGGTGCTTCTGGCCTCTTTACTAGTTTCCTTCTTTATAAGATAAAGTCTGCTCAGTATCTTTTAGTAGAAACTCTCATTCTAATTCCTTTTCTTCTCTAACACTTTTATACAAAAAAAAAAAAAAAAAAAAACTGTCTTAGACTAACTCTACTCATCCATCAGTTGTATTCCTGCTTTTCCCAAATGACTCTACAAGAAACACTCCCTCAAAATTACCAACAATATTTTCCCACACCAGATGGTCCTTATCCTATCTAATTTCTCTTTAGACTTGCTGGCGTGATCGGCCACTCTGTCTTTGGCATCTTCTCTTTTCTCATCATTAATGACATTAAACTCTTGGATCATTCCTCCACTTAGCTGAAAATATTGATTTTTTTTTTCTTCTTTAGTTTTACTTGCCTCATATTTCTTCTAAATCAAAGACACTACCCTAAAGTTACCAGGTCTCTTTTCTTTCCTTGTAATGTGTCCATATGGACATGCATGTTTCAACAAACATAATTTATTAGATGTGTCTAGAAATACGTTAGCTATAGCTCATAGTTATATGCATGCAAGTATTATTTTTAAGGTAAATAAGACCTCAAACATGTAATATGTAATCATAATATTATAATGATACTGTATTTACTATGTAGTAACTATAACAGGTGCACTTAAAATATGAGGATTGACTACAGCCAATCTAAGGAAATATGTGACTGAGTTTGCCTGGGAGATTCAGAGATTTGCTTCAAGAAAAGAAAGTTCAAGATAATGAAACTAGCAGTGCCTGGCTGGCTCAGCTGGTGGAGCATGCAACTCTGCTCTGAGGGTTATGAGTTCGAACCCCATGCTGGGTGTAGAGATTACTTAAAAAATAAAATGTTAAAAAAAAATAATTAAACTAATTAAAGAAAAACAAAATTTATTAAATTTGTTGGTCAAGGGACTGTCTTTCTCAGTGCTGGAATAGGTCTAATATATATTATAGAACATAGAAATTGGGAATTTTCATTGGCTTTGCCAGAAGCAGGAATAATACTGATTGGCTTTTGGATCAGAGGGATTCTCATCAGTCAGTTTATTCTGGGCTTGTAATTTATAATTTGACTTAAAACAGTAAAGTATTCAAGGACTTAGGTTTTTAAAGAATAGAGTTTGGGGGGGATTGTTTTGTTGCTGCTTTATTCTTTGATATTCGTTCAACTGAATTAACTTTAAAATTTTACAAGTGAGAGTAGAAGCATCCTCGTCCAGCCGTCAAAGACTTGAAAGTTTCAAATATTACTTCAAACTTCTTAAATTTGCCATTTTTTTAAGTTTTTCTTTCCTGCATGTAAAGCATAAGAATTATTTCTATATGCAAAGTCAAAATGTCCCTACTCAATGTATCGCTGAAGGATGATGCATCCTTAATCCACCATTAACTTGACCTTGATATTGCAAGATCAGATTTTTAAGATCATGGCATTTTTTCCCCCATACCTGGAGCTTAGCTCTTGCAAATTAAAAAAAGCTTTGAGTTCCAGATGATTATGTCTATAAGGTAATTAAGCCCTATATTTTAAAACTCAGAATAAAAGTGTGGTGTTTTATTCTATCCTGTGTTACTTTCTCATTGAAATAATAAGTACATTTTAGTCAATGGGTGGAGAGCTACAATATTACTTATATGGATTATCCTTCAAAAAAAAATCAATTAATATGTCAAAATATGAAGTTCCACATGGAACTTTAGCTACTTATGTGATATTTACATGTGTGTATTTCACTGCAGACTCAAGTGACCCAAATATAGAATATATCATTTAGTTCCTTATTTCCTTATTTCCAATTCGGCACTTTCCATTATGGAGGTTCATGAAGTAAAACCACAAAAAAACAGACAAATATGTAGAAAAATTTATAGCTGTTTGAAAAAGGATGAATATGACATTCTAATATTTAACAGAGATGATACATGTTATAGACACTTAGTTTGGTCACAAATGGGTGACCAAAACAGTAAAGTAAGATGTGTATAGGGGTGGAGGGAAGAGGTCACTTGGTTACCAAAAATAGATGTCCTAAAGATAATGTCTGGGCAAAGTATAGTGGTGATGGAGTTTATCAGAGAAACAGAATATAGATGCTTAAAACTTGCAACACTTTGTAAAGAAGCATTGTGGAAAAGTCTTAACCTTTTATGCCATGTTATTTCAATTTATAATAATTTCTTCTAGGTTAATATTTATTAAACTAGTTATCTTGGAATTCTTAGACAGAAGGTTTCATGTTTTTCATAATTATTTTAATTCACATTTTGATATATTTTACCCTAAGATCTACAATAAATACTATCAAGGGCATACAATATAAAACTTAACTGTACTTTTCTTGTTTTCTTTGGTTAAACTTCAAATACAATGTCTTTTATAATTTCTATTTAATTAAAGGAAATAGGTAGATGGTGTCATTTATCCAAATCCTATATTTGCAAGTTATGCTGTTAAATGTGTGGGATGCAAATTGGTCATCTGTGACCTAACTTTTTAATTTTTTACTTGACATGATCATCCTGTTAAAACTACAAGTCAAAATATTAAAATCTCAGTTTATCATTCATTTAAACTCATCATTCTTTTTATATGTCTGGCTTTGATAAGTAGCATCATCTATATTTCTCTGAGCTAACAGTGTGTCTCGCTTATAGTTGATCAATAATTAATTGTCGGACCAGCTGAAAATCACTGCATCTTCACTTTTTCTCACTTTTCATATTCAATATATATTTAAAACATCAATTCAATTTCAATAACTGTCTGCAATTATCTTGCTGTTTATTACCATTCTCACTAGGCCATTTAAGTCCCAATCTTGCCTAGTCTACTGCAATAATTAACCAACAGATCATTCCACCTCCTGTTTCTCTTCTCTCCATTTTCTCTACTCAGCGTTATGAAATTTCTTAATTCCAAAACAAAAACACAGTCTTTTCGGTGTTTTGATCCGATACCATTGATGGCTTCTAAATATGTACAAGGTTAAGTCCAAACCGCCCAGCCTACAATGCAAGATTTTCCAAAATTAACTGTACGAGTTTTTTAAACTTATCTTCCACTTCACTGTATTGACACCTGTGCAGTTTACTAGATCTTTTTCTACTTCCTGTTTTCCTTGCCTGGTTCTGATTTTTTTATCTTTATCTCTGGATCAAAATTATTCCCCTTATATGTCCAACTGGCTAATCTGTTTTTTCAAGACAATGTACATAGTAACACCTCCAACAAATATACTTTCATTTCCACCTATCTACTACCATATAATCTATGTTTATTATTTTTACTACTGATAATAATTTTATTTATCTACTAGGCATATCAGTTTTGTTTTGTTATATTATATTTTGTTATAGACGTATCCAAACATTAACTATATCATAAAATTGTTGAAGAAGGATCCAAGACACATTTATCGTGATATTCCCTCTGATAACATAAAAACAATTTTGCAATAATTACTGTATGTACACATTTCCCAAAGAAATAGAGATAATTCTGATAAGTATCCCCATAGAAAGAATAATGAAAGTGAGGTTAACCTGGAATGAAGATACCTTCAGCGTTCATTCAATAACATCTAATTAATTATTTCCATAGCCAAAGATTATGCTAGATGGTCAGAAAAAAAATCTCTTTTCAAGAAATGTACAATCAATTGTATCAAGACAGATAGTAAAATATAAATATTAATGTTAGAGTATTTACAAGGCAAATAAGAGTGAGTGATTACTTTCTCTTGAGGCCAAGTATGAGGCAAGGAAAGTTTTGCAGATGATAGAACACTTTACCTCAATGTTGAAATGTAAGTAGATGTGTCCAAGTAGGAAGAATGGGGAAATCATCTCTGGGTAAATGGAATAGCATAAACAAAACCTTCAAGTCATGAAATTATAATATGAACTAAGTAGTTAGTGAAACTGGATCATGTAAGTTTGGGAGTCAGGACATAGGTGAGAGTGTGTGTCAGGACTAGAAATGGTGGAATTTGAATATCACGCTAAAGTATTCTGACTTTATCCTCAAGGCAATAGACACAAACACTTGATTTTAAGAAATGAAGTAGTATTTTTCATAAAGATTATTTTAGTTTTTTAAAGATTTTACTTATTTGAGAGAGAGAGAGAGTGAGAGAGAGAGAGAGAGAGCACAAGCAGCAGGGAGGGGTAGAGGGAGATGCAGGCTCCCTGCCCAGCAGAAAGCCCTATGTGGGACTGGATTCCAGGACTCTGGGATCATGACCTGAGTCGAAGGCAGATGCTTAACCGACTGAGCCACCCAGGTGCCCTATAAAGATTATTTTGATATAAGTGTGAAGAATGGAGTGTAACAGTGTCTTATGAGAGGGAGAGAAAGCAACTAGAACAGGAATAAAATAAAGAAAACATAAGGCCCCTCTTTTAGACCCTCCCACAAACGGGAGGTCTGAAAAGGATGGAAAGAAACCACTTAAGTTCTAGAAGGTAAAATATCATGACTTGTTCATAAAGTGGATTGGAAACTATAGAGAAAAACAAGTATCAAGGCTTCCTCAGATTTCTGATTGATAATTGGGTGGGTATCAGTGTCTTTTATTTAGTCTAATGAGAAGGATAAAGTTTAATTTAGATAATTTACATTTGATGTACATACATAAAAGGCATAATGGAAATATTTTCGACTTTGGAAACAGGGCTTATATTTTGGTCTGGTTCTTGCTAAATGGGAACACTACTATACGGGAATACTAAGCAACTTCAATTTCACCTCTCACACTTCACATCTGTAATATGTGTCAAACAAATGTGATAAAATTGTTGCAAGAATGGTATACACATGGTACAGTGTATACAGTAGGGTTTCACAAGTGATAGATGATAAGGAAAACTATCATCGTCACCTTAATGGGATATACATGGCATTTTAAGATACTTGCTTGGATTTAGAAACAATTTCTAGGCAGCAGTTTGTAGCCTAGAGCAGATATATATCTTCAAGATCTGGAACACTTAACTTTATTATTATATATCCACAGGTGATCAATCACCTAGCAATTGTGAACGTGAATGCAGTAAGAATATGAATGAACCATGAGAAGTATGCTTAAAATAGCTCATCATTTTGATTGGGGAAAATAGACCTGACCTCAGCAGGTTCTATCTAAATTGGTTTTAAAAAGAAAGTGAGCAGATTGCTATTCATCACTTTTCTCATGATATATTTCTAGAGTACCCAAATGTTCCCAAATTTTCTTTTTTCTTGTTGTTAAGTCCAAGAGTTGATTCTTTCAATCTGAGGTCCAAATGAAAGTCATTGGGGAAGTTGTGTTAACTTGCTTTTCAGATATACTTGAGTGTTAAAATATACTTGGAAATTGTATTAAAATATATTTCACTTTCATAGCAATGTTATACTGACAGTACAAAAACACTTTTTGTATAAAGCTTAAATTTAAAACCAAAATGTTAAAGGCCAGTGGCAAATTTAAAAAAAAAAGGAAACTATTCCATTTATTTTTCTAAAAATTAGCTGCACTTTCATAAGCCAGCTAGATTTAAAAACGTACAGTCCAAGAACATAAGCGAGGGGATGCTTCATTCAGGAAATTTAAGTTTGGATGAACTTCAGTGGCATTTTAGCACTATCCCAGGATCACGTAACTATTGTAAATTATCTTTCCTCTCTTCTCATCTTTACGCAAGATTGCGTCATCTTTCATGGCTTTTCTATTTGCAGATGACTCAAAAACCTATATTTCCAGGCCAGACTGTTCCCCTGAGCTATAGGCATATAGCCTGCAACTAGCGTCTTCCACACCTGTATGTCAAAGCACTTATTTATCCTCTAACCCACTTCTCCCAAATCACTTAAGTGGTGTGTGATACAATCTGCTTTCACCCATCAACATGAGGAATTTAGGGACCATTTTAGAAAATTCCTCCTCACCATAACATAGCCATCAATTATTGGCCAAGAACTTTCAACTCTACTGCCATACCATTTAAAATATATTTTCCATTTTTTTTTTCTATTACCACTTTCACTGGTAAACTCCAGGTCTTATCTCTTAATCAGTCAAACTTTCCCTCTGCCTCTATTATTAGTCTTCCTCCCTCCATTCACCTTTCTGGAAATGTATCTTTTACATTTCACAGACATAAAGTTTTGAAAACATAAGTACTGATTATGTAATTTCCTACATAAAAATACATCAATGGCATATAAATGCCTATAAGGATAGTCTTCACTATATATCTTATAGAAATTCCCAAGATTTAGCTCTTTCCTGTGTTTATAAGCTTTGTATCTAGCCAAATGTCCATGCTACTTTTCTATTCCCAGCTACATAAAGTTCCCCGGTAACTTCATATTCTGTCAAACCCTGTGATTTTTCTTGCTTCTAAAATTGTCCTAATATCCTAATTCCTAACCCTGACTCCTTCAGTAGAACTTCCCATACTCTTATCTATACCTCCTATGTGTCCCACACATCCTTTTCCATATCAACTTGTAGCATTATTTTCTAATATACTTACTTTGCCCTACCAGATTAGATATCCTTATGTTAATATGATGATAAATGAACTCAGATCCTCCTATCTAATGGTAATAATAATTAGAGCAATCAATACCACTTATTGACTACCTACAAGGTATAAGAAAACGTTGAAGAACTGTGACTATATTAACCCATCACTCTATTACACGTAATTTATGAGACAAGAAGAGGTTAAATTAAGATTCATTGAATGAGTATTTGTGCCAGAATTTGAACTGAGGCATACTGGTTCCAGAACCTATAACTGCCTCTCTTGCAGAGATCAATGATTATTGACTAGATGATTAAAATGCATGAATACCCTTGGTTTTGTAAAAGAGTTGATGGTTTTCATTTTTACTTCAGATACATTCAGGAAGCAGTGAAATGTCAGAAGTTCTAGGTTATTGTGATGATTAAGTGAGTTAATTTCTGTGAATTACTTGGATTACTGTTTAGTACATAACATGTAATCAGTAAATGAGTTCTATCACATCTGCTATTTTTTGAGAACCTCCCATAAGCTAGGTACTTTAATAACCACTTTGCACAGATTATCTATTTTTATCATTTTAGTAACTTTGAAAGGTTGACATTATTTTCTCCTCTTCATCAGAGGAGACAGAAAATTAAAATTTAAGTAATTATTAAATGTCACATGCATAGTAAGTGTCAGAAGCAAGATTTAACAAAGGCCTATCAGTATCTAAAACCCATGTTTCCTGTTTTCAAGTGATACACTAAGAAAATGAATGTAAAAGTTCCAATTACATTAAATTATATATCTGATTATGATATAGGTACATATAAATATATAAATATATACACACATATATAGAGTGGGAAAGAGACAGAAAGAAATTCTTGTTTAAAATTTCATGTTATGTCCTTTGCTACATTATTTAACTTTGAGACAATTCTATAATTTTATCTATTGACTTCTGTTTTATATGCTTCAAGGCAAATAACTGTCAAATATGTTAACTATTATGAAATAATTAATATCATCTTTCCCTTTAAAGTAATTTTCTCTTCTTCATGTGTGAAAATTACTACCAACATACATTGAAAGTTTTTAGGTAAAAAAAAATAACTGAAAAATATTCAGTTTGAGAGAGTGAGCCCTGTTTGCATAACTTGATTTTTCTGTTAACTATATTATCTTTGAAATATTATTTTAAAACTCTGAAAGTCTTATTAAACTGAACACATAGAACTTCAGTTTCTATTTCCAGACTTAGATACCCCTCAACTGCTGTCATCGTGCTGTTAATTGAATGTTTGTGTGAAGATGATAGCATTTTCAACAGCAAAAGCAAAAACATTGTTTTCAACTCTTTGATTTTGGTCTCTTCTTTTTTTGGCTGTGTCTAAAGCTGGTTATAACTTTGTTTCTCAGTTTCTATTTACTTAATGTTGACTTTTGACTTTCTATTTGACAACTTCACTTTGGTGTGTGCTACTGCTTGTCACTCTAATGTGCTTTTCTTCAATAACTTCAAACACTGTAGCAGTTTCTCTAGCATCAATAATAAGAGAATATTTTTTAAAATCGAGTCATAAAGAAATATGAACAGAGCAAATTAACTCTGAAGAATAGAATTGTCTTGACATATATATTCATCATTTAAAAAATCTGGTATCATACCATTAAGTAACTACAGTGTACAGGGAGAGTCAAATCTATAAGAAGTGAGAAGACTCAGTGAAACTATTAGGATAGAGGATTCTGGAAAATAGCAGAATAGGAAGCATCAAAATACCCTCCACCTAGAAGGTAATAGATATGATGTAATTACTTTGGAACTCTAGAGTCTATTGGGATACAACTTGCAAGGGAAGGCTTAGACATAAATTGTATTAATTTCAGTCAATTTCAAGACTGAATCCCTTAAAAAAACAAAACAAAACAAACAAAAAAAAAAAAACCCTGGACAACAAGGCTCAGGAGAATTTACTTGGTTGGCATTACTTCATACATTTTGCCATTCATAGTTGATAGAAAATTGAGTGCATGTCTATGTGACTCTCCTGGGAGAGGATACTGGAAAGCTTGCCTTTCTACTGACTTTCAACCCATGTACTTCTACCTATCCCCTTTGCTGATTTTAATCTGTATTCTTTCACTGGAGTAAAATACAACCATGATTACAATAGTATTTTGAGTCTTACGATTTCAGATGATTCATTGAGCCTACAGGTGATTTTAGAGATTCCTAAGACAACATGAATTCCATATAAATGGATTTTTTTCTTATGTCACTAGAAGACATAAGCCCCCCCCATTCACTTTTCAATGAATAATTTAACCTCACATGAGTTCTCTCCTCTCTTGTTCTCTTGCTTGCTTGCTTTCTTCCTTTCTTTCTTTTCTTCTTCTTTTTCTTTTTTTAAACCATGTGGAAAATAAATCTAGATGAGTCAGGGTGACCTATTACTGTTCTCTTCTCAATGTAGCAAGGGTAGGTGAGCTGGTCTGGACTTGCCTTGTCATACTGTTAATTTTCCTTCCTTGGAAAACCTTATCCTTTGGGACTACATTTTGTAGTTATGAGTAGATATAAGGCTTCCTTTAAGCTCGAAGCATATAGTATGAACAGCAATCAGGCTTCTACTGGAGCTATGCACTGGAAGATAAAGTGCCCTTGAAGAAGGACTATAAAAGGAGTATTTTGGATCTATTTTACTATTTTCCCTAGCTTATTGGTGAAGAGTAATTTGCTGGGGACTATTTTGTTCTGATATTCCTGGAAGCTATATCTTCAAATAATACCAAACACTCAATTTTCTAAATGACAAGGCTTTCAAAAATGTATAAGTTTTGCAAAATGGAAGAATAGTGTTAACTAATGCTATTTAATTGCAATAGATATGTCAAATAAAGAAAGTACTCAGTAGTTCTCTTTTAATTTATTAGTTATGAGAACCAGTGAGGTTTTTTTTTCTCTTCAGCTAGTAACGATATGTGTCATTAGACAATTAATCTCTTTGCACTTCAAATTTTCCATCGGTTTGGTAATAATGTTGACTTCACAGCAGTGTTATGACAAACAGTACTATATTTTAGAAAATTATTTCTTCCTGTTAGTCTGGACCTGTTGCTCCTTATTCTGATGGTAAGTTTCCTTATAGGTAACAAACCCCAGAAGTAACAGGTATTGGTACATTTTAGGGAGCTTATTTACATGTTGTTTTCTAGGTCTTTATGTTGAATAACATGCCCAAATGGTTAGGTCTGTAGCAAGAAACATAATCATCTTTATGTGGCAATCCATGTGTGACTGTTCCTTCTGTGTGGATGCCATACTCTATCTAGAATGCACTTGCCTCAAAGTAAGGATCAGACAATGTTAATCCTACTTTTTGTAATAATGAAAAATTATCTCTAGAAAAGCAAGGTTAATGTAGTGTCTCTCAACAACTAAAGATTATTTCCTGCAAACTCTAACTCACAGAAGCACTAATATAAATCTCTCCTAAATTCACAAAACTCAATGTACTATCTGTCCACATTTGGAGAATTTATAGGCAGTACATTATTAGTTTCTTTGATGTCATTTTTACTAACTCACCTGAGTTATCACCAGGTAATTTTCTCAATTTACTTATTTTCTTTTTCTTTCTTTTTTTTTTTTTTTTTTCTTTTGAGAGATAAAGAGACAGCAAGCATGTGTTCAGGGAAGGGGCAGAGGGAGAGGGAGACAGAATCTTAAGCAGACTACACACCTAGCACAGAGCCCAACTTGGGCTGCCCCCAGCTGGGGCTCGATCTCATGACCCTGAGATCATGACCTGAACTGAAATCAAGAGTTGGAATCTTATCTGACTAAGCTACCAAGGTGCCTCACTTATTTTCAAATGTATGGTGGACAATTCTTATTTATGGAATGGATTCCATAGTACTATTAGACCAGCTTACCACCTTCCAGTCAAAATTCAAACTTTTACCTTAGTTAAACCTACCAAAGTAGAAAACAGCATGCCTTAAAAAAGAATCATTCTTTCCTACATTCGTAGTATGTGGAGATACATACTCAAGCAAAATGGAAATTTTATACTTACTTAAGCAAGTAATATCATCAAGTCAGAGAAATCTATTTTTTAAACAGCTCTACTGAGGTATAATAAATTACAAAAAAATGAACATATTTAATGTATACAATTTGATGAGTTTGGAGATGTGCATACAACAATGAAACCATCATGACAATCAATGTAATAAACATATCCATCACTTCCAAATGTTCCCTCCTACCTCTTTGTTTTTGTGATAAGAATACTTAACAATTGAATTATTTTATCTATCAAGTTTGCTTTAGCTGTTTATACTAAGCAGATCAATCTCTAGAATTTGAAAAACACTTCAACTAAGAAATTAAAACCATTGTATTTTGGTGGTCTATTGTGGTGATTCCCATTTTGTGGTTTTCATCATTAACATACAATAATTGTAATAATAGTGAACATTTACTTTGTGCTTATATAAGAACATACTTTCCTAAAAATTATGTATAAAGTATTAACTCTGTTTATTCATAATTTACAGGTGAGAAAGCAGAAGCCAAGAACATATAACTGACAAGTGGCAGAGATGGGATGCTTAACCCAAGCCATTTGATTTTAGAGGTAGCACTCTGAACCACTTATCCATGTTTTCTTCCTATTTATCTCCAAATCCTATGCCTCCTTCCTATTTGTTATTAAATGAATGATTGGCTTTAATAAGAATGACATTAAAAATTAAAAAAAAAAATGTTCAATATATTTTTAGAATAAAGCCATGGTCTATTTGCATTTTATAAGATAATAATGCTACTATTCAACTTAGTTGGCTTTGCATTCTCATTATAGTTATGCATGATGAAGAATGAGTATCCAATACTGAGCAATAGCCTAAACTTGGGTAAAAAGTTATTTGCAAAATTATTAATTATATCTTCTATTTTGTATTTTCCATTTCCTTCAGCAATGTAATGAAATAAGAACAGCAATAAATGCTAAGAATTGAGTGTTGATTAAGTTCTAGGCACTGTTACTGTTTTATTTGATGCTATTAATAACTCCATTGGTAGGTACTATTATTTTCCCTATTTCATGGACATGAACAATGAAGAACAGAGAGGCATAATAAATTACCAAGGGTTACTTGACTAAAAGACAAAGAAGCAAGGTTTAAATATAGTACACATGAAAGCAAAGTCCATCTTTTGTAGCTTTCTTAAAGTTTATATCAAAAAAAAATCAAGAAAAAAATGATCAAGAAACAGAAATCAAGGAACTGAAGACAAGAATATGCTGAAAATGAATTTTAAAATATTTCATTTGGAAGAAAAATTACACAGTAACAATATATTTTGTTTAGATGTTAAAGAAATACTTTTGTTATGTCTGTTTAAAATGTTTTATTTGCTTAATGTTTTATTGTAAAATGACTAATCCTTTGGTCTAATAACTCACTAAAAATTTAATTAAAAGATTTGTTTTCATAAAATATACTTTGTATGACGACAATTTTCAAAATAATTATAGAGAATTTCTTTTAAAATGCTAAAATGCATGAACAATTATCAAAATCTTTAAACCCAAAGCATCTGGGACTTTTTAAGTATCCTAAATTGGTCCTTAAACTTTTAACTATAACTTTCACTTAAGCACTATACTTATGAGCATCAATTTTCTTAGTATTCTTACTATTCTGTAGTTTTGTAATGGATACATTAAACTTTAATACTTAAATCTGGAATAATGAAACTAATTATCTAACATTGACAACTGATTTATCAATTGTGCTCCCTGAGCACTTTATTTGATACCAATGAGGAACACAAGGTGAAGTTAAGCAATAAAAAATGTTTTGAAAGAGTTGACATATTCCAATTTAGTACTTACTGTTTGTCAGAAAATAAGTTAAGCTTTAAAATTTTGATATCTCATTTGCATGATAAAGAGAGTGAAAATAAGTTCTTATTAGTTCTTTCATATTCCATTGATTTTCTTCCCCTCTACATAGATTTTTGATAAAGAAATCAGTAATTCTGAATGTTCTAGAAATTATTATTATTTTTTAAAGATTTTATTTATTTGAGAGCGAGAGAGGGAACACAAGCAGGGGGAGTGGGAGAAGGAGAAAGCAGGCTTCCCGCCAAGCAGGGAGCCTGATGCGGGGCTCGATCCCAGCACACTGGGATCACAACCTGAGCCGAAGGCAGACACCCAACATCTGAGCCACCCAGGCGCCCCAAGAAATTATTTTTAATGACACTGCTGATAAAGAGAGAAACACTCAAGTACCCATGTTTACAACTAAAGCTGTCTTGATTTATTACAGAAATTCATTCCATAGATATTATATATGGTTACAAGATTAACTAACAAAAATGAATTTCTTGTTTTTATTCAATAGTATGAAAAAAGGAACTGATGAACTGCATATATTATGCTATTGCAAACTATAAGGGTAAGAAGTTGGCAAGTACACAGAGTTTGAAGTTTGTTGACTGTTTGTGTGCTATAAAAAACATATACACACAGTAAACATCAAATGACGTGCAGGTCTATTTCGACATACACACAAGTTAAAATGTACGCATCTATTCAAAATATGTGAGTTCCTAACTTGTGTTCACTCTACCAGTAGGTACTAGAATGTATGATGTACAAAACAGGAATGTTCTGTTTTCTTTGGAAAAAAAGGTAAAGAGAAAAGTTCATGGTTCGCTGGAAAACTATAACTCTAATAAGTGTCAAATGTGGACATGTGTATATCAGTCTCAGTAGAGGGTGCTGATTAAAAGCTTTCTTGAAGAAATGAAACATGAAGCTGAGAGATTTAACTATGTAAAGAGGAAAGAGAAGAGTGCTTCAGGCAGAGTAACCCAATACTATCCAATGTGTAAGGTATCCTGACATTTTGGAGAAACTGAAAGAAACGCACACAAAGGAGGATGTCAAGAAAGAAGACAATGGATGGGCTTTAAAAATAAGGTTAAGAAGTTAGGACTATATCTAAGGTAAATGTTAAACCACTGAAGGAATGAGATACGTGACAAGGTCAGACTTACATTTTGAAAATTAATTTCAAATATGGAGTGGGTGAATGGGTTGAGAATGGATGTATGGATGCTGATGAGTATTAACTGATTGCATTTATCTAAAGGAATAGTGAGAATAATTCTCATTAAAATGGTGTTAGTGGGGAAGGATAGAAAAGAAAATATTCTAGAGTTATTAAAAAAGGAAATTTATCAGAACTGGGTGATATATGGGATGGAATACAAAGAAAGAGTCAATTATGGTCTCCAGTTTACAGATTGATCAACTAGATAAGTGATGCAAAAATCACTGGCAGAAGATGTGCCAGAAGAAGACAAGGTAGGACAAATAGGTGGGAAATTATGAACCATCATATATATATATGAAATATGTGTGTATATACAAGCTTATTAATAAATCTTATTAATAAAGTTGGAAGCTAATATATATGGTGATAACTGGCTGAGTTTAATACCTTAATAAAGTAATGATAAATTATTCAACTTTTCCAAATCATACACATTTACACAATGTGCTAAAAATCAAATCAATTAAATCAGCTTTTTAGCTGCATTTATCAAATCCTTTAATATAACTATATACATTACTATTTTCTCCAACCACTACAAATAACAGATGATTTAAGGAGACAGTTATTTATTAATACATTTTAGTCTTTCTTAGGAGGTGAATGAAAGTGTATTATAACTAATGATTGTGAATATTTCTAGATACACTATTAACAGAAATTATAGATGCTAATTTTTTAAAAAAAATAGTTGATATAACTATTTTATACCCTAAATACCTTCTTTTCTAATTGTTTATACATTTTTTAAATCATATTTGCTGTTGATTATACACTAAGTCACTTAAAAACATCAATGAAGATTGATCTATTTTGTTGAGGTTAATGCTCCCTTTTGGATCTAAGTTAGTCTGTGACAAGTGACTCTTGAACTTTTCTAATAAATAAGGCCTACATAAAATATATTTTCTTTTCTATAGCACCACTTGATGTATAAGTGTAATGGTGTAAATGTGTGAAAACATGTTATTTTATCATTTTATTGCAGCCTCAAAGAAATTTTCTCTGAAAATTTACAGTAGATAATTTTTGACCTATTGGTCATAAACTTCGGTTCATCATGGTGGTGTCTGTTTAACTTGAGTATTTCAAATTATTTACCTCTTTTTTTTTCTTTTGCCAATCTCCTTTCTTTCCTTTTCTTTCTTATTGCTTTTTTTTTAAAATATTTTATTTATTTATTTGACAGAGAGGAGAGAGATCATAAGTAGGCAGAGAGGCAGGCAGAGAGAGAGGGGAAAGCAGGCTCCCCGCTGAGCAGAGAGCCCGATGCGGTGCTTGATCCCAGGACCTTGAGATCATGACCTGAGCCGAAGGCAGAAGCTTTAACCCACTGAGCCACCCAGGTGCCCCCCTATTGCTTTTTCTAACCCACTCTCTGAAGCTTGCCCTAAAACTATCAAGACAAATATTCAAATTTAAAAAAAACAGGCAAAGGATTTGAATAGACACTTCTTCAAAGAATATATAAAATGGCAAAGAAAGACATGAAGAGATGTTCAATATAATTAGCCATCAGGAATTGCAAATTAAAACCATGATAAAATACCACTTTTGATCCACCAGGATGGCTATTAAAAAGAAAAAAAAAAAAAAAAAAGACAGGCAATAACAAGAGTTGTTGAACCTACAGAGAAATTGGAACCCTCATACTTTGCTGGAATCTAAAATGCTACAATCATTTTGGAAAACATGTAAATTGTTAAATATAGAGTTGCCATATAACCCAGCAGTTTCATTGTTGGTATAGCAGAAGAGAATTGAAAAGATATGTCCATGCCAAAAATTATGCATGAATATTCATAGCAGCATTACTCATAACAGCCAAATGTGGCAACAACTCATATGTCCATCAACTGATGAAAGGATGAGATACATTCATACAGTGAAATATTATGTGAAAATACAAAGGTATGAAGGACTGATTTATGGTATAACGTGGAAAACTCCTGGAAACACTGAGCTAAGGCAGGCTGGGAAGATGACAGAGTAGGAGGACCCTAAGCTTGCCCCTTCTTATAAATACAACTAGGTAACACATTAGCTTACATATCCCAGAAAAAAAGACCTGAAAACTGGCAGAACAAACTGCACAACAAAGGTAGACAAGAGGCCACATCAAAAGGCAGAAATACAATTTGATACCTAAAGAGACCATGGCTATTCCTGAACAGGAGGAAGTAGGGAGTGTGGTGAAGGACAAGAAAAAGATGATCACATCAGGGACCCTGCATGGGGAAGATGAACCCCCATAACACCTGGCTTTAAAAGAATGAGGAGCTGAGTTCTTATAGCAAGGGGATTCTTAAAATCAGCCTCCTGGGCTTTGAGAGAACCCTGTACCCCACCTTTAAAGAAGCAGCAGGACAAGCAACCTGAGCGGATATAGTATAGAACCAGCAGTCTGAAAAACACTAGGGGCATACAGGAGGGAGAGTGATCACAGAACATGGCCTGGAGAGACAGGGATCATGGGAGGCCTCTCCAGGAACAAAGGAGCTGGCAGGTGCCATTTTCCTCTCCTACCCACAACCAGCCACCTGTAGGAACCACACAGTGCCAACACTCATTACCTAACTTGCTTGTACCAACACCCCCACCCATGTGCTTCTGTGAATTTACCCTTTCCAGTCATGCTCACCTCAGTCCCAGCACTGTAGGCATCTTTCTCCAGAAGACCTGTGCGAAACTTGCCAGCACCATGTCTCCTGACCCATGTCTTTTGCAGTGCCTTGGTCTTGGCAGTGGCAGTGGCTGCAGCAGGCTCTGCAGAAGTCTGAGGTATATCTTGCTAAAAGTGCAGGACCCACCAACATGCCCCTTGCATATTGGCTTAGGCTGGCTGTTTCCTACAGCAGTGGTTCCAGGTCTCAATTAGAAAGCAGACCAGTGTGTACTTTGTTAAAATGTACCCCACACCTGGCAGGGACCAAACATGCCCACAACAGGCACAGAGAGCCACTGCAGACAACTGAACAAAATGGAAAAGAGGCAAGAACACAACACAAGGCATACATAACACACACAGGAGACATTCTCTGAAGTGACAGGTCCTGAGGAACAGGGGACACTGCACTGTAGAGCATTTAAGGATATCTTCTTCGTAAGGCCATTACCTTCAAGAGCAGGAGGTGTACCTGACTTTCCTAATACAGAGAAACAGACTCAGAGAGTTAGAAAAAATAAGTAGACAGAAAAATATATCCCAAATGAAGAATAGGACCAAACCACAGCAAGAGACCTAAGTGAAACAGATAAAAGTAGTACGTATGACAGCTAATTTAAAATAATGATTATAAAGACACTGGACTCGAGGAAAGAGTGGGGGATGTTAGTGAGACAATTACCAAAGAGGTAAAAAAGAATCAACCAAAGATAATGAACACAATAAATGAAATTCAAAATACAGTTGATGAAATAAATAGCAGGTTAGATGAAGCAGAGAAACAAATTAATAACATGGAAGACAGAGTAATGGAAAGGAACCAAGCTGAGCAAATGAAAGGAAAAAAATTACACAAATTTAGAATAGTCTTCAGGAACTAAGATGACTCCATCAAGCACAATAAATTTGCATTACAGGGATTCCAGAAGAAGAAGAGAGAGAAAAGGGGGCAGAAATTTACTTGAAGAAATAATAGCTGAATACTTTCCTAATCTGGGGAAGGAAACAATATCTGCATAAGGGAGACACAGAGATCCCCCAAATATCAGCACAAGGAAGTCCACACTGAGATAACAGTAATTAAAACGATAAAATGTAGTGATTAAAAAAAAAATCTTAAAAGCAGAAAAAGAGGACAGTTCCATACAGGGGAAACCTCATAAGGTAATCAGTGGATTTTTTAGCAGAAACTTTGCATGCCAGAAAGGAATGCCATGATATATTCCATGTACTAAAAGGGAAAAATATGTAGCCAAAAAACTCTATCCAACAAAGCTATCATTCAGAATAGAAAGACAGATAAAGAGTTTCCCAAACAAACAAAAACTGAAGGAGTTCATGACCACCTCACCAGCCCCACAAGAAATATTAAAGAGAACTCTTTGAGTGGAAAGGAAAGACCATAAATGAGAGTATGAAAAACAAATATATTTGTAAAAATCAGTCAAGGGATTCACAAAATAAAAGGAGGTAAAATATGATTCCATATACCTAAAATGTCAGGAGAGGAAATAGAGAATGGGTTCAAACTGAAGCAACCATCAACTTAATACAGACTGCTATATGCAGAAGATGTTACATACAAACCAAATGGTAACCACAAATCAAAGTCAGTAATAGACAAGCAAAGAATAAGGAGAAAAGAACTCAAGTATATCATGAAAGAAAACCAGCAAACCATGAAAGAGAGCAAGAGAAGAAAGGATCCAAGAAAAACTGCAGAAACAACCACAAAACAAGTAACAAAATGGCAATAAATACATATCTATCAATCATTACTTTGAATGTAAATGGACTAAAAGCTCCAAGCAAAAGACATAGGGTGACAGAGTTGACAAAACAAAACAAAACAAAAAATCAAGACTCATCTATATGTTACATACAAGAGACTCATTTCAGACCTAAAGACACCTACATCTCGGCTCTTTCCATAGTTTGGCTATTGTGGACATTGCTGCTATGAACGTTGGGGTGCATGTGGCCCTTCTTTTCACTACATCTGTATCTTGGGGATAAATACGCAGTAGTGCAATTGCTGGGTCATAGGGTAGCTCTATTTTTAACTTTTTGAGGAACCTCCACGATGTTTTCCAAAGTGGCTGTACCACCTTGCATTCCCATCAACAGTGTAAGAGTGTTCCCCTTTCTCCACAACCTCTCCCAATATATGTTGTTTCTTGCCTTGTCAATTTCTGTCATTCTACTTGGTATAAGGTGGTATCTCAATGTGGTTTTGATTTGAATTTCCCTGATGGCTAATGATGATGAACATTTTTTCATGTGTCTGTTAGCCATGTTCGTGTCTTCTGCCCATTTTTTGACTTATTTGTTTTTTGGGTGTTGAGTTTGAGAAATTCTTTATAGATCTTGGATACCAACCCTTTATCTGTAGTGTCATTTGCAAACATCTTCTCCCACAGAATGTCCACAATAGTCAAACTATGGAAAGAGCCAAGATGTCCTTCCAGAGACAAATGGATGAAGATGTGGTCTATATATACAATGGAATATTACTCAGCCATCAGAAAAAATGAATACCCAACTTTTGCATCAACATGGACGAAACTGGAGGAGATTATGCAAAGTGAAATAAGTCAAGTAGAGGAAGTCAATCACCATATGGTTTCACTTATTTGTGGAACATAAGGAATAGCATGGAGGACATTAAGAGAAGGAAGGGGAAAATGAGGGGGGGAAATCAGAAGAAGAGATGAACCATGAGAGACTATGGACTCCAAGAAACAAATTGAGGGTTTTAGAGGGGAGAGGAGTAGGTGGATGTGTTGGCCCGGTGATGGGTATTAAGGAGGGCATGTATTGCATGGAGCACTGGGTGTTATATATAAACAGTGAATCATGGAACACTACATTAAAAACTAATGATGTACTGTACGGTGACTAACATAACATAATTAAAAAAATTTTTTTAAAAAAGACACCTGCAGATTGAAAGTAAGGGGATGGAGAAACATTTATCATGCAAATAGATATCAAAATATAACTGGGGTAGCAATACTTATATTGGATGAAATAGATTTAAAACAAAATAGACTTTAAAATAGACGCTAAAACACCAGGATACACATTCTTTCAAGTGTGCATGAACCATTCTCTAGAACATATCACATATTAGGCCAGAAGTCTCGACAAACCCAAAATGATCAAAGTCATACCATGCGACTTTTCTGACCACAATGCTATGAAACTAGAAATCAACCAGAAAAAATATCTGGAAAGAACATAAACACAGGAGGTTAAAGAACATGCTATTAAACAATGAATGGGCCAACCAAGAAATCAAAGAAGAAATGAAAAATTACATGGCACAACTGAAAATGAAAATACAACAGTCCAAAATCTCTAGGATGCAATAAAAGCAGTTCTAAGAGGAAGTTTCCAGCAATACAGGCCTACCTCAAGAAGCAAGAAAAATGTCAAATAAACAACATAACCTTACACCTAAAGAAGCAAGAAAAGACTGAACAAAACCCCAAACCAGCAGAAGGAAGGAAATAATAAAGATTAAGGCAGAAATAAATGATATAGAAACTAAGAGAATAGTAGATCACTAAAACCAGGAGCTGGTTCTTTGAAAAAACCAACAAATGAACGAAATTGCAAATGAGAGAGGAGAAATAACAACCAACACCACAGAAATACAACCAACTATAAGAGACTACTACGAAAAATTACAAAATATTTTGAGAAATTGAACAACCTAGAATAAATAGAAAAATTCGTAAAATATAAACTACCAAAACTGAAGCAGGAAGAAATAGAAAATTTGAACAGACCAATTATTAGCAAGGACATTAAATCAATAATCAAAAAACATTAAAAAAAAAACAAAAGTCTAGGACCAGAGGGCTTGGACAAAGGAATTCTACCAAACATTTAAAGAAGAGTTGATACCTATGCTTCTCAAACTACTCCAAAAAATAGGAGAAAGGAAAACTTCCAAATTCATTCTATAAGGCCAACATTACCCTGACACCAAAAACAGATAAAGACACCACCAAAAAAGTTAACTACAGGCAAATATCTCTGATGAACCTAGATGCAAAAAACCTCAACAAAATACTAGCAAAATGAATCCAAAAATATTTTTTAAGAGTCATTCGAGATGATCAAGTGGAATTTATTCCCACATTGCAAGTGTGATTCAATATTCACAAATCAATCAACATGATATATCACATTAATAAGAGACAGGATAAAAATCATATGATCATTTCAATAGATGCAGAAAATGTATTTGACAAAGTACAACACCCATTCATGAAAAAAAAAACTGAGAGCTTTTCCCTTAAGGTCAGGAACAAGACAAGGATGTCCACTCTCACCACTTTTATCCAACATAGTACTGGATGTCCTAGCCACAACAATCAGACAAGGAAAATAAATAAAAGTCATCAAAATTAGTAACGAAGAAGTAAAACTGTCACTATTCTCAGATGGCTTGATACTATATGTAGAAAACTGAATATTCCATCAAAAAACTACTAGAACTGAAAAATTAATCCAGTGAAGTCTCAGGATACAAAATCAACCTACAGAAATCTGTTGCATTTCTACATACAGAAAAAGAAATTAAAAAAAACAATTCGACTTACAATTACAACAAATATAATAAAGTACTTAGGAATAAAGTTAACAAAGAGGTAAAAGACCTATACTCTGAAAACTATAAAACACTGATGAAGGAAACTGAAGAAGACGCAAAGAAATGGAAAGACATTCCATGCTCATGGATTGGAAGAACAAATATTGTTAAGATGTCCATACTACCCAAAGCAATCTAGAGATTTATTGCAATCCCTATCAAAATACCAATACCATTTTTCACAGAACTAGACCAAATGAATCCCAAAAGATCTGGAATAGCAAAAACAATCCTGGGTGGGGGGGAGGCAAAGCTGAGGGGATCGCAATTCCAGACTTCAAGTTATATCACAAAACTGTAAAAATCAAAGTAGAATGGTACTGGCACAAAAACAGATACATAGATCAATAGGACAGAATAGAAAATCCACAAATACACCCACAATTATGTGGTCAATTAAAGCTTCAATAAAGTAGGAAAGAATATCCAATGGGAAAAAGCAGTCTCTAACAAATGGTGACGGGAAAACGGGATAGCTATACGCCAAAAAAAAAAAAAAAAAAAAAGGAAAAAAGAAAGAGAGATAGAGAAAGAGAGAAAGGAAGGAAGGAAGAAACTGGACCACTTTTTTACACTATACACAAAAATAAATTCAAAATGGGTTAAAGACCTAAAACTGAGACCTGAAACCATAAAAACCTAGAAAAGAGAACAGGCAGTAATTGCTCTGTCATCAGCCATAGCAACATTTTTCTAGATATGTCTCCTGAGGCAAGAGAAATAGAAGCAAAAATAAACTATTGAGACTATATCAAAATAAAAAGTTTCTGCACAGGGAAGGAAACAATCAGCAAAGCTAAAAGGCAATCTACTGAATGGGAGAAGATATTTGCAACTGAAATACCTGATAAAGGATTAGCATCCAAAATACATTAAAAACTGACACAACTTAACATTCAAAAAACAAATAATCCAATTAAAAATGAGCAGAAGACATGAGCATACATTTCTCCAAAGAAGACTTCCAGATGGTCAACACACACATAAAAAGATGCTCAAAACCTCTCATCATTAAGGAAATGCAAATCAAAACTACAATGAAGTATCACCTCACACTTTTAAGAATGGATAAAATAAAAAACACAAGTAATAAATGTTGTTAAGGATGTGGAGAAAAAAAGAACTCTTATGCACTGTTGGTGGGAATATAAAGTGGTGCAGCCATGTGGAAAACAGTTTGGAGTTTCCTCAAACACTTAAAAATAGAACTATCCTATGATCCAGTAATCACACTACTGGGTATATAACAACAACAACAAAAATACAAAAACACTAATGCAAAGAGATACTGTCGCGGCCGGCGCGACAATCTCGAACCAGGGCTGAGGGTAAGGGAATGAGGAAAAGAAAGTAGAGAGACAAAGCATGGGGGCAGGAGGAACACAACGGATGATGTCCAGATTGCATTCAGCTTTATTTCAGAGTGCGCATGCTTATATAGTGTGAAAAACAAGTTCAAGGAAACAGCTTCACACGTAAGTCACGTAGCACACGCAGCACTTTTTCTCTAAGGACTGCTAAGATTAACAAAGGCAGATTTATGAGTTGCACATGCATATACCTCAGAGACATTACCACAAATCAGCGAGATAATTGGTTGCAAACTGTACAGCTTGTTTTTCAAAGGGGCATGACCAATCACAGACCAGCATGCCTCAAGGCCCCTTGCACGAGCCCATTCTCCAGCGCCCACTTTCCGCCCAATCAGGCAGGGGTCACGAGTCAGGGCACAAGCCCATTCTCTAGCGACCGCTTTCCGCCCATTCGGGCAGAGGTCATGAGTCCGAGCTTGGCAGGTCCCTTTAACAGCTAGCCTGCGGCTGTCCGCAAGATACACACATCCCTATGTTTATAGAATCATTATTTACAATAGGCAAATTGTGGAAGCATCCCAAGTGCCCATCAATAGATGACTGGATAGAGAAGAGATGGGATACACACACACATACACACACACACACACACACACACACACACACACAACACACACAATATCTAATATATTATTCAGCCATTAAAAAATGAAATATTGCCATTTGCAACAACATGGACGGAGCTAGAGATTATAATGCTAAGTGAAATAAGTCAGAGAAAGACAAATACCATAGGATTTCACTCATATGTGGAATATAAGAAACAAAACAAATGAGGAAAGGGAAAAAAAAAGAGAGAGAGAAAAACCAAGAAACAGACTCTTAACTATAGAAAACAAACTGATGATTACTAGAGGGGAGGTAGGCTGGGGGATGGTTGAAATAGGAGATGGGATTAAGGAGTGCACTGGTGATTTGATGAGCACAAGGTGATGTGTGGAAGTGTTGAATCACTATATTTTACAACCGAGACTAATATAACACTGTATGTTAACTATACTGGAATTAAAATAAAAACTTGATGAAAAAACTAGTTAAGTGTAAGCAAGCAGTTAGAACTGCATGTGAAGTGCAAGGAGTCAGTTACATACATATTATATGATTATATTTATTTAAAATGCCCATAATAGGCAAAAGAAAATAGATTAATGGTAGCCATGGGCTACAGGAGTAGAAAGAGGAGTAACAGTTAATTAAGCATACGGTTTCTTTTCACAATAATGGAAAGGTTCTAAAGTTACTGAATTATATGTTTAGGTGGGTGAATTTTATGAAATGTAAATTATATCATGCTAAAACTTTTAATGGAAAAAATTAAAAGTTTTTATAGCCTTCTGAAAATTTTGAACATAAATTTATTCCTCATTTGATGACAAAACTAATGCCTTCATTTTTATCATACATTAAGAAAGATAATTAAATTTTGTTTATTGTAGTATAATACTTTTAAAATTTTTATCAGGTGAAATATTTTAACTTTATTAAGTCAATATATTAGAAAATAAATATTTGGTTAAAGTGATTTTACTTTACTTTTACTTTACATTTACTTTCTTTTGTGTTATAAGTATTCATACCTTAAATGTGCTATGTATTTTCACTGACCTTTAGATTTTGAAATCAGAATATTTTTATCACATTTTGAGTATGCTAATACTTCCAATTTGCTTCAAAATTATAATTACTACTTACATACTATGTTAAATTTTGTAACAATTATTTTAAAATTATATTTAAAACAGTAAACTTTGATAAATAGATACTATTTTGACATAAGATATGTTCTTTTGAAAGACCTAAATTAAGAAATGTCATCATTTTTCCACAAGTAACTTTATCCTGTGCTCCTTATTGTGACTTTTCAGACATTAGACTATGACACTATTCTTCTTATAGTGAACTGATTTTCTATCACTGAACTACTCCTTCCAAGTTTTAACTGGTTCTTTGATATTTGATTCTAGACTATGCAACAAATTGCATGTTCTCTCAATCAATCTTCTCTTAACTTTTCTAAAGCAGTATCAATAAGTACTATAATCAACAAAACAAAGAGGCAACCCACAGAATGGGAGAAGATATTCGCAAATGACGCTAGACAAAGGACTGATATCCAAGATCTATAAAGAACTCCTCAAACTCAACACCCAAAAAACAGATAATTATGTCAAAAAATGGGCAGAAAACATGAACAGACACTTCTCCAAAGAAGACATACACATGGCTAACAGACACATGAAAAAATGTTCATCATCATTAGCCACCAGGGAAATTCAAATCAAAACCACATTGAGATACCACCTTACACCAGGTAGAATGGCCAAAATTAACAGAACAGGAAACAACAAGTGTTGAGGAGGATGTGGAGAAAGGGGAATCCTCTTACACTGTTGGTGAGAATGCAAGTTGGTGCAGCCACTTTGGAAAACAGTGTGGAGATTCCTCAAAAGTTTAAAAATTGAGCTACCCTATGACCCAGCAATCACACTACTGGGTATTTACCCCAAGTTACAGATGTAGTGAAAAAAAGGGCCATCTGTACCCCAAAGTTCATAGCAGCAATGGCCACAATCACCAAACTGTGGAAAGAGCCAAGATGCCCTCCAACATACGGATGGATAAAGAAGATATGGTCCATATATATGATGGAATATTACACAGCCATCAGAAAGGATGAATATCCAACTTTTGTATCAACATGGACGGGACTGGAGGAGATTATGCTGAGTGAAATAAGTCAAGCATAGAAAGTCAATGATAATATTATTTCACTTACTTGTAGAGCAAAAGGAATAAGATGGAGGACATTAGGAGAAGGAAAGGAAAAGTGAATTGGGAGAAATTGGAGGGAGAGACAAAGCATGAGAGACTGTGGACTCTGAGAAACAAACTGAGGGTTTTGGAGGGGAGGGGGTGGGTGAGCCTGGTGGTGGGTATTAAGGACGGCACGTACTGCATGGAGCACTGGGTGTGGTGCATAAACAATGAATCTTGGAACACTGAAAAAATAAAATAAAAAAATAAGTACTATAATCATTACATTATCTCTAAAGAAGAGTCTTAGGGTAAGTATAAGTATGATATATAATAGCTTGAAAATGTGAATGCCAAAATTAGCTACTGCAGCATCATCTGGCTTTGGTAGCTATATAGAGCACAGGACAACATCATGGAGCTCTATGCTTCTTTGTGCCTGTCTGATCACTGCTGAGAAATTATATTTGCTTCAGAGAGCAATATTTTAATAATAAGACTTGCTTTTAAATCACATCATGCTAAAAGTTACTAATTTCTCCTTTCCCATTATTACATAAGTATCTCTGAAGGCATAAGGCAAAATACAAAGGGTTTTTCTCAAACTTAAGGATTACTCCAGTAAAATTTTATCTATCAAAGGAAAAGAAGAAATGAAAAAAATATGTAATAAAATCGCAATTCACTCTTTGAAATAAATTGACGTCAACTTTCAAGTACTTGAATATATTTGGCTTTTCTTCATATGTTTAGCTTAAATGTTCAGCATTTTCTTCCACCAGAAAATGGATTTAACTCATAGTCAACTTTTGCAGTACCTCAATCCATCCAGACAGGGTTGCTTCCCTTTCTTATGGTTGGGGTGGAAACAATGTAAAGTATAAAAGTGAATGGTTGAGAAGCACTAATGTCTGTCAGGGTAAATCAGGGGGAAAAAAATACATAGTTTCAGGGAAAAATAAACACTGAAATACAAAGAAAAAGAAGTATCACTATTGAACTTAAAAGAAAAATAGAATGTCTATTTTCCAGAGAATGCTGAGGAAAATATCAAATAATTTCAGCTTCATGTTCATAATACAATATAAAAATATAT
The DNA here is from genome assembly GCA_028534135.1 of Potos flavus. Classification (NCBI taxonomy): domain Eukaryota; kingdom Metazoa; phylum Chordata; class Mammalia; order Carnivora; family Procyonidae; genus Potos; species Potos flavus. The sequence goes on along the minus strand of CM052883.1, from coordinate 21,172,252 downwards.
GGTTTTTATGAAATCATGCCAAGAAATTACAAAGAAAAAAAAATGTGATGACAGAGTCATGAAACCAACAGTTAGAAACAGGGTAATGACAACCAAAGTAGGCCAGTAAGTTACATTACACATTCAAATAAGTTTCAAAAAGACTAAAATTTACATGTAAAAAAGAAACTTTAATATAAATTATTTTAAATGTGAACTTGAAATAAGGAAAACATTTCTAGGTATAATTCTATGGAAAAAAGATTGGTATTTTCAAATAAATAAAAATGTAAACTTTTCCATCAACTGAAATGACATAAAAATCTGAAAAATAAACTATGAAAATACTTGAAATATTTATAGCAATAAGATTGAATATCCTTTATTTATCAAATCATCTTATAAACAAAAATTCCTGCATGCACAGATTATTCACATAAATTTAATAGCGGGTAGGATTTTAAGAGACTGTAATATTGAGACCTAAAAGTACTACTCTTTAGAGCCCAAATCCAGTTTTTACTTCTCGGTTACATGCTGTTTCATATTTTATCTTCTACTTTACTTGACCACAAAATAAATCAAATATTGACAATACTGCTTTTGTGTATTTACTGTCGATATGTATCTGTTCTTTCATTAGAATAATCCCTGGCTTTTTTCAACTAAGTGCAATTCATCCTTCTGCAAGATCTTTTCTTCGATTTGCATATGAAATAATACAAGAGGGGCAGTCAGAATTAATAGATACTAACCTATCTTCACAGTTTGTTATATATATTTAAATTTTATTATTCAGGGTCAAAATATATTACCATTTTTTATTTTACTTTCACTTACTTTTTCAGTTTTGCTTCCTTTTTCTGTCACTTACTTTATTCCTATACTACAATATTTTTCAGCACCGAAGCAGGATATTTAAAGATAGCACTTCAGTGATGTGATATGATACCAATCACTGCTCTGAAGAGTGGCAGATTAATATGGCTTTTTTTTTTCAATTTAGTCACATTAATTTTATATATATATATATAGTCACATTGTTTATTTTTATTATTATCATTATTTAAGATACTAACTGGTTTCTGTTCTTCATACACCCTTGATTAAACAAATCATAAAGGTCTCTTTTTGAGAATATTAGACAGCTTTGTGTGTAAGGAAAGTTTGTATGCATAAAAGACTAGAGTTATTTTGGTTTTATCATTTCACTGAAATCATGTTTCAAAAGTCTACTATTCTTTAATTCTTATTGTTCTACTGTAAATAAATAAGTTTTATAAAAAATGAAATGCTCACTACTGGAGAAATTTTTATTGTTTGATCATCTCAAATTTAACAGAATACCCATAAACAATCAGCTATTTGGCTGCATTTATATGTTTAATGATTTTAATCTTATCAAAGTTATTAGTTTCAAGATCTTCACAAGGCCTTTTTTTAAATTTGAGCTTTACAATATAATGATTCAATAATTCCATACATTACTCAGTGCTCATCATCATGATAAATGTGTTCTTAATTTCGATTTCATTCCACTTCCCCTCCAGAAACTACCAGTTTTTTCTCTGTATTTAAGACTCTGTTTTTCATTAATTTTGTTTTTCTCTTTAAAATTGTTTTGTCTCTTTAAATTATGAATTATTCTCATTTCGTTGTTAAAATTATAAGTAGAACATGCTGCTTCCTTAAAATAATATCGTGACCAATAAGCAGGTCTGGAAAATAGTCAAGATGTATACCTAGCATGACATCACATAGATCCTGTCTGCTGAATCTACTATACAAAATTAATTTATGCTCTGCTTCAATGGAAGTGGTCATTATGCTAAATTTTAGTTTGATGGTCAAGTATAAATATTATTTATATATAATATATACTTATATATAATGATATATATAACCATATATATACTTATATAAATGATATATATAACCATATATACCATTATATATATATGTACATATATATATATATATATATAAAACCAATCGTCTGAGTGATGAGTATAGGTTAAATGGAGCTCTCCTGATGAATTCTGCTTACTGTTAAATTTAGAACTGCAGTGGTTTCAGGATATGATGTCTATTTTTTTAGCGATCTTTCAAAGGAATTGAGAGATGGCAAAAAGTAAAGTAATAGCCAGAAATTGGACTACTGTATGGTTTAAGAAACAAATAAAGATGACTAAAATATTTTTAATAAAATATTATATAACTTCTGGTATTCTTACTAGTTTAATTGGGCTCTTTGTAATTTTTTAAAGGATTATAACCATCCGTTAATTTTCATTGTTTAATATATCAAGTAAGTTCAGATATATTTAAACTTATCTAGCAAAACTGGGACATTAACAGATAAATTAAGCTATAAACGTCTGCATATTTTAAAAAGTGAACAGTATTTTTTGATACATTCTTTGGAAAGTTTTCAAAGTATAAGCATTTTTTTCTTTCCTATTGGCAAAATGCTCACATTGAAACATTCTATTTTATCTCATATATACATTGCATTTGAATTCTGAGAAGGTGAAAGTTCACTTATTAGAGGTATGCATGACACATTAATTAAAAAAAGAGTACTAATCTGCACTTTCCAATTTAGAAACTCCAAGAAACTTCTGAGTAAGTCTTGATTACTGTACATATCAATTCAGCTCATTATACCTAAGAGACCCTGGGTTAAGAACTACCTATAGTAGTGAATAGCTTAGTGACAAGGGAAATTAAAATGCAGCTACTTAAAACTATATTTTTTGTCTTTCAAGAAAATGTAAAAGTCTATAGAAGGACAAAGTTTCAATTACAAGTTTCTAATTGTACTTAAAAGTGAACCTGATAATGACTCTTACCAAGTTACTGTGTATCCTGTCTTTTTTATCTATGCAGTTGCATATACAAAGCAATACGTAGAAAGTGTGTGGTTTTTAAACAATTTACACAAATGCTATCACTGTTTGCATTATTTTGTATTTTATCATTATTATATAATCAATACCTACACACACACACACACACACACACACAATGAACCTAAGCAGTTTAATGGAAATTTCCGAATAAGAGTAAGTTTAAAACCAGCTAACATGTTAAATCTGAATCCTTCCTAAACATTTATTTTTATTTATTTATTTTTTATTTTTAAAGATTTTATTTATTTGACAGAAAGAGAGCACAAAAGAGCACAAGCAAGGAGAGATGAGGGGGAGCAAGAAGCAGGCTCCTTGCTGAACAGGGAACCCATCATGGGGCCAGGATCCTGTGATCATGACCTAAGCCCAAGACAGACACTTAACCAACTGAGCCACACAGGCACCCCTTCTAAACATTTATATATATCACATATATTTAGATGACATATTTTGGTTCAGAGAAATAATCACATACTTAATAATTTAACATTAAGTCAATTAATAAGTATTTTATTTTTTAATATGTCGTATTATTTATCATTGTATGTTGTCAGATAAACTTTTATTAATGAGTTATTTGAATGGCCATTGTTTTCCCACAGGATAATGTTTAAATATAAAGTAATATTCTTGATTCTTATTTTCCTGCACTATGTAATACTACTCATGGTAATTATGTTCCTGCCTGTTCTATATACACACCTATCTCCCTTCCCTTAGAACTTATACTATAATTTATAGGATTTAAGTTTATTTTATGTACCATTATGGTACCCAGCAGGGATTATTTGGAATATTTTTATAGATTAATAAAAGCATGCATTCTTCATCAAGCCACCATCTGCTAGCTTGTCAATTTCATCTTACCTATGCACAATGAAGTACTACAGGGTTTATAAAATCTTCTCAACAGTAATGTCAATTTTGGCACAGAATAATTTTTTTTTTCCTTTCTCTCCTGTCTACCAAAGTTAGTAACAGTATCCCTCCTAGAGTCTTAAAAGAAACACACTCATGCATGAGCACAGATGCCACACCAACAAAACTTCCCCCTTCATGTGATCTCAAACTGTTGAAATTTCTTAACAGTTATTTATATAGGTCTTTAATATAGGTTAATTCTATATGGTCTCAAGTTTCATTAAGCAAATGTAGCTGCCCCTCTACTAACCTGAAAACCTATGTTATACAAATTTTTTGGTTTAACATGCCAAATATTTCTGTTAACAAATGTTTTATTTGACTACCAAAACAGTTTTAAATATGTGAGAATATCAACAAATGAGTTTAACATAGTTTATCAGGGTTTTTTGTATAAATCAGACTTATGGAATAATCATTAGCACATTGCAAAATAAACAAATTTGTTGAAAACAAAAATTTGTGTAGTTATATTTTGGAGAATATTTGTTGTTGATTTAGCACTGGCATTGTTTCTGCTTCATGTTTTTCTTTCCAACTCTCATTCCAAGAATGTTTAGGTTTTTATTTATTTTTTTCTTTTAGCATAATGACATTTCCTAAGTAAAATATTTTTGGGGAAAAATGATGTTAATTCTTTATGTCAAGGCAAATGTGCAATAACTATCCAATTTAGAGACAAAAAACAGAAAGCAAATCATGTAGAAAATATGTGTAGGTGATGCCGCTTTCGTAAACTGAATTATATTTACCCACTAACATTTTAGCAAATTCATGAAATTCATAATTGTGTTTTTTGGGATTTTTTAAAAGTAACTTTAGCTTTAAATTTTAAAACACTGGGATGCCTGGGTGGCTCAGTGGGTTAAAGCCTCTGCCTTTGGCTCAGGTCATGATCTCAGGGTCTAGGACCGAGCCCCGGATCGAGTCCCAGATGGAGCCTGGGATCTGGCTCTCTGCTCAGCAGGGAGCCTGCTTCCCCCTTTCTCTCTACCTGCCTCTCTGCCTACTTGTGATCTCTCTCTGTCAAATAAATTAATAAAATCTTAAAAAAAAAAATTTTAAAACACTGAACACACAGATTTTCCTCATTCAAGATTTACATAAAATTTAAAATCATATTAAAACTTTAAATTGCATTACGTATCTTTTTTCCAATGTATCTTTGGAGGCATTCTGGCAGAATATGTTTAGATCATAACTATTTTTATAGAAATAAAGTCTTTAACCAAAATATTTATTAAATTTATTAAAAAGTATGATATTATCTCCATGATGATGATGGATGATGGAAAGTAATGCTTAAAATCTGAAATAATCTTTATTTACCAAAAGATGTCTATAATTAAAACACAAAGCAATAAATAGCCATAGCCAAATGTACAGTTACTACATGAGATTCAAAAAAGGAGTGGTTTATGAAATAATTTGGTGATGCACTTGAGAATAAAATACTATTATTGTTTTAAAAAATTTCATCTTTTGAATTAATAGTGATGATAAAACAATCTATTAATTAATAAATTATTTAAATTCAATTTAGTTAACATATAGTATTATTAGTTTCAGGGGTAGAATTCAGTGATGCGTCAGTTGCATATAATACCCAGTGCTTATTATATCAAGTGTCCTCCTTAATGCCCATCACCCAGTTATCCCACCCCCCACCTCTTCTCCAGCAACCCTCGGTTTATTTCCTATAGTTAAGAGTTTTGGGGGGCACTTGGGGGCTCAGGAGGTTAAGTGTCTGTCTTCAGCTCAGGTCATGATCCCAGGGTCCTGGGATCTAGCCCCACATTGGTATCCCTGCTCATCGGGGAATCTGCTTCTCAGTCTGCCCCTCCCCCTGCTCGTGTTCTCTCTCGCTCTCTCTTTCTCTCTCAAATAGATAAAATATTTTTTAAAAAAAGAGTAAAGAAAATAATTTGTAAAGAAAATAATTCGGAGTAACATCTAAACTACTACATTTTTTACTGCAACAGATGATACTCTTTGTAAAGACATTCTTTTCAAACAATTCCTACTTATACATCATCGTATATCCATGATTAATCTCCTTTTACTACATATGCTTGTAAGATACTGCATGTGTGATATGCATTCTAAGAAAGTGCTGTAGTGTTTTGTTACTATGTTATTGTCACAATTATGCTCACTGCAAATGGGAGCCAGAGAGTAGATTACCTAGGATAAGAGGTGTAAGGCACACCAAGGAGACTAACTTTCAAACTGCCAACAAATTCCAAAGAAGCAGAGGGTGTAAAAAAAAAGCCCTGCTCATCAGAGGTCATATATAATATTAAACTGAGGGACCTTGGTTTAAAAATGGATAATAATCTATGTATAAAGGTGAGAGTCAAAGGAGTTGTTTCTCTTTTCCCCTTTCCCATTTTTTATTGAGGGACAGTGTGCAGTATAGTTATTATAATAAATATTATGGAATCATGAGTTTGGGATTAAAACCAACTTGGCTTTAACTCACATCTTTCTAATTATCAACTGCGTGATAATACTGCTCTGTTTTTCATTTTCCTTATCACAAAAATAGCACACTTTTTTTGTGCTGCAAATCAGATGCAAATCAATGTACATGAAACTACCTGGTGGAGAATGCATTAAGTCCACTGCTTCTGCAAGAGCTTCCTAAATTAATACTTTATAAAGGATAGTAAACATGCATTGGAATTTGTATCACAAAATGGTTCACCAGAATTTGATACTTTGTATCTACTCATTTTCTTGGATAATATACCTGAGTTATTATTTAAATGAAATTCTACTCTCTCTCCTTAGAGTAAGGTTGATAGAGTAAGAGTAAGTCTGGACTATGTGTACATCCTTGGTTATAAGCATAAGATATCTTACTTAATTTACCTAATATATAAGCTAAATGCTATTTTCATTCTGATTTTTCCAATGACGAAACAGATACCAGAGATGAAACAACACACCTAACTTCACACAGACAGTAACTGGTGAGACCAAATTTGAAGACAACTGAAACAGACATCTTTCTGACTTCAGCTAATAAGCATATACAGGTGAAACAGAAAATGTCCCTAAAATTATTGTGGAAGTACAAAATATCATGAGGAATTTTCCATACCATCCTACCAGAAAATTTTACTTCCTTTTGCCCTATCAAACTAATCCTTCAAATTTTGCTTTTATTTGCCAATTACAGTCATCCATTCTTATATTGCTACCTCAGTGATGGCCACATAAAAGACTTCAGGCCAAAAAAAATGATGTCAGCTACTAATGTTCCCCCAATTCAGAATAGATGGACTGCCATCTTTTCTGATTTCTTGTCTTTGCATTTACTAGAGACTTTGTTGCCTTGATATATGCTTCGTCAGCCTTCCCAATACTAACATTTAGTTAAATCTTTTTTCATGGTTAATTATCAATATACAACATGCCTTTCCCTTATATGTATAACACACAAGTCAAACTGGTTTGATGAACATAAAATGGAAAATAAAATATACTGTTCACTATAACCCATTCCATTTCTCAGAAATAATTGTTATTTTGTTTATGGTGATTACAACCATTCTCTCCATGGGTATTGCATATCTCTTCTTGCTAACAATTTAAAAATTAGGCATAAATTGTATGAAGTACTCTGAAGACACAACTGTCATCTGTTTCAAATGGCCATCTTCAATGACAGCCCAGCCTCTAATGTCAAAATCCTCTACGTAACACCAAGCTACAAAAGAACCAAATCTTTTCCTCCCACACTCTCTCCCAACATGCTGGTGATAGAAGAGATTTGGCTTGCTATGTAGAGTTTTAAGGAATGGTGTTTGAGAAACAAAGAAAGAGACCAATACCAATAGCTCAGAAATTAGTGTTAACATATACAAGAAAAAAGGAACTAGGAAGACAAAATATTAGAGAACAAGGTAAGATTAATGGTTAGACAAATGATTAGAATGCAAGTTCTCTTTTAGAGTTACAGGCATACCTTATTTTATTGTGTTTTGCTTTACTGCTCTTTCTAGATACTGCATTTTTTTTAAAGTGAAGGTTTGAGAAAACCCTGTATCAAGCCACTTTTCCAATAGCATTTGCTCACCTCATGTATTGATGTCATATTTTCATAATTTTCTCATATTTCAAACTTTTTCATTATTATTATATTTGGTCATCTGTGATCAGTGATTACAACTCACTGAAAGTTCAGATGATGGTTAGCATTTTTAGAAGCAAAGTATTTGTTTTAAAGATTTATTTATTTATTTTAGAGAGGGAGGAAGAGAGAGAAAGAGAGAGCAAGTGAGCATGGGGGGAGGGGCAGAGGAAGAGGGAGAGAGGAGTCTTAAGCAGACTCTGCAATGAGTGCTGAAATCTATGTGGGGCTCAATCTCAACCCTGAGATGACCACCTGAGCCAAAACCAAGAGTGAGCTCAACCAACTGTATCACCCAGACACCCCAGAAGTAAAGTACTTTTTAATTAAGACAATTATTAATTGCCTTTTTAGACAGAATTCTATTGCACACTTAATAGACAACAGTAGAGTATAAACCTAACTTTTATATGCATGGGAAACTAACAACTTAATTTGATATGCTTTATTGTGATATTCACTTTATTGCAGTGGTCTGCAGCAAAACCCACATATGACTATATAGACTGATTTTTTTTTCCTTCATTTACTTAAGGTCCCATAAATTAAAAAAAAAAAAAAAAAAAACAATTTAAATGGAGCACTGTCTAATCCCCCTTTTTGAGTTTGCTGATGTGGAACAACCATGAAATTAAAAAATAGGGAGAAGGCAGGAGGACAGACAGCTGAGCAGCATGGCTAGGTGAAAAACTACAGAGATCCTCCTGAGTTTCTCATTGAATTGAGTTTAATATGGTAGTGTTTTTCCTGTTTTTTTTTTCCTTAATAGACTACTGAAGGTAATGAAGGCAAGTAGATAAACAAGACAAATGGATACTATAAGCTGCTTTCCATGTTGTATAAGGTACTAAAATATCCTGTATGCAGATGACTGCTGTCTTCTGTTCTCCTTTCTATGGTAGTCTTAGTCTATTGCTTTGTTTTTTTGCCCTTCTGGCTCTCTCATACATGAGATGTAGAGAGCAAAAGGAAAAACAGTACACAGGTGGTCTGGACTCTTGATGAGAAAGCCTGATTTCTGATTATTACCTGTGTTTTAATCATCCATATTACCTTGTTCTCTCATATTTTTCTTGTGTCTTTAAATTGTTTTCCTACCAGTTGCTGAAATATTACAATTAGTGTTTGGCTGGTTTAACATGATTATAATCATTTGTTATTATTTACTTGACTTTTTCTTGCTTTTGATTGCTTTGCTGATTTTTGTAACTCCACATGTGTCTTAATTCCAACTTCTCAGTTCTCCCACAATCCAAGTTGTTGGATATCTTATATTTCTATCAAGAATTTCTCTTGTTTATTCTGATCACATATCTTGCTGTCAAAACTATGTTAATGTTCATAATCTAAGAGCTGACCAACCACAAAACCAAAAAAGAAGCATTAATGTGAGTTGAATATAATTTAATTACTGCTCCATATTGGTGACAAATGATTTAAATGATTTAACATGATTTACATTTTAAAGATTCTATTATGGAAATCTGTCGAATTAATCTATAGATTTAGTAATTTTCCAGTAACTGGGGAGTTAATGAACTGCCTGGTCACATGATAAACTGTAAAGCAGAGTCATTCAATAATTGAAAAAAGTTATTACAAAGCACAACATGCATGAATCACTTCCTTACAATGAGATCTGGAATGCAGCCTGTAGTTAAAGCCACATTCAAACTTACTTTTAAAATCATAAATTGCAGTTACATTAATATACAGCTTCTTAAACTATTTAGTAGTGACCTGATCAGGATAAATAAGTCATTTTCTGGAAACTAATATTATATTGTTCAGTGAACATTTTATAAACTTTATTGGATTATATGAAGTAATACCAACTTTTCACCCCTTAATATACTTATAATTAAAGTGATATATTCAAAATGTAACACATAATTTAATAAATATTTTATTTTGAATCCACCCATGTGCTAAGCACTATTCTAGGTACTCGCTGTGATAGAACGAAGGATAAAACATTGCCTTGTTCTCCAGGAAAAGGGCTTAGAGTCTTGCAAAAGATAAACACACATAAGTGACTACAATATAACAGGCCATGATAAATAGTGCAATAGATTCCAGTATAAGAAATGATGGGGTTTTTTTCACTAAAACAAAGAGCAAGCAAGGGAGGAAAATTTATTTCATTCTGACATGAGACCCAAATTGTGCCCAGGAACAAAAGAAACTGCAGACCTGTACTCCAGAAGTGCAACTCAGGGAATATCTAAGGAACATGGAATAGTTAGCATTCTGCTGAATGTAAGCAACTGAAAGTTAGTTGGGCTGGTCTGAGTTTAAAGAGAAATTTGTTGTAACATACTGGGCTTCTCATAGAACTCAACAATAGGAATCCTGATGATCTCAGAAAAGAGTTGAAGTCAGGAATTCATACGTCAACGGGTCTCTCATTCCCTCTATGGTTTCTGGTTGTCTTTGTGAGAATGCTCATTAATTTCCCTCTGTTTACAAAACCTAGAATCTCTTTTCTGTTTCACCTGGCCAAAGCTGGATATTGACAGTTTCTTGTTTTTATATGTAAGAGTTTCAGCTACATAAAAAATACTACACTTATTCTCTAGTTCTATTTTCCAACATTTCCAGGAAGGGACTGATTGGTACAATTTGGCTATCTAGGGTCCTGTGAACCGGAGAGGGGCTGTAAGTCTTTTTCCCTTAGCAATACACAAACAGCTACAATCAAGTAGGTAAAAAGAAGAGGAGCATTTTTTAGAATTGAATGCTTGAGGCAATCCTGTAAGTGTCCACTAGAAGATGGATAAATCTAGATAATAATTCTGCAATGGTTAGCTCAGATTTTTAATCAGGTGATTCCTCAGGAGTCAGTTATTATCATAAAGATTCATAATCTATGAATATTAATAACTAAAAATTTCACTACATTATGAGACTAAGTCTAATTTTCAGTGAAGAGACCTAGGAAAAATATATTAATACAACTGGACCCAAACCACTGAATAATTTTCAGAGCCATACTCCACTACTGAAGAGGAAACAGGGAACTTAGCAAAGTAACTGAAAAGAATTGTCCAAAATAAGGAAAGGGGCAAGTCCCTGATATTAAATTTTACCAATTTTATTCTGTTTATTGAACTCTTCTTTTTCTTCCTTTGCCCATTTCTTTTTGAGAAAAACAGAAGTGTATTTCAATTAAGAAGGTGGGCTCTGTAAATACAGGCTTCCTATGGTCCATATTTTCACATCCACAACTAGAAATAACTCTGGGGATGCCACTTAACCTCTCTAATCTTTAATTTTTCACCTATAATACTGAGAATAAATGAGGTCACTCATGAAAATCACTTGTCACAATGCCTAACACAAGTAGACACTCAATAAATACTAGCTGCTTCCAGCGTAATCTGGAGATTTCTATTTTGACCTATTTATTATTTTACACCCCCCACCCCCAACTCTGGATAGCAAATACATTCAAATACATCTGATATGCTTGTAATTCCCAAGTCAATATATGTAGTCTGTAATTCAAACTAGGTCTTTCTGTTAAAGCCTGCTGGATGTGTAGTGCAGATAGCAGGAGGAAGAACTGGTAATCCAACAGACAGGATTCCAGCCATTCATTAACTCACATTTTACTTGTGTAATTTCCTGTGTAATTCATTCAACATTCATTCACCCATCATTCATTTTACAAGTACTCATTTAGCAAATGTATCCACTTGCTACCTTAATAAATAACAGATACAATGCCACACAACACAGATATACCCAGCTTATATGGCATTTACACTTTTAATAAACAACAATATACAATCAGCATACAAATATTTAGAAGGATTTCTGTTGTCTCAACATTGGAACTAATAAAAACAGGACTTAGAATCTCAAATTGACATCATATTTTTAGTTCATATAGCTGCTAATGAACTACCAGTTGTTAGGGTACCCAGCTTCCCAGTAGTTAGGTGGGGAAAAAATGTCAGAAACAAACCATGTACCATCTATGTCTAAGAGAAGTACTAAAAGGAAAGAGGGGGTTTTCCTTATATTTCATCAAGTGGAAGTTCTGCTGGAAAAACACTCATATATATGACCTATGCTTACAATAAGAATTGACTGATACATAATTATTCAACTATGGAAACCATCTTTGTGCTGTGCCCAGTACAGAGTTTCATAAGAGCATTCTTGGGAGACTTTTCTCTTAGTCTAAGATTATGGAATACCAATCTTTTGATTTTCTTTCTCATGCAAGAGTGTAGAAGAGTAGGGTGCTTGACACGTATCCCATCAAGTTTATAGGATACACTTTATCATGGATTTTGTAGTCAACTCTGGTTATAGAGACATCTGTAAGAGGTTTTCTAGGGCCACCATTACCAGAAGGGTATGAAAAGATCATGCAGTGATGTGCCTTAAAAACAAAGAGGTTATGTCATTCCACCGTAGATCTCATGCTTCTTAAGAAAGCATGTCAGAAAACTTCATATTCCCTTCACTCCAATGAACAATCAAATAAATTAGCAGGGTTAGAGCCATGGGGAATATCCAGGCAGGGTGGACTGAGGTAGATCTATCAAAAGATAATGGCAGAAGCTGAGTTAAGAGCTGACTGAGACTTGGTTAGAGTAGTAGCAATGGGTATAGAGAGAAATTAATAAACTTGACATATATTTTAAAGCTGTCAGAATTTACGGGTGGGCTGGATGACCTACAGGGGAAACTCAAAGATGACTTCTCAGTTTTTGGCTTGAAGAGTGAGGAGATAGTAATGTTAATTTCAGAACAAGGAAATGGCAGATTAATAAAGCTGTGTGGAGAGAATCACTTTTTTGCCATTGAGGTCATTTTCAATTTTAGATGACAAGTAAAGATAAAAGAAGCAGTTAGGACAGCTTTGGAGTCCAGAGGCAAGTAGAGTGTTTGGACCTCGAAGGAGTTGGAATAATCCTCCCATTTAATGGGAGGGAAGACTAAGATCATAATTTCAGAGAAAGGCTGACTTTGGGATTTAGAGATAAGAACTTGAGAGAGTTTTCCCCAATACTTTTATTTTTTCAAGCAATCTGAGATGAAGACTTCAGCTGAGAGGAAAGAGGGATAGTGGTTGGATATTGAGGAAAGAGCTCAGGGTATAAAACAGTCTCAAGAGTGGAAAATGATTATACTGGAGAGATATATTAGATTTCTAGGCAGCATTAAGTTCCTATTTGAGGTCTGTGGTCATGAATTTTAAGTGAAACCAGTAAGGAACAAAATCAAACTTTGCCTTGGGTTTGAATCTGCTCTGTCAGGGCATTTTATTATTTTTTTTTATGCAGCCATAGGAAAGTGTGAGGCAAAAAAGCCTCTATTCAGATGAGAACCTACATAAATCTGAAGAGTTAATTTACAGATTAAGTGAGCAAATTCCCTACATATTTTATACTCAAATGAAGCAAATATATATCATTTTTTATAACATATGTTTACTAATTAATGGTCATCATAACCTCATGGTTAAAGGTTATATTCAGACACTACCGAACATGAATTCTGCACTTAAAATTCTGTTTTGAAAACATGAATTTCACACTTTAATTTCTTTGATTTAATATGGAAATATAAGTTAAAATTCTATTAGAGGAAGAGCCTCGAGAGGAATATAATCTTGTCAGCATAAGTATCCTGGTGCTATTATGAAATTGTTCTCAGCTAAAGATGAGAAGTTAAGGATGAAAAGATTAGAAAATGTTTACCTTTCAGTAATACTATAAATAAAGTGATCGTCAGAGTAGCCTAAACTTTTTTTTATTTGAATGTATTTAACTTAAGTTAAATGTGGTTAAGATGGTAATGAAGCTTCTCAGATTATCTCTCCTTCTATGATTTCAAATTAGAAAAGGCTAAAAGATTTTACCTGAGATTTGGAAGGCAAAGCTGAAGTATTGTCAATTATTCTACGAAAGTCATTATGTTCAATTATGGTGACAAACACAGATGTGACCCCAGCCATTCTCTATTTTACATTTAGCTTATCTTCCCAACTGCTGATCCTGTTGACCAATCGTGGCCTTACATCACCCCAAATGCTTGGCTGTGGAGCTACAGAGGTATTAGCTACACAGAGTCCCTTTTCTTCAACTTCTCTTTCATGTTTTCCTTGGGAAGATGAACATTTTTGTTGTTGTTGTTGTTGTTTTTATTTCTCCAAATTTCCTTGTTTTCACTTGTCAATCTTCCAGGCAGAATCTTCAGCGGCTCTGACTACAATCTTGTGATTTCTCCTCCAGACCTTCACTTTCTTGGCACTCCCCATTTTTGTGTAAGGCTTAATTCCTATATTAAATACCTTAATCCGGGGCGCCTGGGTGGCTCAGTTGGTTAAGCAGCTGCCTTCGGCTCAGGTCATGATCCCAGAGTCTTGGGATCGAGCCCCGCATCGGGCTCCCTGCTCGGTGGAGAGCCTGCTTCTTTCTCCCTCTCCCTCTGCCTGCCTCTCTGCCTACTTGTGCTCTCTCTCTATCTAATAAATAAAGAAAATCTTTAAAAACAAAAAAAAAACCCTTAATCCTGAAGTACTCATCATGAACCTAGTTTTCTCACTAAGCCAGAAACTTATGCTATTACTGATTACAGCATTTCTCTCATATTCAAGGTATATTTTCATTGTTACACACTAATGAAGATCTTAAATATTTACACAGGCCCCAAATTTTTATGCAAAGAAATTTCTGAATTGATGTCAACATCCCACAGAGGAAGACAAAGTGCTTTGTTTGGATGCAGCAGCTCTTACACTGGTTAAGATTTAGATTTGATTTCCAGGAAGAGACATAAAAAGATTTTTCTTCTGAGACCTATTTCAAATCAAGCAGTTATAGAATTTATGGCCATCAATATGCAGAATGCATTTATTTATCTGTATTTCAGATTGTGTTATCAGTTTTGAATGTTCTAAGAGGACACAAGCACCTGGTTATGGGTTTAATATCCTTTGAAGTGTTAGATGCTCAACATCATTCACCATCAGGGAAATACAAATCAAAACTACCATGAGGTATCACCTCACACCTGTCAGAATGGCTAAAATTAACAACACAGGAAACAACAGATTTTGGTGAGGACGTGAAAAAAGGGAATCCTCTCACACTGTTCATGGGAATGCTACATGGTGCAGCCACTCTGAAAAATAGTCTGGAGGTTCCTCAAAAAGTGGAAAATAGAACTACCCTATGACTCAGCAATTGCCCTACTAGGTATTTACCCAAAGGATACAAACCTACTGATTTGAATGGGTACACGCACTCCAATGTTTATAGCAGCATTATCAATAATAGCCAAATTATGGAAAGAGCCCAAATGTCAACTGACTGATCAATGAAGATGTGGTATAGCTATATACAATAGAATATTACTCAGCCATCAAAAAGAACAAGATCTTGCCATTTGCAATGACATAGATGGAACTAGAATGTATTATGGTAAGCAAAATAAGTCAGAGTAATACAAATACAATACAATTTCATTCATATGTGGAATTTAAGAAACAGAACAAATGAATATGAGGGGGAAAGAAAAAAAAGAGAGGGAAGCAAACCATTAGAGACTCTCAATGATAGAGAACAAGCTGAAGGTTGCTAGAGGGGAGTTACGTGGGGCTATGGGTTAAATGGATGATGGGTATTAAGGAGGGCACTTGTGATGAGCACTGGGTGTTCTACTCCTGAAACCAGTATTACACAATATGTTAAATAACTAGAATTTAAATAAAAACAAAAAATAAAAATAAAATATTAGGACAGACACAGGTTGGTAACCTTTGGATGACTGCTCTTTAAATGCTTAAATGCTTCTTAAAATCATTTAGAAGTGTTTCAAGGGCCCAAAATAAAATGACTCGAATGGCCATAGTTTGGATTATTACGTCTTGTCTTTGTGATTCTGGTTATATTGCTACCACCACTTGACTTATTTCTGTATTTTTCATTGCATAGGTTTTAACAATGGTTATGGGGGTTGCCTGAGTGGCTCAGTGGGTTAGGCCTCTGCCTTCGGCTCAAGTCATGATCTCAGGGTCCTGGGATCGAGCCCCGCATCGGGCTCTCTGCTCAGGAGGGAGCCTGCTTCCCCCACCTCTCTCTGCCTGCCTCTCTGTCTGCTTGTGATCTCTCTCTGTCAAATAAATTAATAAAATCTTAAAAAAAAAAAAAACAATGGTTATAGGTAACTGGGAATCAGATGGAGCTCAAACACTGTGAGATAGTTGATATTATTAATGAATACATAAAGAGTAAATTGAAGTTAAACAGTGAGTACTTTTCACATTTCTTTCTTTTGGAATCAGCTGGCAATGTTCTTTTTTGGGGGCTGGGTTAGTCCAGGAGGCCAAAAAAACTACTGAAACCCAATTTCAATAAATAAAAAAAAAAAAATGCTGAATGAAATGGGATTCTTAGAGGCAAACCTAGTATTGCATGAAAGATAAAATAAGATCAATATCTACTTGGGTACAATAGTTCTAGGGAATAGAACTTCAAGAACAATTTCTTGAATTGTTAGCAGGTTGGGAAAGGGAGCTTGACCCAAAAAAAATGAAGTAGAGAGATTTCAGAAAATTAATAAGGATGTCTTTCGTCTTTCTAAGGTGAATCCAGAGTATATAAAATTATTGATAGATGCCTAAAATCTGCAGATAGAAATCAATGTTCTTCATAATTGGGTAAACATAAGATGATGACTCAGGGTTTTATCAGGTGGTTATTCCAAATTTGCACATATTTGAAAGGGTATGTATGTATGGAAATATTATTTAAATCATTTAAGTAATATTGGGTTTTAAATTAAAGAGCTATTTTGAAGGGGAAAACAATACTCATCAAAGAGAAGGAAGATACTAAAAAGAAAATTTCAAAACAAGTCAATTAAAAAAAATAATAAAACCCACAGCAAGTATCATTCTCAATGGGGAAAAACTGAGAACTTTTCCCCTAAGATCAGGAACACAACAGGGATGTCCACTATCTCCACTGCTATTCAACACAGTACTAGAAGTCCTAGCCTCAGCAATCAGACAACAAAAAGAAATAAAAGGCTTCCAAATTGGCAAAGAAGTCAAACTCTCACTCTTTGCAGATGATATGCTACTTTACGTGGAAAACCCAAAAGACTCCACCCCAAGACTGCTAGAACTCATCTAAGAATTCAGTAAAGAGTCAGGATATAAAATCAATGCACAGAAATCAGTTGCATTTCTATACACCAATAGCAAGACAGAAGAAAGAGATATTAAGGAATCAATCCCATTTACAATTGCACCCAAAACCATAAGATACCTAGGAATAAACCTAACCAAAGAGGTAA
>CM052883.1:21098051-21154481 GCA_028534135.1 Potos flavus | reverse complement strand
GAAGGGGCACATGTACCCAAATGTTTATAGCAGCAATGTCCACAATAGCCAAACTAGGGAAAGAACCTAGATGTCCCTCAACAGATGAATGGATAAAGAAGATGTGGTATATATATACAGTGGAATACTATGCAGCCATCAAGAGAAATGAAATCTTGCCATTTGCAACGACGTGGATGGAACTAGAGGGTATTATCCTAAGTGAAATAAGTCAATCAGAGAAAGACAATTATCATATGATCTCTCTGATATGAAGAATTCGAGAGTCAGGATGGGGGTCATGGGTGGTGGGAGAGGGAAATGAAACAAGATGGGATCAGGAAGGAGACAAACCATAAGAGACTCCTAAACTCACAAAACAAACTGAGGGTGACCTCGGGTAGGGGCGGGTAGGGATAGGGTGGCTGGGTTATGGACATTGAGGAGGGTATGTGCTAGGTAAGTGCTGTGAAATGTGTAAGCCTGAGAATTCACAGACATGTTCCCTGGGACAAATAATACATTATGTGTTAATTATAAAAAAAAATTTAAAAATTAAAATAAATAAATAAATAAATAAAAATAAAAATAAAAATAAAAAAGCCATGGCCACACTAGATGGAATCTAGACCTGACGTTGATGTTAGACATATGAGAAGATCTGTACTGGGTGGTTTTTCTTACACTGGGAGGCAAAGAACAGGATTTCCTTAAAATGTGGATATTTTTTGTAGAACCATAATTTATTTACTTACTATAGGAGAGCACACATGTTGCACTATCTTAAGAAATGTGTTAGGAAAACAATTATCTGAACTTTAAAGCAAAAAAGAAAGGAGAAAGGAGAAAGGCACTTAACACACAAAGTGTTTTCTCTCTGCACTCAAAGAATAAAACTAAACCAATAGAGAAATGAGGAAAGAAAATGTTAAAACAACTGGATTATTTAATGAAATGAGGGACTCAGTGGGAGAAATAAACCTGAACCGCCTATCTCATTGTTCTATGTCAGTGGAATCAGTTTAGATTTGGTAATGAAAAGTGTTCAATTGTTCAATACTAGTAAATTAGTAAATTTTAGGAAGTAGTTCATGCCTATTTGGTGGCAATAATTATAAGCTACATGAGGAAGTATGAGAAGTCCCTGGTAGTAATTCAATTTTTTTTTTTCTTTTTAGTTTTTAGTTATTTTATTCTATTTTATTTTTTCAATTCATTTTTTTAATTTAAATTCAATTAACATATAGTGTATTATTAGTTTGAAGTAGTCTTATATGATACCCAGTACTCATTACATCATGAGTCCTCCTTATAATGTCCATCACCCAGTTACCCCATCCACCCCCTTCCAGCAACTTTGTTTCCTAGATTAAGAGTCTCTCGTGGTTTGTCTCCCTACCAGATTTCATCTTGTTTTATTTTTCCCTCTCTTCTCCTGTGATCCTCTGTTCGTTTCTTAAATTTCACATGAGTGAAATCATATAATAATTTTCTTTCTCTGATTGACTTATTTTGCTTATTAGCACAATACCCTCTAGGTTCCATCCATGCCGTTGCAAATGGCAAGATTTCATTTCCTTTTTGATGGCTGAGTAGTATTCCATTCATTCCATTCCATCCTCCAGTAGTATTCCATTCATTCCACTCCACATCTTCCCTATCCATTCATCTGTCTATGGACATCTGGGCCCTTTCCATAGTTTGGCTATTGTGGACATTTCTGCTATAAACATTGGGATGTTTGGAACATTTGGGATCCAAAGGTGCCCTTTGGATCATTTCATTTGTATCTTTGGGGTAAATACCTAGTAGTGCAATTGCTGGGTCATAGAGTAGCTCTATTTTTAACTTTTTGAGGAAACTCCATACGCACCAGCTTGCATTCCCACCAACAGGGTTCCCATTTCTCTGCAACCTTGCTGACATCTGTCATTTCCTGACTTGTTAATTTTAGTAATTTGTTTTTAAATGCTTTAAATGTTTTAGGAATAAAAAAAAAGAAAATCAGAGATAAACAGACAGTGGGAATACCTGATATTCCCGATCACATGAAAACTTTTTTAAAAAGTTTGTAATAAGAGCTTGGAATTAAGATGATCAAACTTTTTAATTCATTCATACTCCTGTTATTTATCATTTTCCCCTTAGTCTCTTAATCCATTCCCATTTACATTATAGGAATCCACTCTTGTTATTGTAACAATTTAAAAACTTTTTGGTTATATGGGTTTTTACAAAATACCCTTATAATGGGTAAATTAGTATGAACTGCTTTGGGGGGGGCAGAAAAAAAGAATGAAAAAAGAATTTCAGCAAGTCTAACTCAGAGTACTTGCTCTTAAATCTTAATATTTTAGCCAAATAATTTTTGAAATATGTATTTATAATTTAATTTTAACCTTATGACTAGAGGTTTTTTTTTAAAGATTTTATTTATTCATGACAGAGAGAGTTAGTGAGAGAGGGAACACAAGCATGGAGGAGCTGGAGAGGGAGAAGCAGGCTGTCTGCAGAGCAGGGAGCCCGATGCAGGGCTCGATCCCAGGACACTGGGATCATGGCCTGAGCTGAAGGCAGATGCCCAACGACTGAGCCACCCGGGCACCCCATGACTTGAGTTTTGAATAAAGTAAAATATTGGACTATTCTATAAAATTGTGCATACACTTTGCAATATTCTAGCAACATGTACCAAAAACATCAATTCTTGTATTATTTTTTTATTTCATTGGTTCATTCATTACAGAGTATCCCCCAACATTGCTATGGAATGTGATTCCTATGTGTGCAGTACATGCTGCACTGTAGAATGCTATTCCTTGAAGTCAATTTACCAAGATGTGTTGAAAAATATCCATGAAAAAATTGCATTATGCTATCTTGTTATACTTATCATCTTTCACTCAACATTGGTTTTTTTTAATTTTATCAATTTTTGCATACATATATTTATTTTTTGACCTCTACAGGGTAATACATTATATACAGATAGTATCCTTTACCTATGACGATCATTTTGATATAGATGGAAGTTGTCTCCAACAATTTTCTAATACTTAAAAATGTAAAATATAAGTTACAACTCTATTCAATGAGAAGGCTTGAGAGATATATAATGTTGACATGATGATTCTGGTGCTATTATAACATTTTTCTTCTCATCAAGTTATTTTTCTTCAAAAGAGAGAAATGGGGACTGGGGCCCATGTCATCAGGCCAGACTTGGAATGCCCCATCCAGATGGCGCTGGCAGCATCAGTTGTCCCAGGCATCAACATAGGGCTTGGAAATTTTTGAAGAAAGCACTCCAAAGCCTGAGTCTCTGAGGCTGGGATCTGGGCAGGAAGACCTTTCCTCAGGCCCTAAGGTCAATTCTCCTCAGGAGGACCTCCTCTGATATCTATTACTAGTACACACTCCTTTAACAAGGTCCCTTATGATTTTTCTTTGTAATAGTTTCTTCAGTTGCAATTACATATTTTTACTGTAATTATTAAATTAAGGGCTTTCTGTGCTAATAGACTGTAAGTTTTATGGTGGCACAACGTGTATTCTGTTTTTTCTTTACCGTCTAGCTTAGACTACACTATTTTGCAGAAACAAATAATTTAAAGTCTCATTAGCTTACAAGAATAAATATTCATTCCTTAATCATGTTAATGTCCCTTGCAGGCCAATTTTGGGTTTGTTCCAAGTCTTCTTCATTGCTGAACCCAAGCTAAAGATGCAGCCTTTGTCTGATTATCTAAACTCATGACAAATGGAACCATAGAAATAACAGAATTTCATGATGACTCTTAAGGCTCTTGCTCAGAAGTGGCACATGTCATCCATAGTCACATTTCACTGGAGTTCAGGGGAAAGTATAATCCTCATACAAAGACAGGCCTGATGCAGAGCAAAAGCAAATCTTTGATGATACCATCCAAGAGAAACTTTCCCCTTATTCAAGATACCATTTAGTCGTGATATCAGACTCAAAGTTCAGAATAATGTAATGGTCTCTACATAAAATCTGAATGTGGTAGTCCTCTTCTTTGTCTTTTTCCTCTTCTTCTTTTACTAGGATTTGCACTGAGAGCCAATGAATACGTTTTTTCTTGATCCAGAATACACGCACACACACACACTACACACACACACACACACAGAGTAAAATGTTAACCATTTCTCATTCTCTTCTCTACTCCGTGTGTGTGTGTGTGTGTGTGTGTGTGTGTGTGTATCACACATAAAATAGTAGAATAGGGATAAGACAGCCATAATAAATATTACCATTCAGAAAGGCACATAACAGTTACTCTTCCTTAGCATCCTGAAATTCCTGAAATCCTACTTAGTAGAAGTTGCAAAGGGAGCCTCCACTGAAGGTTGGGAATGTTTCTTAATTAGCTCCCAATTTGTGACTATAGGCAGTTTTCCAATTAATTGTTCTCCTTGGCCCTTTGCTCCACCATTGTTTTTATTACATGTGTTTTGTTTTGTTTACCATCATATAAATTTAGGCCCCAGTATGATGTTCGCTTTGTAATCATTGTGCAATAAATGCAAATTAAATAAGTAAACATTTCACCAAAAAAGGGTTGGGGGGCGAAGAAGAGCATGAAGTGATTTATAATGTAGAACAGATTAAACCATTATAGAAACTCAGATAATAGTGAGAAACTGAAATAATCAATTAATATTGTTATTTCAGGGAAACCTGGAAAGGTGGGATTTGATATGGGGAGGATGGCATTTCCAAAGAATTGAAAAGATGAGTAAAGCCATCAATGAACATGGTATGTATGAGGGAAGTTTGATGAAGATTTTTAGGGAAAGCAATGTACCTTTTTATAAAATAAGTATAGCTTATAATAGTTGATATACATTTTTAAATCATAAATGAAAAACTATATTTAAAATATTTCTAAAAAGCCTACTGAAATATTCTTTATCTAATGAATATGATTTTTGATGTAAGATAACTGAAACTAAGGTTGCTCATGTTTCCCTTAGAATATTTGTTCTTATATTGAACACACAAAAGGATCTTCCTATTAAAAATGACACTGACAGCAATAAATTTAAAAACAAAGTGTTCTGGCTCTACTCCGCTCACTATGATTGATGATCATGTACTTAAAGTGTCTATCCAAAGCATTTTAATGATTAAGTTTCCTAAAATCACAAAATAATGCCACTGGAAGCTTAAAGGATTGATAAAAAAAAAAGTCTAGGAGGGAAATAATGGAATATCTTTTCATGACTACATTGACCCTCTTGGTTTCTGCTCAATTCTTCTTTAGCATTTCTGATATTTTTGTCTACACACCTAAATTAAACAGCTGTCTATAAACCAAATTCATTCCCACATGAGGGAAAAATTGTTGAATTTACCATATGCTAGTTTGTACATAAGCTTTTAAAGTTAAATCTTGATGCCTCTCCTGTGAACAGTAATTAAGCAGACATGATGAAGCAACTTCAAGTATTTAACTGAATTATTTGCATGCTCTCATGTCTGTTCACGTATTTCCTTTATCTCATTCAACATTCAACAAACATTTTAGGTACCTGCTTTGAGTAATTCATTCAGCTGGATGCTGTGTTTTTATTGAAGGTATTAAAATGGAATAAAATTCATATATGCTGTGCTCTGCCTCTGCTATGCAGTAGATGTGAGACCTTATTCAAGTTGCTTAACGCTTTCTGTGCCTCAGTTTCCTCACTTTGTAATACAGGGATGTTAACAAACCTATCTCTCAGGGGTGTTATTAGGAAAAATGAATAAATGAATGTTCTCATGGAATAGCACCCAAATGCTAGCTTTTATTAATATTGTTAGAAAATTACAATGCAGTATGATTAATTGATTTAATACCAGTAGATATCAACCTCTATGGGACTGTGAAGGAGAGCTTAACTCTTTTTTCAAATGAGGTTTCCTAGGAAAAGTAATTTTTGAGCTGACTATTGAAAAAGGAATGAGAATTAACCTGATTGGTAGAGCAGAAGAAGGGCAGTCCAGAAAGTGAACAGTGTACACTACTGAATAGATATGCAAAAGCATAGCACATTTTGAAAATACAAGTCGTTGTGCATAGCTGGAACCAGTTTCAGAAGGAAAGTTTCTGTAAATGGTGCTAGAAAATATTTCTTGGGGCCAGGTCAGAAAGAACTACCTCAGGTTAAGATTTTTAACCACAGCTTTTATTATTTTACCTCTAAATGTGCAAGGGTATATCACTTTTGTAGAAAAATAATCTATGGTGTTGTAGAAAGTAGGTAACAAGGGTAAAAATACTAAGATAATCATTTAGGATGTTATTATAAGACTTGGTAAGACTTATGTGGCCTTATAATAACGTGAAAAAAATTATTGGTAGGAAAGGAAGATATATGAGACATATTTCAGAAATAGGATCAGTGGCAGAAGTAGATAGGACAAAAAATGACTTATATCATCAAAAAGCGGAAGATCAGATTTATATTTTATTTATTTATTTGTTTGTTTGTTCGTTTATTTTTACCACTTCAGAGCAACCAAAGAAGTGAGAAGGATGTGAAAAGAATTGCATCATAGAAACCATGGAAAGCAGAGTGTGTCCAGAGGAGAGAGTCATGAGCTATGCTACGTTCTACTGAGTGTTAAAGAAAGAACAAATTAAAATTGGTCTGTAGATTTTTTAGGTGTGATAGCATTAATAACCTTTGTTAGAGCATTCCAATGAGATGATCATAACTCAAATAATATTTTATTTCATTTAAGTATTAATGAGAAGTGGTAGTGGACAATGTGACTACAGATAACATTACAAAATAAAAACACAGTAGCAACTTAGAACAAGAAGTAGTATTTTCCAGAGAGAAACTGAGGCACATGAATATTTAAATGAAATAGCAAACCTATATATAAAATAAATGTCAGGAAAGAATAGAGGATCATAAATGGAGTGGGACCCCTGAGGCCATAAAGAGAAATGGGTTCAAAACACTGAAGAAGGAACTGCCACTTCCACTGAAGAAAGTAAAAAAGCAACAAGGATGGGAAGGACTATACCTACACATAGAGGTGTGTGTAGATCAAAGAAAGTAATTAGATCTCTATGTCTTTATTTTTTTTCTTTAAATATGAAGAAAAAGTAATTATCAGAAAGTTACAGAGGCAGAACAGTGGTACAAGGAAGGGTTCAGAACTTTAAAATGTGAGAATGTTTGGAAATATTTTAATATGAGTTAACCCAATACATTAATCAGAAAAACAAAACAAAACAAAACAAACAAACAAAAAAAAAAATGTAACCAGTCAGCATTTAAAATTCCAGAGATTCCTCAAAACCATAAAATGGAACTGAATTCAGAGTTTGTATGTTGATTGCTCATTTTTTTTTCTGGGCAGGGTTTCATTGGATCGGGTAGTGTGCAGAAGAGTAAACTGAATGTGCATTGCACTGATCAACAAGAATTTTTAGGGATTAGGTGTCAATAAAGGATAAGAAGTTGAGGATCTTTTCAACAATACATGAGGTCTTAGCCTTGGAAAGAAAGTGATGGCAAGACGGGGAACAGATAGGATGGCATAAAAATAATTTGGTTACAAGATTAAAGATCTCAGTGAGAACAAGGATCAGCTTGTCATCATAAAGAAAATCAAATATGAGTTGAGAAGGTGAAATATCTGTGCTGACATTTTCCGAAAAGAATGAGTTTGAGATGACCAGACCCATCAAAATATCCATAGAATTCATTGCCATAATGGTGTAAAGGAAGCCATTGACAGAAAATGGTAAATTAACTCTATTTGCAGTCTTCATGTTTAATCTAGTTTTACCTCTTTTGGTATCAGCTCACATGACCTACTCTTTTTTTTTTTTACTTTTTTTTTTTTTTAAGATTTTATTTATTTATTTGACAGAGAGAGAGAGCACAAGAAGGGAGGAGAGGCAGAGTGAGAGGGAGAAGCAGGCTCCCCACCACTAAGCCCAGAGCCTGAGCCAAAGGCAGACAATTAACCTACTGAGCCACCCAGGCACCCCATGACCTACTCTTTTAAAATCTTCCCAGAACCATAACAAAGATAAGTAATATAATCTAACTTCAAAATTGGAATCAATTTAGAATAATGAGCATATAAAACATGATTCCTCAATATATTATTCATACTTAGCAAGTCAGTCACTTCTTTTATTCTCAATTTTTTAGTTTTAAAATTATGGTAATAAATGTTTTATCAAATTCAGTTATTTTAAAAGTAAAGTTATATCACATGTCAAAACACTAAGTATCCTATATCAATGTTTCCAAATACTAGGTATGAATTTACTTATCTTCATCAGCAACAGCATATTCAAAGTTGGATTATCCATACAAAATAAACACAGATGTTCAAAATTAAGACTGAGTCTAATCAGCTTTGATTGATCTCTTCTCCACCTAGGACCTATGAATTTACTGAAAATTGTTAACAGATTATCATGGGACAAAACTTGAATTGCTTCCTTTTAAAATCTGTCTGCATACTAATGGATGCTTGTTTTTTCTTATAAAAAGCTATACCAAATGTATGTAAAATTTTATTCTTCCTAGCAAATAACGATTGTTATTGGTCTTGTTTTCAATAATAAGAGTGAAAAGTGTTAATTATCAGAATTTAAAACTGTTTGGGATTATGTTTGGCTGTATGTAATAGAAATGTAACCTCTCTCCCCAACCCAGTGACTCTTCACATAAAGAAACATGTAAAGGCAAGCAGCCCAGAGCTGTAGCAAAGGTTCCATGGTATTAGCAATGTCCCTGGGCTCCTTCTTTCCACTTTACCATATTTAGTAAATTACTTTTATTTTCACAATCATCTTGGGGTTGCAAGATAGTGCTCTACCTATGGTTTCGTGTTTGCAATGCCAGAATAAATACAGAAATAAATAAGTAACAAAGGGAAATAAGTGATGCTTGTATCAAGTAAGCAAAATTTCCCAGATGTCACCAGCAGAAAATTCATTGGAAATAACTGTATTTCATGACAGGACTATATTGCAAAGGATTCTGAGGAATGTGGTTTTTTGATTGGTCACTATATTACCTTTTATAAAATAGGGACATAGAATAGATATTGAGCAGGCAACCAATAGACCACTGGGTTCAGCCACAACGAATGTGCAGGCATTCTATGATGAAAGAAAGAAAGAAAGAGAAAGAAAGAAAGAAAGAAAGAAAGAAAGAAAGAAAGAAAGAAAGGAAGGAAGGAAGGAAGGAAGGAAGGAAGGAAGGAAGAAGAAAGAAGAAAGAAAGAAAGAAAGAAAGAAAGAAAGAAAGAAAGAAAGAAAGAAAGAAAGAAAGAAAGAAGAAAGAAAGAAAGAAAGAAAGAAAGAAAGAAGAATAGAGAGAAAAGAAAGGACAGACAGAAAGAAAGATGAAAGGAAAGGAAGAAAAGAAAGAAGGAAGGAAGGAAGGAAGGAAGGAAACGAAAGAGAAAGAAAGAAAGGAAAAGAAAAGAAGAAAGAAAGAAAAAGAGAAAGAGAGAAAGGAATGGAAAGGAAAAGAAAAGAAAAGAAAAGAAAGTTAAAGAAAAGAAAAGAAAAGGCACATGAAATATTCTGCATAATCAGAGAGTTACAAATCCACTTAAAATTTTTATGATTATCCAGTGATTCTTTTTATTTTTTTAAGATTTATTTATTTTATATAGAGAGAGCACAAGTGAGAGGAGCAGAGGGGGAAGGAGAGAGAATCCCAAGCAGACACCCCACTTAGCGCGGAGCTCAATTCGGGGATCGATCTCACGACCCTGAGACCACAACCTTAACCTACTGCACTACTCAGGTACCCCTATCCAGTGATCCTTAATATCAAATAGTAGTTAGGTATATGCGTATTAATGTACTATTTAATATTATATTTAGAACAAATTATTTTTTTTCTAAAATAAAATTCAGATTTATATGCTTATCATATTTGAAACTTCTAATTTAAGGCTCAGAATTTCTGCAAATACTGTTACCTTATATTGTCTGCCTTTAAATAGAAGTTTTAGTCTGTGGATGCAAACACTTTTGATGATAAACTGTACAAAATGAATGTTCCTTTTGTCAGTGAAATATTTCAGAGATATGCATAGTAATGGATATCAAAGTGACTGCTGTTAACTGACCTGAGAAAAATGTTGTAGTCAACCACCGTCAGGTCCTTTTAGAAGATACTGGTGGTTTCTGACTACTAGGTACAGAAGATGAGAGATATATACACAACTTCCCAATATTGCTAACATGGAACATGCTACAGTGAAAGTAAGCCTCAGACTGGATTCTGATAAACATAGAAATATTTGTTACCAAGCATGTACAAAAATAATTATGTAACTTATTCCATAACATCGATACTTGTTCTCTTTTAGGCACTCATAAATGTATTCAAACTTGCAGTTCACTCTAAGGTAGATAAAATGATAAACTGATGGCAGGATCAGCCAGCCTTCTACTTGGATCAAGAATTAAGAGTTTTTGGTTAAGAACAAGATGGAGAGATTGCGAGAAGGAAATACTGAGAGAGAGAGAAAATGAATGTATGTTACTGTGGTATATGTACTATACCATCTTCCTAGATAGCTATATATCATAACCATCACTTATTTCCCCCAAATAAAACATTTTTAATGTTTATCATTTTAATTATGAGCCTTCTCCTTCATAATAGTAATGTGTAATAAGCTTATATAGGAGCTCTAAAGTGTGAATTCCTGATTAAGGGATTTTAAATGCCAATTAACCACCTCTCAATTGTATATCCCTAATTACGGTCCTACAAATATTATCTAACCATCCCAAGGGTGTATATTAATATTAGTTCTCTCTCTCTCTCTCTCACATTCATACACACAGACACACACACACCAGTCTAAATACTAAGGTATCTTAAATTTCAGACATAACCATTGAGCTATATTGGTCACAAAGCTAATGTGACCATTGTGCTGCCAATAACAAGAGTTTGGACACAGGACATAGGCAATACTCACAGGGCTCTCTAGCACCCACTGAAGGCCATGGCAGGCCATGTGAGCACCAGAATGTCTGAGCATGAGAGCAAGAACACATTAAAAATGGCCAACCTAGGGAAGGGCTGAGGCTAGCCAGTTTGCCTAAGGTCAGTCAGCATCCCAAGTCTCACTGTAGCTCTGAGAACCTTGTCACCTTTTGGGTCTTGGACTTTCACGACTTTTTTTTTCTTTAGTTTATGGTCTAAAGTGCCATGAATTGGCCATCAGATGCCTCCCTAATCCTCTTCCAA
This sequence comes from Potos flavus, assembly GCA_028534135.1. Classification (NCBI taxonomy): domain Eukaryota; kingdom Metazoa; phylum Chordata; class Mammalia; order Carnivora; family Procyonidae; genus Potos; species Potos flavus. Next base: position 21,143,237 of record CM052883.1, on the reverse strand, counting down.
GTTTCATGTGATTTATCAGATATGTTTTATAATTCGTGGTTTTAGCTTGTGGACATTTTCATGTTTCAAGTGATTTCTGAGATTTTAATGTGCCATTGTATTCTGCAAAAAATATTTGACAGTATAACAAAACATGTTTGTTGAAAAAATTACTGACTTTCGCATTTTGGATTGTAGAGTCAATATAATTACTTTATATTCGTACCTGAAGTGTTAAAATATTCCCATTTGGAATTCACTATAGCAGTAAATTTGAACTTGGCAGTACTGGTATTTAAATATAACACAAACTATGAAAAAAAAACAAGCAATGTAAAGACTTTACATGAATATTTCAGTTGTTTTACCATATGTGTCCCCAATAAAAATATAATAGTTGCTTAGACAATTACTGATGGTATGCCATAAACTGACACTATAAAAACTATTTTCAGTCAGTTAAAAGCTTGCTGTGCATTGCATTGTAATTTTCACTGACAATGAGAAATCAACATATTTTATAATAATTACTTACCCCATTAAAATTTCAAATGGAAACATTTAGCATACTTAAATCTGATTGTTCAGCTATCATCCACAAAGAGCTGACATTAGGGTTAAGATATTAAAAACAAATCCCCAAAATACCTAACTTCTTTTAATATACAGAATATGTTGTAAATCTCAGAATGATAATAATGTTACTTTATATTTTACAGTATATATTATATTGTTTAGTTGTTAAAATAGTTGCTTGGACCAAAACTACAGAAGCAAGCACATTATTTTTTTATGTTACTCAAATATCACTTACTCCTCACTAGCAGTTGGGCAGCTCTTGTTTGAAGATTATTGACTGTTCTCATTGAAGCCTTATTACTAACCTGGTTAGTTGACGATTTGAAGTTAATAGCAACTGCTACTTAACTGATTGAAGGTGACAGCTGAGATGTTTAGGAGCTTTATTTTGTAATTATTTCTTTATTTTGGGACTTTTGGCTATTGCCTTAGAATACACACTTCATCAGGATATCTAGAAGGGGACTATTCAAGTTACCACAAGCTCTAACAATTGGTTCCAGGTACAACCCGAGGTCTCTCCTGGTATGTCTTTCTAGTTAATAGTTCAACACTTTCTTGCTCTCAGATGGTTTGTTTCCCAGAGTCCAGAATCTCCCCATTGTAATTTGACTTCAAAAGTGTGTCCTTGGAGCCTGGGTGGCTCAGTCGGTTAAGCGTCTGCCTTGGGCTCAGGTCATGATCCCAGGATTCCGGGATGGAGCCCCACATTGGGCTCTCTGCTCAGTGGGGAGTCTGCTTCTCCCCATCCCTCTGTGTGCCCTCTCTCTCTTTCAAATAAGTAAATAAATAAATCTTAAAAAAATAATAAAGTGTGCCTTCTGCATGTATCTGCCTGAAATCTTTTTTCTATCCGAGCACTACTGTTTTTCCAGTTAATTTAAAAGAGGCTCCTTAGCTCTCCAAGTGCTAAGTCTCTTGATAAAATAGGCACTGAGGTAAGTATGAAGGAGGCATTCTACTTAACGCTTCAGTTTTAATCATTTTTAATTGCTAGAGACACATCCACATATCCCTTCAATATGTTTCTTAAACTCTGTGTATTCCAAGATGCCTGGTGAGCTTGTTAGAAAGGCAGATAATCGGGCCCCACCCCAAACTTACTGAATCCAAATCTGCATTTTAACCAGATCCCCAGGTGATTTATATACACATTAGCATTCGAAAATCAAACTTTATTTTTATTTATCTACAGAATCAGAGAATACTTGAATCAAACTTGAGCATGTATCATGATTTTTCATATGTTTAACACTACATGTATATAGTATTCCTTTTCCAAATGACACTTTGTTATGGAATACTCAATTTTCACTAGTTCTTTTGAGTTCTGAGACAATGATTATGGTATATAAAATCTAAGGAAGAGTGTTTATCACTGTAATAAAATAAAATATTTCAATAAATTCTATTGCCACATTGAATATATATAATTTCTTGGTGCTGAATCATAATTAGATATGTCTTTTTCAGACACGATTATAAATGATGTTAAGAGGGCTTTTTCTATGGAGGTAAGGATATTCAAATATCTGTTTTGGGGGCACCTGAGTGGCTCTGTTGGTTAAATGCCTGTCTTCGGCTTAGGTAATGATCCCAGGGTCCTGGGATCCAGCCCTGCATCTGGGGCTTGCTGCTCAGTGGGGCACCCTGCTTCTCCCTCTCCCTCTACCTGCTGCTCCCCCTGTTTGTGCTCTCTCTGTCAAATAAATAAAATCTTTAAAAAAATTCCAATATAATTTAAAAACAACAAAACAAACAAAAAAGCAAAAAATCTGTTTTGATCTGGGCTATGGAATCAGGTGTCTTGAGAAGGAATTCACTCATTCACTTGCTATTTTGCCACTCTCCTATTCCACTCCTTCACTCTGCTGTTACATGAAACAGAGGTACCACAACTACTCCCATTTCATTTTCTATTTTTTTGCCAAGTTTATTTATATAGATTATTAGAATAAACCAAGTTATATAACTAAAGAAAGGACACATTTAACCATGTTTCACCAAATGTGTTAAAAACTGTACAGGGATCATGGAAGGAGCAGAGGAAATTAGCTAGAGAATGAAGGCGGAAATTTTAGCTTGGGCACTTAGCTGTGTGATACTGGACAAAACCCCCTGAAGTTTCTGAGCCAGATTCTCTACATTTGAAAATGGTGAATAGTAATAACTGCCATGCAAGATTGCTCTCAAGAACTCAATCTGATTATGTAGTTGGGAAATAAGGTTATATATAATTGTAGACAGTGGGAACAGAGCAATTTTTTTATCCCATGCTTAGTGCTAACAGTTTGGGAAGAGATTTGATTTAAATAAATTTACTTAAAGAGGATATAAATTGTGATTAAATTTTTATCTCAGTGACAGAATTTGGCACTGGGGTCAGAAGACTTTGTCCATAGGATTGCAGTGTAGGATACTAGTTGTGGGAACTTGTCTAAGTTTCTTCATTCACCAAAGTCAAAATTTCATCATTTATAAAAAGTGGATATGAAGAGGATTTACTTTATAGAGTTTTTCTTTGGATTAAATAATAATGTATGTAAAGCAAGCACATAACTAGTAACTGTTAGTGTCTTATATATAGCAATGTTAGCTAACAATAAGAAATGTATGTGAAAGTAATTTTGGGATATTTGTTCATTAAAAGAGGCTTACCTATGAAATGAGAGAAGTTTAATATGTAATAGTACATAGTCAAGGATGCAGAATGTTGGTGAGAGGCCACTGAGACACAATAGAAGGTTTTTGAGAACTGAGTTTGCTCATATTCTCCTTTTTATTTTTAATACCTGGTCACTTAGGCACATAGTAGGCTGTGTTTTGTTTGTTTGTTTTTTTTAGTTAATTCATTTTTGGGGGAATAGAAACAAACTGGGTTGAGCTCAGGATTGATGCCTGGCAGAGCAGACATGGCCATTGTTTTAAAGTTTTGTTGCATCCCACACAAATTAATCTTCTCCTACATTGAATTATGTTCAAAGTGAAAAATACTAAAGTATAAGGTAATAAAAGGAAGGAAGGAAGGAAGGAAAAGAAAAAAAGGAAAAAAAAAAACAATGGGTAGCTTTTCTTGGAATACATGCTTCCACGGCTGCATACATATGCTTAAGGACAGGATACAGGGACTCAAATTATGAAAAAAAAAAAAAAAAACACCTTATAATTAATATATCATAAAGTCAAATTCATAATTGTCTCTCCTTTCTTCTTTGAGGAAAAGTGTTTGACACAGAGTAAAAGCAAGGGTGATTTGTAGCACTAACCTTGAGTATGTATAAATAACTTGCAAGAATGATTTATTGCTAACTAAATTCTAATATGAATAAATGAACTATTTGCTTTAATTGCATAAGGGTCTGTCTTACTGACTACATAGGTCAAGTTTAACTCAAGATTTATGAATAAGGAACAAGCTCACAGAGGGTCATTTACAAAGTCTTTGCAAGATTATAGTTCTAAAATCAAAGATATTGTATCAAATTTATGTTTGAAGATACCTAAACTTGTTTTTAAAAAATAATACTTTTAAAAATGGACTACAACATTTTAAAGGAAAGGTATATTAATATTATTATTCTGATATCATTTTTATTTACGTATGAAATGTTTTAAGAACCTTATTGGTAATATTACCTGAAAAGGCATGGAACTTAATTTGATTTTTCTTTTTTCCTTTTTAGAGAGAGAGGGCAAGGGGGAGGGGGCAGAGGAAGAGGAAGAGAGAGAATCTTAAGCAGATTCCATGCCTAGTGCAGAGCTGGATGCAAGGCTCACTCTCATGACCCTGTAATCCTGACCTGAGCTAAAATAAAGAACTGGATGCTTAACAGAATGAGCCACTCAGGCACCCCTGATTTCTAATTATTACATATAATACATATGATTATTGTTCATACATAATATTATAGAATAAAATACAAAATTATTTTTAGAAGATTGAATGTAAATTTAGTTCATTAACTATAGGTTTTTACTACCTGCCTAATACAATAATGCCACCTTATTTGCAGGGGATATGTTGCAAGACCCTCAGTGTATGCCTGAAACTACACAAAGTAAAGAATCTTATATATACTATGATTTTTCCTATACATACATACCTATGATAAAAGTCTTTTTTTTTTTTTTTTTAAGATTTTATTTACTTGAGAGAAAGAGCAGAGCAAGAGAGCAAGCAAGAGAGAGAGCACAAACAGGGGTGAGGGGCAGAGGGAGGGGACAAGCAGACTCCCCACTGAACAGGGAGCCCCAGGAGGGGCTCATTCCCCGGACCCGGAAATCACCGCAGGAACCGAAGTCAGACGCTTACCTGACTGAGCCACCCAGGCGCCCCCACCCCCAGGATAAAAGTCAATTTATAAATTAGTCACAGTAAGAGATTAACAACAACAATAATAAATAAAACAATTATAACAGTATACAGTACTAAAAGTTACATGAATATTGTATCCTTCTCTCAAAAAATTATACTTTACTCACCCTTCTTCTGACAATATAAGACGATAAATGCCTGCGGTAAAGTAACGCGTGGTGGAATGACGCAGGGTTTCGACGTAGGTAGAGTTAAGCTACTATTGACCTTCTGATGATTCGTCAGAAGGAGGATAACCCTGACAGTAGGTAGGGAAACTGCTGAAAGCGAAACCGCAGATAAGTACAGATTACTCTAGAGGTGTCTGAGTGGCTCAGTTGGTTAAGCAACTGCCTTCAGCTCAGGTCATGATCCTGGAGTCCCTGAACCGAGCCCTATATGGGGCTCCCTGCTCAGCAGGGAGTCTGCTTCTCTCTCTGACCTTCGCCCCTCTCGTCCTCTCTGTCTCTCATTCTCTCTCTCTCTCTCTCTCTCAAATAAATAAAATATTTTTAAAAAGTACAGATTACTTTGGTATAAGTTGTTGTAGGAAAATAGGACTACATATGTAGTCTTCTGGGGAATAGAGTTGTCATGTTCTCAAGACAGGTGTTATAGTCTTCTGAAAAAATACCTATATTTCTATGGTTATTTGGTTATCATTCTGTTTCAAGCGAAACTGAAATGCAAGAAATACATCTTTAGTAATTAAAGTAGTAATTAAAATGAATATGATACCAACTTATATTAATTATTGATTATAAGAAAGTAAGGAATATTATCAAGTTAAATTCATCTTGGAACAGAAAATTCTATTTGGGGATAGAAACAAATACAGAGGTTTATGTAGAAACATCTAATTGGCCTTTAAACTTAAAAAAAAAATGTAGATTTGCCTAGTGAGTGTCTAGAAAGGTAATTTAATGTACTACATGAGGAAATACAACCAGAAAAATAGCAAGTTATTTAGAAAGAAAACTCATCTCATGGTAAATCTAAAATCCTAAGGATGTGAAATTTATCTTATTTTTTTGAAAAGGTAAACATGCAGTTGGTATTGAATGCATTTTGTATTGAATTTGCACTCAAAGTATAACCTGTTGAAACAAGTTGAAACATAAAACTACTATGACACTGAACAGTTCAAAATAGTCTTTCTGTAAGTGAGAAAATTTGAGTATTTCCTTTGAATTACAATATGCTGGTAAAATAGACATATAAAACAGAACAGTGGGAAGGGAAGTGAAATTTAAAAAGAGTAGGGCTCTGGAACCAGATTATGAACCTGAAAACTAATGGTAATATTTTCACCCTTCAATGAAGTGTCAATGAAAGTTATCTCCTAGGACATCCTATCATAGAAGAAAATTAATGATCGTGAACTAGAATTAACGTCCACTGTAATGCTATCTCTAAAATATGTCTGAAATTTTAAATTCAAAAATTTTACAGAATTTTACACCCAAAGTTCTCCAAAGTCCACTACCTGCTTGTAGCAAGGAGGTGCCCAAGAATATCTAAAAGGAAGCAACAAGGAACTATTCAACTTCTATTTATATGCGACTTCACCAAAAACAAGAGCACTCTCTTTTCCAGCATTTAACCTATAGATATACTTTGCCTCACTAACTGCCAGCTTCGGTAAATGAGTATCCTGAGGGAATAGTGAGAGTTTTGCTATGTAGAGGTTTGAAGGTAGTGCCACCAGTCTTTGTTCATTTTCATTGTACTGTACTAAGGAAAGAACATTCATAAACCAAAGGCTTGGAAATGTTGGCATAATTATATGGAATGTGTGCCTATAAATACTCTCCTATTACTTGCATAGGAAATTTTATAATGATTTTTTTCTTGTTTTAAATTTTTAAATAAAATTTCAGTTGGTTTTCGATCGATATCAAAATTTTTTTAAAAATGGTATTTCCAATTAGTTTTTAGAAGGACAACATTAAGGGAAGATGATGACTTTCTTTCCATAGTTAATAAATGCATGCGAACTGTCCATCCTCTGATTTCAATCTGTTGATTTTTTTTCTTAGTTATTAGGGACTACCACTTTGAGCTATGCTAGTCAAACCAGAAACAGTGGCATGTTTAGACAAAAGCCATTTCCTTACTCCACTATACTACAGATTAAGCCAAACTATTTTCCCAGGCTAATCTGTTTCTTAGAATTGACTTGTGATACAGTTTTAAACATAGAAATACAAGCAGCAGCTGTGCTGGAAAATAATTTAAGGACATGCCTCTTCAATCTTTGCCTTTGTGCCCCTTACCCTGATTTTACCTCTTGCCTAGATAACAGATGAATATGAAAGATGTAGCAGCCATTGTGTGAACATAAAGATGAAAGTCACACATTGAAAACAACAGAATAGGAAGACAGGGTAGTGGTCTTTGAAAACATAGTTGAAAAGATGTAATAGCTGTGGACTTCTCATCTTTGTGCTCGTTAAACAAGAAAAAAATTAAATTCTTATTTGTTCAAAGTACTGTTTCTTACTGTTTAAAAACAAAGATATGGGGTGTCTGGGTGGCTTAGTCATTAAGTGTCTGCCTTTGGCTCAGGTCATGATCCCAGGGTCCTGGGATTTCCTCAGATCAACCCAGGAAACCTGCTTCTTCCTTTCCCACTCCCCCTGCTTGTGTACCCTCTCTCACTGTGTCTCTCTCTATCAAATAAATAAATAAAATCTTTTAAAAATAACAGAAATAAATAAATAAAAACAAAAACCAAGATATTTCTAAAAGATACTATAAGTCTTGATAAAAACTAAACTAAATCCTAGACTTTTAAATTATTTATCATTACTTATAAATATTTTAAGTTATTGTATAAACATTGTTTATTTCCTCTTTACAAAATTATTTTCTTTTTTTGTATTTTTTAAAGGTACTGGATATATTGTTGTAGTAGGAAATGTGCATTGTATATTTAAAATATACATATATTCAGGAAGGATTATTGTAATGTAAGAGTTTGGAGACCGCTAAGGGTTGACCATTTCTTTAAACTTTTTTTCCCCAATACACTCTCTCTGGGGAATTCATTGTATGCTGGGCCCTTTTAAGCGTACTAGCAGTGACTAGGCAATAAAAAATATCTGATGCATAGATGAATACATTGATCCACTTACTTATGCAACAGATAATTATGAATAAATTTTGTGACAGATGACATTTCAATGCAACTGGAATAGAAAAGATGAGAAGAGAGAGTCCTAACCTCTGAGAGCATACCATTTAGTTAGGAAGGCAGAAATCAGTGCATGATGTATTGAATTAGAAGTAAAACTGAAGGAATTCACATATCTTTTTGAGATTCTGTAATGATTTTATTTGGACTGAATTTGATGGAAGAATGGGAATTTGCCATGTGGTCCAGATAAAAGGAATCCATGCCAGGAAGGGAGAACAGATGTGAAATCCAGAGGGTCTGGCCCCTTGCAGGTACTTAATAAAGATTGGTTGCACTGAGTTGAGTAAATGATTTTTACCAGGATAGATTTGTTGGGCTCATGGGAGGTTTTTGGACCAGGAAGAAGACGTGTGCTTTGGCAAAGTGTAAACCTAAAATAACATTTTTTTTCTCTGCCAAGCTTTATGTTTAGAGACAGGGTATTTCAAAGTAGTTCTTAGGAGTTTTGAGGTTTTGATGAATCTAATAGAATATGCTCTTAATGCCTGAATATAAAGACACCCAAAATTGAGTAAATCGAATATAATGCCCAGACATGGAGCTTCATGACACAAATGTAGCTCTTTTGTCATAGCCCCACAGGTCTCTGAAGGGCTGTTCATTTTTTTTTTTCCAGTCTATTTTTTCTTTGTCATTCAGATTGGGTCATTTCTATCATTCCATTTTTAAGTTCATTATTTCCTCTATCTCCTTCATTCTGCTTTTTAGCTGTCAAGCCCATTCACAGAGGTGTTTTTGTTTATTTGTTTGTTTTGGCTATTTTATTTTTTTAGTTTTAAAATTTCCATTTGTTTCATCCCTAGGTCTTCTATTTCTGTGTTGGGTATTTTTACTTTTGCATTTGTTTCAATTGTGTTCATAATTGATCAATGAAGCTGACCATTTTTAACATGGCTACATTAAAATCTGTGCCACATAATTCTAACATCTCTTTGATCTCAGTAATGACATCTATTGATTATCTTTTTAAAAATGTATTTACTATGTCTTCTTTGTTCTTGCATGAAAAATATTACTGATTGAAACCTGGATGTTTTCGTACTATGTACTATGTTAGGAGTCTCTGGACTCATGGGTGCTAGACTCATAGGTTCTCCTTAATTGGCTTTCTCTGACACAACTCTGGTGAGAAAAGGGATGGAATACTGTCCGATTACTGACAGGTGGAGGTAGAAATACAGATTCCCCACTTATCCTTTGTTTAGATACCTGAGGTGGGTGTTGTTCCTCCTTAATGCTGGTGCAAGTGGGCATTCTAGTTTCCCATGTGGTCTCCATGACACAGTAGTGGGGGCAGCATTCTAGCCCTGGAGATGGTAAGTTTGAATTCCACATGTGGCCACTTCTAACGCCATCACACTGTGGAAGGAGGGATGTATTGTTACTGCTAGTGAGGTGTAACAGTCCACGCTCCCCATGTTGTCTCTTCTGACAACAGGGTGTCCAGAAATGAAAACCTCAGGTCCTCATTTGCCTTCTGTGACATTGCCCTGATGGGATATTGGGGGCCTTATTACAGCCTAGCAAGTCTAGGGACCCCACTTAACCTTTGCAGGTATAGGTGAGTGAGAAGCCACAGGTTCGTTTTGGTTTTGGCTTTGGCTGCCACAAAGCAGTTATTTTCTAAAAGTTTTCTGTCATGCTAAGATACTGTTTTTCCTGGTCTTTTGTCTGACAGAATAGGCTTTTTGTTGGGGCTTTTATTGTGCATATCCATTGGCATTTCTAGGTTGTCTATTTCTTCAGTTCCAAGTCTAGAATGCATGAAGCAAAAAGAAATTAGAAAACAAGAGAGATGCAGCATACACAACTTGTTGCATCGAGGGAGAAAATATCATTTATCCAGGGTTTTTAGTTGTACTTAGTATAAGAAATGGAGAAAAATACATCTACTTCATCTTCTCTGACACATAAAATACATGTAAGTTTTAAGGATAGGTTTCCTTTTGCTTACTAGTGCTCATACGTTTTATCAACACATTGCATATATTTAATAAATCTAACAACTTTCTGGCTTTATTAGCTATTCCTAGAAAACTTTTGAGATAATAAAATAAGTCAAATTTAGATTATACAGTGGTTGATTTTAATTAGTCTTTGTATAGGAATGTTGTATAATTTTCTTAGAGATTTTATTTATTCGTCAGAGAGCGAGAGAGAGCACAAGCAGGGGGAGCAGCAGGCAGAGGGAGAAGCGGGCTCCCTGCTAGGCAAGGAGCCTGATTTGGGACTTGATCCCAGGATCTGGGATTGTGACCTGAGCCAAAGGCAGATGCTTAACTGACTGAGCCACCCAGGTGTCCCAAGAATGTTGTGTAATTTTATGTTGTGTAATTTTATGTTGATGCCAATATATTTTTTTTTAATTTTGCTTTCAGAGCACCCGGATGGCTCAGTCAGTTGTGCCCAACTCTTGATTTTGGTCCAGGTCATGATCTCAAGGTTGTGAGATTGAGCCCTGTATCAGGCTTTCATGATGAGTGCAGAAACTGCTTGGAATTCTCTCTCTCTCCCTCCCCCTCTACCCCTCCCTTCTCTACCAGAGACCTGACCCTGCTCCCCATGCTCTTTCTCTAAAAAAAAAAAAAAATTTAAATTTATTTCATTTGTACATTTATTTATTTTAATTAGTAACTGAAAATGGTTTACAAATTATTTGGGAATTATATTTTTGTAGAAATGATAGAAATAGCTTGATTGTATATTACTGTATTTTTTCATTTATTCACAATTGATTCATAACCACATTAGGAAGAGTGAAGATCATAAAGCTTATTTCTTATATAAAATAACTGTAAGATATAGTTATATACATAATGCTTGGTTGGTGGGGTTTTTAATATAATTCACTGTCATTAAATGTTGTCTTCAAGGAAATATAGTTGTAGAAGATCACTATTAAAAATTAATACAACTGCAAATTTCTTACTCAAAAAAAAAAAAATCAGAAAGGAAGAGTGCTAATTCTTATTTTCCTATTCTTGTGCTTTCTCATAGATATGGGTCAGGTTAAATCTTGAATCCAGTGAGATGACTACAGTCCTACATCCTACTTCTATTCTGGATCTTTACAGTTAAATAAGAATATTAACTGGAACTTCCTTTTAGAGAAAGGCGTGACTTAAAATTATGGTTTTGCTTATTTAACTGGGAGTATACTCAAGATTTATAGCTCATCTTTTTAGCAGAAATCAAGAAATGAAACATACACGACTTGCATTGGGGAAGAAAAGTCCTCTTTTCCCCAAGGAAAGGAAGGTATTTTCATTCTTTTCATTCCTGTATAATTAAGTATCTACTCATCTAAGTTAATCGGTAATCATATAAAAATAGTTTTTCATCACAGGAACCAGAACAGCAAGCACATTAGCTTGAAAGGTCTTTGTATCTATCACCTACTTTTATGTCAGGGCTTCAGAAGTATTGAAATAGAGGACGGGAATTGCCCTCCAGGGTTGTCTTTACAGTTGTCAGACCTGGAAATAATATGTTAGGTGTTAGAGGACTCTCAGACATTGTGATTAATTGAAGGTTGGCTTACTGACAAAAGACTTCACAGAGTCATGTGATGGGAGTTCATGAAATAGCTTAGCTTTATCTGTCATTTGTACAACCTGCTAGCACATTGCAAACATTTTGAAGGAAACTGATTAGGATGAAAAAGAAAAACGTAGCCTTTGGCATAAACCATATTTTATAATTTTTGACCATATATATAATTATAGAGTTACATGGTATATATTTGGTTATATTTATATATACACACACATACATTTAGTTTTCCATGCTTATCCGAGTTCCAAAGGAAATCAAGCTTCCTTGTGACTCCAAAGAATTTCATGATGTCCATGCTATAATTAATTAAGACAATAAATCTTAACAGATATCAGCTGGGCTAAAGTATGTAGAAAAAAACAATGAAACAGCTTTCTCCCAGCACTGTTATTAAATAATTAAAATATAATTATGTCTGAATATTAGATGAGCAAAAAGGAGAATAATTTCTCTTAAAAATGTTTATGGTGGCCTCTCAAATAGCATCACACTGGTAATAAAAACGGAAGGAAGCAAAAAGCAAATCTCACTTGTGAGATTGAAGGAAGGCTTATGGATCAACTCCAGAAATGAAGCTGCTAAAATTAAGACAGCAGGTCCGTCCACCCTGTTTCCCTCTCCCCTTGCTGAAATGTCCAATGGACTATTGAATTGTATGAAATTAAAGTAAACTTTGTTTGTCATAAAGTATTTTCCTCTGACAGAGTGTTTTTTAACATGTATTTAATTAGTATTAAATACTTTAAAAAGTACATTAATGTCAGTTACATGTGATCCAATACCTTTGGATAGTCTGGATGCACTTAATCCCCATCACAACATCATGGCCTTTATTCTGGGACTCTAACTGAATGGGTCTTCATTTAAAATTTTCATATTTTCTTCATCATGATTTTTTTGAATTAATGTAGGATTTAAAAGTACATTAATATATCATTTATGTTGATTATTAAGGTTTTTAACTCCCATCTTAAATTTTGCACCTGAGATGAGGGCCTCAGTCATCTCACGCATGCTCAATATATGGAGTTGGTGGGTGAAGAGCTTGACTCTAAAATACATTTTTCCTTTCTCCTTCAAGGAGTGACTCTTTCAGTGCCTTAGGGTGGCAAGGAGAGCGAGTGGAGACAAATATTTCCAAATATTCCTACTGACTTTTGAATACACCTCTTGCCCTTAGTTGTTAGAGCTCTCTGCTCAATATTGACTCCTCTCTGTCACCCAATCCATGCTTACCTCATGGAAGGGGTTTGTGCGTGTGTGTGTGTGTGTGTGTGTGTGTGTGTGTTTCTTAGACATAAGTACATGGCACCTCAGCATATTTTTGTGAAGAGATCTCGTTGTGGCTCAACTTCTCAAACTCCACTTCCTCTTTGACATGGTCTTGCTTCTCAAATATTCCCCATTGTGTGTTATCATTGAGATCCATTCGTTAGCTCCCTTTCCAGGTGTAAACCTGACCCATGAGAACCATTCTCTACATTTACACGCATACACTAATATTTTAAGGATTCAATATGCTAGTGATTTCACTAAATATTTTTAAAAGAAAATTTCTAATTTAAAACTGAGAACCTGATACCTGCGAAAAGAAGGATGAAACAAAAAGGTTTAGACTAGTGTTGGGAAGGAATTTCAAATAAATGCTTTAATATTTAATACATAAAAACTATTTATACTATCTGGCAGAATAGTTCCCTCTTCCCATTAAATAATTTGCCCACTCTGGCCATTCATGAAAATGACCTCATCAGTGCAGTGCAAATTTACTTCATTTTTACAAAATAGGTCATTTTTTTTGTGCCCCAAATACTATATAGAAGTCCATAACACTTTTTAATTAGGATTACAATTTTAGAAATTGTTTTTAAAGTGAAGAGCAAATTTTAATATAGTGTATGTTAACTGTATTGTATGGCATTTTTAAGTACATTATTTCAAATATACTTCACGACAATCCACTGAAAGAGTTGTTATTGTTTTATAGTTACATTTGAAGTGCTGGGAGGTGAAATGTTTTTTCTCAAGGTGACACAGCTTTGAGTGTCACATTTTAAATCTTAATTCTAATTCTTTGCCCAGAGTAATTCTTTGCATTTAATTGTAACAATCTATGAAGAATAATATAGGAGGAACCTTATAAAGATAGATTATTTTCAAATTGGTTTTCTACTTGTTTCTCTTTCTGTGATGATCCCTGTAATTACAGGTATGATATTTTACAACCTAAAGGCTGCAGACAATAGCAATATTATATGTGGAAGTGCATCTGAAGCCGAATATGCATTTCTAGGTCTGTGACACTACATTTTATTCTCAAGGTGACTAAATGGAAATGTCACTGCAGAGGGCCTATCTGAGGCATGCAAGTACAGCATATTGTCCAGCTTTCTTTTTTCTGCTTATCTCTTGTGGGCCCTCGAGAAACAAAGTTTGGGGTTGAAGGATTAGCCTCAGCAGATCCACTTACTTGATTAGTGTCCTGCCTGTTCTGCTTTTACTCAGGTTCATTGATCAAGATGATTGCATTCTCTGTCCTTTGCTAGGCAAGTCAGGCAGAGGAAAGGGATCATTTGCTGAGATGTGAGTCCTTAGGGCAAGCGCATGTCTTTCAATGCACAGTCAACTGGGCAGTTCACTATGGTGTTCAGCAATAAAAATAATAAAATGAGTCAAATGGCCCTCCTGTTAAAAGGAAATTCCACTCTACTCTGATTTCCAGCCAGTAAAGCTGGACTTTGACATAACTAGTGAACTGTATTAGATGGTAGAATAGTCTCCCCAAAGAGCAGAGAGATGATCCATAGCTTGGAGAATTTTAAAGTGAAATGAACACAGCCTGATAAACAAGAAAATAAGAAAAACTTGTGCTGTCTGATGGCCACATGTGAGCTTGTGGCTTGGCTTTTATCATAGCGAATTCAACTCTGTGGTACTTCAACTCCAAAGGAAAAACATGTTTGTGTCTTTTTAGGGTTTGGAGAAAACTTATCACTTCAGTTACAATATAGTAGAAACATATTAAAAATTTTATACATCTTACACTGAAATACATTAGTCAAATGCTTATCAGGTTTAAATATGTTGTTAACATAAGGACACCAAGCATTTGATAGAAAATGTTGAAATATGAGATGTTTATTTTCCCAGTGGAAACTCAGAGCATTTTCTGAGTTTTTGTGATGAGACATATCAATGCTGAAGGCACCAAGCAGGCAGATTTTTGCAGAGATTTTATGTGAATTCACAGTATAACAAAATGAACGAGTCACTAATTCATTTTGGTTGTTACAAGTGAAAATTTGCATTTAATGAACCGGTTAATAAAATCAGTAAAATTTAAATTAAGAAATACTGTATGCTAACAAGAATAAGAATTAGTTCTACTACAATTTATTAACTTTTCCACATTTTTATAGTAAAATGTATTATCCTGAAAATATTTCTGAACCTTTAGTGTTAATGTTACCTTACAAAATGTGATTTTAAAATGTCTTTAATGTATCTGCCTCAATCTTCTATTTAGTAAAAACATATGTAATTGGAGCCACAAATGCATAATTCATGATAATGTAATGAAACTTATGTTTCATTACATAAATGTTTCCTGAGCACATTAATAGTATAAACAATATTTCATATGGGATCTAATTTGAAATAAAGCAGTACTTTTGAGGCTTTTATTGCATATGAACAGATAATATTTAAGCACCAATATTCCTTGGTCTCTATTAATTCTAGTAAGACTTCTACTTAGTTACATCTTATTTACCAAATAGGCCAGGATAAGATTAAACTGCATTTATTTTTCAAAATACATTGCTTCATGCAATCTGTTATTTATTTATTATTTATTTATTGAGAGAGCATGAACAGGGGGGTGGAGGGGGTGGTGGACAGAGGGAAAGGGAGAGAGAATCTTCTTGAGCAGGCTCCACACCCAGCAAGGAGCCAGAAAAACTCAATCGCATGACCCTGAAACCATGATCTGAGCCAAAATCAAGAGTCTGTTGCTTAACTGACTGAGCCACCCAGGGCCCCCAGCACCTATTATTTTAAAACTGTTTTTTTCCCCTCAAATGTATTCATACTGGTCACATTTTATGTATGTTCTCTATATCATCCTTTTCTAGCTTACTACTTAGTCCAGAGTACATTTTCTTGATTATGAGTTGAATTAGGTAAACATACGATCAGTACTATGCGGTTTTAGAATGAAGTGCTATAAAATGGCCTTATGAGATTTTGCTGTTCATATATTAAGGAATGTGTAGAAACTTTTTTTCTAAAAATGTATGAAAGACATATTCCTCTTTAGGACATATTACACATTTCATTTCATTTATTTATTTATTTATTTTTAAAGATTTTATTTATTTATTTGACAGAGAGAGAGAGATCACAAGTAGGCAGAGAGGCAGGCAGAGAGTGAGGAGGAAGCAGGCTCCCTGCTGAGCAAAGAGCCTGATGCGGGGCTGGATCCCAGGACCCTGAGATCATGACCTGAGCCGAAGGCAGAGGCTTAACCTACTGAGCCACCCAGGAACCCCAACACATTTCATTTTAAATAGTCAGTTTTCTAATAAGAAATTAATGCCTTTTTACAAGCTAGAAAATGTTATGATCCAAAAATGGAATATATTTAAACTCTCTTTACGCTATTCATTTTAATTTTGGAAAAGTTTGCTATTAATATCCATTGTAATAACAGAAAATCCAATTCTTATTTATAGATAATTTAGTAATTCCAGTTTTCTTATTGCATTTCAGCTTATTTCCCTAGTGACAGAACACTTTTAAAGTAAATTACTGTTTCTACTAATGAAGTCAACTCTATTTACACAATAATGCAATCTATTGCTCTCCTACTATGTGTCAGGCAATAAGCTAACTACCAGATACAAAAATGGGAGTTTTATATTCTTTGTGCATGTAGAAAAAAAGAACAAATAAATACCTAAAATACAAAGTTATGAAATACAGAAATATGTACAGAGAACAGGGGCCAAAATCAATTCTCATATAACTAGAACAAGGAATATTTTGCTGTTGTTTGTTTTTGTTTTTTTGTTTGTTTTAACCTGAATTAGATTGAAGGATATTAAACAATGAAGTAAGTCAAGAGCCATAAGGAAAAGCATTGAAGACAGATGGAATAACAAGTGCAAAGGCAGAAGAGGGAGAGAGGTTGATGTGTTGAAAAACTGTAATTGATTTCCCATCTATAGCTGAGCTGTAAGGTACTCTTAGTGAGAAAGTAAATACTAGCAAAGGAGAGTAAGTTTATTAGGCTTAATGATGACACCCAAAAATATATGCATGCCCTAATCCTTGAAATCTGTAAATATTACCTTATATGGACAAAAAGGTCTTTGCAGATATAATTAAATTAAGGATCTCGAGATGAGCTTTTACCAGATTATCTTGGTGTTCTCTAAATGCAATCACACATATTGTCAAAAGAGGGAGGCAGAGAAAAAAAAATTGACACACAAAGGAGCCAATAATGTGGCCACCAAGGCAGAAATTGTGGTGATGCAGCCACAAGCTAAGGAATGGCCATAGCTACCAGAAGCTGAAAGAGGCAAGGAATGAATTCTTTAGAGCATCTGTGGGGGCAGGAGTAGGGCACAGCCCTGCTGTCACCTTGATTTCAGCCAAGTGTAACTAGTTTTGGACTTCTGGCTTCCAAAACTATAAGAGAATAAATTTTTGCCATTTTAAGCCATCAAATTTGTGCTAATTTGTTACAGCAGCCCCAGGAAATAAACAGTTGGTAAGAGCCAACTCCGGTGGAAACTTGCATGATAAGCTAAGCAATTGTACTATAACCTCTGGTTAATTAAAAAAAACAAAACAAAACAGAGGTCTTATAATCATAAAAATAAAGTAAGTAACAAAAAATACATCTTCAATTACAATCCAAATATATAATCTTACCATGTATGTTTATTAAAAATCAGGTATTTTTTAAATTAATCATTCTGGCTACCTATATGTATACATATTAACTTTTTGTTACATGTCTATCTGCTGTATTTTACTGAAAAGGTTATGAAATTTAACCTTTTAGGTCATTTTTTTCTTTTGACAATTTTATCAAATCTATTCATATGCCACAGGAAAAGGTACAAACACATAAATTATCATACACAAATTTTATGCCTTAAAAAACTTATGAAACAAAGCCATCCACTCCAGGGGAATTCACAAAAACTTTGGTTGAGATAGACTTTAAAACAAGAAATCAATATTAAAACCTGCAATATGTAACCTTTTCAGAATTTATTTTCTAATCCTTAGCACTGGTGAACCAAGAGTAAAGAGAGAATGAGCACACTGTATCATTTGCTGACAGTGAGTTAAAGTGAAAAGCAATATGATCTTACTCCCCTTCTGACTGGCAACATCAAAGTAGTTCTAACTAGTAACTTCAGAGAAGTTAATTTAAGGTTTTCTGTTTCAAATTCTCATTTATATATTGCTGCAGTTACATAGGTATTGTGTAAAGCCTGTTTCAGTTTGAATCCTCTACTTTTCTCTAACTACAATGTTCTACTTTCCTAGCTAGAGAAGAAGGACCAGACAATAATTTTAGAGCAATTTAACTATTCTGGAAATATTGACAAGGTGCAATGCAGTTAGAGCAGCCAAGAAAGAAGTGAACTGTGAAACAATTGGCATTGTCGTTCTTTCCTACCAGTTCTGAGAATATTGTTAGATTTTGATATATAAACTTACTTCCTAAGAGAATATATATACATATGATTGTCAATATACTACCTGATCCCCGCTCATCAGGGAAATGTCTAATTCCACTTTAGTGTGTGTTAGTTAATGGAAGTCTCTTTCATGGGTACGGATTCTACCAATGCCAATGGTCAGTCATCTAGAGAATAATCCCTCTTGAAAGAAATGTGTAAACATAGTTAGCTAAGATGTACACAGTTATCAATACTATCAGCACCTTGAATTAAAATGACTAAGGATATCAGTGTCCTACAAATGGTGTATCTGAAAACTCAAAAGAGAGTAGCATTCATTTATTATTGATTGTGTAGCTGCATTCTCACATTTTCCTATATATTGACCTATATTTTTCCTATATGTTGGCTGGAAGGGTGAACTACAATATTTGGACTGTTTCGGCTCTACTGGTTCTGCACAGTCCTTAGGACTGGGTAGTAGACAACATGACACACTATATGTTTTGATTATATTTGATGATTTTGAATTATCCTAGTTTTTCCTCACCTTATAGTATAACAGTACTGAGATTGCAATGGTCTTTATAAAATGGCCTGAAAAATTAGTTTGAGAAGAGAAAATATTCATGCACCAAGAATAAAGATTTTGATGTGTTTATAAACTCAGTGCACTCCATGAAGTCTTATATTGCTCACATAAACTTTGTATGGTGTTACTCAATCCATGGCAATCAACTATAGCACAATTTTGCAACTATTTTTAGAATTAAATTTCACCTTATGTATGTGTCATATGTCAGGAACATATATATTTGCTAATGTTTCAATAAACTGTGTCAAGATTTTCTAAATTAAATCAATATGTATGTTATTTCTAAAAGTTAATGATGTTTATACCTATTTTAATAAATTTCATACTTTATACAATTTTAATTTTGTCAACCAACTAATATCTTAAAAATACTAGTCAAAAATAAAATCTAAAAGTCATATAGCTAGCTCCTGTAGTAAATAATCACCTCCCATTGATCATTTTATGTGTCCTTTTTGTAAATCCAAATTTTTACTTTTGGAGTGAGTACTTTCAAACATATTACTACTTAGTTATAGTCTGATTATGAAACCACCAAAATGAATGAAATATTTAGATAAAATGAATCAGAATTCTGTGCCTCCCATTTTAAAGATATTGTTCTTTAATATTAACATTGTATTTCATCTATTTGGCAGATTGAGAACCTGGGTAAAGAGAAATTATGTGATTTGTCTGCCACACAAAGGAATCTTTCTGATCCAAAAATTGCCAGCAGGGCTGATGACTCCAGCTACTGGAATTCATTTCAATTCTGATAAATGAAATAAGAATGCTTATTTCTGACCTCCCTTATTTACAGAACAAGTGAACAATGTAGGAGGAGAAAACAAGAGATATATTGTAACAGACAGCGTGTATATATGAATCAATATGTCCAAGACAACTACATTCTAAAGCTCTTACTGGTTCAATCAAAATATTTCACTCAAGCGTATTGACAATTCTGATTCTGTGGATAAAAATGTACTGCCTATGCCATAGACACCAATCACCCCTTTGAACCAAGTAAGGATATAAATCAGCAAGCAAAGACAAGTTTTCAAAGCTTGTTCCAAACAGAACTTCAGCAACCCAGCAAAGCTGTAACTAGCAAAGACATTACATGGATCAGCCTGCTGTGCAACAAACAGAGGAGGTACCTTTGTTCAACTCTGGCTTTGAGCTGACCTGGGGCTTAATAGGCAGTCACAGTGCCAGGTTCTGCAAACTGCAGCACTGGCCACAAATCAAAAAATAGTCTTCCTTGGCATCCAAGATTTTAGCTAGAGCTAAACACATAAGCAGTTAAAAAATGACAGTGTCATAGTTATATAAGAAAGAAGAACACATCTAGATATATGTACATGTATTTTTTTAATTCCAAATATATTAAATATATATACATATATAAAATATACATAATTATTTAATGGACTGAAGATGCAGAAAAAAGAATAGGAGTCAGTTTGAGGCCTTATTAAATTTTGTGACAAAATCTCTGACTTTCAGATTTAAGTAAATCATAAAGGAATTCACATTTTAGAATTTGGGATGATTGCAATGGGAGATGGTACTGTCTTCAATATTAGATTACAGGAATGGATGTCTGTTTTATCTTATGTTTTACTACCCCATTTATTAGAAAAATCTCTGCCTTGCAGATATTGAAATTGGTACATTGCTTTTAATTGTAATCTTCCTGTTGAAAAACATCAATTGAACTGCCAGATGTACAAAAATGTTATCCTTATTTGCCATATTTACAATTTTGATTACCAAACTAGCATTACAGTGCAATTATCTTGAAGTGACACTGTATTAAAAAAATTAAAAAACAGATCGTATGCAAATGTTGTACTGTTGAAAGTCTCTAAATATAAAATGGTGCTGGTGATTAAATTGTGAGTCACAATTTGAGGCAGTAAACAAGGAAAATAATTATTTTAATTTCTGCAAATATTATTTGAAACTTTAATACATGCAAGGTAATCCTCACTTAGAGCAGTAACTTCTTCAGATTTATTCCATATATATGCATGCAATGCCATTATATCAGTCTTAATTACTTTGAAATATTTCTTCTAAACTTTAATCATGGTTAGAATTGTTGTTATTTTTATGATTACATTATTGCTGCTTAAAAAATATTCAGTCTCCTACATTCTCTTCTTTTTCATAAAGTTCACAATTAGAAAGTTTAAATAATGATGTCACAAATTATCATATAAATTATAATTTATTAAAATTAATCAGCTTAAAGTTGGTTCCAACTTGAAGTTGGAATTATGTAGTACTCAAGGCATTCCATTAGAAAGATATTTAACCAATATTTTTATTTAACCAATAAAGTTATTTGTGACCCTTTTGAAGACCTTATTTACTTTCTCTGGAACTCACTAAAGATGATCACACCCTACTCAATGATGTCTAAAACATCTTAAAAATCTAAAATTTGATCTTACTATTGTTTAAAATTTATTTGCTAGAAGCGCAAAATCTTCACCCCTTAGAATTGATTATATTAAACACTGAAATGCCACATTAAGGATCTACATGGGTTGATTTTTCTCATGATAAGAATACAAAGGTCAATTTTTAGTATAAAATGGGCACTGGGCTTTCTATTAACTTCTGGGGAATAAAAAAATGGGTTCTGTGAGGAAATATTTTCTTTACTTACCCAATTGTAGTAGAGAAACTCTGCCCTTGTATGTCTTTGTTCATGCATTTCATGGAGTGTTAAAATACATATTTTATAATATGCAAAAACAGTATTAGCATATAAAATTACCTAAAGGAATTATTTTTTTGGTATATAGATTATGTGTATGAGTCTTTAATTTTATGAAGAAAGATGTACCATGTTCTTAATTTTCATTATCAGTAATAATAGAGAAATTTTTTTAAATAAATATTTAATTGAAATATTTTTTCTTCATTCTGTGAGTAAAACTTTTCTTTAAATTAAATTTAATAATAAATTTATGTAAATATGGAAAGTATTTATGATATAGAGAAAAAATAATACCTAGGGGAAAGCCAGCCATTTGAGTATTATGAGTAACAAAAAAGCTGATTCTAAAATAGATTAAAAATATAAATGACACAAGCATAATGTTAAACAATTTATTTTAAAAAAATAGATTGAAATATCTTCAGGAAATCACAGCAGCATGTTATTTCTTAAAGACTCAAAAAGCATAAAGCACAAAGTGAAATTAATTAATTCGACCACATTGAAATAAATAAATTCTGTAAGAGTTTAACAAAGTAAAAAGACAAGTTATACATCGTAGAAAAGAAAAAGCATTTACAATCCATATAACTAACAAAGAACTGTCTGTAAACTGTAAAAAACTCACAAATTATAAGACATAAAATGGATGTAGGTGTGCTTGGATGGCTCAGTTGGTTAAGTGTGGCTACTCTTGATTTCAGGGTCATGATCTCAGGGTCATCAGACTGAGCCCTGCCTTGGGCTCTGTGCTGAGCATGGAGTTGCTTAAGATTCTCTCTCCTTCTCCCTCTGCTCCTACTCAAGTGCCTGCACTCTTTCTTTCTCTTAAAAAAAAAAAAAAAAGGCATACAAAGGATGCAAAATTCCTCTAAGCATTAAAGAAATATGAATTAAAAATAATTCAATAAAATGTTTTGCTAGACAAAAATTTACATTTTAAATTTGCAAAAAAAATAAAAATCTGAAAATAATTTTTTTTAAGATTTTTATTGTTTACTTGAGAGAGAGTGTGAACTAGGGGCAGGAGCAGAAGGAGAGGGAGAAGCAGACTCCCTGCTGAGCAAGGAGGCCAATGTGGAGCTGATCCCAGGACTCTGAGATCACAACTTGAGCTGAAGGCAGAGGCTTAACTGATTGAGTCCCCCAGGTGCCCCAAAAATCTGAAAATAATTTTGATCTTACTAGTGTTTTTCTTTTTTAAAAATATTATACAAAGCAGTGATTTAATTTCACTTATATTCAACTGTATATCCAATTGCACAGACTACATTTATTGATAGTCACCGTTTTGATTTTAATTACTAATGACACTCAGTCATACCCTTTAGTCTCTCTTATACACACACAAGCACACACATACATGCACACATGCACAGACATAAGCATACACACAGAGATCTCTCTTTTTTCAATTTTCTAAGCTACTGATATATTCTTTCTATTCTCTCAACTTTATCATTTGTCCATTTTGTACCATTTGGGGGAAGTTTTTATTTCTCTAAGGGTCACCTTTATATGTCTTCAAAACTTTTCAAAACTGTATACTTATAAAAGACTACTAAAACCAAATTGTTAAGATTTGTGGATGGCTGTAAAGGAAATGTCCTGTAAACTGTGCAGGCATTGTTTCAGCATTTTGTCTCATTATCTACAGCATCATTAGACTATAATTTATATACTTTAAAACATAAATAAAACTACATCAATAACAGAGTGCTCTTTAGCAAAGAAGCTATTTCTCTGTACTTCTTAATAAGAAAATCTTTGAAAGAGAAGTCCATATAATTATTTTTCTCTTATTCTTTTACTTTTTGGAATGACTCCAGTGAGCCATTTTCACAAAGTTGATTGAATGAGATTTTTTCAAGGATAGCAATCACCTGGAAATTATTACATCTAATGGATAGTTTCTGATTTCTCATATAACTTCACCTCTGAACAGTATTTGGTACAGTTAGTCACGCTTTCCTTCTTGAAGCCATATGTTTTTCCCAGTTTTCAGGGCATTATACTCAATTTTTCCTACCTCACTGGTTACTCCTTACATTTCCTTTGCTAGATTCTCCTCATATCCATGACTTCTAAATGCTAGAGTATCTTAAAGCACAGTTCTAGGACCTCTCCTCTTTTCTATCTCATCCATTATCAAGGCTTTAAACACTGTGCATACATTAACAATTCTCTATTATATTTTTACTGAACTTTTCCCTTGAATTCCAGTCTCATTTATCAAAGTGCCTACTAGATAGGTATTTCAATACCTGTTAAGCATCTCAACTTAAGTCTGTCCAAATGCTGATACAATGTTCTTGTGCCCAGTCAAATTCTCCTTAAATTTTATCCAACTCAACAATTGGCAATTTCACAGAAGTAGTCGTTTCTCATTGCCCTCATTACAAATAAAAGCACTGAAAAGTGAGTTTTTACAATCATTTGGTTTCTATTAGATGGCAGAAAATACCACTCTTTCAAGTAGTGACAATCATAAAATCTGATTCACTTTATATATTTGTTTGTCTTGATGATTCTCAGATCTTTAAGCATCTGGGATACAAATGATATTTAAAAATGTTCCCAATTATTGATAGAACGCTCAATGCTTTTATCTTGTGCTCTGTATTCAATTTTGTTATTTTTTCCTGGGATGTCATAATTTTTAAAAATCCCCTTACAACAGTGAAGTACTTAGCTTTTTATAATGTTCTATTTATAGTTGTGGTGGTTCTTTTGTATCAGTGGAAGATATTTTTAAACATTTGGAGATTAGCTGTACATAT
Organism: Potos flavus; assembly: GCA_028534135.1. Taxonomy (NCBI): domain Eukaryota; kingdom Metazoa; phylum Chordata; class Mammalia; order Carnivora; family Procyonidae; genus Potos; species Potos flavus. The sequence goes on along the minus strand of CM052883.1, from coordinate 21,118,776 downwards.
AAATTTGTTATTTGCACTACAGGAATATAAAATATAAGCAAATACTGGTATTAGATTTATTACAAAGAACTTTAATTGTTTTTACAACAATTGCATAAATGAACATTAATTATTGGAATGTGAATGGATATGGAATGAGTGGAATGACTTCTGGCTTGTCTTTAGCTTTATACCTCCTTATAATCTTGATGTGAATTCTAAGATAGGAAATTTCTCCTTATTTTTAAGGTATTAGGGAATTTTCATAAAATGTACACAAATGAGTCAAATCGATATGGGAGAAAATCTTCATATGTTAACCGCCATCTGATAATTTATGTTAAAATTAACCCTAAGCCCATCCACAATATGACTAGAAATATATTATAGATAACAACACATAATAAAGTAGGAGAGACCCACCAATAAACTCTTATAAAATTACCTAGGTTCTTGGAAATTTTAATGAGATTTCCTCTATGTATGAGTACAACATACTTTCTGAAAAAAAAAACAAAAACAAATTGTATATATCTTTGCTTCTTTCTTGAAACAAAAAGTAATTTGGATGATAAAGTCTCTGAATTTAAAAGAACTACTTGCTTATGGAGATTAAAAAACACTTGAAGATGTTAAAAAATCTAGTTACACATGCAGATTGAAAATAGAGATGAAAAAACATGTACCATGCAAGAAAAAAACATGTACTATGCTCCCTGTGTTCTCTACGATTTCTTTCTTACCAGAAAGCTGGGGTAGCAATGCTTATATTGGACAAAATAGACTTGAAAACAAAGTCTGTAACAAGAGAGAAAGAAGGATACTACATAATGATAAGGGGAACAATCCAAAAAGAGGATATAACAATTGTCGATTCTATGCACCCAACGTGGGAGCACCTAAATACATAAAGCAACTGTTAACAGACACAGAGGAAGAAACTAACAGCAATACAGTAATAGTGGGGTACTTTAACACCTCTCTTACATCAATATAAGGATCTTCAGACAGAAAATCTACAGGAAAACAGTTACTTTGAATGACACATTAGACCAGATGGACCAACCATATATACAGAACATTCTGTCAACAGTGGAATACAAATTCTTTTCAAGTCCACGTGGAACACTCTCCTGTATACATCACATGTTAGGCCACAAAACAAGTCTCATTAAATTAAAAAAAAAAAAAAGAAATCATAGCACACTTTTTTCCAACTACAATAGCATAAAAACTAGAGATCAACATAAGAAAAAATCTGGAAAGAATGCGAATACATATAGAAGCTAAATAACATGCTACTAAACAACAAATAGGTCAGCCAAGAAATCAAAAAGAAATTTAAAAAATACCTGGAGACACGTGAAAATAAAAACACAATAGTCCAAAATCTTTGGATGCAGCAAAAGCTATTCTAAGAGAGAAGTTCATGGCAATACAAGTTTACCTTGAGAAACAAGAAAAATTCAAATTAACAGGGGTGCCTGGGTGGCTCAGTGGGTTAAAGCCTCTGCCTTCGGCTCAGGTCATGATCTCAGAGTCCTGGGACTAAGCCCCACATTGGGCTCTCTGCTCAGCGGGGAGCCTGCTTCCCCCTCTCCCTCTGCCTGCCTCTCTGCCTAATTGTGATCTCTCTCTCTCTCTGTCAAATAAATAAATAAAATCTTAAAAAAAAGAGTAAAAAATTTTTCAAATAAACAATCTAACCTTACACATAAAGGAGATAGAAAAAGAAACATAAACAACACCCAAAGCCAGTAGAAAGAAGGAAATAATAAAGATTAGAACAGAAATAAGTGAGGGGCGCCTGGGTGGCTCAGTCGTTAAGCGGCTGCCTTCAGCTCAAGTCATGATCCTGGGGTCCTGGAATAGAGCCTAGCATCAGGCTTTCTGCTCAGCTGGAAGCCTGCTTCTTCTTCTCTCACTCCCTCTGCTTGTGTTCCCTCTCTCACTGTGTGTCTCTCTGTCAAATAAATAAATAAAATCTTAAGAAAAAAAGAACAGAAATAAGTGAAATAGAGACTAAAAACACAAAACAATAGGAAAGATCAATGAAACCAGGAGCTGGTTCTTTAAAAAAAAAATTAACAAAATTGATAAACCCTCAGCCAGATGGTGTTGGGAAAATTGAACAGCCACATATAGAAGAATGAAACTGGACCATTTTCTTACACCATACACAAAAATAAACTAAAAAAGGATGAAAGACCTAAATGTGCGACAGGAATCCAACAAAATCGTAAAGAACACAGGGAGCAACGTCTTTGACCTCAGCCACAGCAACTTCTGGCTAGACACATCTTCAAAGGCAAGGAAAACAGAGGCAAAAATGAACTATTGGGACTTGATCAAGATAAAAAGCTTTTGCACAACAAAGGAAACAGTTGGCAAAAACAAAAGACAACCTACAGAATGGGAGAAGATATTTGCAAATATTTTACCAGATAAAGGTATGTAGTATCTAAAATCTATAAAGTGTGGTAAAATCTATAAAGACCAAATAATCCAGTCAAGAAATGGACAGAAGACATGAACAGACATTTCTCCAAAGAAGACATACAAATCGCTAACAGACACATGAAAAAATGCTCAACATCACTGGGCATCAGGGAAATAGAAATCAAAACCACAAGAAGCCACCTCACACCAGTCAGAATGGCTAAAATTAACAAGTCAGGAAACAAATATTAGTGAGGATGTGGAGAAAGGGGAATTCTCTTATCCTGCTGGTGAGAATGAAAGCTGATACAGTCATTCTGGAAAACAGTATGGAAGTTCCTTAAAAGCTTAAAAATAGGGGCACCTGGGTAGCTTAGTGGGTTAAAGCCTCTGCCTTCGGCTCAGGTCATGATCTCAGGGTCCTGGGATCAAGCCCCACATCGGGCTCTCTGCATAGTGGGGAGCCTGCTTCCCCCAGTCTCTCTGCCTGCCTCTCTGCCTACTTGTGATCTCTCTCTCTGTCAAATAAATAAATAAAATCTTAAAAAAAACTTAAAAATATAGCTACCCTACAACCCAGCAATTTCATTACTCGGCATTTACCCCAAAGATACAAATGTAATGATCCAAAGGTTTCATCCCAATGTTTATAGCAGAAATTCCCACAATAGCCAAACCATGGAAAGAGCCCAGATGTCCATCGACAGATGAATGGATAAAGAAGATGAGGTAGATACACACACACACTCTGAAATATTACCCAGCCATAAAAAAAAAAAATCTTGCCATTTACAGTGATGTGGATGGAACTAGAGGGTATTATGCCAAGTGAAATAAGTGAATCAGAGAGACGATTATCATATGATTTCACTCATATGTGGAATTTAAGAAACAAAACAGAGGAACATAGAGGAAGGGAGGGAAAAATAAAACAAGATGAAATCAGAGAGGGAGACAAGCTATGAGAGACTCTTAAGCATAGGAAACAAACTGAGGGTTGCTAGAGGGAAGGAAGATGGGGGGATGGGATAACTTGGTGATGGGCATTAAGGAGGGAATGTGATGTAAAGAGCACTGGGTGTTATATAGAACTGATGAATCACTGAACTCTACCTCTGTAACAAATAATACATAATATTTTAATTAATTGAATTTTAAAACAATTAAAAAAATCTGTTCCACATCTACACACTAATAATGAAGGAGTAGAAAAGAGAAATTAAGAAAGCAATCTCATTTATAATTGTGCCAAAAAAATAACTAGGAATAAACTTAACCAAGTAGTTCACCAGTACTCTAAAATTTATAAAACATTGATGGAAAAAATTGAAGATGATAACAAAAAAATAGAAAGATAGTCCATGTTTTTAGATTGGAAGAATGAATATTGTTAAAATGCTCATCATACCTAAAGCAGTCTACAGATTTAATGCAATTCCTATCAAAATACCAACATTTTTCACAGGACTAGAACAAATAATCCTAAAATTTGTATGGAATCACAAAAGACCTCAAATAGAGAGATCAATCTTCAGGAAGAAGAACAAAGCTGGAGTTATCACAATCTGAGATTTCAAGATACACTACAAAGCTATAGTAATCAAAATATAGTCCTGGCACAAAAATAGTCATATATATCAATGGAACACAACAGAGAGCCCAGAAGTAAGCCCACACTTAAATGCCCAATTAATCTATGGAAAGAGAAAATAGTATACAATGGTACAATGGGGACAAGATAGTCTCTTCAACAAATGGTGCTGGGAAAACTGGACAGCTACATGTAAAAGAATGAAGCTGAACCACTTTCTTAAACAATACACAAAAATAAACTCAAAATGGATTAGAGACCTAAATGTGAGATCTGAAATCTTAAAACGTCTAGAAGAAAACATAAGCGGAATTTCTTTGACATTGTTAATAGAAACATTTTTCTAGATATGTTTTCTGAGGCAAGGAAAACTAAAGCAAAGATAAATTATTGGGACTATACCAAAATAAAAAAAATAAAAAACTTTTGCAGGGCAAAGGAAACCATCAACAAAAAGACAAGGCAACATACTAAGTGGAAAAGATATTATCAAATGATATATCTGACAAGAGGTTAATATATAAAAACTTAACATCAAAAAATCAAATAATCTGATTCAAAAATGAGCAGAGGACCTGAATAGACATTTTTCCGGAGAAGACATACAAGTGGCCAACAGGTGAATGAAAAGATGTTCAACATCACTAATCATGAAGGAAATGCAAATCAAAACCACAAGGAGATACCACCTTATACCTATCAAAATGACTAGAATCAAAAAGACAAGAAATAGGGGCGTCCAGGTGGCTCAGTTGGTTAAGCAACTGCCTTCGTCTCAGGTCCTAATCCTGGAGTCCCAGGACTGAGTCCTGCATCGGGCTCCCTGCTCACTGGGGAGTCTGCTTGTCCCTCTGACCCTCCCCCCCCATACTCTCTCTCTCTCTCATTCTCTCTTTCTCAAATAAGTAAATAAAACCTTAAAAAAAAAAAAAAGGCAAGAAATAACAAGTGTTAGCAAGGATGTGGAGAAAAAGCAACCCTTGTGCACTGTTGGTGGGAATGCAAACTGATGCAGCCACTGTGGAATACAGTATGGAGGTTCTTCAAAAAATTAAAAATAGAAATACCATATGATTCAGCAATTCCACTGCTGGGTATTTTCCCAAAGAAAACAAAAACAGACATTTGAAAAGATACATGCACCCTTGGGTTTATTGCAGTATTATTTACGATAGTCAAGATACGGAAGCAACCCAAGTATTCATCCTTAGATGAATGAAGAAGGTGCAATCTATCTATCTATCTATATATGATATATGATATCTATATATATAATGAAATATTACTCAGTCATAGAAAAGAGATTTTACCATTTGCAACAATGTGGATGGAACTAGAGGGTGTAATGCTAAGTAAAAAAAGTCAGACAGAAAGATAAATTATTTCACTCATATGTGGAATTGAAGAAACAAACAATTGAACAAACAGAAAAAAAAGAGACAAAAGAACAGACTCTCAAACACAGACAATACACAGGTTATCAGAGGGGAGGTGAGTAGAAGAGTGGGTAAAATAGATAAAGGGTATTTAAAGTATACTTATTGTAATGAGCACTGAGTTAAGAATTGTTATAGAACTGCACCCATAAAAATAACATAAAACTCTATACTCACTATAGCTCAATTTAAAAAATTGAAAAAAACCAAGAAAGGTATTCAAGGTCTCAATATTTGAAATTGTAGTTGGAATTGACATTTAAGGTTTAACTGTAAATATATATATATATATATATGTTATTAAAATTCAGCCAACTCTGATCTCCTGACAAAACTCAGAAATTTGTGCAGGGTAGGCTCTCGGAAATATCAAATCAAATTGAAGAAATTAATGTGCAGAAACTACTGTATGTGTAGATAGTGATGTTTTCTCCCAATAGTAGAGCTAGAACCAGACTAATGCCTCTGCAGGAGAGGGCCATGTGAAAGTAGGAAGAGGAGTTTAAGTCACTACTACTGATGGTGAGGAGGGAAAAACGATAACAATTAAATCTAAGTAAAGGAATTCAAAATTTTTCTACAATACATAAATTTAGCTTTAAATGCTATAAAAAAACCATCCCTTTAAAAAAAGTTTCAAATACTACCCTGAACAGTAGCCTTGAATTTTTTTAGGTTTAGCTATGAAATAAAATCACTGTAATTCATAAAATAAGAAGCGAAGACATTCAAGTTAATATCAAGCTGACAAAGGAGTTGAAAAAAATATAAGATAATTTTAAAAGGTTTATGCAACATTTGAAGGTTTTAAAACTATACCCTATTTTGCATGTAAATACAAATAAATCACAGAATTTAAGTTCGAGAAATATCTCAAAGCAAGATAAATCTCTGAATAAATTTAATTGCTTTAATACTTTTAATTTAAAATACATTTCTCTGATTTTATGAGGGTATAAAAATTAAGTGATTGTGTAAGTCTGGGTCTATTTTTGTGCTCTATATCAATGACCTATTTTTTTATCCTCATGCAAGAACCTCCCTCTGTCTTGATTATTGCAACTTTATAATCAGGTACCGGTGCTCTAACTTTGTTCTTTTTCAAAATCGCATTAGATAATCTAGGTCATTTGCATTTCTGTATACATTGTATAATATGTTTATCAATTCTACAAAAATCTGACACCGCTCAAATCTACTCAGTCTGACACTGTCAGAAAGCCCTATTGCTCTTGGGTCATGCTGTTCTTCCAGAGAACGAACTTGCTTTGCTTATGTCTGAGTGAGAAGTAAACATGTACAAGCCTCATAAATGCTGCTTTGATGTGGTAGGTTTTCACATCCCATATTTTAAAAAAGGGGAGGAAATGTTCCACCAAGCTGCAGTCCCAGCAAAGGATGAGTGGTATTGTAATATTTTGTAAATAAAATTTTTCTTGTAAGTTTTTCTTATAATTTTTCTTGTAAGTCTCATTTTCAATTTGCCAAATGTATATAAAAATTGCAATTAGTTTTGTATGGAATATTAGAATTTTGCTAAATTAACATACTATTCTAGTTTTTGTTTTGTAGATACCATTTTCTCTGTCCATCATGTCATCTAGGAAAACAGACAGTTTAATTCACTGCTTTCTGAACTTTCTTAAATCCCTGAGTCAGGTATCCAATACAGTGTTGAACAGAAATGGGAAGAACAGATAGCCTGGTGTTTTTTTGTTTTTAAAAATTTTATTTATTTATTTGTCAGAGAGAGAGAGAGAGAGAGAGCACGAGCAAGGGGAGAGGCAGGCAGAGGGAGAAGCAGACTCCCTGCTGAGAAAGGACTTTATCCCAAGGACCCTGGGATCATGACCTGGGCTGAAGGCAGCTGTTTAACAGACTGAGCCACTCAGGCATCCCCAGTCTGGTGTTGTTTTCAATTCTACAGCTACATTTTTCAATATTCTACCATTAACTAAGGATATTATTAACTGTTGACTTTTTATTCTATTTTCTCTTATGTCTTTAGCTCTCTTTTTCTTTAAACTGCACTTGAATGCCTGCAATATACTCATATTGGTCATCATATATTATTCATTTTATGTATTGCTAGAGTCTACTTGGTATTTTGTTTTGAATTTATAAGTTATTTTATGATTCTTTGTCAAATTTTTGTTAGGTGTTTTATAAAGATTACATTGGTCTCAGAAAACAATTTAGGAATGTGTCCTTTGTCTAACTGAAAAAGTAAGACTACAGCAATTTCTTCTTTAGATTTATTACAATTGTAATTTACCAATGAAATCATTGTTGTGAATTTCTTTATGGGAAGCTTTTGGGAATAAATTCAGCATGTTTTACAAACATAAAGTTCTTTGGATTTTTATTCATCACATGTTAGTTTTGGTCATAGTTTGCAAGAAATGTATTCATTTCATGAAAACTGTCTAGTTTATTGGCATAATTCTATTTGTAACAGTCTTGTAACATTTTCTTTCTATGTGTGTAGAATTTGCAGAGAGATCTCTTTTTCATACCTGCTGTTTGGATGTGTTTTCCCTCTGTGTTCCTGATTACTCTAAGATTTATCAATGTTGCTAAATTTTTCAAAGAGACAGATTTTGGATTGCTTAATTTTCTCCACTGTCTCTTTCTGTAAGATTTTTCAGACTTAAGTTTTACAATTTCCTTCATTTTATTTGCTTAGGGTTTATTTTGTTTTTCTTTTCCTAGCTCTCTAATTTGGGCAGTTACACCATTGATTTTAGATTTGTCTTCTTTTCTAATATAAGCTTTTTTAAACTGGAAATTTCCCTGCAAGAATCTTTTTATGTGTGTTCCACAATTCAGATGCCTTATTTTCCTCATAATTGAGTTTGAAATAGTTTTTTAATAGCTCCTATGCTTTTCTCTATGACCTGCCATTTCTTTGGAAGTCCGTTATGAAATTACAGTGGTTATTATTCTTAAGATATTTTGTTTTGCTTTGTTTTTGATGATTTCCGGTTTTTCCATCATGGATTTATACATGGATTAATTTTTGCCTTTCCTGCTCATGAAATAACACTTCTTCAATTTGACTTTCATCTATCTGGAAAATTCTCAAAAAGAATTTTCATGATTATTGTTTTTTTTTTTTCATTTTCTATTCTGGAATTCTTATTAATCATTTGTTTAATTTGCTATTTAGACTTGTATTAATACCCTACTAATGTCATATCAAGTTACCACAAACTTGGTGGCTTAAAAAACAGGAATTTTTTTCTTTCATATGTTTGGAGGCCAGAAATCTGATCAAGGTGTGGTCAGGACACATCCTGTAATTTTTAAACCCATCAGAGTCCAAAGAGACTTAAAATGTTTGCTATGGCATATCTAGGCTAACTATCTTGTCATGATGTGTATTCCACAAATTAGTGTTTCTTGGCAAAAATGTTTGGGTGTCCCTACGTAGATATTTCATCTCCTAATCCTTGGAATAGTGTTCCAGATATCTCCTTAATTTTCCCTGTTTCTAATGGCAAATGACCAATACCAGTATTTCTAAAGAATGTTAGATTTAAATCCCACTGTAAAATCTAATTTGTCAGAGGAAGGAACCATGTTTACTACATAAAAAACCTAGAATAATTTCAATTTCATATGTTCAAAATATCTAAAATTTCTTAATACAACAGATGTCTATGGACTAAAAATAAATTTCCAGATTGCAAGTTTAGGATGGTTTTTATTCCACTTAATCAATTTTGTTACCTTTCCTAAAAATATCAAAATTTAATTCTCATTGTAGCACCACAGTCTCAAATATCAGATTCTCTCCCATATCACAATTGTACCTTTCTGGTTTCCTATGATTTTAGAACATAGGTCTGAGCCATGACAAGGCTTTAAGCCAGAAGTCTAATAATAATAATAATGTAGTCAGAGAGGGAGATTATTTTCTCATACTCAGGTAACAAGTCAATCCAAGGTGCACTTGGGAATTTATTTTACTTTAAACTAAAAAAAAAAAAAAAACCTTCAAACTGTATTTCAGAAAATTGGGATTTCCCTAGGATAGTATTACAGTTAAAAAAAAAAAAAAGACAAATCTGATGATAATTTTTTTTTTAAGTATAAAAAGTAGAGGGATTTTTGGAAAGGAAACACCGAGTGAACAAATTTGTAAAATGTGTCTGGAGCTCTATCCTCATCTTGCCCTTTTAGACTCTGCCGCCACCGAGTTGTTTCATCAGTCCCCTAATTTTCTGTCTTTCTCACTGCTACCTGTTCCTTTCTCTCTCCTCCTTTCTTGTACTTCCTCATATTTCTCCTTCCTCTGCTCACAACTGCTAAGGCATTTTTAAAAAATATTTTATTTATTTATTTGACACACAGAAAGAAGGAGAGAGGAAGAGAGCAAGCACAAGCAGGGTAAGAGGCAGGCAGGCGAGAAGCAGTCTCCCTACTGAGCAGGCAGCCCAATGTGGGGCTCAATTTCAGGACTCTGGGATCATGACCAGAGCAAAAGGCAGTCGCTTAACTTACTGAGCTACCCAGGTGCCCCAACACATTATTGTTTCCAAATACAAACCCTCCTAACTATTCCACCTTCTCACTGTAGGTAGCCCCCCTTTTTTTTTTCTTTTGAGGAATTTTAGTGATTAAGTCATCCATAATATTTTACAAGTAAATACTAAAGACATTTTCTTTGACTTTTTTTGAGTTGCCAGCAACATTATCTCATGCATGCTGCACAGATTTCTTTGCTCCATAAACCAATTCATAATACTCTCCTTATTATTTAAGAAAATGCTATGCATCAAAGAAGTCTCCAGGGAATACTAGCAGATAATTTATAAAAATGTTGAGATCATATGAGTTACAGAAGATCTACAACACATGTTTCATCATGATTTTAATGGTTGATTGGGAATATTGCATTGTTTATTTGGAGTAACTTATTCCTCCTGTGGGTCTCATCTATGATTATTTATGGGCATTTAAAAAAATTAAGTGTTTTTTTTTTACAGAAGCTTAAAGTTCACAATGAAATCAAGGGAGATGTACAGAGATTTCCCACATATCTCCTGTCCTCACATTTACATAGTCTCCCTCTATTATCAACATTCCCCACCAGAGTGGCACATTTTTATAATCAATGAACCCACAATAACATATCATAGTCATCCAAAATCCAGTTCATTCTAGATGCTGTATATTCTCCTGGCTCAGACAAATGCGTTCACCATTATTATGTCATGCATGCTATTTTCACTGCTCTAAAAATTCTCTGTGCTCTATTTATTCCCATCCCGCAAACACTAGCATCCACTAACCTTGTTACTGTCCCCTGCCTTTTCCAAAATGTCATATAGTTAGAATCACACAGTAGTAGCCTTTTCAGATTGGTTTCTTTAAATAGTAATATGCATGTAAGTTTTGTGTATGCTTTTTCATGGCTTGGTAGCTCATTTCTTTTTAGAGCTGAATAACATTTCATTGTCTGGATTTAATACAGTTTATTCTGTTTATTTATCTATTCACTTATTGAAGGACATCTTGGTGGAACTTCTATTATTCTTATATATTTTTAAAAACAGTCACCAATTAAAATATTTCTAGCTTATATACAATTGAAAGACTTTCAAAATGTTTAAATATACTATTTTCTAGAGATGTTAGAACCACTTAAATAGTATGAAACCGGGACACCTGGGTGGCTCAGTTGGTTAAGTGGCTGCCTTTGGCTCAGGTCATGATCCCAGGGTCCTGGGATCGAGTCCCACATCGGGCTCCTTGCTTGGCAGGGAGCCTGCTTCTCCCTCTGCATCTGCCTGCCTCTCTGCCTACTTATGATATCTCTCTCTCTCTCTGACAAAAAAATAAATAAAATCTTTAAAAAAAAAAAGTATGAAGCCTAATGATACTATGGTTTTGTTTACAGGATTATCATTCTTTCAAAAGGAAAATGACAAAAGTAATTTTTAAATGGTTTTCATTTGGGAATAGTAAAATTCTGAATGTGTAGACAAAAAATTATATAATATAATAATATGGTTATATTTTATTATTGGCAGATAATTTTTTTCACATTTGTTGGCTTTCTAAAGAATCCTCTACATACTATTCATTATCTTCTCAAATAAGAGTTACATTAGAATCTTCTACAAGCTTACTTCACAAAAAGTACTAAAAAGTGATAAATCATTGTGCTTCCTTACATTGTAGATCTGCTGAGGATATAACATTTAATTTTTTTAAATAAAACTTGATGTTTTCACAAATGAGTATTTAGTATATTTTTATTTTTCTCTAATAAGTAAAAATTATAAATATTTTATAGATTGGTTACATGATATTATTATTACAAATATCAAAATTTTCTGCAAAGACGCTATTTAGAGAAGTATAAGCAATGAAAAGGTTAGATTTCATTGTTAAAGCTTTGTTACAGCTGCATAAAAAAATACTGTGCCAAGTTGATAGTTAACATTTTATTGTAGTTGTTTTGCACCTTGTTGATCTAGAAACTGATATTTCAGCATTCCAGAGTGAGTTAGTTTATACTTTATAACACAATCTAATATTTATCACATTGTACATCTACATCATTTCTATCTCTTCAAAAATAGTTTTTATTACTATATAGTAAAGCTTTTCAAGTGTAGGAAATATCATGAGATTTGCAGGATGAATTAACTGCCTTGCAAATGGCATAAGATATGTCACATTTTATGAATCAGAGTTAACAAGATCTAAAACATGGTATGCCACAATTTTCACAGTGCATTATAGGAATTTTCTATTTGGGTATATTGTAGGCTTTTATGATTAAATTTCAAAGCATCAGCAAAAAATCTTTTTCTAGCAAGATTTAGAAGTGATTTCATCAAGATTACTCTAAATATTATTTAATATCTGTGAGGTTTCTATATGATAAGCATGAGAAAATATCAAGGAATGTATCTTGCCTGAAGTATACCCATTTCTTAATTTTTATAAATTTTTAAATCCTTCATTTGCCAGTGAGATATTTATTATATATTGTTATTTATTCTAAAAGGCAGTGACAATTGTCTGAGGTGTTCTGAAGATATTTCTGTATACTGAAAAGTTTATGCATCCTCAAAATTCCATAAATAGGAGGCACATAAAACCTATTAGAATTCTGTTTATATAAGGTGGCTTTTTCAAAGAGATTTTTACATTATTTTTGATTGTCTTAGTTTTGAAAGATCATATCTGAATGAGAAATGTGTTAGGCAGTCTAACTACAATAACATTTTTACTTCAATTTCCTTATTATATTCAAATGAAGGCAATTAATAAAAGGAACGAAATTTATCTTTATGGAAACAGTTATTCCTTACATGATAAGAATTAATTTTTAGTAGAACCTAAGAAAGAGTATCCCTTATTTGAGAAAGATGACATATATAGCAAATGGCAAACATATATACCACAATTTTTAATACAAAACCAAAAATGTTTTTAAAAGAAAAAGAAGACAATAAAAGCAAGGTTGGAGCAGAGGGAGGAACTACAAACAAGTTCAAAAAGAAACTTTTGGGGATGATGGATATGTTCATGCTAAGTTAATGTCTTGATTGTGGTGATGGTTTCACAGGGGTATACATAGAACATACAGTTTATTGTACATCAATTATACCTCAATAAAGCTGTTAAAAATGGGGGAAAAAAGAAAGCAGTTGGCTAATAATATAAATTGATCCCAGAGAAGCTTAAGGAAGTATAATTTACTTATTTTATACTTGCCTTAGCTAATTAATTTGTCTTTTTTCTCTCCCTGTACTGCTATAGCTATTTTACAACGTGTTATGGATGATCTAGATCCTTGCAGATAGAAAAAAATAATCAAATCAAATAAGATAGAAAAATATAATCAAATCTGTGAGTGCTTAGTAGCTAATAAGTTGTTACAATGATAGAAGTGCATTAAGAAAATAATTATGATTATTACGGCATTCCCTACACACACTAAAAACTACCTTCATTTTTATGTTTAAAAACCATGACCTGTTTCATTATAACATTTTGATTCAATGGAAATTCATTGGCCCATTTTTGAAGCTAAACAAAGTATATTCCTAACAGGGTAGTAAGTGAACATAAGTCTTTATTCAAAATGGAAATCATTAAAAATCATTGCATAGTGTTCAGATGTTACCAGATAATGGTTATAAATGTTCACAAATTAAACAAACTAGACTGCCGGTTGCCTATTCACAATTGCCTACATGCATAATTCAGGGGACATTGTGAAGACTGCTCTGAACAATAAGAAGAGCATTCTTATCCATAGTCTTAATTCCTCTACTACTGTTTCTAATTTAGCTTCACCTATGCCTCATTATCTTCCTGGTAGAGGGTAAAGAGCATTAACATTAATGCCATTACCAAAATTTCCTGGATCTTATGTGACAGCTTATAGAAAACACACTTCAATACAAAATCTTATTGAGTTAGGTATGAGAGTTCCTGTCGTAAGTCTCACGGGCCATGGTTGAATTCTTCTCTGCTATGTGCTTGTGTTACTATTTATGCATATGCCACGAGGACTCGTGAATACTGTGATGTCATATAAATGGTACCAATGTTTCAAAAACTGGACTTTCATACTTTAAATAAGTGAGATGAAAGCCCATTTCCCTCATCACTAAACATCCTGGACCATGCTAAAATTAAACTTTGAATTTATGATGTAGAATGAATTAGAATATTAGGAAATACCCTAATATTTAGCAATCATCTTTTAAATATTGCTATTTCTGTGTGTGTTGGGATGAGAATGTCATCTTTCTCTTGGCTTCAGCTATCCTCAGTTCTCAGTTTTCTTTTCTAAACATCGAATAGATTTTCCCCAAAGCATATTTTGAATTTAGTATTTTATTTGAATTAAGAGTTTATTCTGACATATTTTACTGACATCACAGAACAAGGTCATGAAAGACCATAGTGTTTTAAGTGAAAAATATAAAGTCAAATGAATAAAATTTTGAAGAAAAAAAGTTATCCATTAGTCGGGAAAAGTGAGGACTAAGAATTGACCTTTGGGTTGAACATTTGGGTTATTGTCAACAAAGTGTGTGTGTGTGTGTGTGTGTGTGTTAACCTGAAATAAATAACTTCAGCTTAAGTTTGAAAGATAGGACAGAGTTGAATGTGAAAAAAATTAAGAAAGAGAGAGAAAGAGGGAGATTGAGAGATTGAATTACCAGAATGATATGAATAGGCAAAAGAGGATGGGTCCTATGTACAAGAAAACAGGATGGCCCCAAGAAGAGAGATGGTTTATATTTAGATATAGGAAGAATGGAAAAATATATGGTTAATGACACTGACAGAACATGATTTTCTTTCTCAATAAAAAAAGAATGCCAGTCAGTAAAAGGAAAAGCATGATTACCCAAAGCAATGAAAAAGGTGGGAGGTATTGAACAAAGTTGAGGAGAGAGGAAAAGGTATAAAACTTAAAAAGAATAAGATACTAAATAGATTATGAAATAATCTAGAAGGCATTTAAGACCTTCTTGAGATTAGTGGCCATGGATCTAAGGTAAGACCAGTTAATCTTTTTATGTCTTTTATCTCTGTGCAAGTGTAGAATTAAAGTAGAGACTATATATATATGTATATATATACATATATATAAATTTAAATGGATTTTCTGAAGAGACTAGGAGGAAATAGAAGGCACTTGATTTGAAACTATATATAGAAGAGTGATTAAAACACTATAACAAATAATTTAAGCTAAATAAAGATGAAAATGTGAAATGAAGACAGTTAAAATTAGTGAAAAGTTGTACGATAAGTGAATTTTTGGTTCTTGTTGTAGGGAAAAATCTAAGGATGATGGTGATTGCGTTATTCTGTAGATCAAGATAGAAAGATATTGATACCAAAATAATGGAGAAGTTGAAGTGATTTGCAATTCTCTATTACCACTATGGGAAAGAATTACTAATGTTAGATAGAAGACAAAATTATTGAAAGATATGAGGTCAAGGAATGGAGAGTTGAGAATATTGGAAAGAAGGACAGAAAATTGAAATCACCCAGATATGTAAATAAAAGTAGTGTTACAGATTAAACAGTGATGTAGGAGTTAAAACATTGACTGAATGAAGGCAATCAATGTAGGGAATCTACAGATGACTATAATAATCAGGAATATTGGGCTTTATGGTCTGTTGACATGTGAATCAATGTTGAGAATGTTTGATGAAAAAGAAGAAAAAAAAGTGATTTGAAAGCAGCAAGGACACTTACTTCATTTCTTGACCCAAGCATATGAAAAGTGCACAGAGAAAGTTGCTAAGAGTTTTGGGAACAGGAGAGGACATGTTCCCAGGGGAGAGCTAGTTTTCAGCTAGATCAAGATGTCAAAGGAGACATTTAGAACAGAGGTTCAGATGATAGGTGAAAATTCATGTCTGGTATTCTCACTCTAAGCATCTAGGTCATAGACATCTTTCCTACAAGCATTTTTGCTGCAAACAATTTTGCTGCATAACTAATAAGACTTAAGGCAATTCTGCCACAAAAGATAAAATAATGAAAAATAAAAGGGGCATTCATTAAAAAGGACATACTTAAACATAAAAAATAAATAACAAAATTAAAAATATTTTCTTGGGAAATATAAAATATTTGAATACATTATAAATGTATAGTGTGGATTTACAGCCATACTGCACCAATTTTATTTTTGTACTTATCTTTGAAGTCTTTCCCTCACAGAGTTGTACTTCCCTTTTCCCTTGTTGATATGACTCCTCATTTGGAATCAGACTTTTTCTTTTATTCCTGAAATATTTTCTTTCATTAAAAGAGGTATCAGAGAAAAGATTTAAAAAATATAATCATTGCAATAGGTACAGAAAAAGTATTACATTCATTTACAATAAAAACTCTCAACAAGGTAGGTATAGAGGGGACATACCTTAACACAATAAAGGCCAAATACAAAAAACTCACAGCTAATATCATACTCAATGGGGAAAAACTGACAGCCTTTCCCCTGTCAGGGACAAGACAAGGACACTCTCACCACTTTTATTCAACATAGTACTGGAAATACTAGCCACAGCAATCAGATAAGAAAAAGGAATAAAAGGCATCCAAATTGGTAAAGAAGAAGTAAAACTTTCACTATTTTCAGATGACATGATATAATAAGGAAAACCCTAAAGATTCTACCAAAAAACTACTAGAATTGATAAATGAATTCTATAGGATACAAAATCAAGATACAGAAATCCATTGCATTTCCATACACTAATAATGAGGCAATAGACTGAGAAATTATGAAAGCAATCCTATTTACAATTGCACCAAAAAGAATAAAATACCTAGAAATAAAGTTAATCAAGGAGGTGAAAGATCTGTACTCTGAAAACTATAAAACACTGATAAAAGAAATTCAAGATGATTCAAAGAAATGGAAAGATATTTCATACACATGGATTGGGAGAACAAATATTGTTAAGATGTCCATAGTAGGGGTGCATGGGTGGCTCAGTGGTTAAGCCTCTGCCCTCAGCTCAGGTCATGATTCCAGGGTCCTGGGATCAAGCCCTGTATCCGTCTCCCTGCTCAGCAGGAAGCCTGCTTCTCCCTCTCCCACTCCTCCTATTTGTTTTCCCTCTCTCGCTGTCTCTCTCTCTCTCGGTCAAAATAAATAAATAAAATACTTTTTAAAAAGTCCATACTACCCAAACCAATCTACAGTTTTAATGAAATCCCTATCAAAATATCAACACCATTTTTCACAGAACTGGAACAAATAATCCTAAAATTTGTAGGAACTGCAAGAGACCCTAAATAGTCAAAACAATCTTGAAAAAGAAAAACAAAGCTGGAGGCATCACAATTCAGATTTCAAGCTCTATTACAAAGCTATAGTAATCAAAATAGTATGTTATTGGGATAAAAATAGAAAGTTAGGTCAACAGAACAGGATAGAAGCCTGGAAACAAACCTACAATTATATGGCCAATTAATCTCCAACAAAAGAGACAAGAATATACGATGGAAAAAAGACAGTCTTTTCAACAAATGAACAGTTGATGGACAGTTATATGCAAAAGGATATTACTGACTACTTTCTTACACAGTACATAAAATAAATTCAAAATGGACTAAACACCTAAACTTGAGGCCTGAAACCATAAAAATCCTAGAAGAGAGCACAGTCAGTAATTTTTTGACATTGGCCATAACAACATTTTTCTAGATATGTTCCCTGAGGCAAGGGAAACAAAAACATAAATAAACTACTGGGACTACATCAAAATAAAAAGCTCTGCAGGGTGAGGGAAACAGTCAACAAAATTAAAAGACAACTAACTGAATGGGAGAAGATATTTGCAATTGACATATCCAATAAAAGATTAGTTTCTAAAATATATAAAGAACTTATACAGCTCACACAACACTCCCCAAAATAATCTGATTAAAATGGGCAGAAGACATGAACATAAATTTCCAAAATGAGATATACACATGGCCAACAGACACATAGAAAGATGCTCAACATCACTCATTATCAGGGAAATGCAAATCAAAACTACAATGAGATACCACCTTACACTTGTCAGAATGGCTAAAATCAAAAAGACAAGAAACAACAGTATTGGCAAGGATGTGGAGAAAAAGGAACCCTGTGCACTGCTGGTGGGAATGCAAACTGCTGCAGCCACTGTGGAAAACCATAAGAAGTTTCCAAAACAATTAAAAATAAAAGTACCCTACAACCCAATAATCACACTACTGGATATTGACCCAAAGAATACAAAAACACTAAGTTGAAAGGATATATGGATCCTTATTTTTACTGTAGCATTGTTTACAATAGCCAAATTATGGAAGGAGCCCAAGTGTCCATCTGTAGGTGAATGGATAAAGAAGAGGTATGTATGCACACATGCACACACACACACACACACACACAGACATTGGAGTATTATTTAGCCATAAAAAGAATGGAAACTAGCCATTTGCAGCAACATAAATGGAGCTAGAGAGTATAATCCTAAGTGAAAAAGTCAGTCAGATAAAGATAAATATCATGATTTCACTCATATGTGGAATTTAAGAAACAGCAGTAACAAAGGGAAAAAGAGAGAGAGAGACAAACCAAGAAACAGACTGATAACTACAGGAACAAACTGATGGTTACCAGAGGGAAGTTGGGTGGGGGATGGGTAAAATAGGTGATGGGGATGTAAGAGTACACTTATTATTATGAGCACTGAGCAACGTATAGAATCATTGAATCACTATATTGTACACCTGAGACTAATATAACACTGTATGTTAACTATACTGTAATTAAAATAAAAATTTAATAGAATTAAAAAAATAATCAAAAAGGGAGATATATGCTTCCAAATACTAAGATGCATATTTGTAACTGAGCTTTGTATTGTGTTGTGAAAGCCCTTTACACTATTGTTTGTTCTTGGCATATTGTCACATGTCCATTGATGGATGTTCCCAAGTACTCTGATGAATGTGGGTTCAAAATTCTGTGTCACTGTATAGAATATTATGAAGGCTAAGATTTACATAATATAAAAATGGGGGCACTGCATCAATGGAGGAATGAAACCAAGCTATCAACCAGTTGATGAAACCAAAGTGTCAAAGGGTCTCATGGTCAATTAGTCATGTGGAAAAAATGTTTGCAGCAAAAGTGCTTTCAGAAAAGATGTCTATGCAAAGATACTTTTGGCGAATATACCCAGGACCAATTTTGCAGGCAATAAGTTATCTGCTCCAAAAGGCATAACGCAAAGATTTCAAGATTTAGGAGGAGAAAGATGGGGTCATAAAGAAGGAATGAAGAACTTAATGGGGATTTGAGTGCATTAGATGAGAGGTGACCTGAGCGTCGTAGACTTCTTATGGTGATTGACATAACGTGGAATGAAGGGCAACATGTGATGAGATCTGGTGGCATTACAGGTAAAAATTTTGATAAATTTTAAACCTAGTGGTATTGGGAGATATGAGTGTCTTGCCAAGAGAACCCTTAGTCCTAGAGCCTCTCTTTTCTTTTAATTTTTTATTAACATATAATGTATTATTTGCCCCAGGGGCACATGCCTTTGAATCATCAGGCTTACACATCACAGCACTTACCATAGCACATACCCTCCCCAGTGTCCATAACCCAGCCACCCTATTCCTAGCTCCCTATGCCCAGCAACCCTCAGTTTGTTTCATGAGTTTAGGAGTCTTTTATGGTTTGTCTCCCTCCTGATCCCATCTTGTTTCATTTCCCCCCACCCCCCATGATCCCCTGCCCTGCCTCTCAAAATCTTCATATCAGAGAGATCATATGATAATTGTCTTTCTCTGATTGACTTATATCACTTAGCATAATACCCTCTAGTTCCATCCATATCATTGCAAATGGCAAGATTACGTTTCTCTTGATGGCTACATAGTATTCCATTGTATATATATAGCACATCTTCTCTATCCATTCATCTGTTGATGGACATCTAGGTTCTTTCCATAGTTTGGCTATTGTAGAAATTGCTGATATAAACATTCGGGTGCACGTGCCCCTTCGGAGCACTACATTTGTATCTTTAGGGTAAATACCCAGTAGTGCGATTGCTGGGTCATAGGGTAGCTCTATTTTCAACTTTTTGAAGAACCTCCATACTGTTTTCCAGAGTGGCTGTACCAGCTTGGATTCCCACCAACAGTGTAGGAGGGTTCCCCTTTTTCCACATCCTCGCCAACATCTGTCATTTCCTGACTTGTTAATTTTAGCCATTCTGACTGGTGTGAGGTGGTATCTCACTGTGGTTTTGATTTGTATTTCTCTGATGCTGAGTGATGTTGAGCATTTTTTCATGTGTCTATTGGCCATTTGGATATCCTCTTTACAGAAATGTCTGTTCATGCCTTCTGTCCATTTCTTGATTGGATTATTTGTTCTTTGGGTGTTGAGTTTGAGAAATTCTTTATAGATTTTGGATACTAGCCCTTTATCTGATATGTCATTTGCGAATATCTTCCCCCATTCTGTCAGTTGTCTTTTGGTTTTGTTGACTGTTTCCTTTGCTGTGCAAAAGCTTTTGATCTTGATGAACTCCCAATAGTTCATTTTTGCCCTTGCTTCCCTTGCTTTTGCTTATATTTCTAGGAAGAAGTTGCTGCGGCTGAGGTTGAAGAGGTTTCTGCCTGTGTTCTCCTCAAGGATTTTGATGGATTCCTGTCTCACATTGAGGTCTTTCATCCATTTGGAGTCTATTTTTGTGTGTGGTGTAAGGAAATG
>CM052883.1:21080864-21097951 GCA_028534135.1 Potos flavus | reverse complement strand
GTATTAGAGCTTGAAGTCTGGAATTGTGATGCCACCAACTGTGGTTTTCTTTTTCAACATTCCTCTGGCTATTTGCAGTCTTTTCTGGTTCCATATAAATTTTAGGATTATTTGTTCCAAATCTTTGAAATAAATTGATGGTATTTTGATGGGGATTGCATTAAATGTGTAGATTGGTTTAGGTAGCATAGACATTTTCACAATATTTGTTCTTCCAATCCATGAGCGTGGAATGTTTTCCCATTTCTTTGTGTCTTCCTCAATTTCTTTCATGAGCACTTTATAGTTTTCTGAGTACAGATTCCTTGCCTCTTTGGTTAGGTTTATTCCTAGGTGTCTTATGGTTTTGGGTGTAATTGTAAATGGGATAGACTCCTTAATTTCTTTTTCATCTGTCTTGCTGTTGGTGTATAGAAATGCAACTGATTTCTGTGCATCGATTTTATATCCTGACACGTTACTGCATTCCTGTATGAGTTCTAGCAGTCTTGGAGTGGAGTCTTTTGCGTTTTCCACGTAAAGTATCATATCATCTGCAAAGAGTGGGTTTGACTTCTTCTTTGCCAATTTGGATGCCTTTTATTTCTTTTTGTTGTCTGATTGCTGAGGCTAGTCCTAGAGCATCTTGTTGACTCCTTGCTGGTAGATGTGTGAAGACAAGAGGAGCAGTACTGAAGTTAATCTGGGCCTATATGGCTCCTAATGATATCCCCTTAGTGGAGGAGGAGGAGAAACTGGTTGGTGTGGTAGTGTTACTCAACTGAATTAAGAAAATGGAAAAGAAAATATAGCTAATGCATTCACCCTTTGACTTGGTAGCTTTCCAGTGAATGTTCATGCTAAACATTACCTAAATTCATGAAAGAAGGAGGAAGGGAAGGAGAACAAGTATAAAAAAAAAAACGCTATGGAATTTACTCTAAGTGGGAGCAGAGAAGTAGAATAAGAATTGGAGATACAGGGGCGCCTGGGTGGCTCAGTGGGTTAGGCCACTGCCTTCAGCTCAGGTCATGATCTCAGGTCCTGGGATCGAGCCCCGCATCGGGCTCTCCACTCAGCGGGGAGCCTGCTTCCCCTTCTCCCTCTGCCTGCCTCTTTGCCTACTTGTGATCTCTCTCTCTGTCAAATAAAGAAATAAAATCTTTAAAAAAAAAAATAATTGGAGATACATGTGATTCATTCATGTGACTGTAACCTCTGTATGATAGTGAGATATATATATATATATACATATATATATATATATATATATATTTTTTTTTTTTTTCCACAAGACAGAGACCACTGTCTCATTTGCTAGTCTATGGAAATTGAGTGCAAACCTTGAAACACCTTGGTAAAGAAGTTTCAAAGGCATTTGGTAATGTGTTAAATAACTGGGTTTCTTTGTACAGAATAGAAGAGATATAAAGACTACTAAGATCATTTGAGTAAGTCTGTCTAAAATTCACATTTCTTCGGTTGATAAGTTTAGGAAAGAAGGAATGAAGGTAAACTATTAATATAGCCATTCTTAGGTTTTCTGCTGGTTCTGTGTATACTTATAAAAGTCAGCAAAATCTTCTTGTTTATGAACTTAACAAATAATTCGTGTGCTCTTGAGCCTTAGATGGGCAGTATATGCAATTGTTATATAGATATTTGCCCTCATGACATGAGATTATACATTCTTTGTGATAGCTGCTTCTGTCACTATGAATTTTTGATGAATTTTCTACCTTACTAGCAACATTCTTTTTGTATGTGTATTAGAATGTAGATTGATGAAAAAAAATCCAAAGTTTAAATGTGCATAATTTTATTTAACCAAAAACACTCATGTTTTTATATTCTCATGTTTCACATTGAGATAGTCATCTCTTCTGCCCTCTGCTGTTGGGATTTGTTCACATGAATTTAGAAACCTGCTGCCTCCTTGATGTAGCAGTTAAGAAGAGGATTCTTATTTTATATCAAAACTAAATCATGTAATTCCATTTCATTTCCCATAATTATAAAGATTTTTATGTAAAATTGAGGAGTCTAAAGAATCACAATTATGGAGAAAACCCTAATTGGCTTAAATATATTTTCTACTTTTCTCCCATATTCAGCAGGCATCAAAAGCTCTACAAATGAGGTTGCAGTGATGATTTCAAATCATTTCCATAATTCAGTTATCAGATATATATGTTTTAATGATAGGATACAATAGTAAAAAGAAAAGAAAGAATTAAGCAACATTTTGTGCTTGTCATGTAGGCTCTATAGATTGTAATTTCTAATCTATTGGATTTCACATTCCTAACCTTGAACTGAGAAACAAAGCAAAATGAAAAATGAAGTTTGGCATGCACATTCCTTTTTTTCCTGATAGTGTACTCCTTCAGAGATTTTTACAATAAGAAGTATTTTGTTCTCTATGCACTTTATGTTTGTTCTCTTGTTCTCAGTTATTTTTCAGTTCTGTATCTTCTTTAGCTCTCATTTTTCTTGTGGTAACTTGCAAGAATATATTTTCTGCCATTAAAAAATATAAAGTTTTACTCTACCGAAAAATCACACTTTTCTTACAAGAATGATGCCTCCAGCAATAAAATAAGTCTATATTTTGAGGCTGTTTTAAAAAAGTTATATAATGTTGAGAAGTCTTTGTTTTAGTGTGCTCATGTGTCTTAAAGTGACTTACAAATTTTCTGTAAAGTTGAAAATAAAACTAAATATATAATAAATTCCTATGATGGTTTCAGTAGTAACCCTTTAGCATACAAATATGCTTTTAAATCGCAGCTCTGCAAGTATCTAAGTCTTTACTCTTCAGCAAGTTCCTTTTCTTCCGTGTCTCTTCACGTTTTCCTTAATAAAATACAGATGATAATGCCTATCCCAGTGAATTGTTATAAAGATTTAATGAAATACAGGTAAGTTACATTTGACAGATTTTGCTACATGATGAGCTTTTTAGAAATATACTCACTTTATTAACAAAAAGAATAGATGCCAAATTAGAGCAAAATAATCTTAAGAAGGCAAGACAGGATTAGATATATATGATTAAAAGTTATGTATCCATATTGCCAACTAAGTTATGTCTGAATAGATTTTTATTTTAAAGTAATCTGAGTGGGTTTTTATTTGAAATTAATCCTTTAGGAGACTATAACAAAAATTATACCAGAGTCTTATTTTAATAAAATATTCATGTTCAGGATTAGCTTTTTCTTAAGCAAAGAGGTTGACTTTACAACCCAACTGCTGAGAGAGATTATTTTCTGATAACACTGAAGAGTATGAAACACCACAAATTTGTTTATTTAATAGACACATTCAGGAACTTATATGCTAGGCATGATGTTACGTAGTGGATATATATTGGTAAATGAAATAGTCACAGTCTCTCCCCTTATAAAATTTAGTTAGCTGGAGCTCATGATGGAGAGACAAAAAGAATGTAAATCAACAAAAATGAATGTCATTAAAAAGTATTATAAGTGCTCTGATTAAAAATGGAAGATGCTGAGGTGGAGATTAATAGGGTCGGAGAGGACAAGGCTTCTTAGTGTAGTCAAGGTAGACAGAGGTCAGAAAGAAAAAAATATTTTTTTAAAAAACAAAATATATATGAATCAGAGGATGAGGAAAAGCCAGTCATGTATAGAAAAATGAGAGCAGCGAATGCAAAGGTCTAAAATGGATAAGGGTTTGGTGCTTTAGGAAATGGCAAGTAAACCTTTTTTTTTTTTTTTTGTTTCCCCAGCACATTAAGAAGAGTCTTGAAACAATGCTGCAAAGATAATGAAAAGAAATTATAGAGTGCCTTATAAACACTGTTATGGAATTTACATTTTATTCACAGGGCCAAGAAAAGTCATTGGTTTTAATCAGCAAATTGGTAAGATTATATTTATATTTTTCAGGAGGAACATTTTGACTGTTATGTGGAGGACTGTTATAATGTCTGTACTATGCTTTGAAAATACTTTGATTTTGACAAAGTAGTTTGTGAGAGTGTGTAAGCTAACATTGCACCACAAAACAGGGGGAGGGTATTTGTTTATTTGTTTAATACCTATAGTCCCTACATCAGTAATTTCCACTCCTGGAGTATCTAGTTAACATCTTAAAGATGCTAATCAGGAGTCTACATTGCAGAAATGATTCTACCTCGCCCTTTACATGAAGCTAGCTAAGTCTACAATGGAGTAGTCATTTTCAGTATTCTTTTTTTTTTTTCAAAACTTTTGAAGAAATTTTTGAAAATCAGTATACTACTTTGCTTATTTAGAGATTATTTTTCATATATTTTGTTTGAAATTTAAGTCTGATAAAGTAGTAATTAATAATGTATTGTAAACAATGACATTTAAAAATTAAACCATTGGCATATCTAAATTAAACTGCCTTAAAAAAATAGAACCAATAGAATCTAGATGTCAGCTATTTGATACTCTTTCTCCATCATTCACTTAAAAATCCCTACAAAAAAGTTATTTGAGAGAAATTTTAAATATTTTCCTGTATCCATTATTTAATATATATTTTTTTACCTTCCCAAGGAATTCTATCTAAAGGTAGTATTTTTAATCAAATTGTTTTATTTAACACTTTGCTATGCTGTTTTGCAACAAAATAATATATGTAAATTGAAACTTTTTAAAGTGTTAACATTTCCTTCTCATTTGATTTAGGATTGCAAGCTGGAACAGGTAACAAATTCCACATATACTTCGGAGAACATTCCATTTCTTATAAAAGAAACATATACTGAAGGTAATTTAGTGCTTTAAAGATTTTCAGATTGATAGGTGAAGATTTATTATATTTCCCCCTAAATTATTAAAGAGTATAGATCTGTATTCATTATTTCTTGAGCAAATTCACTCTTCTTTGTTACTCATTCAGTCATGTCTCATTGAGCCATCACTTCCATGTACTTTCAGATTTAAATACAGGATAAACAGTATTCAATGATCCATAAATGCACTTTCTTATGATCTACACATCCTGATGTGTCCCTAGAATTTCTTTCAGTTCTCTGTCTTCTCCAATTCCTATATTGACAGAATACAGATCAATGACCAAGTCTGTGAAAAAGTTTTCTTATCTGCCATGAGAATTTTGTTTTCTTTTGCCTATTCCTGCTTTTGTATCTGTTTGCTAATTGTCCACTTTGGTGACAGTGGGTATGTAGATATGAGAATAAATCAAGATACACTTAGACATAGACTTGACCAATAAAATTAGGTACATGCTTCACTAACTTAACCTATGCTGTTAAATTGAGAGTATGCTCAAGAGCAAGCCCTGCTGTTCCTCTCTACTGGTGCTTAATATGTCCACATCTCATAGTTTGCTTAGAGCTGTTGTAGAGGGAAGGCTCTACTGGTTTTCCTGATGTGGATGTAACAAGAAATCATGGCCCAGACAGATCATAGAGCCCTCTGAATGGTTTGCTGGTGGGAATTCTTAGTACAGATGATTCAAAGTTATCTCCTTGAATGATCATTGGATAGTGTAAAGCTCATTCATGAAAGGCAAGGACTGAACAACTCAAGTGGTAAAGATATAAGGTGACAATTTTAGATTTAAAATATACATATATATTATCTGTAAAGACAGCAAAGAGAAGAATAAGCAAATGGTTGTAGCTCCTTAGCATCCTTGTCTCAAGCACTATACAAGAGAATACTAAAACAACGGGGCCTGAATGACTACCTTACAAATTGTTTCTGTGGAGCCAATTCTAGACTGCAGCTAAATGGTTCTATGTTCTACAGCTCTAATATAAGATAGCAAGTCCAAAAACCTGTTATCTCATCAGAACTTGGGGAGCCTAAGAGAACTGTCTGTGATAGCCTCCAAGGGGAGAAAAGGAGTTGAGCTGGAGGAGGCCTCACAGCACTCTTTACAAGACTCCCATCCTCTGTGTTCACAATGATCATAAGGCATTCTGCCAAGACTCAAATAGCAGTGGTTCAAGTCTTTGCCTTTGTGGTCTATTTAGACGTGTGTAGATCCGTAGGCACCATGGTAGTGCTTCACCCTTACAGACAGCATATAGACTGGAGTTCTATATGCAAGCAATGTGAGAAGTCTGATCCAACAACATTTCAAGACATTTCAAAAGTGTTCCTCTCAATGGTTTCTTTGAGCCTGCTTGCCTATTACCTCCAGGCTATTCCTTCCAATTCCCATCCACCTTGCAACATTACCCAGAGGGCTCCTAGTTTCTGTCTCCCTCTATCACTTTCCTCATAAAGTGTCCCTTGTTCCTATTAAAATAAACTCTGATAGCTCTCTAGAGAAAAACAAATGATCCATTAAAACTAAAAAACAAAACAAACAAAACTTTTATGGCATTAGCAACTGAAAAGATTGATATGCTTTTGTTAACAGTTTTTAAAAACAACTTGAAGAAACTTGCTGTCTTAGCCTTTCTTTAGTCTCCAAAATTTGTGTCATATTTACCATAGTAAAGGGAAAGAAAGAAAAAGAAGAGAATAAAAGAGAAGAGAAAAGAGGAAGAGAAGAAAGGAGAAAAGAAAGGGAAAGGAAATTACTTTATCAGTATGTTGAAATATATCAGAGAAAGAGAAAGAAAGAAAGAAAGAAAGAAAGAAAGAAAGAAAGAAAGAAAGAAAGAAAGAAAGAAAAGAAAGAAAGAATTAAAGCGGCATACCCTTTCTCATACAGCATTTACTGATGGAATGTGGCATCAAAATCAGAGGACAAACGTGCTGAGGGAAAGTGAGAAATCAAAAAGGAAATCAATGATTTAAACATTGATGTGACCATCTTATCACTCATTTATGCAGGGGATATTTATTTATTCTTCACTCTATGACAGGTGTGTTGACATATTAGGAGATGAGTGAATGAAATAGGCAGAAATTCAGATCAGTAACTTGAATTAGCAACTTGAAACTTGAGAAAGAACGGTTTTAGGAGTCAGAGGTTTTTAGAAGTTTATTTTGTGATTCTAAGAGTTTTAAAACGGTTCCAAGTGATTTGAGATCAGAAGTTGGGTATGTGGCCAGCACAGAAAGGAATAATTCCTTTGGCTCTGCCATTATGCCTCTAGCTCTTTAACTCTGTTAAACATAAATGACTTAAAGAGATAAGGGCAGGAGGTGGATATCCCTAGGCAATTTTCTAAATTATTTATTCCTTACCTACTTTTGTTCCAAGCTTATTTTTCTCATGACTCTGTGATCTTGGTTGCTTTGAAATTGATCTTTAGACAGTTGGCTCAGCATTTAGAGTGTATATATATATATATATATATATATATTAAACTTTGCTTTCCTTAAAAGACTGAATCTTAAATTGCTCTCACCTTAATGGACCATGACTTCACCAGGTCTTTGCCCTGCAACCCTCTACATAATGTGAGTGGAATTCAGAAAGCTTGGGTCTTTAGCTCAGTTGAAAAGACAAATATCAAAAGAAGTGTTTTTTTGTTTCCATATTTATATCTGCTAGCAACTGACTTCTTATTTACACTCTCCTTCTCCAGTGGTTCTCAACAGGGGGCGTGGAAAATGTACTATGGATTCTTACAGTGATAAGGGTACTCTAATAGCATTTGGTGGGCAGAACCCAGGGATGCTAAATATCTTCAATTGGTGGAGGCATCTTCAACGAATTCTGTCTCATCCCCGATTCTACTAGCATTGTGAAATACAAATGGCATGCTATGTTCTCATTTAAATAAGTCTATCCCCTGTCTCCTATAATAACAGCTCTATCTCTTGGTTATATTATCCAAGGTCTTCACTAATTTTTCTAAGAGCTGAAATTATCCCTAATCACTTCAGGTACAATCATACAGAAGTTCAAGCCTTCAATTTGGATTTATTCAGTATTAACATTTTACCAAGAACTATTTCTACAGACTTAATACTATGCCAAGTACTATAATATAAGTGTGATCGAGATAATGCACCCTGTCCAGGAGGTGCTGGAAACAAGAGAGATATGATCCGATAAATTATACCAATGTGATAAGTGCAACAAAACCATTTGTAAGTTGAAAACCTAGTCGCCTTCATGCATTCCATCCTAGTCCCTACATCTCAATAAACAGAAAAACCAATAGGAAATGTATATTGCTTGGTTCTCAGAGTTGTCAATATTTCAAAATCATAAATTTCACAAAAATATTTGGATTGTTGAATTATTTTGAAAATAGAACACAAAAGTAACAACTGTGAATCTACAGTACAGATCCGGGTATGCTCTTGGCAACAGCTAGCCACAGATAAGCTTTAGCTCTCTCCTTTAGATAATGTATGAGTCTCCTAAAAAAAAAAAAAAAAAAAAAAAAAGTATGAGTCTCCTGTTTGCCATGGTTGTCCTGTATCCAGCTTCATTCACTTGTGTTACTCGCCTAACTCCTAAAGGCATTTGAATTTATACACAATCTAAATCTTCAGGGATGACAACACTTTTATATCAAGCAATAGTTTTGATTGATATAATTCTCCATAACTGCACATAAACTCTACCTTTCAGACTGCTTGTATATTATTTCTGTATTGTTATTTTGTAAAACCTGTTTATTTTTTACTTTATGCTATATATTATGTTTCATATATTATAAATAATTTAATACATGTAAACAATTCACTGTGACTCAATATTACCTTCCCTATGTCACATTATTTGGAAGAGGGCACTACCAAATGGTTATTTATTTTAGGTGTGGCATTGGATATATATTTTGGAGGAGAATGGTGGTAGGGTAACTTCACAGCTTTGAAAACTGAGAATTAAAGAAATTGGCCCATTTGTCTGAGGTCATGGAAGATGTGATTGAGCAGAGATTTTATCCCAAATCTGTCTGATTTCAAAATTTAAATCTTACCAATCAATCTGCCTTAATTATTATATGTGATTCAACTTTTTCTGACATTAGAAACAACTTGCAAATAAAAACTACCCATCTTTAGGTGACTCAAGATGGTTAAAATTAATTTCTTAATACAATAAAAAGACCTGAAATCTCAATACTAACCTTAACTTTTAAATAAATTTTCAATTTGTGATTATTTTAAACCTATGTGTGCCTCAAAGGAGAATAAACTTAGCATTTTATGATTTCCCCTATTAGACATAATAATTTCACTTATCCCCTTTTCTTTATTCACCAAACACTGAACACTCACTCCGGTTATTAAGCACTAAACTAGACACTAAGAAAAGAGAGTATTAAACGAAGTCCTTAAAGAAATTAAGTTCCAGTTGAGGATATAGGAAATGATGAAATATAGAACCTAAATTCAAAACGAAATGCTAGGTAGTCATAATAGCCATTAACCAAATAAAGCATGGTTGTGATGGTATACTCTGTCTTAGAAAATATGGTCTGGACAGGACTCTCAGATTAGGTGACATTTGAAAAGAGACCTAAAAGAAACAAAATCACAAATGACATCATGGCATCCTAAAAAAGATATTTTAAGTGGTGGGAATAGTCTTCCCCTAAATGGGAACACACTTAGATAGTTGGGTACAAAAAAAAAAAAAAAGGAAAGAAAAAGAAAAAGTCAGAAGTTCAGTGTAACTGGAGGACCAAATATTAAGAGATCAGATCAGTCAGGTTCCATGGTGGGTACAATGTATATTAATTGTACAGGATGGAAGTTTCTTTTCCACTGCCAATATGTTTCATTGAGGGAGATCCTGGCTCCCTACTGTCCTCTCTCCTCTGTGTCCAGAGAAGTAAGAAAGATATTTGTGATTTGCTTTGAGATTCTGTGGATGCAATAGTTATGTTCCTCTCTGTCCTTTTCTTTCTTGGAAAATAATCTATCTGTAGTCAGTCTGTCTTTTCCACTTCTCTACTCCAGGAATAAACAAGGAAAGTTCTACTCAAGTGGGATGTATATAGGAGTAAGATACTATAGTTTTAGAGAGAGAACTCAAATATCAATACCAAGATTCCTTTTACCTTTTTATAGTGTGTGTGATGGGAAATCAATGCAGATTTCATTTTTAAATGATCATTTTATTCAAAATTTCAAGAAAGGAATTCAGGAGTGTGCTAAGGGTAAAGGGTCCCAGATGTAAAAAGGTGGATAGTTTATGTAATATGTAAAGGATTAAAAGGATTAAAAAGATACTTTCTTTCAAATAAGACTATCACTATCTCTCTACCAATGCAGTGCTGGAAGCTAGCTCTGCATTACTCTTATTTGTAATGATTTTCTCTTCTTTAGAGCTTTTGGGAAAGTATAATTTTATTCCTTAAGATTTTATTTATTTATCCGAGATAGAGAGAGAGTGAAAGAGAGAGAGAGAGATCATGAACAGGGTAAAGGATAAAGGGAGAAGCAGTATCCTCAAATGAGCAGGGAGCCCAAAGTGGGAATCAATCCCAGGATCCTGGGATCATGACCTGAGCTGAAGGCAAACACTTAACAACTGAGCCACCCACGTGCCTGGGAAAGAATTCTCTTTAGAGAAAGAAAGATACCAAAAATTCAGGGACATAAAATGCCCTTTTCATGCTATATAAAATTCCATTTCTCTGAGTTACTTAAAAGAGAAGATACTAAGCATAGATCCAAACTAACAGTTTAGGAGTTCATTAACTTATGAACTTGACTCAATATAGCTTCATCATGTATCCATCTCAGCCAACATTCTAAGCAACAGAAAGATTAGAGTCTTGTCCATCATGGTTTTCAACAATAAACCACAAACCTAGTACTCTGTCTGGAATATTTAACACATTGTTGCTGAATGAATCAATATTATTGTGTGTTTGTATGAGACGGAAATCTGG
This sequence comes from Potos flavus, assembly GCA_028534135.1. Taxonomy (NCBI): domain Eukaryota; kingdom Metazoa; phylum Chordata; class Mammalia; order Carnivora; family Procyonidae; genus Potos; species Potos flavus. Next base: position 21,087,183 of record CM052883.1, on the reverse strand, counting down.
TTTAACAGCTGTTTCATTGTCCTAGTATAATGCATGTATAATGATCTGCATATGGAAATGAGTGGCTATTGCACTTTGTTTTGTGAATTTTGTCTTTAAACTGTAAATTTTATATGTAATATTAATATTTTATATCTTTTAGAGGGATCTGTGGGTATATTAAGTTTTGACAAACAGCAATCTCCATATACATTTAGAACATAAATTTTGGAAGAATGACTCCCTTAGTGCTGCTTGAAGACATCTTACTTGTTGGCAATAGAAAGCTGTTTCCCAAAGCACCTTTAACCGAGAGTTCTTGCTTATAAATGTAAAAGTAGATATGTATGAACAGTACCTCACAAAAAAAAGTCAATTAATGTTTTAGAAGAACAAGAAAGAGAAATGGCTTAGCAATAAAAATATATGTAAATCAGATTCGAAAGCAACAGACCATGTTGCAAGTTGTAGTCTATTTCAGTGAGCCTTTCTGTAGTAGAACATTCACATGACCAATGCTGTCCAACACTTTCACATTTGATTTCTATAAGTTACCTTTACTTTATCAATCCAAAATCTGGATAAAACTTACTTTTCAAGACCCAGAAGAAATGTAACTTCTGCAGCTTTTTCTGCTTTTAACTTTGTTGATGTTTTTATGTTGCCTGCTTTTATACATTTGTTCATGTTTTGTTTATTATATATTTTAAAAATTTTCCCCACAATATAATGAATTGTTTTTCTCTTTAAATCCTTCTCCTATTTCCATAGTATACCATCAGCTTGCACAGGTTACTGTCACAGTCTTACTATACTATTTTTTTTATCTTATCTCCCATATCCCCAAAATTGTTATAGAAGCCAAAATAAGTTGATTGGATTTAATAATCTATGAAGAAAGAAAACATGAAAAAATTAAAACATGATAGTATTGACGTAATAAATGAAAATAACTAAACTTTTATACAACTAATAAGAATAGCAATCATATGCATAATATTAAAAAAACCAAAATAATTGAATTCTCTATGTGTTGGCTATGCTGGTCATTTACATAATTTTTATAAGAAAAGATTCATTATAAATCTATTAGGATTTTAATCTCATCACAACATTTATACTAGCTTGGCAAGAGAAAGCTTTTAATTTATTTTACTGCAATGAGTGTGGTACAGGTTCTGACACTCCCTATCTTCCTTATCATTATACAAGTTCTACTTTTCTTGTCATTCTTTATTTACCTCCTTTGTTCTCATTTCCTCTTTGTTTTGTCCTCCTTTTACATCCTGTCACTGAGGAATCTCAGAGAGATCAAATTACAAACTCTGATTTTATCATATAAAAAAATAAAGCCTAAATTTCTATGCTTAGCATTAGCATAAAATTGACTAATAAATGTAATTTTGTGACCAATCCCTGTTAATGATGATTTATCAGACTAAAAATTTAAATCCATTACGTTTTTTCATATCAAGAGGAGAATTATTAATATGTGACTTAATCATTGGATATAAACTTCAAAATATTCATACGATTATATTTTGAGGATATCAAAAAAATTTTTTTTAATTCATTTGACATAAAGAGACACAGTGAGAAAGGGAACACAAGCAGAGGAAATTGGAGAGGGAAGAGCTGGCATCCTGCTGAGCAGGGAGCCCAATGAGGGGCTCCATCCCAGGGTCCTGGGATCATGACCTGAGCTGAAGGCAGACACTTACTTAACTGATTGAGCCACCCAGGCGCCTCAAGGCTATCAAAGATCTTAAAGATTATTTAGTTCTGCAATTTTGTTAAAGAGGAAAGAGATACTAGAGACATCTCTGAGTTGTCAAATTATAGATTTTTAAAAATTTTTTTTATAGTATACAGAATTTTATATAATTATTTTACTCCATAAGAAAGAAACTGAAGACTGGACATGTTAAATATCTTGTTATAGGTTATTCTGCAAATAATGTACAAGCTTGGCCTAGAACATTTGGTCTGTTTTGATTTCTAACATTTATAGTGGGGTTGTTTTGAGAACAGTTCTCTTATTACATTTTTCAAAAAGACAAATACAGATTATGAAATATTTTTTAAAAACACAGAAAACAAATATGTAGAATTCTCTGAAATTATCCATTCAGATATCCCCATAGTTTATATTTAGTAAGTTTTAAACAGTGTCTTGGTAAAGACAACTAAATTTTCCTATCACCTGGGAGAGACAATTTTTTGCATTTCCTTCAAGTTGGGTCATTGGATACAAGACATTTTAGATAATTGACTTATTTGGGTCTAGAACTCACATCTTGCTATCTTTTACCCTGAATTTATGTTGGCTCATATGGCCAATCTTAGGCTGGCAGCCATCGAGCTTGCAGAATATGGAGTATTTTTAAATGGTTGGTACAAAGTAGATAATTAGACCAGGAAAAGAACACTGTTTGGTTGCATTATTATAAGTAAGTGAAATTTAAAACACTTCATTTTAACAAGTATTATATAAGTAGTTCTACAGTAGATGATTCTTCTAAATGTTTGTATTTATTTAAATGACCTTGCTTATGCCATTACAAGTAATCTGTATCCTTAAGTAAGCTTGTTAAAAAAGTGTATATGTATCTCAAGTTTTGGAATATTAAATTTTACATTTTTTTAAAGATTTTTTTTTTTTTACATTTATTTATTTGTCAGAAAGAGAGAGAGCACAAGCAAGCAGAGTGGCAGGCAGGGACAGAAGGAGAAGCAGGCTCCCTGTTGAGCAAGGAGCCAGATGCGGAACTCTTTCCCAGGACCCTGGGATCATGACCTGAGCTAAAGGCAGCTTCTTAACCCACTGAGCCACCCAGGTGTCCCGTGGAATATTAAACTTCAAACCCTTAAAGCAAGAACAGATATAGAGGCAGATATAGAGGCAAATATGCAAAGTGTTGTTCATATTTATAGTAATATTAACATATATACATGTTGCACTCCACAAACATGGTGTCATATATTGTTTAAAAGGTGATGACATAAGCATAATAAATCATGTTATAAATAATCATTTTTCAGAGAACATTTGGAATGCTGTTAGTGTGGAAAAAATTCACAGTATCTCTTATCTCATGAGTAATGTCTCATGAATAAGAAATGATTTAGAACGCTAAATCTCAAGTATTTCTTTGTTTTCTTAAAGATTTTTTTGGTTTATTTGAGAGAGAGAGAACAGGAGCTGGGGGAGGGGCAGAGGGAGAAGGAGAAGCAGACACACCCCCAGTTGAGCAGGAAGCCCAACAACATGGGGCTTGAGTCCCAGGACCCTAGAATCATGAACTGAGGCAAGGCAGATGCTTAACCGACTGAGCCACACAGGCAAATACTTAATCTTAAGTATTTCTAAAACTGACATATTAATTCACTAATACAAAGCTGAATCTTGTAGCATTAGAAGCTTTAGAAAGTATCTTAAATATTTACTCTTTGTGAAATTCATTGATCTCTAATTCACCTGCTGAGATGCTATGATTTGTGGATAACTCAGCCAACTCTTATCAAGTAATTGATTTTAAAGGGGATACATTCATTCAACAAAATTTTTGCAACTATCCACATGAACCAGAAGTTAATGCTGCGGCCACAGGAGGGAAAATAATAGACTGTCTTTCCTGTCCTCATTGGACTTTACTGTAGAAAAGGTTGCCTCGGTAGTATCTTAACAGCCACCAACCTCTGTCCTCCCAAGAAATGCTTCTCGTAACTAAATCCTCTACCTTTCTATAGTGTGATTATCTACACAGATGAACTTGGTATATTTTTATTACTAAAATTATTATTATCTTTAGGATGTTTGTTATTGATCTTTGCATATCTCTAGGGAGATTTCTAAAATTCAAGTAAAAAGGAGCCAATAATTCCATAGATTTTTACACTGGGAGATTTAGAATAAAAGGATGTTTTTAGGCATTTGCAATAACAAAACAGAGTACTGTTGCCACCTTTATAAATAAAGAAGCCAAACAACTACTAATGTTGCTGGAATGGAGGGAGAAAAAAAAAAAAGGAATACTAAAAGAACTACTTTATTTTATTTTAATTTATTTTATCTCATTTTATTTGAAAGACAGAGAGTGTATGTGCTTGGGAGTGGGGGATGGGAGTGGGTGTTGAAGGAAAGCAGGGCAGGGGGAAAGGGAGCGAATCTTAAGCAGGCTTCATGCCCAACATGGAGCCCTATGCAGGGGTTGATCCCATGACCTGAGATCATGACCTGAGACAAAATCAAGAGTGGAATACTTAACCAACTGAGCCACCCAGACACACCCATAAGGTGTACTTTAAACCAAGGTGACAGATAGTCTCTTGCATATGGGTCCAGAAGAACCTGTTTCTGTAAGATAAAAGGAAGTACCTGATGGTATCAGACAGCATTTAAATCCAGGTGCAGAGATGGACACTTGTAACTGGTAAAAAGTAAAAGAAAAACATGGACTATGTTTATTCTATTTTTTTTTAAGATTTTATTTATTTATTCGACAGAGAGAGAGATCACAAGTAGGCAGAGAGAGAGAGGGGGAAGCAGGCTCCCTGCTGAGCAGAGAGCCTGATGCGGGGCTCAATCCCAGGACCCTGAGATCATGACCTGAGCCAAAGGCAGAGGCTTTAACCTACCGAGCCATCCAGGCGCCCCGGACTATGTTTATTCTAGTTGAAGATATATTAATACAATAAACTAGTGTATCAATATAGTCTATAATTCAAAGATATATGCCATTAATGTAGTTGGATGATACAAAGGTAGGTAATTTAAATTTTATGAGAAAATATTTTAGGTTAAAAAAAAAAGCCAACAACAATAAAGGATACTTTGGGTCTCTTTAAACATAAGTACAACCTTTAACCCATAAAGTCATATGCTACTTTTAGGAACCATAGATGTCAAGCATCATGACTTAGTCTCCTTCATTCATTCTGTACCACTCTGTTATTAAGTTACTAAGAGAAAGAGGTGTGTGAAAAGGAAAGGAATATTTGTTAGCACAAACTATTTGAGATTTATGCAAATGGAGAGAATATTTAAGAACATCGCCTTTGAATATTCCTTTAAAAATGCTGTTTACCAAAAAAAAAAAAAAAAAAATGCTGTTTACCATATTGATGGCCCAGGTCAAAAAAGTGTTGTTTATTAAAAGAAAGTTCAGGGGGCCTGGGTGGCTCAGTTGGTTAAGCGACTAGTTCGGCTCTGGTCACGATCCTGGAGTCCCGGGATCGAGTCCCGCATCAGGCTCCCTGCTCGGCAGGGGGCCTGCTTCTCCCTCTGACCTTCCACTTCTCATACCTTCTCTCTCTCTCAAATAAATTAAAAAAAAAAAAAAAATCTAAAAGAAAGTTCAAATTGAAAAGTTACCCAGAAGGAAGCTTGCTTTCTTTTTCTTTCTCTTGGTCTTTATTTTCGTTTTCAATCCTATTCCAAAGATTATCAAAGGAAACTCAGAGGAAAGGTTCAAATGGCACCACACACAGGTCAACAATTATCTTATATAATTATCTTATTAGATTATAAAATAAATACTAGGTAATATTTATAGTATTGGATGAAATATTATATGATTTGAAATACACAACATAGAACCATAGAAATTTAAACTGATATAAGATAATAAACAAACAGAATTAATTACAGAATAAATACTGCTTCAATCAGAGTCACTTAGGAAACATAAAGGGAATGGGTTAACATTTTGTTAATTTAATAGAATGATTAAGCTGGTGAATTTTAATCATGTACTTTTTGTTCTATTTCAGTCTTTAGTAATTAACCATAATAATGGAGGAGAAATTGTGTAATTTAGGTCTTTCTTCCTGCTGAAATGATAGAGGGAAAATTAGGACACAAAGCTCTATGGCCAAGATCATAATGTCTCTCCTGAATGGGATTGCCAAATAAAATAAAGGACATTTGAATTTGAATTTCAGATAAAAAATTCCATATTTTAGTATAAGTATGTGTGGACAGCCGCAGGCTAGCTGTTAAAGGGACCTGCCAAGCTTGGACTCATGACCTCTGCCCGAATGGGCGGAAAGCGGTCGCTAGAGAATGGGCTTGTGCCCTGACTCGTGACCCCTGCCTGATTGGGCGGAAAGTGGGCGCTGGAGAATGGGCTCATGCAAGGAGCCTTGAGGCATGCTGGTCTGTGATTGGTCATGCCCCTTTGAAAAACAAGCTGTACAGGTTGCAACCAATTATCTCACTGATTTGTGGTAATGTCTCTGAGGTATATGCACGTGCGACTCATAAATCTGCCTTTGTTAATCTTAGTAGTCCTTAAGAAGTGCTGCGTGTGCTACGTGACTTACGTGTGAAGCTGTTTCC
>CM052883.1:21048716-21080364 GCA_028534135.1 Potos flavus | reverse complement strand
TGGTCTGTGATTGGTCATGCCCCTTTGAAAAACAAGCTGTACAGGTTGCAACCAATTATCTCACTGATTTGTGGTAATGTCTCTGAGGTATATGCACGTGCGACTCATAAATCTGCCTTTGTTAATCTTAGTAGTCCTTAAGAAGTGCTGCGTGTGCTACGTGACTTACGTGTGAAGCTGTTTCCTTGAACTTGTTTTTCACACACTATATAAGCATGCGCACTCTGAAATAAAGCTGAACACAATCTGGACATCATTCGTTGTGTTCCTCCTGCCCCCATGCTTTGTCTCTCTACTTTCTTTTTCTCATTCCCTTACCCTCAGCCCTGGTTCAAGATTGTCGCGCCGGCCGCGGCAAGTGGCGCCCGAACAGGGACTTGAGCATAACACAGGAGAGCCGGCCGCGGCAAGTATGTCTCAAATATTATACAGAATATTTGCAATAAAATCTTATTTGATGTTTATCTCAAATTCCAATTACTTGGGCACCCTGTATTTTTGTTTGCTAAATTCTAGAATCCTTACTCCTGAAGTCTCTAGGGAATGTTTGTTTCAAATACATGCTTTTCTATTTTCATCAAATTAAAATAAATATACTGGCTCAGGATTTATGAATATGCCTTCATAATCATTTGTCTTTCACTATTCCTAAAATACCAAATTGGAAGTAAAAAGGAGAAGGAATCACAGGTTTTATCCTTAACATGGGAAAGAGGCGTGAAATTATGCTTGAGGTGTAAAGATTGGGAGCAATAGGAATATAAAATAATGTAGTGAACATCATCGGCAAATATAAAATAGATAAAGAGGTACAGCTTTTTACACAGACTGTAATTCTGTGATCTTAATCAACAGAAAAAATATTTTCAACCACCTAGCCATTTTCTCTTAAAAGTTTTTTATTTAAATGAAATCACATTGGCCTTATGTCCTAATGCATGAAAATGAAAACACACATGCCATCAATGTGACTATTAAGTGAAGGATTTCAGTGGAATTCATTTTGGTTTTGTGTTTGTTTGATTGTTATGAATGAACAAATAGGTCTTTGTATGCTGAATTGGCACAGCCAGAGATTACCGCTAAACCTTTTGTGTTTGCAATACAGCCATTGTGAAGACTGGAAGCTACAATTTGTTTGCATGTCTTTTTCATTTTGACTTTTTTTTCCTTTTTCAGGTTACTTCACCACTAACAAGAACAATAATGCCAGAGGAAAAGATAGCTTGAAAGAGACTGCATGATTGCTTTTCCAACTAAAATGAGTAGAAAATGAAAACCCTTTAAATGAAGTGCCTCAAATAAACATTTAATTTAGGATAAGGCAGCAAACGCATATATACTACCATATCAAATATTGAAAGAACATTTATTGAAGAGTTGAAAGACTCATTTGTGGAAAAATAAATGTAGCTCTAAAAGTGAGCTGCTGAGAGTAAATATGTAAAACCACATTTAAGCGGCATGCAATTAACGTGAATTTATACTAAAAAAATGAAAAAATGAGATTTTGGGGAATTACATATTTGAACAAGAAACTATTTTGTTTTTCATCAAACACAAGCCTAGCTATGCAATGGATGCTCTTTAATGAGTTGTAGATTTCAAACAAACTGGAAGGTTATACATTCATACATTAGGAAAAGTAGATGCATTATTTTCTCAATGTCTTTTATGTCTTTCTTTAAATATCCCATTCTTATCTACTCTACATGCTGAAATACCACTCTCTCCAGGTCTTATGACTTTACACATCTCAATTTTCCTTTCTTCTTTATAATTCCTGCTTTTTATTGTCTTCCCTTCTGCCCTCCCCAATTCTCATGTTTTCTGTAATTAATATTTGTTTCTATTCCTTGTCCTTGTCCATTGTTTCATATCGATTTCACCTTACTTGATCTCCGTGTTTATTTCTAGGCACATAATTTACTTTTGCTATAATATCTGGGTATTAAAACACTTGTGTATGTATCTACTCAAGGCTATGACCCTAATAGGGAGACAGAAAATTTTATATTTTTAATATATACAGAAATGATATTGTTGTAGAGTGCTTTGGTAAAGTGTGTTGTAAATCATAGAGCATTTAAACAATTTATATAATAGTTGCTTTTGTTAGGAGTATTATTGAGAATATTGATGTCATGTCACACATGACTAGAATAATAGTTACCCTATGTAACAAACTATACCTAATTATATATAAGTATAACTATATGTAGAATGATTTTAGTCACATATGTATACACAAATCAAATTAAAACATATAATGGTTCCCAAAAAACTAAGTAGTAAAGACACTAGATAAATGATAAGGTTGTCAAAATGTTAAGCAATTTTTCCTTCTCTTATTAGTGCTATTTTATTAAATAGGGAGGAGGTGATTACCAATATATATGTTTATAGAATAAAAATGGAAGCTGTACTGATTGCTTCTAGAGCCAAAAGACATTAGCAAAATAGAAATTCCAAATGATTTACATACATCGCCAAATGTTTTCTTGGCCCATATCAGTCTGCTGGTTCAGCATTCAAAAGATCAATTAAAAAAAAAAAAAAAAGATCAATTAAAGAAATGGAATTAAAAATGATAAAGTGGCTTTAGTTTTCTGATCTGATGTTTAAGAGACCTTCAGTTACTTTTTGCCTGGTTTACACAGAGTCTTCAGTCAAAATATGATTTATTTTATTCTTACATCTTCCTACATAAATTTTTATATTTTGCATCTATATGATTAAAATTACTAAATCTTTTAAATAATATTTGGATCCATGATCTATTTTCCAATAGTTTGCAATGGAATGCAAAAAAAATAAAAAAATTTCATTTCTGATGATAAAATATAAATTAAATTCTAATTATAAAGCCTAGATCAAAAGATTATTCTGTAATTTAACTCACTGATTTATTCTTCATTCTTCCCAAACTTTAATCATCTCTGTATCAAGCAATGAAAACAGAAACAAATCCCATGGACTGAAGGACATATTAATGGTAATCAGATTATCATAGTACAATACCTTAAAGACCACCTTATTTCACACCATGATATGATCTTTCTACTCTGATTACTTAATTTTACCCAGCTAAATTTTGTTATTGAGTTGCAGCAAATTTCATCTCAGTTAAATTTATGAGAAATTGCCTGTTTTATTTAAAACCCCTCCAAGCATACAGAATATCCTCTTCCCCGTTGCCAATGTTTGGGAATCTGTGTTGAGGCTCCTTTTATGTTTCTTTGTATTTTAATAGAACTTGTTTTAACAGCGCACTTACACATATAACCATATAAATTTGAAAGGCTAGATTTTCTTTGAAAGGCATAATAATACATTGGAGATCTACGCCCTGATAACCTTAATAACAAAACCAATATAAGCATGAACAAGTAATGTTTAGTTACATTTACATCCAAAAACTGTATTAGGAAGATCATGTCATCCACCGACTTCTAAAGTTCAGTAGAAGTAAAACTGTGTTATGGTTACTCATAGCTATGTGATCTGATGATGTCAGAATTCGGAGAGAAAAGGAATCAAGGACGTACTTCAGTAGACCAGTCCATAGCCTCTCAAGATCTTTCTTCCAATCTAATAGCACCAAAAATCATACCATGGAAAAAGATGGTGATTGTTATGGCCTGAATACTTGTGACTCCCACTAAGTTTACATGTTGAAATTCTAACCCCCAAAGATGATGATGTAGGGAAGCACCTTTGGGAGGTGCTTAAGTTATGAAAGTGGAGATTTTGTGTATAGGAGCAATGTCCTTATAAAAGAAGCCCCCATAGAGATCCCTCACTCCTTCTGCCATGTGAAGCACAGCAAGAAGACACTGTCTGTGAACCAGGAAGAGGATTTCCACCAGAATGAGACCATATAGGTGTCTTGATCCTGGACTTTCAGCCTCCAGAACTGTGAGAAATGCATATCTGTTGTTTATAAGCTACCCAATCTGTGGTATTTTATTACAGCAACCAAATAGACCAAGAGAGTGATTAAGTCACACTTTTCACTTTGAAAATGCTCACTCTTCAAAGAGTTTGTGTATATTCCATTGTGTCACATTTGTTGCTTTTTCAGTACTTTTTGATATAGTTACTCAAAAGGCAAAATGGCTGATATTAACCTTTTTTTTTTCCCTTTTAAAACATTATTTTAAAATTAAATGGAGTCAGTACAGGAAGAGAGTATTATTAAATAGAAATGTATTAAAAAAAGAAATGTATTAAAAATCCATTTGTTTTCTTTTTAAATGTAAGGAAATATGTATTACAATGATACATGATCTAATGATCATGTTACATGTCATTAATTATATATTACAATTATAATTATATATATATTATATATAAATATATATATTTATATATAAAATATATATATATATAGGTGGTAGGTGGTAAGAAAATAGCTGAGGCAAAATCTTGGGACATAATAATCTGTAATCTGAAGTAGGAGATTTCAGAATCTGTCTCTGTCATAGCATAGAGACCCCTGCCAGCATGGCATAGCTCTCCAGCCCAGAAGAAAGATTTTCCTTAAGCATTTACTCACAGAAATATTGTTTTGATATTTTATTTTATATTTTCCCTTTTTATAAAAAAAACTCAAAAATTACCCCTACATTTTTACATCTGGAAAAAAATATTAGGGTGATTGTTATTTTTGGGTGCAAGCATTATACTGTATTTGGCAGGTTAAAAATTAAAAATAGGATCTGGAACCCCACACGCTGGCAAATGTGGTCCAACAGCATTATTAGCCTGTGACTCTCCAGGACTGTGTACCTTCAGTAAGAATCAAATATCAGAACTAGAAATTAATTTCCCCAGAGCCTGTAAAAGGCAAAATCTATATTTCTCAGTGCCTTTTGACTCAGGCCATTCATATTTAAACCGGGACATATGCAGACTTTCCTTTGGATGTGAAGGCAAATATCACCTACGTTGCCAGCAGTTGACCTCTAAATCTGAGGGTAGAAATAGATTAGGAATCACTGGCATACAAGAGATTAGATTCTAATCAGTAGAGACTCTCGGAGCTGCTGTAGTGCCATGCTCAAATCAGAATGTGGCCAAAAGTGAGACTCTATCGAGGATTAAGATTCTCCAGGTATGCCTTCAGGGGGACTCTTGAGCCAAGGCACTTTGGGCCAACAGAATATATTATACCATTATCTACAAATGATTTGACGTATTTCAAAACTATCTTGATGTATTTCAAAACCTGAAGTTGTTTTCACACCTAAAGAAAAATAGCATTGAATATACAAACTACCTACTTGATAGTCATTTCACATACTCTAAAGATACCTTTTCACTAGAGCACCAGTGATTTCTAACTCACTAGATAGGCTAAGCTAGTCAGTGCTGAATCTACCCACAAACCTACTTTCATTGGAACATTTTTATTTTCCAGAATTTTGGTTTTATAACCAGGTCTGTGACCTGCTAAAAGTCCAATTGCTTTTTGCAGCAGAAGATAGTGATAACAATATGATAAAGTTGAATCAACTATGTTCTTTTGTGCTAAATCATCTGCATATAAACCATCCATAAATCCTTTTGAACACTGCCCTCAAGGTATATCCAAAATTCTGATATTTACTATCACCTTCGGTGCTCCCAACCTCATCAGAAACACAGTTGCTTCTTGCCTCTATTACTCTTACAGCCACCTAGGTGCTCTCTGGTTTCATTTTTGTCATCCTCCATCTTCAATTCTCAACACAGTAATAATATTAATTATTTTAAAACTTAAGCCAGATTTGTACTACTCTTCTGTTCAAATACTCCAATGATTCCCATTTTCACTCAGAGTTTAAGCCAAAGTGTTTACAGCTAAACGCCTAGGCAATTCCATGCAATCTAGCTTCTGACCCCATTTCCACTTTTCTCCCTTTTAATTTTCTGTTCTAGTGACACTCATTGTCTTCTTGCTGCTTTAAATATTCTTTCCTTAGATACTTTGCTTTCGCAATTCCCTTGCCTAGAATCTTCTTCCCTCAGATAGTCGTATAACTAATTGTAGGTCTCCATGTGTGTATAAGATACACATTGCTAAAGACTGAATTGTGCCCCTCTCAAATTCATTTGTTGAAGTTCTACCCACAAATGTGATCTTATTTGAAGACGGCTTTTAGGAGGTAATTAGGTTAAATTAAGGTTAAATGACATAACTAGGGGTGGACTCTAATTTGATAGGATTGGTGGTCTAATGAGTAGAGGAAGAGAAAATAATGTCTCTCTCTCTCTCCACCATGTAAGGACACAGTAGAAGGTAGCCATCTGTAGGCCAGAAAGAGAGCTCTTACCAGAAACCAAACCCTGCCAGTCTTTGATTTTGAATTTTCCAACTTCTAGGACTGTGAGAAAGTAATTTTGTTGTTGTTGTTGTAAGCCGTTCAGTTTGTGATAGTTTGTTATGGCAGCCTGAGCTAATCAATTCCTAAATATGTGCCTTGTGTGTGTGTTTGCAAATTTTGAGATATTGTCACTGCCTGATCTTAACTTGGTAGAATTTTTGGTAAATTCAAATATTTGAATTTACTTGAATACTATTTTGGTATTTGGTATTTGGTAAATACAAATATTTGAATTTACTTTGAATACTATTCAAGTATTCAGATATTTTCCTGGGAGCATTGCTTGAGGGCTTATATTTGAAATAGCAAAGTACACCAATTTTAGTCTATTATAAGTTAATATTCCATGATCATTTTAAGTAGGCTTTTTTTGAATCTAGAAATATCATTATGCTACCCAAAAGAAACTCATAAAATCCCCAAAGAAACTCATACAAATGAAAAAGAACACACTAGTGAGAATAGAATGGTTGTCTTGAGGAAAGGAGAGATGGAGGCTGTCATGCTAAAAGGGAATAAATATATAAAATAAAAAAGGCAACTGCGCATATAAATAATAGTACAATGCCATGCAATCTAGCTTTGATTATCTCAGTTCTCTTCATCAGACATTAGGCAACATATTTACATTTAGCATGTTGTTAAACATAAAGGGTTTGAATCATTTTAAGAAAATTTAAAAGGTTTAATTGGTATTCTGATAAGCAGTAATCATGAGCAATACCTATTGAGAATGGCTTAATTAGTACGTGTGTTTCTTCACTTAAGGTACCAATACTAAGTATTTGTGTTTCCTTACTCATTGAGAGTGATAGCGTAGGAATATTCTTACATTGTTTGACTCTTCTCTCAGCCCACTCACAATTACGATTTTAATTCTGGTTGGTAATTGTGAAGCCAAATATTGGGTGAGAAAGAAATAAAGGTAAAATCCATTTTACTGCTATTTTTCATCGTACAAAGTCACATACCAGCTTTCTCCTGCCTTCCATACTATATGTTAGAAACATGAACAAAGGGTGAAAAGATGAGAAAGTCCTCTTTTTGTTTTCTCTTATCCGCTATGTCCATCCTGTTCTCTACTCCTACCCTATTGAGCTCTCCTAAGCACCAATCTTTTAAGATGTAATGAGGGCAAAATGTGGGAACAGTGTAAAAGTATAAGAAGAAAAACGTATAGCAGAGCAGAGTGGGGTTCTGATTAGTTCCAGTCCTGCATGCCAATTGATTCAAATCCTATCTTCTCCTTGACCATTATATTAGTTAGGACAATTAATGCAGGGTTTGTAAAAATAAGTCAAAAATCTCAGTGACTTAATAAGATAAAAATTATTTCTCATTCATACAAAGTTCATCTCAGATGTTCTTGATTGGGAAATTCATGGCTGTATTCTAATAAGTAATTCAGGAATCTAGACTCTTTCTAATTTGTGATATCACCATCTTTTACATGTGGTCCCCATGATTCAAGAGAAGGTGAAAGAGTTTAAGGGAGGTATAATGTGACCAATGTCATTTAACTTTATTGTCCAGAACTGGTCTCATATGAATGTAAAAACACAGCCACTGCCCATTAATAGCTCTATAGGCATGTCTAAAGCCTTAGATGTCCCACTAGCCCTCTGTCTCTGCCATACAATGATTAGCATTTATCTCTATGTCAAGTGCTTGTATACTTGTCCATTTTTTCCCAGTCTTTTCATCAATCTATAATTTATAATAAGTCAATAGTTCCTTATGAAACAGTATGCGATCTTGAATGTTTGCATTGCATTGAAGAGGTGTATTTGTAGAGTTCCAAGTTAGGCTCTAAACACACACTTCTTCAAAGAATTATTGGTGAGTAAAATTATTTGGTTTTATGCTTTTATGAGAACAATAAAATACATCAAGGACATCATGGAATGAATAGGATTTCTTAGAGAGGAATTAGAACTAAATCATCTCATGTAACAATTATATGGAAAATGTTTCTAATAAACATTTATATTTAATGTTAAAGTATATAAATTGATGCCTACACATAATATTTTTTGGAAAAGGATCTAAGTGGAATTATGTAGGGACACGATGATGTTTTTTATTATAGGAGCAAAGTGATGGCTGGGAGAACAGAAGTGCTGTGCATACATATGCTCATTTAAAGTGTGATTTTTTTAAAGATAATTTTTTGTTTGTCTATGAATTTCCCTTTGGGGGAACAGACATTAAATTTTTTTTCCTCCATGGAGATTGGAGTATTTAATCTTGATAATTTCAGGTCATAGCATAGTATTTACCATATCTTTGGAGCCCCAATGCTTGCAATTTGAGTTCCATAGTTGAAAGGAGGTTTTGGTTTCTTTCAGCTCTGCAGTAAACAGCTAAGAGCTGCTGGAGAAAGGTCATTGATTTTCATGTATGTAATACAGAAAAGCATTCTGAATCTATTCTCTGATGTGGTGTATAAACCTAACACAGGAAACTGACTCTGCAACCAGTAAAATGAGCATAGAGATTATTTGAAGGAAAGTTCTTTAGAGAAGCAAAAATAAATTTTGCTGGAGTCATTTTACCAAGAGAAAGTTCTAAATACAAATTTTTGGTCATTACAGTAAAGTAGAAAGGTACCACATTCATGTCATAAATAACAACTGGGAATTTATTAGCGGAAAAATATATGAGACTGCTTTTCCTTTTTTTAAAAAATATATTGTGGCTTTGGTATTTTTATGTTTATTTCTTCTAATTTTATCTGATTAATTTACTGATAATTGTGTAAATTATTTCTTCTAATAGGGAGGATTTGATTTCATGGTAATCTATGTTTTAAAAAATTAATTATTCAGAGCTTGTTTTGTGAAGCATTGGAGACTGACAGGAAAAAAAGTAGATGATTCCTGGTCTTGAGAATGTAGGGATTAGTAACAGAGGGAAAAGAAAAAAAATACAGTATGATAAGAACTTGAACACACATATACCAGTGGAATATAAGAGTTATATTTACTGAGGGGAAGACAGAAGTAATGTTGGGAAATGAGAGAAAGTGCTCCAAATGGGGAAAAAAACACATACAAAGACACTATATCATAACCATATTATATAGTATTTTTGTTTTTGGTCCACTATTTATCATTCTTAACCAACTGATTTGGGATCAACGATATGGCTTATTCATTTATGAAATCCTAGTGCCTCCATGTCTGGCTTTGATTTATATTGTTGCTCAGTAAAAGAGTATGGGACTGTTGAACTGGCAAAAAGAAACAATCTGATCTATGTTGGTGTTCCCCCCTGATCTTCTGGTGGGTGCTTTCAGGATTATGGTGCATTGTGTTGGTAAAAGTGTTATAAAGAAGTTATATATTTCTTGCCAAATGGTAAAATAAGAAAATAAAGTAGTTTTAGAGAAAAAATTAAATAAAATGTATCATTTTCTGTGATATTTATTTTAAAATAGGACCCATGAGAACAAATAGAAAAAGAAATCTGAAAGAAATCAAGACCAAGAATTATAGAGCTACAAAGAGCGTGTAGGTATAGTGTGTATTTATACGTAAACACTTTTCATTAAAATTTGATTCACAAATGCTTAAGATCATCTCTGCTTTGGACTAGTTTTTCCTCCCTTTCTATTTCTATTTGGGAAAATGTCTTCACTTTCTATAATGCATGTACATTAAATTTTCTAGCATTTACCGAGCCCAATTTGCTCTCTGACAATCCGACTTCAAATTCTCAAATTTAATAGTCTCGTGATTAGCTCAAACATACTTTCAAAGACCATTTAGTCACTCAGTCATTAGAGAATAAGGTCACACAGTACAAATATTGCTGGTGAGGAAACACCCCAGTATATGGAAGAAGCAGTTCTTAGAAAATCAGAACCTAGTGATAAAAAACATTCCCAAGATATTATTTCCCTTGACTAGTCAGTGCACAGATATTTTCTCCCAAATACATAATTCTGATGATAAAATATTTTGTCAAAATACAACCATTTTAAGGAAAATGTCAAGAATATCCCTTCCATTTTTGGGAAGCGACTTAAAATCTGATCAAGCTATTGCATTCATAGTCATGATACGAAGCTGTTCTTCTTTGAGTCCATGACACTAAGGCAACTTCCATATTTCCATTAGTGTATTCTCATTTTAATACAAGTAAGACATTTTTATTCTGCAGAATATGGACACTTCAAATAATCCCAATATAATCATTAAACTATATTAAAGTGATGTCTGGCTAGCTCAGTGGGAAGGGCATGAGACTTTTGATCTCCAGGTTGTGTGTTTGAGTCCCATGTTGCATGTAGAAATTATGTAAAAATAAAATTTTAACAAATAAATAAAATGCAGTTTCCATTTAGAACGGAGGATGTACTGAGAAATGAATTTCACATTATAGATTGATCCATGATCTAAAACATGTAATATTTCCTGTTTTAGATGGAAAATGATATGCATGATAACATCAAGTATCAGCCTATCTGTTTGACTCCCTTGGACTGTCATTCTGGCTGTTACAGTATAGTTCTCATTTTCATTTGGATTATCTCCCTAGCCCACGAGTTTTTAAGTCCACCAGTGCGAAAGTAATTGGGGATAAATTCTGTGTGTTTGTGTGTGTGTGTGTGTGTGTGTGTGTGTGTGTGTGTATGTGTGTATAGAACATGTAGAGTGTGACATGGTTAGTGTCTTTATCTTGCTTTGAATCAGATATCGAAAAGCTCTGAGCTGTGTTGGTTTTGATAATACTTCATTTTATTTTTCATTCCCATTTTCTTTTGTTTAGTTGTTTTTCCCCATTTTGGACTAACTTAAATTGTAATTAATTATAAGGCAATTTTCTTTGGAGGTATGGGTCAATTTGCTAAAAGCCAATGAAAATCAATTACATATAGACACCAACCACTATTCATCCACCCAATTTCCAGGTTACTGAAAACAGAATCTGATTGGCCTACCTTAGGTCAGATGCCCATCCATTTCTTCCATCAGCTATTTTCAGGAAGGTAGATTAGGCATCAGCATTGTGGTTGCTAGAGACCTAATGTATAAGCCAGTTGGATGCTTTCCATTAAAGAATGAATGGGCAGAAATTTCAGTATATTAATCCACTCAAAATTTCAATACTTTATCCACCAAACCAGTATAACTATTGATTAAATGTGCAATTGAAAGATGTAACTCTACATCTCCAATAAAGAATTTAGCAAGAAAATTACAACTCTTTATTTGATGGTACCATTTTTTACTTTTTCATGTGAATAAGAAAAATCATTGGGAAATTACTGAGCACTCTGAAATATTACTGATAGTCTAAAAGGGACTTTCAGTGTTCTTTGTGGAATCAGAAGAAAAATGGAAGAACTAAATTGATGGAGATGCTGACAATAGGACTGAATTAGAAAGAAATCATGGCTGTTTGGGGAAAATAGAGAAAAAAAAGTGTGGTAGAAGATTCTGAGAAAACTATCAAAAATATCAATGTGATATATTCTGCGTCCTTAGGACTTTTAAAGTTCAATCCTTGAAGTAAGCAAAACTATTTATCTTCTTTCTTACTCTTTTGTCATCTCCTCTCCTCTCTTATTTTTTCTCTTGTCAAGAAAAAAAGTACTTCTGTTTATTGACAATATAGAGTTTAAACTATCTGAACCCAAAGTGCCCATGTGGAAAGCTTTATGTCTGACAGCTATATTTTAGCCAATGAAAGAAAAATAGAATAATGGTTTTTGCCTCCCCCTTTTTGCTTCTTTGATGACCATGCACACTACAGCTTGAACAATCCACCATAGTTGCCATCAGTAAGTGCAGTTACTTGGTGCTAACTATCACTATCCTTTGGCCATCTTTCCATTTATATATCAGGATAAAAATATTAATTATATGTACCCTCCTACTTAATAAATGATGGTGCAATGATATATTGAAATTGTAGAGGACTAGTAAAAAAACTGAAATAGTTCTGAGTGCCTGGGTGGCTCAGTGGGTTAAAACATATGACTCTTGATTTAGGCCTAGGTCATGATCTCAGGATGATGAGATCAAGTCCCATGTGGGGCTCTGCACTGGGCATGGAACCTACTTAAAATTCTCTTTCTCCCTCTCCCTCTGCCCCTCCCCCCTCCTCTCTCTCTCTCAAAAAAAATGCAAAAAAAATTGAGACAGTCCTATAGATACTAACAAGAAAAAAATTCCAGGTATACTGTCCAATAAGAAAAAATATAGTATGCTGTAATTTTTTGTACACATACATTTATAGTAATTTTTGCATTTTAATATACATAGAATTATATATCATATTTAAACACTGTATGTCTATGGGTGATAAGATGGCATGGTACTTTTATAAACCTGTTTTATATGTGATTCTCTCTCTCTCTGTATTTATATGTAAATGAAGTCTTTTACTGTTGTAGTTATTTTACTCTGGGTTATACTTTTTGAATACATAAAATAATTTTTAAAAATCCAACTAGTTATAATTTTTGTAAAAGTTGTGTAACTTTTCTGCAAAATACATTGGTAAAGGGTACAGTGGTACTGTTATAAATGAGCAGTATGAATACAAAAAAATTAAACGTAGAGGTTTAGTGATATGAAATTTTCATTATATTTATATGCTTAATATAGTATAGAATCACAGCTCAGTCTGAATGAAATTCTTAAAAACACAGCTACATAATTAATTTAGCACCATATGATGAATTGCAATATAAAATATTTCAAAAGATATGAATAAAATACAACTTTAAGAGTGTAAAATAATCATAAAAATCATCTTTATGTGAATTGTTTCCCATTAATATTTTGATTCATCCTTCCAGAATAATAAACACATTAGGCTATATATTTAGCTATTTCTCATTTTCCTTAGTGAGAATATGAGAACCTTACCTACTACCTTGTTACTTGGGAATATAGACTATGTCATTTGGAATAACACTGGTGATTTATCTAGTCTGGCATTCTCTGTTCTAAAAATAATTTTGAAGATCATTCTCCCCTCTGTGCTTGTGAAGACAACATGGTTTAGAATTTACAAAAAAGGTTAGAGATTTATCTTAGGCAAGAGTATGCCAATTGCATATGACATTTATCCTCTCAAGCCAGATGGCAGTGGGATGGGATTTGGGTCTTTCTTTTTCCTTTATATATTATTCACAAGCTAATTCAATGTTCAAATGATAAAATCAGCAGCAAACCTGAGCAATTCCATTGTGTAATCAGCCAGCTCTTTTAATGAAAGGAAGAAAAATTTCTGGTGATTATTGTTAGAACATTATATTTTGTTTAATAGCTTTAATAGCATTAATATTCAAAACTTGAAGATAAATATATACTTTATACATTACACTTGTATACACATATAATGTAAAATGTATAGCTCACAAATTTCCCAGGAACTGTTATATGAAATTAATATTGTTTAACTAAGGAGCTTTGAATCTGCTGATCACTTTCCTTCCTTTCTGCCCCTTTCCTAAAGAAAAATAGCCTTTTACTTCTGGATGTTTTGAAGTATTCCAGAAATGATGTGACTAACTGTAGAGACAGTTCTGAACTAGTAGTAATATCACTGAGAATAGAGACATACAGATGCAATAAAGAAGGTGGCATCCTTAAAATTGAAATTGGCCTAGAATATATGAAAACCAACATGAGCCAAGTAGACTGTCAGCACAATTTTCCTGAGAAATGTATATTTTTTCCCATAATTACTTAGAGAATTCAAATGATTGGTTAATATAAAATATCTACTTTGCAAAAAAAAAAAAACACTTCAAATTCTTCTTTTAAAAATAAAGATTTGGTAATAATATAATACTTTAGAATAATAACAAACACTTGCCAGTTCTTAATATTGCCAGGCACATATTAACTTTTTCAATATTCAGTGACTCTATGAAATAAAGGCTGGAACTGTCTCATTTTAAAGAAAAGAAGAGTTTAAAAAACTTTAAAGGGACATGTATCTAGTTATTTGAAGAGTCAGGTTTAAACTCAGGCATTCTGGATCCAGCATTTGTATTCTCGCTGGTTATGTATTGTAACTTTTCAGTGATGAGAGAGTATATTAGGCCCTGTTTATCCACAGGGAATAGGTTCTAAGACTCCCAGTGGATGCCTGAAATTGCAGATAATACCAAACTCTATAAATACCATGATTTTTCAGTACATATATACCTATGATTAAGTGTAATTTATAAATTAACCACCGTAAGGAAAACAACAAGTATTAATAAAATAGAACATTTATAACAATGTACTGCAATAAAAGTTATATGAATATGGTCCCTCTCTCAAAATATCTTACTATACTTTACTCAATCTTCTTATTGTGATGATGTGATACAATATAATGCTAACATGATGAGACAAAGTGAGGTGAATGACATAGGCTCTGTGACATAATGTCAGGCTATTAGTGACCTGATGATTCATCAGGAGGACCATTTGCTTCCATATCACAGTTGACCTGACTACAGGTAACAAAACTGCAGAATACGAAATCTCTGATAAGGGAGGACTACTGTATTTCTTTAAGGAAAACACATTTTCAAAGGCAGAAAGCATTATCATTAGTTCATTGTGCCTTTGGAGTAATCAGAGGACACTTGAGAGTTAAATGGCCCCTTGGATACTAATGACAAGTATTATATTCCTTTACACTAGATCAAACTCTAGCAATGCTAACTGTAACACTGTGTAATTGTGATATCTAAAATGAAAGAGTCACTTCAAGAGAGTAAAATTCTTCTAGAAAATTAGAAAGATACAATGGGGAGGGGGAAATAAGAGGTAAGTGAAGGTGGACATGATTTAGTTTACTCCTCTGGGAGATGTGCTCAGACAAATTAGAGACACTTCTACCTGTGATTCTCTGCCTACAGAAACTTAGCATTTCAGACTGGATATTTGACAGAGGTCTTAGTCCTTTGAGGAAATAAGTCAATTGTTGGCATATTATGGAGAGATTCCATTCAAATTCATTTTAGTAGCAGTTATGGTTTTGAATATAATGCTTTTTACTTGATTGAATATATTTTATTTATTTATTTTTTGATTGACTACATTTTAATCATTTACATGATAAGCCATGGTCAGGCCAATGTATTACAGAAACTGAAAGGATAAGTGTGTACTAAACCTGGAACTTTTCACGTTCTGGAGAGTGTATTCTTGACTTGTTCACTTCTTCACCCACATAAAATGTCTATATTCTTTACCTCATCTTCTACATTTGCTTACTCCTCACCTTAATTTCTTCCATTAATTTAACTTCTTATCAACAGCATCAGCTTCCTAAAATGCCCCACCTGAGTATATCTCAACTCTAGTAATAGCCTCTTCTATGCTTTGGTAATCATTCCTATTGGGAATGATCAAGGAAGCTATTCATTGCTAAGAAAAATCCTTCATTTTAACTAACTGCTGAATTATAGTATGTCAATCTTTCCTACATTAGTAGTGAATTTGCAGGACTTTGAAATTCTGTAAGTTCCTGGGTCTATGACAGACTATGCCTATAATAGCTCTGATTCCATTAGGTCTCAATGTCATGTATAACGTCTGGATTAGATGCTTTAAGGTTTACAAACATAAATAAGAAATATAGTAGGATAAACGTTAAAGGATGAAATTAATTTTAAGTGTATTAAGATTGACCTGTTTTATGAGACAACTGTGTAGAAAATGTACTTATAGAAAAGCAGTTTTAGAAGGGAGGTAATGGGAAGAAAAATATAAATCAGAATCATCAGCCTAAAGATTTTGTCCCAAGTTAGAGAATTTATGTGATTAACTAAAGCTCACATCATGTGTTTCTTTCTCTTTTTTCTTCTTTTTGAGAAGTCAGTAAATAGCACTCCTTTTCGCTATTCAAGTTATGAATAAATTGAGAAATAAAACAGCACGCTCACCAGGTAAGACACCAAAAGATAATTTTTATAACTTGTCAAGCTAGATTGGAAGACACAGTTTGATTTTAGTGTCAAATGGGCCTGAGGTCTCCCTAATGATACCAAACTCTACACAGGATACTCCCAATCAAAGCGAATGCAGTGTCTGCAAAAAATGCACTTCTATGTTTTCTGTTGATTTTGAGGGATAAGAAAAGAATGGGTTGAATTCCCTGTATATTGTTTTGTTCCTAAATTAGCTCATTTCAGAAATGTGAACCAATTGCTGTCATTTTCTCACCCAGCATGATAATTAACCTCCTTTATAATAGTTAGAAAAAGAGCTGGGCAACAAACAAGGAGGAAACCAGAAACACGGTAGGTAGTGTAGATTTAGAGCCAGAAGTTTCTGTAATGGGTCAGAAGAATGACTCAATTAATTAAGTACACTCTGAAATCACACATTACTCAAGAATGAAAGTTTCTAAAATAATTTGCCATCAAATTGTCCAATATGGTTTATTAAAATTCTGCAATGAAATCAGGTAACATCATGAGAAATACTGATTCTTTTTTAAATGCTATTCACATAGTCACACTGTGTATTAAGACATTCCAGGAGGGGGGCGCCTGGGTGGCTCAGTGAGTTAAAGCCTCTGCCTTCGGCTCAGGTCATGATCTCAGGGTCCTGGGATCGAGCCCCGCATCGGGCTGTCTGCTCGGCAGCGAGCCTGCTTCCCCCTCTCTCTCTGCCTGTCTCTCTGCCTACTTGTGATCTCTCTCTGTAAAATAAATAAATAAAATCTTTAAAAAAAAAAAAAAAAAAAAAGACATTCCAAGAGGGATAATGAAAGTCCACATAGAAAACTGTCTTGCAGGTTAAAATTAAAAATATTAAATATAACTATTTTTCAAATTAAGTCTGACATAATTTATATTTGTTTGTCAAAAATCTCAAAGTTTGAAATTATCCCAAATTCTTATATAGATAGTTTCAGTTGAAAAGATTTTCGAACTTAGAATTGGAAATATTCAATAGCTTTAGCCTTTGTGTTTCTCACTCAAAAGTTGTATTTCCTTTAGGAGTTCACAAATTGAATTAGTTTGGTGTCTGATCTTTAATTTCTGTCATATCAAATAGTTCAAAGAATTGATAGAACACAGAATATTTTTTTTTCAGTGTTGTTTCCTCTAAATCATTTAAATCACCCTCTAAATCATTTATTCTAGGCAAAATTATATTTTCAGAACATAGTATTACAAAAAAATCTGTATCTTTCAATTTCTAACTGAAAACTGGCCAATTCTTCCCTGGGTTCATTTCTTTTGTGTAAGTAACCAAAGGCAAGCAACACACCAACAAACGCTGTTTCAGTTTTCTAACCCTCTCCCCCAGAGCTTCTGGCTAAGCAGATTCGTAAGAAGCATTTTGAGTTACTATAAACCATAGTTTCAACAAAGACTTTGCTTCCCAATACCAATTTCTTATTTGAGGTTTTGTTACAGCAGAAACCTGCTTTTAGCTATAATTCCTATTAATTCATCCATATGTTAAGAATAACATCAACAAACTATTCTGTATTGAGATGGAGATGACCCTGAAAATTGGATGGAATGGTATTTAAGGAATTTGTGTTTCTGGGGTTTTTATTTTATGTATTTTGAAATTATCCTATTAAAATCTACAAGTTTGTTATTTCTGTATCTTCCTGATGAACTGAAAGTTTTAAAAGGAAAATAGTGACTCTATCTCTAGCAATGTTTTCATTTTAAAGCTTATTTTATTTATTATCAAGTGACCTATATGAACTTTGATTTGCAACAGTATTATCTTGGTATAATTCTGTTTCTGCTTTTTACTATTTAGCTCTTTTTGTCCTTATCATTTAAGTAGCTTTGCTATAGACAGAATATAATTTTGGTTTTGAATTCTGTTGGCATCCTCATCTTTTATTTCAAAAATTTACTACACTTATATTGATTTACAACTTTCTGATTTTACTTTGTGTTTTCTATTTATCCAGATATTTCTATATTTCTTTTATTATAGAAGACCCCAAAACAAATCCCCAAAGAAGCTAATCTTAGTCTTAAACTAGAACTAAGAAAGGCAAAAACTGAGGGAAAAATAAAAGCATCTGGCTATTTTCAAGAGAAAATTGACCTTACTCTAACAGAGAATCTATGATGTTCTCTTGAACATAAGCAATTTCAGAGGAACCAACGTTTTATAAAGTTACTCGGTGATTATGAAGGAACAGGACAAAAGACTACTTTATAATAATGTCTGAGCACATACAGAACTAAAAAGAACAACTCCAAGTACACTAACAGCGACTTTTTTGTTTTGTTTGTTTCGTTTAGGACTTAGAAAGTACTGGGCAAAATCTTTTTTTCTCTACCTTTAAAACTGTAGCTTTTTTTAGATTGCACATGTGAGTGTTACCAGGGAATAAAGGGCAGGGATATAGGACAGATATTTAGGATACAAACTCATAACAGTAGTAAATAAGTTCTAGAGAGGTAATACACAGTATAGTGAATTCAGACAATACTGTATTGTAATCATCAAACTTGCTAACAGATTAGAACTTAATTACTCCAACAACTAACAGAAAAAGAAAAGTATAATTATGTGGTGCTAATTATTGCTAAAATGGCAATCATATTACAATATAGAAATGTATTAAATTAACACTTGTACACCTTAAATGTGTATAAAGTTACATGTCATATATTTCAATGTTAAGTGTACATAATGTTACATGTCAAATATATTTCAACTAAAACAAATGAAAAACCCAGCATTTTTTGCTCAAGGAATCACTAGTTTTAGATGGGAGACTGTGGGTTACTTTTCATCTTAGTTTTGTGTCATCTCAGAAGTGTCAAAATTGTTTTAACATTGTTTCTTTTACTTTTCCTGTCATCTTTTAGATGGATTCAAAAGTTTTATTCTTTCTGTTTTTTTCTTTAATTAATTTGGAATTTATATGTTTCTACACTTCTAATGATTCCTTCAGAAATGTGAATGCACATGTTAAAAGTCTAAATTTGGTGCCTATTTTATCTTACAATTTGCATTTTATTAAAGATATGCTATTATTGTTAGGAAAATTAGGACTGATTTAATTAATTTATTTTATTTTGGTCTACTTTATTTGTTGTCCTCATCACTTATCAGGGTCTCAAATCCTCTAGTTTTACTTATTTATTTTGTCTCCACTATTAAAATATTTACTACATTGAAGTAGAATTTTGTCTATTTTATAATATATTTTCTTCTTAGTACTTAGAACAATGCCTGAATCATAATAGGGACTCAAAAATACTTGAAAAATTGAATAATTGAATGAGTAAATTAGTTGCAAGTTTGCTTCTATATAGAATTAGGGCTGGGAATAAGGCTCATCAAAATTTTGAAGAAAGAGTACTGTCTTCTAACTTATGGTATTGGATAAAGTAGAATATGTCTTTTTTTTTTTCTATTCTTTGGATGATGTAAGGACTTTCTCCTAAAATTTGGATAATTTAGGGCTTTAATCCTAATGTTCTAACATTTTGTATCAGTGTGGGTTTTCTTTGTTGCTTGCCACTTAGCAAAGGACAATTTCAATCAAGAAAAAATGTCTTAATTATGGTAAGTAAAATACAATCCCTTGAAAACATCCTGTCATTTCCTCTACTCCCTATTTCTGGAACTCTTATCAACCATATAGTATAACATGCCCTGGTTTTCTAACTTTATCTCTTTTCTCCTATTTTTAATATTGATGTAGTTTTGTTCTCAATATGGAATATTTTCTCAACTTTAAGTTCCAATACTTATCTTAATTTTTTTCCTTACTGCCATCATATTTATTTTCAAATATGTCATTAAGTGTTCTCGAAATATTTTACTTTATACAGCCTTTAGAATAGATAGAATATCATTGTACTTTTTTTAAGGATGTCAAATATACAGTAGTCAGATTTTTTTAAAGATCTTTTCTGTCCGATGCATTGTCTGTTTCCAGAGTGCTTCTTCATTATATTAATTAATCTTTCATATTAGAAAATTTCCTCAATTGTCTAATGATTCCTGATTCTCTGTCCATAGTCAAAAATAAAGAACAATAAAATCCACCAAAATCTCTGTGAGACTAGGCATGGCTATAGATTGGGACATTTCTATAGACTGATCTGGCTGGGCCTCTGACTAAAGAGATTTATAATTCATTATCCCTCATTAATTTCCTAAAG
The DNA here is from genome assembly GCA_028534135.1 of Potos flavus. Classification (NCBI taxonomy): domain Eukaryota; kingdom Metazoa; phylum Chordata; class Mammalia; order Carnivora; family Procyonidae; genus Potos; species Potos flavus. Next base: position 21,059,868 of record CM052883.1, on the reverse strand, counting down.
AGAAATTTTTTATTATCCTTTCTGTGGGTAAGAATGGGGATATCCAAACCTCCTAGGGGGAGCTAAGCACATACTCGCTAGTCCTCTCAACTTTCAATGTGCAAGTTTCTTCTTATCTGTTTTCAGCATGTGTTACTGCCAAAAGCTGTGTTTAGTGTCTCCAACATGACGCATGCTGTTCAAACCTTCCGGAGAGCAAACCTGCAGTCTAACATACCAACTTAAGTCTAAGCTTTTTCCTGTCTGATAAATCAGTTACCATTTATGCATTAACAATCAGCTTCTAGAATTCCTGTTTCTTTGGTTTTGTGAATTTCATCCTCTTACCCACCCCTCTGTTTTTTTTCTCCTTTCTCTTACATTATTGGAATTTCAGGAGACATAATATCTATGTATTAATTGGCTACAGTTTAGCAATAGTTTGTATCACTATTAATCAGGAGACAAAATGCTTATTTCCTTCCTTCATGCCCAAAAGAAAGCAGTGATTATACAGAAGAAAATAGATTAGTCAGAAGTTATATTTTTAAATCTGAGTTTAAAGAATTAAAGTTGCATATTAATATATATTGTTTACTTGAACAAATAATGTTTTTTTTCTTTTTTCAGGCATTATGGTAAATTTATATAAAAGTTTTTTATATTTTCTTTAGTCAAGTGCAACAACAACAGCAACAATCAATATAAGATGCAAACAAATGAAAAATGTTTCACTTAGGTTAGTGTCAATAATATAATATGAAAAAACAGAAGCTGATAGTTTAAAAAATAATTCTAGAAAATATTTTTTTATTTGTTCCCACAATAGCAAATGTGGGCCTTCATTATAGATTTTCAAGTGATTCTCTTTCTTCTATGTGGAGAGTGAATTAAAGTCTACTTCACAGCACATTTTGTTATGGCATTACCTTAAAATTACCACATTTTGTTATAGCATGTCTTTCTGTAGATTGGCTTTAATTTTGGGAATCAATCCCATTAATGCATTAATGACTAGGCAGAATTCAAAATTTTAATTCAGTGCCAAATATTCTGACTGTTAAATACAAGTTGGCAAATAACATTCTTTATACTGAGAAGAGTTTTAAAGTTAACGATGAAGGTCCTTAGGTAACTATTTGAGAGGTCATACTCTAAATAAGATCTGAGAGTTGTTAACAATGATAAGAGCTTGTTTGTCAATGTCATCATCATGAAAAAATATATCCTTTAACATCGGTATCACGTAAGTGCCAAATTGTATTTTTCAATACATTAGTGGCCTTATATCACAATAACATCATTATGAACAAAGAAGTCAATGTAAGAAATAAAGAAGGGAGGAGGTAAAGAAGGAAGAAAAATGAAAAGCTCTAATTTCATAGTTTATATGAACTTTTATTTATCCTGAAGATAAGATAGTTTTCAAAGTTCACAGACATGAAGTCATTTTTTTTTTTTTTTTTTTTTTTTGGCTTTAAAGCAGAACTCAACAATTGGCAGAATATTTAGAGTATGTCCTAGTTTATAGAAAAATAAACTTAGGCTTATAAAAATAAATCATTAGTCTAAGGTCATAGGAGAAAACATGGCTAACTCCTATTAGAGTCAACCTTTTTTAATTGATTAGCCCAAGTTTATTTTATTAGTAAACTGTGAACAACCCTTATTACATATTTTAATGTGAATAAAATACATAAAGGGGATAAGGTATGCTTTTAGAACCTTGAATATTCCCCAGCTTCCTAAATATCCACATTTACATGCTTAGCAGTTTGGTTTTTAATTATATCAGCTTTAGTCACCAGCATATCAAACATTTAAAACAGGAAATGTTTTGATGTTTCAGAGAAGGTAGAATTTTAATCAAAATTTCATTGAATCATACTGTAAGTTTCCTTCTCAGAACATCTGCATAATTGTCATTCTAGAGTAGCTTAAAAGGCAAGGTGGAAACAATTTCTTACAAGTCTAGTCACTAAATTTATTTGAATATCTTTCTTTCTTTCTTTTTTTTTTTTAATACTTAAGATAGCAGTGACACATCCAGGCTCAAGCAGATGCTGCAGGCTTGGGTTGTCACTTCTTCTGATGTGGAAACAGTATCCTTAGGAATCAAAAAAAACAAAAACAAAAACAAAACAAAAACAAAAAAACCCCAAAAAACAGCCTACCCATAAGTTCTGATTTCTGTGCATTTCTTCTATTGAGAAGTCCTTTTACCAAATAGCCATGGTTCAAAAGAGAACTGGGAACATACAGTACTTTTTTTCTAACACAAGCCCTTAGCCTGACACACTTGACTAGCTCTGGAAACTGAAGAGTCACCAAATGGAGGAACTTTGCAATGTGAATTATTAGGGGCAGCTTAGAGAACACTGAACACAGAAACCATTTTGGTTTTACTGAAGTGCCTGCTTAGCTCCAAAATACTTCCTATCATCTGGGTGAAAAATAGTTCAAAGTGAGTCAAGGAGAGAATAGCAAATAAACAGACACAAAATAAAGCTCAGTAAAGCATACCCAAGATAGGCTGAGATAGGAAACCCATTATGTGTGCCAGTGTGGTCCTCTGCATGTCAGTGAAAAAATGTTTCATGTAGGTCAGCAATTGCATCAGTAGTTTCTATTTTTCTCTGGCCACAAGCTACCTGACATAAATGCAATGGAGTCCATCAAACATTCTTGAAAAGGTAAAACTTCAAAAGAGAGAACTGGTGAAAATTTTACAAAACTTCATTTTGCAGGTGGATTTAAAAGGCTGAACAGAGGGTGGAGGTAATCCTCCCATGATGCTTTGAAAAGCTTAAACAGGTGAAGGGAGAACACTTCACTCTGAGACACAAATGGAATGCTTGCTGCTGTCTTGGTTATTTAATGTCTTCTCCAATACAAATCATTTAAACTAGTTCACATTTGGTTACTTCTGAAATTCATTGCTTTGGATTAAAAGAGAAAATGAGAGAGAATAAGAGAAAGATGCTTGCTTTATTTATTTATTTATTTATTTATTTATTTATTTATTTTGCCATTTCTCATATATATGATGTGTGAAATTGTTAGGATTTTCCAAAATTCCTTCCTTTCCTCGCCATTTTTTCATCTGAGTGATACAAAATTGTTAATGCCAGTATTTGCACTGACTTAAGTCATCAAATCATTTACCTTCAATTACCACTTGAGTTTTTTAATGGAGGATTGAAATTTGTGGAAATCAAAGATCAGTTAAAATGACCCTCATTCCTAGTTTAAAGACTCTTATTGCCAAGCTACAAGATAAATGTTTCCATTATAAACTTTTGCAACATGGTATAATGTAATATGATATTTATTACCTATAAAACTTTCTGGGTGTTTGTTCTAGATGAGTAAAATATGCTATGCTGGAATTATTATAAATGCCTGTTATACTTCTTTTTGAGGGATTATGAAAAAAATCATGTATTTTTAATCAATCAACTATTAATTATCTTCTGTTAGCACTTATCTGTAACACATTACAACAATGTCTTGGAAAACCTCATTTCAAATATTATCATCAGGAAAAATCTTTTGTTCTTAGAGATACTTTCAGTAAAACTCCAATGGGGATAATATATTTTGCCTATCTTATAGTTCCTTCATTATCATTAGATAAAAGGAAAAAAATCATATTTTCCTTTTGTTGCTATTATTGATTGCATTTTTTTCTTTTTTTGTCCTGCTATGTTATAGCTTTAGGCATGATGACCCTAGTTAATTAAAAAAAAAACAAACTCCTTGGTGAGTCAGGTAGCTCAAATGAAGTGACTTGAGGAAGTGAAAAATGTTCATATTGTATTTGATGCTTTTGAAATTTTCTATGTCAATATGGTTTGCCCAAGGACATATTTTCCCACTTTCAGTAAGTTGTTTTGCCACACCTAACAACTGAGTCCTTAGACATATTTCCCTTTATGGTGCTTTTTGGAAATGCTTTGCCAAGTTCACTTGAAACTTGTTAAACCTTTTATATTTTTTTAAGTCAACCACTTTTCAACTTGATTTTGTTTTAGAGTAAAAAAAAAAAACAAAACCTGATGTATTCCTTGATATATTTCAGATGTCATCAAGCAAAATTTCTGTACTTCCCTCATGACCATGTGAGTTCACTCTGCAAATCATTGCATTTAGAAAAACAAGCGATAGATAATATTTTTCTTTCTTCTTTTTTTTTTAAATCTATGGTTAAGAGATCTAAATTAATTATCTTTTAAGTTTTTAACTTTTTGCAGAGTACACTTTATTTCCTGTACTAAGAGAGTGTTTTTTGTATTGTGCCTTTTTATAACTATAACGCGTTTTTATTGTATACGAGAAAGGATAACATTTATTTACTGCCTACTCTATGGCAGGAACAATGCATGATTTAAAACATATATTCTCATTAAATCTGAAGGACATTTTTGCAAAATATTAAGTCTACTTTATAATTAGGAATTGGAGGTATTGAACATTTATGCCAATTTTTTAAAGTTGTAGAGTTAGTGTCAGGCATAAATTTTTATTTGTAGTTTACATAATTGCCAAAAGTATATTATTTTCTTTACTTCATATTGTTATTGATGTATTGCAACCTCTATAATACTGAGCATAAAATATACATAAGAACATTTTCCTGAGCTCCAAGACTCAATGGGAGACAGATGCTTAGTGGTGATAAAGAGAAGTTGTGTTATGCTTTGTGATGAGCTGCCTTTCTTAGCTTGGGCAAAAAATGAGAAACCAACTCTTCTCATTAAAATTTCATTTAAATATTTTCTTCTTATGCCAAATCACCATAAAGACCCGCACGCATAAAAATCAAGCAGTCACAGAAAAGAAAACATCTGAATAGACCAAAATTCAACTTTCAAGGAAACAAACAGTCATTCTAGGGATAATAAATAAAACAGTACACCATGGATTCTCATTTTTTCACAGATTCTGTATTTGAGAACTCCCCTTTTCACTAAAATTTCTGTGTGACTTCCCAGATCAATACTCATGGTGCTTTTTTGGTCATTTGGGGACATGTACAGAGTAGCAAAAAATTTGAATCACTCAACACATCTGTTCCCAGCTCGTGTCAAACAAGATGATACCCTACCTTCTTGTTTTAGTTCTTATACTACAAACCAGTGTCCTTTTACTGGTCTATTTAGTGTCACATTTTCCCCATTTTTGTTCTTTTTGTTGATGATTTCACTTTTAACATGACCCCCAAGCATAGTGCAGAAATGCTGTCTAGTGTTCCTAAATGCAAGGAGGCTCTCATGTACCATATAGGTACAAGACATCTGTTAGATAAGCTTTGTTCAGGCATGAGTTCTAGTGCTGTCAACTCTAAGTTCCATGTTAATAAATCAACTACATATTAAGTAAGATGTCTTTAAAAGAAACACACATAAAACAAAGTTAAGTGTTGATTTGTTGACAAAAAAATGTTATGACCAGAAGTTTACAGGAACCTAATACTGGATTTATCCTGGGAACGATGGTTCAGTAGTTTAGTTTCAGTTTCAGTTTCAGTAATTTCAGTTTCGGTAATTCAGTTATTGTGGAGACTTCATAGAACATAACTACTGGGAATGACAAAAATCGACTACAGTTGTCATTTTCCCAGAACATCAGAGTGAGTGAATCTAGATTTAAATGTGCTAATAAGGACTAGAAATTTAAGATTATGCATTATCGCAGTCCCAAAACAAGTACATTCTATCAGCTGTAACAGTCTAGAGAAATTAAACACCACCCTAGGGAAAAGGAAAGAAAGATAAACACCAGCAGAACATGAACAATACAAATTCCAATGCACATCAATGGCTACATAATGATAACATAACACTATTATTTGCAAACTCTCCTCCCTGCTACCTCCTTTCCACCTCATTCTCTATCTTTGCACTCCATCTCTCCATCTCATGGTGTCAATATTTATCAGAACTTTTTGATTATTCCTTTATAATGTTGACCTTTTCTTCATGCTTTTTAATCTTACTGTATATAAACTAGATTCTATTATTTCACACATTTACTGAAATAGATTATTGCCCTAAATATTCAATAAAAAATCATTCCTCATCCCTTCTCAAATTATTTGTTATTATGGGTAAGAAATTTAAACCCCAAACATGATTTTTTGAGGCCATATACAGAAATCTAATATGTGCGTATCTATGTATCTGTAAAATACCACCTTGTTTATGTTATCCATTTGGTAAGAAACCTCAGTGATTTACCACTGCATGAAGAATGATCCCCAAAACTATTGAACAGTGTGTCAAGTGCAGAATAAATTGTGTGATAATGAATAAATTGGTGATAATGAACCAGATTCTCCAAATGGTTGCTTACACTGTATGGAAACACCTGTGCTTTTTTATGGTGAGATGCGTGGAAGCCACAATTACCTGGAGGGGGGAACCTATGCTCACACTGATAGAAATTAAGTAAATTCCGGCTATATTTTAATATGAAGGACCAGAAACACTAAGTGAAATTAAAAATCAGTTTAGATAATCTGCTTATAAAATTTTAACTAGAATATCTGAGTCAAAGTTGAAATTTCAGTCCTTCATCAAAATATTTCATAATTTATTTCATACCTCTCTTCCCTGCCTCCTGACAATTGAATCACTACAGCTGAAAAATACGTACTGTCCTAAGATTCATATAAATCCCAAACCAAATACAAGCATAAGTGAAATATATTAGAAACCTGGTTTCCACTGGCAGTGATTAGCCTGTTTGCCCATTTTTTCCCAGAGAGAGAGACACTGAATCTTGTGATTATTTATGACAGTCACATCTTACATGAACTATTATAATTTATTTCCACTTAATCTTTAAAGGAGCTCAGTGAAACATATTCATTTTAAAGATTTGGAAACTCAGATATAGAGGCATTTAGTGACATAGCTGGTAAGAGGCAAATTTATGATTAAACTTAGCTTCATTGCTTCCACAGATCATGATTTACCAGCTTCTTTTCCAAATTAGAGGGTAATATGTTTTAAAGCCTGGTTGTATAATGAAAAACCACACGATCCCAGATAACTCCATAGATGACACAGTGTCATGAAAAACATGTATTTGAACTTCTCTCACCCTTTGCTTTCAGAACCCGGCATTATTACATGATTAAAAAGTGTGACTTACATTGAATACCAAAACTTATTTTTCTTTATAATAGACAAACACAAAATACGAGTGCAAAGTGTTCTGCATATATATACACAAATATTTATATTAAGTACTTCTTAAAAAACTCCATAATCCATCATAAATCCAGAAATATCACTCAACTGTTTGGTAATATCAAGGTTACCATTTCCTTTGTACGCTGAATTCAATTTTCAGTTAAAATGTTGAATAATTAAGATCCTGATATTTAAAAGGGAAATACTTTTATGTAGTAAAACAAACTCATGCAAACAAAAGATAGTAAACAATGAAGATTAGATATGATATTATTTTGAGTATATTTATAACTAAATTGTTTCTCCAGGATGAATGTCAATTTGTAAAGAAAAGCATAAAATGAGAAACATTTCTAATTATATTATTAGCTAACACAAGCACAATATATAAACAGTAATTATAAGTCAGCATAGAAAAATATGGAAATATGACAATAGCTTTTGGTCCTCCTTACTCAACATATTTTAAATGTTATTTTTCTTGTTTCTTTCAAAATTATTTGTTTACATGTATATAGAATTCCTATTAACAGGCTATATATTTTACACCATGTAGGTATCAGAGCCGAAATTTGTATTCCTTTTCTTAACGTGTTTCAAGTTGACATTTCTTAAATATATACATTATATATATATATTATATTATATATATTAATTTAGTGTTATTTGATATATCACTATTTCCACTGTCTCTTTTGTCCCAGAATCTGATCGCCATCTCCATACCCATTTTCCCCAAATTAAAGTCCTTCTTACTATTTTATCAGATTTCTGCTGTATTCAACATGACAAGTTATAATAGTTATTCACCCTTTGACAATTGGACCCAACTTCTGTGTTACCTTTTATGATCTAGTCTCAGAAATCACATGGCAGCTTATCTTTTAGAGGAGGCAGGCACAAAGGTCCACTTAGATTCATGAGAAGGCATAGATTCTTCTTGATAGGAGAGTGGTAAAATTCTTGAAGTACATGTGCAATGGGGAATACAGCCAGTTTTGGAAAATACATTCTGCTGCAAGCTTTTTTCCTACTAAATGGGACCACAGAGATCAGCTGTAATTGAATATGGGTATCACAAGTGTTGTTTTCCTGTTTTTGTTTTGTTTTGTTTTGTTGTGGTTTTAATTTTTTTTTCTTTTGTATGGTCTTTTTTACTAGCCATTGGATCATAGTATATTTTCTTTCTTTGCTTTTCTAGCATTTTTCTTTTTTTGGTAGGCCTATGATTTTCAAACTCTTTGTATCCTAGTGAATTAAATTAGAAGTTACTACATATTGGAAAGTTAAATATGATTACTTAAAAAATAACTCAAGGTAGAACTACCTATAATTTTACTGTTATATGTTATTTAATCTAGCCTCAAACTTTTGGAGGATTTTGCTGCATTTAGTATAAGCCATATTCCACAACAAATTTTTCTTGAAATTATATTCCTTTAACAAATGTGGCTACATTATATACTAAAAGTACATGATTATTGATATTAAATATACCTGAGTGTATCACCTAACCAATCTTTTAAATTGAAAGATTACTAATATAAAGTACTAACGGACTAAACTAGATGCCGAATGTTGCCTAGCTAATTAGTAGCAGGAAAAAAAAAGCGATTAACTAAGCACCTATTTTGTTACAGGGTTGGTGCTTCATGTTGTGAACATAAGTAATGTGTAAAATATTCTTCTTTTGTTCTTCCTTCTCTCCATCCATCTTTCTCTCTCTTCCTTCCCTCTTCTATATGATTTTTTAAAGATTTTTTAACTATAAAAAGTAAGCAATAGTAAATATAACTTTCTATGATCAAAATATAGGTGATAATTTATAAATAACTGGATTTTTTCCTCTAAATTTAGCTATTGATTATATTATCATTTATATGATTTGTTGCTGTATAAAATTTGAATCATTTATTTATATAGTTACAATAAAACATCAAATAATAATAAATTAACAAAAGCAATGATACTTAAGAAAATAATTCTCAGAGAGAGGAGCAAGATGGCAGAGGAGTAAGAGGCAGAGATAATGTCTGATCCCAGAAGTTTAGCTAGATAGTTATCAAACCACTCTAAACAACTACAAACAGCAGGAAATAGAAGAGAAGACGAACAGCACCTCTAGGAACAGAAAATCGGCCACTTTCCAGAAGGTAGGACATGCAGAAAAGTGAATCCAAAGCGACCGTAAGAGAGACCACGGGGGGAGGGGCCGGCTCCGGGCAAGCCGCAGACCAGCGGAGGACAAAATCGGAACTTTTAGAAATCTGCTCCACTGAGGGACATCGCTCCAGAGACTAAGCGGGGGGTGGAGCCCTCATGGGGACAGCATGGTTTCAGGACCCGTGGGGTCACGGAAAGACCGGGGGTGTCTGAGGGTGGCAGAGCTCCCAGATATCAGAACGGCGAAACCAACGGCAGAGACCGAGCCGAACAGTGAGCTACCAGCTCGGGCTTACCTTGACCGTGATCCCAGCACAGTCGGGCCGCTGCTCTTTGAGCAGGGACCCCACAAGGAACAGATCCGGAGTGACCCCCTCCTTCCTCCTCCGGGAGGAGCGGCGTGGTAGCTCGTGGCAGGAATCTGCTGGGTTTCGAGACTCCAAACGGCCATACGCCAGGGACAGAAACACTGGGTCACAGGCCAGGTGAGCTCGGAGCATGGCCGGAGACCAGGGAGACAGGAGGGACGGACTGCTTTTCTCTGAGGGCGCACTGAGGAGTGGGCCCTGAGCTCTCAGCTCCTACGGGCTGGAGACTGGGAGGCCGCCATTTTCATTCTCCTCCTCCAAAGCAGTATGGAAAGCGTTCAGGGAACAAAAGCTACAAGAGCGAACCCGAGCAGATTACCTAGCCCGGCCCCTGGCAAGGGCGGTGCAATTCCGCCTCGGGCAAAGACAATTGAGAATCTCTGCGACAAGCCCCTCCCCCAGAAGATCAGCAAGAATATCCAGCCAAGACCAAGTTCACCGAACAAAGAAAATGGCAGAACTACTGAGATAGGAAAAAGCAACACATAGAATTCATGGCTTTTTCTTCCCACGGCCCTTTAGTCTTTCAGAGTTAAATTCTTTAAATTTTATTTTTTTCTTACTGTATTTTTTTATTTTTTTGTTTATATATTTATTTTTCCTCTTTCTTATTTTAACGTTTTTTAACTGGTATCTAATCAACACCTTTTTAAAAATCTTTTCTAATTTTCACTGTTACATATCTTATCTCCTCATCTTATTTTTTTGTACACATATAGGATTTTTATTCTTTTTTCTTTAAAATTTTGGGATACACTTTCTTCAAATAGATCAAAATATACCCTAAATCTAGCACCCTGCTTGGATCTAGTCTCCAGCCTGATTACATTCTTTTCTCTTTTATTCTTTTTTTTTCTTTCTTTTTTTCTCCTCTTTTTTCAACCAACCTCTTATCAATCCCCTTTTTTAAAATCTTTTCTAATTTTTATCTTTACACTCATATTCCATCCCTTCCTAGGGTTTACCCTTATTTATGTATATTTATAAATTTTTCTTTCTTTAAAATTTTGAGAGGTAGTTTCTTCTAACAGACCAAAAACACCCAAAATCAGGTGTGGGGCTCTGTTCTAATCACAAGTCTAATATATATAGATATATATATATATATTTTCTTTCTTTTTCTCTTTTTAATTCTATTTTATTTCTTTTTTTCTTTCGTTTTTTTCCTCTTTTTTTTTTCTCTTCCTCCCCTCCCCCCTTTTTTTTTCTTCAACCCCTGGTTTTGGCTCCCTTCTAATTTTTCTGGGGTCGTTGCTACCCTTTTAGTATTTTGTTCTCTCATTCATCTATTCTTATCTCAACAAAATGACAAGGTGGAAAAACTCACCACAAATAAAAGAACAAGAGGCAGTACCAATAGCCAGGTACCTAATCAATATGGACATCAGTAATATGTCAGAAATAGAGTTCAAAATGACAATTATCAAGGTGCTAGCTGGGCTC
>CM052883.1:20958438-21048216 GCA_028534135.1 Potos flavus | reverse complement strand
ACCTAGATGTCCATCAACAGATGAATGGATAAAGAAGAGGTGGTATATATACACAATGGAATACTATGCAGCCATCAAGAGAAATGAAATCTTGCCATTTGCAACGACGTGGATCGAACTGGAGGGTATTATGCTAAGCGAAGTAAGTCAATCAGAGAAAGACAATTATCATATGATCTCTCTGATATGAAGAATTCGAGAGGCAGGGTGGGGGATTGTGGCGGTTGGAGAGGGAAATGAAACAAGAGGGGATCAGGAAGGAGACAAACCATAAGAGACTCCTAAACTCATGAAACAAACCAAGGATGGCTGAGGGGTAGGGTCGGGTAGGGATAGGGTGGCTGGGTTATGGACATTGAGGAGGGTATGTGCTATGGTAAGTGCTGTGAAATGTGTAAGCCTGAGGATTCACAGACATGTACCCTGGGGCAAATAATACATTATGTGTTAATTAAAAAATAAAAAAAAATTAAAAATTAAAAAAATAATAAAATAAGATAATATTTTATGATTAAAAAAAGAAAATAATTCTCAATCTTTATATTCATGAGAAAAATTTCTTATCAGAGCTTCCTTTGCAGTTCATAGTTGAAGAAGATAACAAAAATCAGATAATGTATCTCCTTCTAATTCTCTTGGTGGAACAAAATATTTAAGATAAGTCTACTGTGATGCATTAAAAGTGCAGAACTAGTGTAAATTCAGATAAGCTGGTCATGACCTATTTGGTATTACATTATAATAACCACCTATTCTTGGTTCTCTTCAGTGTGTAACTCAAAATTGACTAAATAGAAGGATTAGTTCACTGTTTGCAGAAGGATAGATTATTGTTTGGCAACCTGAATAACTAAAGGAAACAAATATTTGGACAAATAATAAATGCATACAGGGACTTCACAAAACTTGTGTACAAGATTTATTTACCTAACTATTCCATTCATGTTTTTCTATTTATAAAATTTCTAAACCAATATATTTTGAGGCAAAGCCATTTGAACGATTACAAAGAGTTGTTTTATATTCTCTATGCTTAAGCCCTATGGAAATATAGAAAGATATATTTTGTTTTCCTCTTAAGGTGTGATTTTTTTGGTTGAGGTAGGGCATAGTTACAATTAGTAGCAAGGCTTTTGGAGTTAAAGTACCTAGGAAGATTCAAGTTTTGGGAAAGTCACTTAACTTTTCGGAATCTTTGTTTTCTCATCTATAAAATGAAGATAATAGGGGTGCCTGGGTGGCTCAGTGGGTTAAAGCCTCTGCCTTCAACTCAGGTCATGATATCAGGGTCCTGGGATCGAGCCCCACATCGGGCTCTCTGCTCAGCAGGGAGCCTGCTTCCCCTTCTCTCTCTGCCTGCCTCTCTGCCTACCTGTGATCTCTCTCTCTCTCTGTCAAATAAATAAATAAAATCTTTAAAAAAAAATGAAGATAATAAACATAACTATTTCACAGTGCTATGGGAAGCAAATTGATAATTGCAATGCCTGATATTTAATAATTGCTTAAAAAGTGGTTTATATTCTAAGCCATGGTATTGTTGTCAACACTGAATGCTATTTAATCAAAAACAAATTTAAATTTAACATAAAAATGCAATTTTTCTGTAGGAGGCAGAGAAGATCACCATCCAATGATGAGGGTTGAGCTGGGTATTAAACTGTCACCACCCAAAAGTAGGTTGGCAATGTCATTTTACATTAAACACAGATATTTGCAATTTTAATGATTATAATTATTTGGCCTAGGAGTGAAAGCAAAGATGGCTCTTAATCTAGAAATGAAACATTTTTGGAAGATTATTCTCTATCCACTATGGTTCCTTGACCATATTGTATGTATTGTATGTTGGAGGATAAAAAGATAAGAAGAAAGGTTGAAAAAAGACAGAGAAAAGATGATTGTTCTTATGTATATTCAGAAACCACACTGGTTCAGGAAGGAATAGACTGATACATAGAGATGTAAGTAGAATATACTCAATGGCTTTTCATTGCAGGAATATCAATAGTTGAATATTTTTCTCATTGTATGGAAAGTTTTTCAATTTATCCAATTGGCTGCAATCTTGAAAACAATGGAACTACATGAGCTCCATCTTTCTACTTGTAAAGAAAAGCAGGTTTAAGTTACTCCATCATAAACACTTTTGACTAATAGTTTATTGCTCTCCATGGGCTCTATGAAATGATGAAATGATGACAAAAGGGTAAAATAATGGAAAGATAATATGTTCAGTTTATGAACCCATGGAAATTATATAAATAACAATGCATCTCAAACCTTTGTATTTATGGAACATCTGGAGATATTGCTAAAATATAGTAGGTTTGCTATAAGACCTGAAAATGTGCATTATGCATGAGACCCCAGGTGGTATATATGCTGCACATTTGTGAACCAACATTTTGGTCAGAAAGAGTTTAGGACAGGTCAGCAAGAGTTTAGGACAGATCATCAAGAAGTGGAATCAGGGGTGCCTGGGTGGCTCAGTGGGTTAAAGCCTCTGCCTTCGGCTCAGGTCATGACCTCAGGGTCCTGGGATTGAGCCCCGCATTGGGGTCTCTGCTCAGCAGGGAGCCTGCTTCCCCCTCTCTCTCTGCCTGCCTCTCTGCCTATTTGTGATCTCTCTCTGTCAAATAAATAAATAAATAAAATCTTAAAAAAAAAAAAAAAAGTGGAATCACATTAGTCTGAGCTCCAGTACTCTTTTCCAGTTCAAATCCTTAGAATACACACATTTTGATTCCCATATTCTTAAATCATTTATGCATGTTTTTAGTTTTTGTATTTATTTAAAAAAAGTGTGTCCTAAAGTTGTTAATCTACTGGGTAATTCTTCCTTAAGGAAATACTAAGTAAATCAACAAGTCACCAAGTGCATTAGCCAATATATATTTTAAAGCAAAATATACATGCAGTTGCTGCAAACACATTTTGCAATAAGCAGAACATTTTTATGTAATAAATAGTGTTATTTGCAGCATTTTAAAATAATTCAAAACCACGTTTCCACTCTATTTCCTGAAGAAGCTAGAGTTAATCTATGTAATGAATGCTTGGTCATGGTTTCCAGACATTTCAATTCTAGATCTTCTGCCAAATAGGCAATTGACAGTAGGATTGTTTGGGCATTATTTTTTCTCATTTTAAGATGAAGAAGCCTAGGCTTAAAAGGATAAAATCACTTGTCCAAGTTCTCAAAATTAGCAAGAACAAAGTCAGGATTCAAAAATAGGTTGGCTAATTCCAAGTACCTTATTCTTTTGAAAAATGTGCCTAAGGTTATTGGAAAGACTTCTGATGCATTGATGTACGGAATGAGACATTTGTAGCTTCCAATCTGATATCTGTGAGGAATTTGGGGTCAAAGTTTGTGTTTGTTTTAGGTATCTTTTCTAAAGTCCTATCCTCTGACACAATTCTTTATTTCTCTTTGTTTTTGGCCATTTGGAAAATATACTTTATTCTTCACCAATGTGCCTTAACTTTATAAAGCTTTTATTGCATCCTGTGTCAAATATTATAAATCTAATATTAGTCAGTAAATATTTGTCTTAAATTTTGTTCTCACAAGCTATGTATAATAATATATTTCCCTGAATTCCTGGTCTCTTTTTTTATTACCCATAATAGATCAATACCAACAAAGATAACTTTTGATTTACAATCAAATGAAACCTTAAAGTTAATTAATTTCCTTTATATTTTATAATACATTAAACATTTTTGGGACATTTAAAAGAAATCATAATTTTTTCCTAAGAATATTTTATCCCTCTTCTGAAATATGTATTTCATGTATCTCAAAGCAACATAGTATTTTGCTTTCTTCTTTTATGTCACATTCACAGTAATTGACTAGCAATATGAATATTAAAATTTTACTTATTTACCAAAGTTAACAATAATGGATTTTCTCCTCATTTCACGTTGTAAAGAAATTTATGCAGTAGAAAAGAAATTATGCTGTAATGCAATATGATTCTACATTTTTTTTTCATTTGTCCAGAAGAGATTTTATTTAAAGATCTCATTCTTTGATATGAAAAGGAAGACTCTAACAGTCATTTTTCCACATATCTGACCTAGAGAATTAGAGTCAAACTTTAGTGTGCAGTCAGAAAAAGAAAAAAAGAATCTGTAGTCATGAGCAAAGCCAAAACCATTCAGAGTTCATCCATTTTTACATAATAATTGGAGTCATGACCTTAGCATAAAATAAGAGATAAATATATTGACTTTCATCCATAGAAAATGCTGGCTTCTAATATAGAATATTTCTAAGTAAGTATTGGCTATCTTTAAATGCCTGCCTTTCTCTAGCAGCGACATTAGCCCTGCTAGAAGTGTTCCCTAATGTGGTCTAATTGACAGTCTGAATGTGAGGCCGAGCCTCCTCACCGCCCCTTATGCTAACCATCCAGGCCGTTGTCCCTGGACAGAGAACAGTTGACGGTTTCAATTATGCCAGGGTCAGAAGATCATTGGCTGGTTACTTTTCAAATGCTCATGATCACATTTCCAAAGATTCATTTTTATAATTTCATGTGGGATGTCATCACTTACATGAGAGTAAGATAAGAAAGCACTTGGCCTTTATGTGAAGCTAAAAATCTCTATAGAAACTAAGAATTTGATAAACTTAAGCATTTGGAAAAACAGGAGTCATGTGTTATCATCTTGTATTTGAAGCAGCCCACATAGAGTTATATTTGATTAGGAAAGCATATTTTAACTGAAGTACATTCATTCTTATTGTTTCCATCCTACTTGTATATTTATGAAAGAAAAAGTAATTTCTAATAAGGCAGCTTTTTTTTTTTAAAGATTTTATTTATTTATTAGACAGAGAGAGAGAGAGAGAGATCATAAGTAGGCAGAGAGGCAGGCAGAGAGAGGGGGAAGCAGGCTCCCCACTGAGAGCCCGATGTGGGGCTCAATCCCAGGACCCTGAGATCATGACCTGAGCCGAAGGCAGAGGCTTTAACCCACTGAGCCACCCAGGTGCCCCTAAGGCAGCTTTTTAAAAGGTGTGTAAGTCATTTTAGATTTACAGAAATAAAGATACTTTAAATATTTCTGTATTCTTGGATATATATAAATTAGGCTCTAAAATGAAAAATTTAAACAAAAAGCTTAAAAAATTTGTGAGAAATATTTTCAAAAACCATAATATTTTCTTTATATTCTAGTCTTTTGTATTCTACTATACTGGCAATCATTAATTTTTTAAATTAAGTATTGTAGGTTTCCTTAGTTATTGCCGATAAAATAGTAGAAGAAATAGTAACTTTGTATATAGGGAGGGAAGTGGATTATTTATTTCATATGATGAATTCTTTATAAAACACAAGTTGAGTAGCTTCTAGTTGAACATATATTACAGTCTAAATTTAGAGTGCCATCTAGTGATGAGTAAGAGTTCCATCAGATGAAGAATTCAAGAAATCTTAATGTTTGTACAATGTTGACTTCAATGTAGATTTCATTGTTAATATGGTCAATATGATTTAAAATCTTCAATGTGAATCTACTAGATAACATGATAATTTAAGGAACTTTAAATCCTAAGGCCTTTCAAACTTGAAAAGTTTTAGAACTCATTCAATATGTCTAAACTTAGTAACAGAAAAGTTATTTTTATGTAGATAAAAACTAAATAAGATACACCAATGTTTGCCTTAAAATATTTGCTGTTAAATAACACTAACTGACCATATTCAGGGTCTTTTTGGTACACAAATGGTCCCCAACAAATTCTTATTGATGGATTAAATCAGAGAACAAATGAACAAATGTTTAAAAACAGTTTCAAATGTTTTTCAAATATAAAACAGTAACAACAATTTTAAAACTACAACTCTGCTTTTATAAAATTTGATATCTTTGTGTATTTGCTCCTTATTTTAAGTGATTAAATAATTTTGCTAGAATATTAAACTATTGTCTTTGAAATTAAATATCAATAATTCTTGAAAAGATAAACAAGGAAAATAAAGAGGGTTGGCAAGAAAAGAAAGGAAGGAAGGAAGGAAGAAAAGAAGGAAGGAAGAAAGGAAGAAGAAATGAGAATAAAAGAAAGATCAAGGAAGAGAGGGCCAGAAAAGACAAGGAGGGGATACAACTATGTGTCAGCTATTATAATAAATGCTGTACCACATGTCATTCCATTTCTTTCCACATCACAAAGCTCATTTAAGTAAGAGGGCAACTGAAACTTAGACGGGTCAAGTAACCTGGTCATCTGTTTTAAATGTTTATTTTTTATTTAATTTTATTATATCTTGCATATAAGGGTTGTATAATGCTCATAGTCAAAATCTATACCATGAATATTTTCACAAATCAGTTGTATCAATATTTTGCAAGTTTTACTCATCTAGAGGTCTGGATTCAGTTCCAGATCTACAATCAGATCTTGAGTTTATTATTTATTTTTCATAGGATTTTGGCAATTTACTAAAGCATTTGGGAAAAATAACAAAGGTGACAGTTTTCAACCATGTGTCCACCTTAGATTTAGCTTATAATATCAATTGAGTATTTAAGCCCATTCACTGTGGTCTGGCTGACCTCATGTTTCTTAATTATGATATTTGTCTATCAACAAAAAACATTATTGCTTTGCTATAGATTAAAATCGATGAGCCAATGAAAGCAACAAAAAAGCATGTGATCCACCCTGAAAAGAACCAAGACTGATTCTCCTTTAAGCTATAGGATCTTCTTGTAATAAGTGTTCTCCCTTTAAAATCACTCAGGTTCCCATGTGGTGAAAAAGCAGCAGGTTTCAGAGCAAGCACTTCCAGAGGTCTCAAAGACTCTGTGACTCATCCCACTTGTAGTAACTGTGTCCACAGTCAATATTCCACCACAATCACTGATTCTGGTGCTCTCGAGTTATGCTCATCATGGATTCTGACCAATGTCAGGAGTGATTTTTCTTAACCAGGTTACTATTTTTTAAAACAAGTAAAATGGGATTCATGTCCCAAATGAAAGAATAAGCTTCTCTACTATTTTTTTTTAAAGATTTTATTTATTTATTTGACACAGAGAGGGAGCACAAGTAGGCAGAGAGGCAGGCAGAGAGAGAGGGGGAAGCAGGCTCCCTGCTGAGCAGAGAGCCCGATGCGGGGCTCGATGCGGGGCTCGATACGGGGCTCGATACCAGGACCCTGAGATCATGACCTGAGCCGAAGGCAGAGGCTTTAACCCACTGAGCCACCCAGGCGCCCCAGCTTCTCTACTATTTTTAAAGAGTTCCTTTATCTGACCGAGTTAGTGAAAGAATAATATGGTTGATGCTTTGGGGACACTTTCTTGAAGGGTACTGATATGAGATCTATTATATGCCAGAAAAATGGCTTCAATTCCTATGAAGCCAAATAGCATTGTTCTAATTTAGTATTGGCCTCAATGTGATGATATTTCTGTGGAGATTTGCCAATAACCTGCTGTCATCATAGGAAGTGACTTTTGCTCAGGCATTTAGTCAGTGAGCAAGTCACAGGAGACATTCCAAAATGAGCAAGGCAGTCTCCGCCTTCAAGGATAAGGAGAATTTTCTGTAGAGTACTTTATTCATTCCACCTTGAGAAAAAGAGAGAGAGAAAAAAAAGAAGGAAGGTCATGCTAAACATGTTTTGTTTTAGAATACACTGTTTTCAGGAAATAAATTAGGGAAAACTTTTTACTTGTCAGTAAAAGCTGGCCTTGAGCAAATTTTATTCCCTAGCAAGAGCTACTTGTTTTTCAGTTTTCATTTCTAACTCTACTTTCCTTTTGGAAATCACTGCTTCCCAAGTTGTGTAACTTTGTTAGAGTTATAAATTTAGCTGCCTAACCTACAGAGCAGAATCCTATCCTACAGAGCAGAATCCTAGGGGAATTCCTAGAAGGTCCCTCTGTC
This sequence comes from Potos flavus, assembly GCA_028534135.1. NCBI lineage: Eukaryota > Metazoa > Chordata > Mammalia > Carnivora > Procyonidae > Potos > Potos flavus. The sequence continues at coordinate 21,040,301 of CM052883.1, read as the reverse complement.
CAATCAGGTTTTCCCAATCTCTTCCTCCACTCTCAAACTATAATTAATGTTTAGTTAATTTGATGCCCTTTCTAAGGATTTTAATTTTTTACAGTGTAATCATGGACAGTGGAAAGAAAATGGTCTTGAGATCATCATTCCCAAACAAGAAACTCTGAGCAAGCTTTTTGTCTCAGCTGCATTCTGATGACTTCTTGTTAATCACACAGAGCCGACATGAGGATTGAGACTTGGGAATGATGTTTTGTATTTCATGTTTAATCACAAATACTCACCAGAACCCGTGGAACCTCACTTTGAATAATCTGTGGCGTGCTCGGAAGAAAGCAATACATCTTCTAAGGGAAGGGAATGGGCATTAACATAAAAGTATTTTCAGATAGGTAGTCTTAAGAATTTCCTGCTGAGTATTACTGACTTCCAGACTCCAGAAACATGGTGGGGTTGTACTTAGCTCCTTTAGAGTTGAATAGGCCTTGCGGCTAAATAAGACTGAGTGAGCAGAAAAGATAAGCACCATTCCTGGGCTACAATATTTAATTGCTAATGCGAGATCCTTCAGGACATTCTTTGCCTCTCACATAGTAACCAGCAAAACTAAAATGGTAACTGTTTTGTCAGTGCAGTTCCCTCAGGGACTAAGTTGAACAGTGATCCCTTACACTCCATGGAAGATGGGTAGCTAGTATGAGAAATAAGCTTTTATTGTTTTGACTTTTGAGATTTGAGGATTCATATTTCAACATCATAACATGACAAAACATACCCTGACAAATACAATTAGCTATCTTCACTATTAAAGTATGTGTCAAGGGCTCAGCTGAACTGGAGAGAAAGAGCAGAGCTTTTACCAGTTAAAACAATAAGCCCAAATGAGGGTAGTGGTCAAGCCTTTAATCACTTACCATGACTGTATAAACAAGAAGTTAAGCAAGAGAATGCACAGACTCCCTGTGTTGTATTTTCCCTCAGTTGAGGATTAGCGGGATCAACCCAGTCATGGGGATTCTATCACTGCTGAGGGAACTTCTAACAAAGGGCCCCTAAGGTTTTATGGACCCAGATGCCAGGGGGAGAGTGAGGATGGCTAGGAGTGGAAAAATACTGGGTATTGAGTCAGAATGGAGAAAAGTGTCTTCACATTTTCCTTTCTTTTCTCCTCGTAGGAAGTCTCTACAAAAGTGCCTGAGGAAAAGCATTGGCCAAAGGACCTAGATAAAAAGGCTTCTGAATGAAGGCAATTGGATGAGAAAGGTGATATGCCTAAGAGTAAGGCCTGCCAGGGGGTTCTGAGCCCTTAACTGCAACTCCCTCAGAGACTGCAATGCACAGACTATACACCAAGCATGTTGTGAGGAGGGCAGATTTCCTGTATGAGTCTTGGTAATTGCCTGTGTCAGCCCTGAAACATCACACAAGATTTTTGGCCAGGAGCTGGACTCCATAATGTAGACTTACAACATTAAGAACATATCTGCTTTGATACCAGGGGTAGAGAGTTGCCGGTTATTTATTTATGTATTTATTTATATTTTAATGGTCAGAGTTTTTTTTTTTGGTTGTTGTTGTTGTTTAATTGGTTTATTTCAGTTATCTATGGTTACCTAACAAACTGCCCCAGAACTTAGTGGCGTTTTTTTTTTTTTTTTTAATATTTTATTTCTTTATTTGATGGAGAGAGACACAGCAAGAAAGGGAACATAAGCAGGGGGAGTGAGAGAGGGAAAAGCAGGCTTCCTGCCAAGCAGGGAGCCTGACGTGGGGCTCAAGCCCAGGATCCTGGGATCATGACCTGAGCTAAAAGGAGATGCTTAACAACTGAGCCACTCAGGAACCCCAGGACTTAGTGGCTTAAGCAACCTTTTTTATTTGTTCATAGTTGTAAGCAAATTAGAAAGGGCTAAATTGAGCCCTTTTGGTATCATCTGGAGTACTGTGACTGGAGGTGGTCCGTCTAAGATGGCTTCCCTATTCACGTATCTGTGGCCTCAGTATTACTTAGTCTCTCTCCTTCTCTCTCTTTCTCTCTCTCTCTGTCTCTTTCCACAGTTAATCCTATGGTTTTATGGTGTCTCATCTTCAAGTGTCTTTCCTGGTTACTAGGGTTTCTCACAAATTCATTGTCCCAGGGTAAATTACATTTCTTCCACGGTGGCTGGCTTCCAAGTAGTAGGAAGTAGAAGCTAACAGGTCAGATAAGGAGCACACCTAGAATTAGCACCTGCCTTGTTTTGCTTTGTTTGTCAGTGAAGTCACAAAGCCCATTCAGTTTAGTGGGTCGGGAATTAAATTCTACTTCTTGGTGGAGGAATGGCAAATCACACTGTAGTAGCACATATGGAATGGGAGATATTGTTGTGGTTATCTTTGGAAAACAAATCTGCCATATATCCATGTTGGTAAGTTTAGGAAGACTGGAATACTAACTAGCTCAAAGAACATCTGTAGCAAGGTATTTATATGTCCTAAGAGTAAAAAATACATACAAATTACTACAAAGCAACATATACACATAGTATGTTTGTAGCAGAACCTGGGCTGGATCCTGGCGGAAAAACCAAGCGGCACTCAGAGACTAAGAAGGGAGAGAGATTTATTCACCGGTGGACTCAGAGGAGATCCTTCTCCAAAGATCTGAGCCCCGAGCACAAGCAGGGAGGGTAATTTATATCCTCCTCCTCGCGCATACTTGGCATTCTGGTGCGCGAGAAGAACAGGGTAGGAGAGAAGAGCTGGAAGGGCTCTGAGACAAGGACTGGAGTTCCCTTGCCAGTTTGGTCAGTCGGCTTAAAGTACAGTTTTTCCCCATCATGTTATGTAAGAAGGAGGAGAATAAAGTTTATTTTTAAGCCACAATGTTTATTTCTATGGGAGGCTTTATATTAGTTTTTTATTGCTGCTATAAGAAATTTTCGTAACCTTAGTGGCCTATAGGCTAACTCCTATTTTTTATCTCATAAATCTGTAGGTCAGAAATCCTGGTGGGTTTAGCTGGTTTCTCTGCTCCAGATCTTAGAAGGTCAAAATCAAGGCAACCACAAAGCTGGATTTGGGGAAGGATCCATTTCTAAATTCATTCAGGTTGTTGACTGAATTTAGTTTTTTGAAGTTGTCAGACTAAAGTCCCTGTTTCTTTGCTGGCTGTTAGTTGAGGGTCAGTTTTTGATCCTAGAAGCTGCACTTATTCTTTATGCTTTCCATGTGGGCCCCTCCAGCAACAAGGGGTTGAGTCATTGTTATGCTTCTAATCCCTCTTACTTTTTCTGTGCCACATCTGTCTAATTCCAGGTGGAGATTGGCTTTTAAGGGCTCATGTGAATATAGTGCACCCACCCAGATAATCCAGAATAATCCCACTATTGTACCATTTGTAAATTTCACTACATTTGCAAAACCCCTTTCGCCATGTAACATAGCATATTCTTAGATTGCAGGAATTGGGGCATAAGCATATTTAGAGGGATACTCTACTATGAGTAACAAAAAGCATTTGATCTGTGTTTTGACAGATGAAAAGGATATTTCAGGACCATAGAAGTTGAAGATATGGCAAAATGTGGAATGTCTTGAATTTATGCTAAAAAGTTTAAATCTGTTTCTACTACAGTTATATCAATGGTATTGGGACAGACAATAATATGATTTTCTTTGTGTTTTTAAGAGGTAGATTTGCTGCAGTTGTAGAAAAATCTTTAGATGCAGGTAGCTGGTTCGAGGCTTAGATATCAGGAAGAGATGATAATGTTCTATATTGTGGTTTACTCATAAGACTGAGAATAGAAAAAAAGAAGAATTTCAAGGGGGTAGGAATGCAAGTATTTGGCAATTAGCATTCTCTGTTACAAAAGGGGCTTTATTGATTTCTAAAGTCTTTGTAAGTTTATTTGGAAACATGAGGGTGGTATTTTTTTCAAAATTGAGGAGAACATGGAAAAATAATACTTTTGGTTTGTTGGGGTTAATGTAGAACATGAACTCAGCCATAATACCTGGTTTGCTAAAATGTAACACGGAGGCTGCTGGGGACAAGGAAGGTTTTGGAAAAGGGCGTGGGCCTTTGGAATGCCTAGGCCTGCCTGATCACTCTGCCATTGGAATGCCTGGGGGAGTTGCCTTCCCGAAGCTTTCTTAGCCCAGATGGCCGCCCAGTGATAAAACAGATGTATGCATTGTCCCTTAGGCTATGTTTAGCAGAACTCCTAGAATAGGCATATCTTATCTTTCCTATAAACAGATCCTCCAAGTTTCAGTAAGACTCCTTGTCACACGTCACATTCCTGAGAAACTGTGATAAGGATTTGTGATTATCCTGAAGGACCAATAAAAGCAGGAGGAAAGAAGAGCAAAGGATCTTTGTCTCTGAGTGTTGCCCCCTTTGCCTTCTCCTCTCTTTCACAGCAAAGTTTGGAGTAATCTTTAATCCATCAGTACAAGGATTGCTGACCATTCCTGGCATTGGTTGGAAATACAATTTTGGGATATGTTTAGACTACCTATAAAGAGATATTCTTGAGGTAAATAGATGTATTCATAGGTTAAGAATTCAAGAGAGAGATAAGAATATGCTGACATACATGTGATTTTCTGTTTTCTTTTAAATAATAGGAATAATGATTATGTTGGTATTTGGAGGACCCATGTCTTCTAAAAGTCTGCAAGAGAAACTTGGAAAACACCATGCACCTTGTTTGTCCATTTGGGCTGCTATAAGAAAATACCACAGACTGGGAAGTTCATAAACATCAGGAATTTATTTCTTACAGGTCTAGAGGCTAGGAAGCTCATGATTAGGGTGGCGGAATGGTCAAGTGAGGGGCCTCTTCCTAGTTTTGCTGCGACCTCACAAGGTGGAAGAAGCAAGGGAGAACTGTGGAATCCTTTTTTTTAAAGCACTCATCCCATTCATGAACACTTTACTCTTGTGCCCTAATTACTTCCCAAAGGTCGATCGTTTTAGGATTTCAAGATATGAATTTTGAGGGCCACAAAAATTCAGATCGTAGCATACTTTTTCCCCTAACATACCCTTAGTGGCATGTTGTATACTTTTTCTTGTCATAATCGTTTTGGTTTGGTTTGGTTGGTTTTAATAATCCTTGAACAAAAACATGTCTTGAAGTTTTTATAATTTATCTTTTTAGCATTTAAGGCTCCCTCTTAATTGACAAAATTTTGACTAATAAATCAATAATGTCTCTAGATTACTTATTTGGCTGCATAAAACAAACAAACAAACAAAAAAAAACTTGTTCTCTATTAGAATTTATCCCCAAATGGAATGAACAATGTTAAAATGCCTAAGTGGGATAAGGCTAGATCCTCAATATAGTTTGGGAGGTTAAGTAAAATATCAAGAAATAAAATAAAGTTTTATATTTATACTTAGTAATACAAACACGCACACAAACACAACCCCTCCCCACTATTTGAATTTCAAATTGTGAAGAGGTAATGAAAGGTCACAGAATTAATGGTACAAATACAGTTATGTGGACAACAGAATTTTGCAGTGGGGAAATTCTTCTTTTAACCCTTATTACCTACTCAGACTGTTCTCTGACGTCAGGGTTACTCAGCACGAATGCTCAAAAATAAATGTTCTAAAGGAAGCTGTTGCACTTACATAACTAACTAATAATAATGTTTCCATGTCCCATTACTCTGCTTGTCTGTTTCCACATTTGTGGAGCAATTATGGCTTTCTTAAGCTTTTCATTAGACTTTCTCTTTGACAAGAGTATAATGCATAGAAAAATGATCTATGCCTAAATATACATATAAAATCTTGAAAAACATGGGTTTAAATGCACAGGTCCACTTATAAATGATTTTTTAAAAAATGGTACAGTCCTATAAATGAATTTTCTCTTCTTTATGTTTTTTTTTTTAATAACATTTTCCTTTCTCTAACTTACTTCATTATAGGAATATAGTATATAATACCCATAACATACAAAATATATGTTAATCGACTGTTAATGTTATTAAAACTTTTGGCCAACAAGAGGCTATTAGTAGTTAAGTTTTGGGGGAGTTAAAAGTTATACATGGATTTTTGACTGTGCAGGGTGTTACTTCTATTTTTTCTTTCTTTCTTTCTTTCTTTCTTTCTTTCTTTCTTTCTTTCTTTCTATCTCTCATCTATCTATATAAAGCAAGGTTTGAACCATTATTGGACAGTTTTACCTCAGAAAACAGATAAATTAAAATATGGGTATCATGGGAATTTTTTCATAGAGGGGACATTTGATTTATTTTATTCTTGTTTAGTTTTAGTAAATTTTTATATTATTTGAATTTATTTGTTTTCTTTTTGATTTTTGTATGTTTTTGTTTTAGGAAATTACTATTTGGTGATGTGAAAAATTTCAGAATAAATATTATGAAGTCTATAAGCAACAACAAATTACTTGATATACCTTACAAGTGTTTGAAAGTTAAATTAACATTTGTAAAATTGGGACTGAATAGATAAGGCCACTAGGGACCCAGAAGAAAAATAATGTGGGCATAAGCCCATTGTTGTTGATAATAGTCTGTTAAATGTCTATAAATCTTAAAGCCCCTTGAATAGACCTTAAATTTGGTCTACACCTGGGTATTTTCATTAGAAATATTGTAATATGTGAATATTGATTAATAGCAATTATTTGGTATACAATAATATCAATGCTGGACACATTGTATGATTTTCTTATTTCTGGTTTTCACATAATGCTGCCTAATTTTGACCACAGGTTTGTAATTATTGATCAAATATGGACTGATTCAAAATACACTTTCAAAATTTTCTTACATTTTATTCTATAACATTAAGCTTTACTTTACTTTTTTGCCTCATTCTCTGAAAAAAAAGGGGCAGTAAAAAATCAGGTGACTTCTATATCATAATAAAGAGAAGAATCCAACAAGAAGATCTAACAGTTGTAAATATTTATGCACCCAACATAGGAGCACCCAAACACATAAAGCAATTAATAACAAATATAAAACGACTAATTTATAATAACAGAATAATAATAGAGGACTTTAACATCCACTTACAGCAATGGACAGATCATCTAAATAGAAAATAAACAAGGAAACAATGGCTTTGAATGACACACTGGACCAGACGGGCTTAACAGATACATTCAGAACATTCCATCCTAAAACAGAATACACATTCTTTTCAAGTGCAGGGAGACATTCTTCAGAGTAAATCACATATTAGTTCACAAATCAGGACTCAACAAATACAAAAAGATTGAAATCATACCATTAATCTTTTCTGACCATGATGCTATGACACTAAAATTCAACCACAAGAAAAAAATTAGGAAAACCTCAAATATATGGAGATTAAATAGCATGCTACTAAACGATAGATGGCTCAACCAGAAAGTCAAAGTAGAATTAAAAAAAAATACATAGAAACAAATGAAAGTAGTCCTGAACCTTTGGGATGTAGCAAAAATGATCCTAAGAAGGAATTATATAGCAATACAAGTCTGCTTCAAGCAAGAAAAATCTCAAAAAAAAAAAAAAAAAAAAAAAAAATCCCAAGTAAGAAATCTAATCTTAAACCTAAGGTAGCTAGAAAAGGAACAAGTGAAACCTAAAGCCAGCAAGTTTCCAATGAAAGAAGGAAATAATAAAGATTGGAACAGAAATAGATAATATAGAATCTAAAAAAACAAAACAAAACAAACAAAATCCCAAAAGAACAGATCAATGAAACCAGGAGCTGGTTCTTTGAAAAAATTCATAAAATTGATAAGCCTCTAGCCAGATGTATTAAAAAGAAAAGAGAAAGACTCAGTTAAATAAAATCACAAATGAGAGGGGAAACAACAACCAACACCACAGAAATAAAAACAACTATAAGAGTATATTATGAAAAACTATATGCCAACAAATTGGACAACTGGAAGAAATGGATAAATTCCCAGAAGCATATAAACTACCAAAACTGAAATAGGGAGGAATTGAAAACTTGAACAGATGAATAACCAGTGAAGAAATTGAATTAGTAATAAAAAACCTCCTAAAAAACAAAAGTCCAGGGGCAGATGGCCTCACAGACAAATTCTACCAAACATTTAAAGAAGAGTTAATACTTATTCTTCTCAAACTATTCCAAAAAATATAAAAGGAAGGAAAACTTCTAAACTCATCTATGATGCTCTAGCATTATCCTGATACCAAAGCCAGATAAAGACTCCACTAAAAAAGAGAATTGATAATAGGCCAATATCCAGGATGAACATGGATGCTACAATTCTCAATAAAATACTAGCAAACCAAATTCAACAATATGTTAAAAAATCAGTCACCGCTATCAAGTGGGATTTATTCCTGGGTTGCAAGTGTGGTTCAATATTCCTAAATCAATCAACATGATATACCATATTAATAAAAGTATAAGAACCATAAGATCATTTCAATAGATGCAGACAAAAGCATTTAACAAAGTACAACATCCTGGGGCACCTGGGTGGCTCAGTGGGTTAAAGCCTCTGCCCTTGGCTCAGGTCATGATCTCAGGGTCCTGGGATGGAGCCCCACCTCAGGCTCTCTGCTCAGTGGGGAGTCTGCTTCCCCCTTTCTCTCTACCTGCCTCTCTGCCTACTTGTGATCTCTCTCTCTCTCTCTGTCAAATAAATAAATAAAATAAAATAAAATAAAAAAACCAACACAAAGTACAACATCCATTCATAAAAAAAGTCCTCAATAATACTGGAGGGGAGGTGAGCAGGGGATGGTGCAATTGGGTGTTGGACATTAAGGAGGGCACTTGATTTAATGAGCACTGGGTGTTATATGCAACTGAAGAATCACTACATTCTATCCCTGAAACTAATAATACACTCTATGTTAACTAAATTGAATTTAAATAAAAAATTAAAAAAAAATAAAACAAAAAACCCTTAACGAAGTAAGTTTAGAGGGAACATACCTCAACATAATAAAGGCCATATATGTAAAACCCACAATTACTATCATCCTCAGTGGGGAAAAACTGAGAACTTTTCTTCTATAATCAGGAACAAGACAGGAATGTCCACTCTAACCACTGGGATGATACTATTTAACATAGTACTGGAAGTCCTAGCCACAGCAATCAACAAAAAGAAATGAAAGGTATCCAGATCAGTAAAGAAGAAGTCAAACTTTCATTATTTGCAGATGACATGATACTCTGTAAAGAAAACCAGAAAGACTCCACAAAAAAAAATTGCTCGAACTGATATACAAATTCAGTAAAGTCTCAGAATACAAAATCAACGTAGAGAAATCTATTGTATTTCTGCACCAATAATGAAGCAGGAGAAAGAGAAATCAAGGAATCAATCCCATTTATAACTGTACCAAAACCATAAGATGCCTAAGAATAAACCTAACCAAAGAGGTGATATATCTGTACTCTGAAAACTATAAATAAATACCAATAAGGGGCACCTAGGTGGTTTAATCAGTTGAGCATTGAATTCTTGGTTTGGTTCAGGTCATGAGCTCAGGGTTGTGAGATAGAGACCTGTGTCAAGTTCTGCCCTGAGTGTGGAGTCTGCTTGAGATTCTCTCCCTCTACCTCTGCTGCCCCCCCTTCTCCCTCTCTCTCTCTCTAAAAAATAAATAAATAAATAAATAATCTTTAAAAAAACACTAATGAAAGAAACTGAAGATGACACAAAGAAATGGAAAAACATTCCATGCTCATGGGTTGGGAGAACAAATATTATTAAAATGTTTATCCTACCCAAAGCAATCTACACATTTAATGCAACCCCTATCCAAATACCACCAGCATTTTTTCACAGAACTAGAACAATCTTAAAATTTGTATGGAAACACAAAAGACCCCAAAGAGCCAAAGCAACCTTGAAAAAGAAAAACAGAGATGGAGGTATCACAATTCCTGACTTCAAGTTACATTACAAATCTGTAGTAATCACAACAGTATGGTACTGCATGAAAATAGACACCCAGATCACTTGAACAGAATAGAAAACCCAGAAATGGACCCACAACCAAATGGTCAACTAATCTTTGACAAAGCAGGAAAGAATATCCAATGGGAAAAAGACTGGGTCTTCAACAAATGGCATTGGGAAAACTGGATGCAAAAGAATGAAACTGGACCACTTTCTTATGCCATACATAAAAATAGATTCCAAGTGGATTAAAGATCTAAATGTCAGATATGAAACCATTAAAATCATAGGGAACATAGGCAACATCCTCTTTGGCATTGGCCATAGCAACTTCTTACTAGATATGCCTCCCGAGATAAGGGAAGCAGAAGCAAAAATAAATTTATTAGGACTTCATCAAAATAAAAAGCTTCTGGATAGTGAAGGAAACAATAGAAAAAAACTAAAAGACAACCAATGGAATAGAAGTTATGGGCAAATGACATATCTGATAAAGGGTATAGTATCCAAAATAGAGAAGGAACTTCTAAAACTCAACACCCCAAAAAACAAATAGTCCAGTTAAAAAATGAGCAGAAGACATGAGTAAACATATTTTTAAAGATGACATACAGGTGGCCAACAGACACATGAGAAGATGCTCAACATCACTCATCACAGGGAAATGCAAATCAAAACTACAATGAAATACCACTTCACACCTACTAGAGTGGCTAAAATTAACAACACAGGAAACAACAGGTATTAGCAAGAGTGTGGAGAAAGGGAAAATGTCTTATACTGTTGGTGGGAATGCAAACTAGTACAGCCATTCTTGAAAACAGTATGGAGGTTCCTCAGAAAGTTAAAAATAGAACTACCCATCATCCAGCAATTGCACTACTAGGTATTTACACAAAGAATTCAAAAATACTAATTCAAAGGGGTACATGCACCTTGATGCTTATAGTAGCATTATCTACAATAGCCAAATTATGAAAGAGCTCAAGTGTCCATCGACTTATGAATGGATAAAGAAGATGTGGTATATATACACAACAAAATATTACTTTGTCATAAAAAGAATGAAATCTTGCCATTTGCAACAACATGGATGGAGCTAGAGAGTATAATGTTAAGTGAAATAAGTCAAAGACACATACCATATGATTTCACTCATACGTGGAATTTAAGAAATAAAACAAATGAGCAAAGGGGAAAATGAGAGAGAAAGAGAGACAGAGAGAGAGGCTAACCAAGAAAGAGACACTTAACTATAGAGAACAAACTGACAGTTACCAGTGGAAAGGTGGGTGGGGGCATGCGTTAAATAGGTGATGGGGATTAAGGAGTACACTTGTGATGAGCACCTGTATGGAAGTGTTGAATCATTATATTGTACTGCTCAAACTAATACTATACAGTATGTTAATTAACTGGAATTTAAATAAAAACGTAAAAAATATCAGGTACCTTATTTTTTTTAACCGGGTAATCCTGCTTTAGTTTCTCATTCTTTGAACTCCATTTATTTACTAAAGTATTTTTATAATCTTTTGCAAAAAGAAAGAGAGCAGAGACAAAAATGATTTGCATCATACTGATGTATTAATGTCACACTTGATATGTGACAGTTTATTTGGTTTATCAATGGATACAAACAATAACATCAAAATGCAGACTGTAAGAATTGTTGGCAATATTGGCCATTATTTATACTGAATAAAAGTGTTATTTAGAAGTTTGGGAAAAAATCAATATCTTACTTGGAATTCAGTGGAATACATTAAATCTCTTTTTGTTTATTTTGGCAGTAAAAGTAAATTGCAGAATAAAGAAAAAACCCTGCAGTCAAACACTAATCCACTTGCTATCTAAACTTATACATATGCATATACACAGGCGCACAAATCAGTCACACATGTAAGATAGCTAATGATTTTCTGTTGCTTAAAAGCTAGAATCTTATTTAATTCATAGATCATTAGAGCTGGGCAAACCTTAAACATTACATCATTCGAGCCTGTCTTTTTATTGCCAAGGTCATAGAGTGAAAGTGCTTAAAATGAGAGTCAATTCTTCTTCCAAGTCCAGTTTCCTTTTTGCTATAACACTTTGCCCCATCTATCTAGAAATCCCAGAAAGAATATAATAAAAGCACATTTCTAAAATCCCAAGATCATTTTAAGGGATAACGCTTTCTTCCACCTTCATGTTCCAGAAGCTTGTTATTCGATTTTTGATCCCCAACATAATAGAGGCTTTGCTAATGGCTCTTTCTGGTGCTGAATCATCCAACAGAAGGAAGTTTCTCCATTTAGTGTATGAAAAGGCTAGAATGAGTTTGGAAATGTAAATGCATTTGATGAGACTGAGAGTTATTTGTTTAATATTTTAATTATAGACAAATCTATCTTTAGAATTTTTTTTTAGATTTATTTACTTATTTATTCGTCAGAGAGAGAGAGAGCACAAGCAGAGGGAGAGGCAGGCAGAGCAGGCAGAGGGAGAAGCAGGCTTTCTGCTGAGCAAGGAGCCAGATGCTGGACTCGATCCCAGGACCCCAGGATCCTGACCTGAGCCGAAGGCAGCTGCTTAACCGACTGAGCCACCCAGGCGTCCCCAGACAAATCTATCTTAAAGGTTTTTATTTTCTATCTGTATTCCTTGACTAGGAACTACCAGTACAAATTGCTGAATTATATAGTATGGGAAAGCCAATGATAAACAAGCTCAGCTCTATTCTAGAATATTATACTTAAAAAAAAAGTCTGATATAAATCCCTAAGACTTCTAATTATTCCATGATATATTTTGAAGTTAAGAAATTTAACTTTGTTAGATGAACTCCATTTCCAATCATCCTATGATTCATTATTCATTCACTCATTGGTTTATTCAACACATATTTTTTAGTGCTTTCTATGTGCCTGAACTTTACCTGCTGGCTAAAATAACTGAATTCTTTCCAACTGAGGATTCTGTTTCTTAGAGACTCAAACCTGCTGTTTTCATAAATTGAACAATAGCTAAGTAAATCTTCAAATAAAATGTCATTTTGGTTAATTTATTTAATTTTTTCCAAAGGAGTATTCCATCTGATGTAGACAGGGAGTTAAATGAGTGTGATTTTCAAGTAATTGTACTAGTTGAGGGGATACAGAATAGAGCAATTAGAAATGAAGGCTCTCAGTCCAATCTGCCTGGGTTCAAATTCCAGGTCGGCCATGTGGTAGCTGTGTGACCTTGGCCAAGTTACCTACTTCTTCATTCTTAGTTGCTAATATGAAGGTTAAGATCATACGATTGAGTTAATTGATATAAAGGCAAACAGAGAAGAACCTGGCACATGTTAGATTTTATTGCTAGTATAAAAGCTTTTGGTAAATTGAATTGTAATTACAGTTACAATTTAGGAGGGAGCAAAGAGGAGACTATTGTAAGCCCAGGAAAGGATGTCAAGAATACAATCAAATATTTATGTGTAAAATGTGTAAAGCACCCAGAGAAGTGAGAGAAAAAAAGAAGAGATTGTAAATTTAAGATGCAAAAAGAAAATTGAGAAGAAATTGTCAAATAAGCACCAGGTTAATGAAGGCAAACAAAGAGAGTACAGATGAACATCAGCTAGAGTTCTGCAGTGTTGATAAAACCATAGAAAGATACAGTCATACAGGGATGAAAATGCTTTTCATTAAATTTAGAACCTAGGAAGCTTTTAATTTCTTTACAGAGAATATTTTGAATTCAGGCATGGAGAAAGAAATTAAATTGATGGGTTTTAAAATGTCAGGAGTGAATGAGATCCAGGAAATGACTCAAATTCTAATGAAAAGTAAAGGAGAAAGTGTTTGAGGGTCAGATACATAGAGACATTTGTTCTATATTGTTGTCCGTCTTGTTATTGAAATTGATACATACTTAACGAATTGAGAGAGGATGAGTATCTAATAGAGACAGGAACCTTTTCAGAGAGCAATGTCCATGTGGAGATGGGTAACGAAATTATAGAAAGCACATACATTTGGAATAGGCTAATAGACAAAGGGGGTGACATCCCAAAGCAGGTAAGTTTCAAACTTCTGGATCTATTCTTTTTCATCCTTCACCTAATTATTGCTTCATAGATAAAATTCAATTTTAATTAGGTCGTAATCCTTCAGATTCTCACTCTGCTTCTTACATTGACATTGAATGTCTTGCCCAGAGCCTTGCCTGTGCTTTGGGATTTCATTTAACTTTTGATAAAATAGCGTCCTAAGCATCTAGATATTTTTTAAATTGCTTTAATATAGCCTATTTACTCCATCTTAATACTATGCAGTATCTGATTTTTTCTTATTTTATCTCTCCATGACAAAGAAAAAAAATGGACATTACTCAATGCTCTAAATAAAAAGTGACAGTGACCTTAATGCATTCTCACTGGAAATATTTTTTAAATAGTTTCCAGTAAACAAAATGGCTAAATATTCTCTCTTTCTCTTAAAAACAATTCTAGAAGACAAACCATATAACAAGCCTGGAATGTCTCAAGGATCGGCCCTAGAGCTTCTCTGCCAACATTCAATTTTGTTAAGGTGTCACTACTGGCCTTCACAGGTAATCTTGATTTCTCAAAGATTTCACAAAAGATATCCTATTGGCAACTGGAAAGTAAAAGTAAAGCAGAGGCTGTTTTGTAGCTCACACATATTGTTGCTTATCTGCTGGCTTTATTCAATGACTTGAGGCAGTGGCTGGGCTTGGACTGCCTTTACTTTCCTTTGGATTCTCTCTTGGCTTCTCACACTTCTGGGTCCAGAGAGTGTGTTTATTGGAATGACAAAGGACCCACTTTCTACAAGCTTCCTCCCCCATCAAGATCAGGGGAAAACAAGAATGGATCCAGGTTTCAGAGTCCATCTTGATGTAGTCAGCTCATGCTAATGGGTTCCAACTTGATCTTTCATGATCTCTCCCACTTTACATCCAGCTTTCTTTCTTGACTTGCCTGCCCTGTCTGCTTTTATTTCCAGCATCACACTTTATTAGAAGAGCTTTAGGGACTACTTAATTAGCACTTCAAATTGCTTAAAGCTCAAATTCCTATCACCAAAAATGAATGAAATGAATGAATGAATGAATGAATGAAGTGTGTATGTGTGTATATGCAATACAATATACACCATGCTAATATTTTTGCTTCTCTAAATAAACTTTGATTGATACATCTAATTTTATCTCTCGCATAAACTCTCCTCTGTAATCTATACTGATATGCAAACTACCTGTTCCAATAACCACTTTAAATTTATCATACATTATTTATTTAAATTAATGTCTTTATTTTAGAGAAAGAGTGAGCAAGCACTGGGATGGGACCCTGAGATCACCATCTGAGCTGAAACCAAGTTAGTCGCCCAACCAACTGAACTACCCAGGCATCCTTATCATATTTTAAATGTATCAAACTCAAAGCAAAACTTCTAAACTCCACTCCAAAACTACTATTTCACATACATGCTCATATTAATAAACAAATATTACAATCTCTTCAGTTGTTCAGGTTTGGGAACGTCTTCTATGTTGCTCTTTTTCTTATACTGACTATTCATCTACGACTTCTGTAAGAAATAAAATTTGAAGCTCATCTAATTACTTATTTCACCTTATATACTAATGAAACAATAGAGTAATTAATGTAATCCAGAATGATCTTGCAAGTTTATAATTGCATTTTTAAAACAATAAGACGTAATAGCTTTCCTTAGTAGTTTAAAATCTAATTGTGGAAGAAAAGATCCAAATAATAACAACAGCAACTATGGATCTTTGGAAGGTCGATGATGAGTAAGTCTAATTAAAGATGAAGGAGAAGAGGAAAGAAGAGAAAGAAGCAGGAAATGAAAAATAAGAAGAACCACATTTGGGCATATTGACATAGAGCTGAATGAAAACAGGCTGGAGGTTTAGAGGAGCATATTGTGGATTTTGAGCTAAACCTTGAAGAACAATATGGTTTAGATGAAAAGAAAGGGGAAAGGCATACCATTCTAAAGTGCTCCAATAAAGAAAGTGCAAGAATAGCAAGGACCGCCAAATGTTTGGACAGTAAGCAAGGTTAAATGGTTAAGTTACTATACCACAATAAAATCAAGGTGCTAATGTGTACTTCAGTTCACGATGACCTCTACCTACCACCCCATTTGCCATTAAGTTGATATTATTTTAAAGCAATTATATATTAAAGGTCATTTCATTCTTCATTTATTTTAAATGAACTTCTATTGATCAGTATATTTATTTTTATTTTTAACAGCACTCTTTTCAGTATATTAATACATTTAAGATAATGTTTACATCGATCATTCCAGATAGAGTCAATGTGATTATTTGGTTGTTTTGATATATTTTAGATGTTCGGGAAATGAATATTTAAACAAAATAGAAAAGATTTTGAAGTTAATAAATGAATGCATTAGGCCTTTGTAATCATATAAAGGATCAGCTAAACTGATAAATTGGCTGATAATAAAGTATTTATATGTAAAGTTGCTGATTTTTCAGAATGTTCACTGAAGAATTATTTATAAAATTTGTAATAAAAATTCAGAAATGTGTGCCTCTATAAATTAGAAAGTGGATACAAATAGCAAAGTATTCAAAAAACTTCTTTCTCATACATGTTGTTTCATAAATCCAAAGTTCACAAGTTTGTAAGAAGATGATTTGAGTTTTCCTAATCTTCTGTTCAAATTTGATGAAAGCAACGATTTGGGAGAGTTCCACTGGAGGAAAGAAATATCAGGTAGAAGACTTCTGGAACATTAGCTGCACTTCTTATGAACACATGAAGTATTTGTACACTTATACTGCTTTTATGATTTTAGATTTCATTAAATGTTTAGCTCTTTGACCAAAATTAGTAAAGATTTTGATTTCTGTGTAATGCTTCAAAGCTGGTTTAGTGCACCTTCACAAGTGGTGTCTCAAATTGAGCTAGCAAAACCATAGACGTTATGACTGAATAGAGAGTCTTCCTGGCCTTGAGAAAGCTGGGCTTTCATAAAATATATGTTGTTAAAAATCCTTCAGAAATTATTTTTTATGTATATTTGTGAGAAACATATATATTTTTTATGTATATTTGTGAGAAACATATATTATCCATTCAAAATTTGATTTGTGAAGTTCTGCTTGACTAAAGTTATCAGTAATTATTATTTTTTTTACTTAATAAATTTGCTTTTATTTGTAAATGGATTTTTATAACAGGGATAGAGATAAGACAAGAAACAAGATGTGCAATTTAACAATAATTTACATTTGAATGAAGTACAATTAATAAAGGAATTAGAAAAAGTCTCTTAATAATCCAAATAAAATGTCAGACTACAGCTTTTCTTGTTAGTAATGGGGGATGGTGAGAAGGAAGAAAACAATGGTTGACTAGTGAAAAAAAAAGGACAGAAGATCTATACTCATGAGTACTTCATACGTGACACTTTATGCATCATTTCTTATTATTTATTACATTGATCTTTAAGTGCATATATAGAGTGGAACCTCTAAATCACTATGGTAAGAAAGCTATATGACAGTAGAGATTAAATCCAAACCTCAATATGTTTGATGCAACTATAATATTCTAAAGGATACTCAAAGACATTGGAGGATGCTTAAAAGAAAATGAAAACAAAATATTTTCTTAATAAATTGGGAGATCAGAATCAAAATCATAAAGAAAGAAGAACAAAAGACCATCTCCCTTCATTCTGTCCCATGCAACATACTTACAACACATGGACTGTGCTAAAAACCATTAAAATATTAACATTATATTTTTGTACATAAAATATTGCATATACAAAATGTATGTGTGTGCCTGTGTGTATATGTGAGAGACTAATGCAAGATGATTGATAGTTTCAATATTTCAACATTTTCTAATCATTTGGAATGAATTTAATAATACGACATTTGCAAAGTATCAGAGAATATCTTTAAACTAGTGTGTTTAGCATGTTTTCTGTTTCACTAGGCAGCTCTTTCTAAATGAGCAATAAATATGATATTTGTATATAGCTGAATACATTATTGTGAATCACCTCAGCTAGGTACTTCACACACAATGATGAAGGCTGTAAGTCCAGCTCAGACACTTCAAACAAAATGCTTGTTCCTTCCTATGTTTATCTATGGGTTTCTTTTTTTTTTTTCCTGAAATATCCCCTCTGCTCTGATTGATATTTTAGGCTTTCAAAATTTAAAAATTGCACTTTGGTAACAAGGTAAAATTTGGGGAGATTAGGAGTTGAGTAATAGTCACTTGAAGCAGTTTTTTCCCAATTAAAAAATATCTATAAAATTTTTGTTAGTGCTACTTAAACTCTTTAAATACATGTTTCTGAATTTTTACAGAACTTTTAAGAGGGGCATAAAAGAAAATTGCACTTTATACCTCTAGCTGCAGTCAGATTCGGGATATGATACCACTATAGAATTACTATAAGAAATCTGACCAAAAAATGGCTTAAATCTGAAGGTATCTGTCAAGGGAAATATTTCTGAAAGAAGCTAGGCCATGACAATATTAGCAAATTTATTGACCATTTACTGTGTTCTAGTTAGCTACCCACACACTTTACATACTTGACTCATTTTACCTTTATTTCGAAATACAGAAATGGAAGCAAAGATGAATTTGTAAACTCCTCAAATAAAAATCACAAATTTAATAAATGTTGGAAATTGGTTTAACATCCAACCTCAGATCTATATATAATACAGTGTTTGCCTTTCAATGGGAATATGGTGACCAGACCTAGGTAACAGTATTATCTAAGTTAAAGATGGTACCACCTTCCTATTTCTTCATACCCCTGTCATCATTTTTCCCAGGCCCTGCTTTCCTATTTTTATTTTGTCTTTCCAATTTACTCCAGGTAGAGCAGTAATTAAAACTATAGTTCAGGGTTATACTCTTCTGATTTCTGTTTTTAGAGTAACCAGATCTGTGCAAGTTTCCACTCTAATGAATACTTTAGTAGAAGTCATGATGAAAAGAAATGAAAAACAAAAGGTCTGTAAAGATATTGATTTCTTCCAATGAACATAAACGGTGGCAGGAAATAACAGGACAGACTCATTATCTATATTGTCAATATCTAAATGAGGAGGAGTGTTTAAGTAAAAACAAGTCCAGTCTTTGTCATGTCTTCAATATGGCAAATTGCCATTACTTTTAGGATTTTGAAGTTCAGACAGGTAAACAATCTGCTCTCCATTTAGGTAATTTAGTCCTTGTGAAAGGAAGATTGGCAGAAAGGGAAGAAAGTGAAGTATTCTGTTTATCCAAAGAAAAATAGATCCTGGGCACTAAGTGCACAATCTTCTCTCATTTTATCCTGACAAAACACTTTTCTTTATACATAGAAAGAATCATTTACAGGACAAAGGGTAATTGAGATACTGACCTTAACCACTCCTTGATCTTAGAAACCTGTCTACTTGGTATACAATGCTAAGGCAGCTGTTGCTACTTTATTGTCCTTTCAAAAAGGAAAGTCCCTTTGAATTGTCAAAGATTAAGGGTCTACACAATATAACATTTATAAATACTTACTTAAAATAAATTCTGAACTAGTGATGACCAGCTTTTAACACATTTAGCAGGGGTTGGAAATAAGTAAAAGCAACATGGGCCTGCTATTTCTGAAGTTTTGCTTAAATCATTATCAAGTGATCATTAACTGATTTTTTACTCTTGTTTTTTGATCATAAGGTAACAAAGAAAGTGTAATTCCAGGATCATGTGGAAGACCTTAAGAATAATTTAAAGATTGTAGGCCACTCTAATCCCATATAAAATTTCATTTTCAACCCTGCCTCGAAGGATAACATTCTACAGTATTTAAAATAGATTTCTCCATCATTAAGTATCCATTAGGCTAGAAGGATGAAAACATATGCATTTATTATTTAAATAGTAGATACCATGTACATTTCTAAAAAGCATGGATTTAAGTTTGACTTAATAGCTTGAAACCTTTCTTTAAAAAATCAGATGAGGAAGCTATTCATAACAAAGCATTCTGAGACCTTAGTTATTTATGCAATATTTACAAGAAGATCAAATAAACTGTGTTTGTGTGTGTGTGTACATGTGTGTGTGTTTGAGTGGGGCTGGGGAAAGTGATTAATATAAATGTGGTTGTGGCTAACATAGATAAAATGGCAAAGGAAAACTATTGATTGAGGTTTTACGCCATGTGCTAAACACTTAAATGGAATTTAATGTATTTTTTTTTCCTTATTAAATTCTCACAGAAGACCAATGGGGGACTCTTTACTATCTGACTTTTATTAATGAGAAAACTCAGTCTGAAATATTAAATGTATTTTCACACATCACAGATCACTGAAATTGAAAACAAAAGACTCTCACTTGTAAGCCTGTGTTCCTTCTCTGGATCATGTATTATTGTCTATGTCATATATCTTTCATACCACCACTTCAGTCATATCCCTACATCAGTGTTTCAGTGGTCCAAATCTTTGAAATAACATACTGTTAAGAAAACTGATGAAATTGTATTCCAATCCTACCATTTCTCTTATTATAAAATAGAAGTAATTATCCGTAACCTGTCAATATCCTCTGTCTCTTTAACAACAACTATGATAACAGTTTGAGAAAGTGTAAATATTTTACAAATTCTAGGATGATAGAAAGTGCAAAGTGTCATATGTAAATTGTTTGTATTCATCTGTTGTAATATTTGAAATTATTTTTATTCTTTAACAAAATTACACAAATTCAGTGTTGCTTGATTTGTGTTCCTGATTCAGATTCATTCACATCTTCTTTGGGTAAGACATTTCTCACAACATAATAATCATAAATATAAGGGAAGGCAAGGCGTAAAGGAGAAAATGGTTATCTGGTATTATCAACAAATACTAAACACTTAGAATGTATTACTTACAATATATGCCATCAACTTACATGCCAATATGTCAAAATCAGAATAAAAATGATGACTTTTTCTGCCTTTTCCCAGTATATGAATATTTTTAGGCATGATAATTATCTTTACTGTTAAGCTTCTGTGGTGTTGGATATCATGAAGGGAGTTTTATTTTTTTAGATTTTTATTTTTTATTTATTTGAGACGGGGGGGAGAGCGGCAGAAGGAGAGGGAAAAAGAAATCTAAGCAGACTCCATGCTGAGTGCAGAACCCAACATGAGGCTCCCTCTCACAACACTGAGATCATGACCTGAGCCAAAACCAAGAGTCCCTCAGTCAACTGACTGCTCCACGCAGGCACCACCCATGAAGGGCATTTTAAGTCTTACTATAGCAAAGGACAAAACTCAAAAATGCCTTATTGATAGTATTTCTTACTTTACAAAGGAAAATAGTATATTTCAGGTACAATTTTAATGTTTTTGGCATCCCAGCTGCACACGCACATTTTGACTTGTATTTCATTGGCACAATATTTATTTTAAATATTTATGAATCATTTTTTTCATGCTTCCCAATTTTTGACTTATGTTCTGAATAGTTGGTAACCATGTCATAAATAATGATAATAACAACAACAACAACAACAACAACGTGTTGGGTTGTTCTGGATTGCTTTATACCCATTATATTGGGGGGAGGAACTGTGTGATATCAGATGATGAAGATTGTTTTATTGCAATTGCTTAAATTTGAGTTGATTCCTATGTTTAGAGATAAAAAAAATACTTAATAGAGAGATGTTGGTGAAATTTCGATAAGAGATGATGGCTTATAGCTGATGGAACTAATATGGCAGGGGTATCTTGGTGTAAACCTTTATATGCAGGGCCACAAGTGATAAAATTGTGCTGAGTGTCAGAAGTAAAGCCATTCTTCCTACCTCTCTGTAGAAGTTATCAATGTTTGGGTTTCAAGAATATTTAGAAATTTTTGTGCATCAGGAAAAGTAGGCTGTGCATGAATACTAATGTGCCAATAATGGACATTGGCAACAAGGAGGCTTCCCAAATCAGTTTGTGAGCAGTAGACACAAATAAGTGGAGTCAAAATTAGAAAGAAGAAAGATTGCAGACATTAAAGTGAATAGAAATGACAAGGTTTTGTTTTTGTTTTTGTTTTGCTTTTGAGCATATGTGAAACACTTCATTGTGAACTCTCATAAGACTGGGAGGAACAAAATGAAGGATGTATAATTGCCAACAATAAAGTTCCAGAGTCCACTATAATTTGAGCATAAAAAGAGGACATATGGCCTTGCTTTGTGGTCACAAGCTTGGGGAATTCTAGCTAAAATTGTAATAATAATAATTATAATTATAAAAGAAATTATTGAGGCACTATTCCTAGTATCCGACATACACTTTCTGTTTCCCATCTTGACACTGATCATGTGATATAGATATTACTATCACTACTTTACAGATGAAGAACTTGAAATTCAAAGATGTTGAATAACTTTTCCAAGGTCACATAGCAAATAGATGGTAGTCAACATTAAAATCAGTTGCTTCAATCAGCATTGCTACAAAATTCGGACTCATTTGGGGCATTTTAACACATGAAAAGAACTTGTTTTGTACATCAGTAAATACTTTACAGACTAAAATAACTGACAAAACTGACAAGATGGAGTCTGAAATTGGAATAAAGTAGAATATGAAAGGAATATTTATGTATATATATCCTCTATTGTTAGAAACTATGTTTGATCATCTAAAAAAAATATTTTCACTTGTAGTTCTAATCAGTTTATATTTTGTTATCCGGAACTGTATCATATGCCTACTTACAAAGGAAAAGGAGTTTGGGACATGCACTTAATTACAGATAGCCACACTGGCAGCTAGTCCTCTCTGCTATTTATAGTGCAAATGAAAAGTGGGCAGAGGAGAGATAGATGATAAAAACATAGATAGATAGTAGGTAGATAGATACTGGTAGACTCAGGAGCTATGGAGTATGCCTACTTAATTAAAATAGTTAAAAATAAATCAGTGGAAATAAAGCAAAAAAAGTCATATTATTTTTCTATTATTAAATTGCACATTTTCTATTTTTGTTGTTGCTATTGTTGTTTGCTTTTTGGTTAAATTATTGCTTGCTTGTTTAGATTATTCCTTTTTGGCTGAAGTTTAAGGACTAGTATTTCATACATTGTTGAGAAGAAGATGATGTGATACAAGTTTTGTCAATAAGGATTTTGACAGTGTATGTCAAAAGCATAAATTATTCTGCATGGCATACAATCTCCATGGGGATAGAAACCCTGGCAATATGTGCCAGTGATCTGAGATGAATGCCAGCCCCAATACAGACATGCACTAAATATTGTTTGAATGAATGAGTTAAATACCCTTAATTCTAGTAATTCTGATACCAGGAAAACATTTTAAGGAATGGTTTTTCTGCATAAAATATATGTTTTTGCATAAAATATTTGTAAAAGAGTGCTAAATTTGACCTTCTCTCCAAAACTAAGAATGGGAACCATATACATATCCCAAAATACCAGACTGATTAAATTCCATTTTCTTCATACACTGGGATAGCAGAGAGTTATTAAAAACAGTAATAATTATGAATATAGGGATATGTTCATGCTGAATGAAATAGCAGTTGCCAAATATTATACATATTATGTATATATGTATATATATGTATATATATACATAATATGTATAATATAAGATTAAAGTGGTAACAGTACACCATTTTACTGCTAATAAAAAACAAATGTCTATTGGGCCTTAAATAGTATTCTCAGGTTAATTTTATTCTTACAACAGATTAATTTTAGATATCTTCAGGCTTATGAGGTCACTATTACTGTTGAAGTGTTAATTATTTTAAGTCTCACATCTGCCCTATGAGATCAGTACTATTTAATTCCCCTGGAAACTGAATCACAGAAAGCTTAATGACCTTGCTCTAGAACGCACATAAAAGACTGATAAAGAGGGTTTGAACCCAGGGAATCAAGCTCCTCAGCCATTCATCTTAAACCTTCTATTCTATGCCTGAAGCCATATGCATTATAACTTATTTGATTTTCACCTTGTGTGCCTAATTATAGTAATATTTGTTTATTTTCTTATAGTGAACATATATTACTTTTATAACCAGAAAGCTTAAATAAATAGGAAGTGAAAAGTTAAAACAGAATAAGATAACATAAAGACATTTGGGGTGGAAGTTGAATAATTTACACAACAGATTTCAAATGTCAAGGAATCAATGCAGTTAGGAACATTAATACAGTCTGAGGCTGACAGTGATGTAGTATGAGAGGGCATTCTGTCAAGGAGCTGTGGAGGAAAAAAAAAAAAAAGGAGCTATGGAGGAACATGAGAGGGACCATTGCTACTTTGGTGAGTAGTTATTCTATTCTATTCTAATAACCATACTTATTCTATGGTTAAAGTTTCAAGCTGTGATTTCCCTGACACTGTGTTTTCACCTTTCCATGGTCTAATAAGTATCAACTGACAGGATCAGAATTTAATAAATTACGTTTGATTATAACATAATTTAAAAAATAAAGTGCATAATTCATTCATGGGTAAAAATATTAAAAATGCCCTGATTTGAAAAAAAATGGAGAAAATGTTGAGAAATATATTTATTATGTCCACTGAAATTTTATTTAAAAGTGGGGTCACCAGAATGCAAAAACATTTGATTGGATGTCCTTAACACCCACTATGGTCAATTAAAAAAAGTCAGATTAAATGTCCTTTATATTTTATATTTCCCTCGGTTGTCATATTATGCTAAAATTTAATTTTATAAGATGCTTTGTGTATAAAAAATAGATAAGTTTTCTATAAAAATGTTGCATATTAAAAATTAAAAATGTAAATAACATTTATCAATGTTTCTGTTAAAAATAAATTCATTTTTAATACTGATATTTTTCAATGAATCATTTTGCAACCCAACTCAGTGTCTTGTTAATATTACATTCTTATTTAGAAATCAAATCTCAACAAAAGCATACTGTATTTGGCAATAAAATGCCTATGATTAAAAAAAGAATCGGCAGTTCTGAAATTGTACTATTTGTATTTCTTTCAGTTGAGGTTCTTTCCTCAACTATTAGAGGCTCTTTCCAAATGCAGTGTAGGGAGCTGTCTTTACATCTCATAATAATTTAAATGACAGTAGAAAGCAAAATTCTTTTAATCTGTAACTTAAATAATGTCTCAGAGTTCACATTGGATGTAACAGAAGGTAAGACAAGGTATCTCAGCAACTGAGAAGAATTTTCAGGTTTCACTTAATTTTATATATATATATATATATATATATATATATATATATATATACACACACACATATATATCATTATATATTATATATGTTTTATATATTCTTATATTATTACACACATATGAATGATTGAATGAAACCTGAAAATATATCTATATATTTCATATCTGTTTAACTATCCATCCTTCAAAGTCCTTTAAAGTCCCTGTAAATGTTATAGTTATTTCTACTCCAGTGCAATGAAAAAGAAGAAAGGCCATTCTCAGCTATTAGGTGGTTGAAAAGAGCACTTTGTCCAAATCTCAGTGGGGAATGTGAAGTTCTTTAATACCTAAGTTTGCAACAGCGGAGCAGCATCAAATCTTGACAATAGTAATTGAGAACATAGAAGTTCAGTGTCTTTGTACTCTAAAATTTATCAATATCAATATCAGAAAGATTTAAAATTAAAGGAAGAATTCTTATACTATTGAGGAGACAGAGAATAATCTAGAACCAACATAATAAGAAATAAATAGGTCTTTGCAAGAAAAAAGAGCTTTTTCCTATGCCGTGTAGTGCTAAAATTATATCTGAGCTCATGTTTGAGGATTTGCATTGTGAGCACAAGTTTTTAAATTTAAATTTTGCTGAAAATAGTCATATGGTAAATAAATACTATAAGTTAATACAACACAATTCCTTTGCTCATTCATTACTTAAAATATATTTAGTTGTTTACAGGTGTTACAATAGTAAAAATTCTTTTTGAACATTCTTATAAATTGCATTTGGTGAACAAGTGCAAGTACCAATCTTTTTGATCTTGGGACATCTTTACAATTTAAAAAATTGA
The DNA here is from genome assembly GCA_028534135.1 of Potos flavus. Taxonomy (NCBI): domain Eukaryota; kingdom Metazoa; phylum Chordata; class Mammalia; order Carnivora; family Procyonidae; genus Potos; species Potos flavus. Next base: position 21,014,288 of record CM052883.1, on the reverse strand, counting down.
TTAGAAATTAAAATTAAGATATTTCAAAATACTTGCTTATTAATTTATTTCATAGTAATAATAATAATTATAATAAACACCATTGTATGTTAATGCATATTTTTGAAAATAATGTTATCCAAAATAAGTAATGAAAAGGATACCAATACCTTACACCTTAATAGAAAAGAGCTAGAGTCTCATTTCTCTTCTTGCGTTCGATATCATGCAATAAGTTTTTCGGCTTGAAGAATATAAAGAAAAGTTGGCCTTACACAAAAATGATGTTGGAAAAAATTAGAAGTATTTTACTAGTCTTTTTTTCAGATAATTGTAGCTTTTCTTGTTACTACATTCCAACTTGAAAAGTAGTAGTTTCTTAAAGATCAGTATAATGTAGAACCTGAATCCATATCAATAAATCTTTAATACCTTAGTTTTGTAAAATTCATTAGCCTATTTTGAATGGATAGTTTACCCATATATGATTTTGTATCATACTTGTTCAATGAATTATGTAGATCTTCTCAATATTGACATATTTTATTTTTCATATTAAAAGAAATTATAATCATTAATATCTCCATCTATCTCATCAGAAAACCTTGAAGTGTTGGAAAGGTACTACAAGTATCTGTAACTCTAATACTCGATTGTAACTGACATCTTTTTTTTAAATTTTGTATAATGATGAAGAAAGATTACTATTGGTATAGCTTGGTGTGGATATCTTGATAAGAAACCAGGAGTGTCATTCACTATTGTTTTGCATCAACATTGTAAACATCAATACAATTGTTCCAGGATAAAAAACGACCATTCAAAGGGTTATTTCACACTTTGTGTATTTCAGTACTACTTGTATTTTTGGCCAGGCATTTTCATAAATTATTTTCTATGATAGTTAGTTTGCACTTATTTTGCACCAACATAGGTAAATAATAATAGCCACATCTGTATATTAATACAGAGGTCAAAAGTACATCCTGAAGACAAAGATGTTAAGTCAGTCTCATGTTTTCAGCTAAATCATTAATTTGAAGTTACTCTATAATTTAAAAGTAAATTGACATGACATTTTTTTTTAACTAACTTTTCATCTGGCAGGCATTCACCAATGTCGACTACACAAGGCCTTTTCAATTTCTCAGCCATCATGTACCCTTAACCAAGCAATGAAATACAAAGTTTACCCAGCAAGAGATTCCATGACTTTTTCAAATGACTTTCAGGTCTAAGAGAGATCATCATGTTTACCTTTAAAAGATTCAAGTATTTTCCTCTTTAAATGCAGAGTGATTGGTTTCAAAATGATGCCACATTTTAACTGAAACATAATACTATTTAAAATGTCTGTGGTATAAGAAACAATGAGTCAAATGATTAACATAAAACGGAGAGAAAGATGGTCTTTGTCATGTTTTCCTTTCTTAGTTACAGCTGACCCAGTTTATTTGGACTAGTTTCCTGGTTCATGAGTCAGAATACTCACCGAAATGTCAAATTCATCTTTTTCAGCAGCTATAATTATAGATGGTGAAGCTGTGGGTTGAGACAACATGTTGACTTTCCCTTTTTTAGGTCAACATTCCAGCATTAACCATAAGAAAAATATACTGTAAATAAATGTTATTTTATTTTGGAAACAAAATGTTTTTATTCTAAAATATCTGTTTCAAATGAAATTTAAGCATTTGGAAAAGTTTTTAGGTAACATTTAAAAAAAAGATAAGTGCAAAATACGAATCCAAAGTGTACTTAGTTGTGTTTCCACATATTTACATTTACAGTGATTACTCAAATATTTGGAGGAATTTCTAGCATCTGCTATCTGCATTCTTTCACCCTTTTTCTGATTATATTTTACTCTTTCTATATTGCCTTCTTTTTAAATGATTATTTTGTTGTTATTTTATCTTCTTTCTGATTCATTTATTGTTTGTTCTAGTATGCTGCAAAGATTTCTTTAGATATTCGAAAAAAATCACTGGACTTTCTAGTATATATACACAAAAGGCTTTTATTTAAAAGCAAAGGGATGGTTGTAGCAAGAGGAATAGAGTTGGCAAGCACTGAGGACTAAGACAAAGAACTGTAGAAGCTCTCTGGAAAATACAGGTCCCTTCGCCAGGTGATATAGCTAAGTTCCTTACAGCAGTTCGGTCAGCAGCAAATCATTAGTAAGGAAAGTGATCACCAGGGACTATTTGGACCTTAAACAGCAAAGCATACATAGATCCCAATGCCCTTATCTCGGCCAATAGTTAAAAACTGGACATCCAGACATCCTCAGGTATGAAGATAGAACTTTATCAGTCCATTTGTAAATCAGCTCTATATTTGATTATGCCTTCTTAAATTCTTTAATAGTTAACCTATTTATCCTTTCTATCCAGTTTAATAGTATATAAACTTAATATCATTATTTTCCTCTTGAAAAATATTTTTTTTATTATAGCCTTTTCCACCATTGATTCGACACTATCATTACTCTTTTATTCTGTCATAGTAATTACGATTTCATTTACTATAATATTAAGTTAACTATTTCTACAGTATACTTTCCATTCTATGTGATGGGTTAGCCATTTTTAAAAAATCATTCCTGTTAATTTTCTTAATTAAAAAAAACTTCAGAAAATTCTGAAAATGAACCTAAGTGATTCCACACTACAAGTTTCACTCATGTTTCTGTTCTTATAATAATTTTTTTTAGTATTTCTAGAGAAATATATGTGAATAAGACCTTTTCTACTCTACTACAGGATATATTTATTATTTTTATTAAGGTGTGGATATAAAAAGCCACAAGTGCCCTCAGCATATGTTGTTGGCTTCTGATATGTAAAGAAAAGCATTCGTTTTATAATTGATGTCAGTAAGTATCAATAAACTGGCACTTAAAGATTGAAATTATTTTCTATTTTTCCCTTCTTGTGAGCTTACTTAGACATCTAGATTCATGTTTGAAGCTTTTGAAATTATATGAAAAATCTTTCTTTCAATATTCTGAGAGCATATCTATGGAAAAAGAAAATAAGCATTGTTAATTTTAACTAGAGGAAACAAAACCATCTTCAGGGATTCAGAATTTAATATACAATTTTTCAGCAAGTCTTAAAAACTATTAGTGTTTAAATTTAATAAACAAAATATTAAGCAAAGGTTATGGTACCTATGGTACCAAACTTGATTAACTATTTCATGGTGAACTTGGAAAAGGACTTATAATTAAAAAGAGACATGATTTGCTGAAGGGTTCTGTTTTCTTCTTAAACTTTCCCTCATAATGTGTTTCTATCTCTTCATGGGACCCTGAAGTGAAATCTTTTTGTCGTGATATAAAGACAGTGACCCTGAAAATGAAACTACTCTGCTTTATGGTAGTTGTTATACTGCCAGGTGTCAAGGTAGCCAACTGGGACAATGAGCCAGATTGAAAGTAATAATCAAGCTATTGTACAAATACACGTTTTCTTTGACTTATGATGAGGTTACACCTTGCCCATCATAATGTGAAAATATCGTAAGTCAATAAAGCATTTAATATACCTAACCTACCAAACATCACAAATTAGCCTAGCCTACCTTAAACATGCTCAGAACACTTGCATTGGCCTACAGTTGTACATAGTCCTCTAATATAAAACATATTTTATAATAAACAATTGAATATCTCATGTAATATGTTGGATTCTGTACTTAAAGAGAAAAACAGAATGGTTTTAGGTGTATCTCTTGTTTACCCTTGTGATCATGTGGCTAAGTGGGAGCTGCCATGCCCAGTTATCAGGAGAGACGATCATACCACCTATTAGTAGCCCGGGAAAAGAGCAAAATTAAAAATTCCAATTATGATTTCTACTAAATATGTATCACTTATGTACCATTGTAAAGTTAAAAACGCATAAGTTGAACCATTTTAAGTCAGGGACTATCTGTACTGCAATAGTGCAGGTAATAAGCAAAGAACAAGAAAAGTGGTAGCTCTCTAATTTCCATGTTTTCCCCACAGAATGACACAGGCCACGGTCAGTGAGATGACATGCAATGCAAGTGGGTAAAGCTGAGGAAAACTGAGGAGAACAGATCAAAAGTCTCCTGTCCAGGATTATTTTCAAAGCCTTGAAATCAAATTGAATTTTCCCTGCTTGTTTTCAGACCTGCCTGGGACTTGAAACCCCTTTTCCTTCTGTTTGTATCTTTTTGGAATAGCAATGTCTATCCTATAACTATCCCAACAATATATTTTATAAATATATAACTTGGTTTCTAATTTCACAAGCACATAGATAACAATGAATTTTGTTCCTGGATAGACCATAGCTGGATTCTCACCCATAACTGATTTAGATGAATTTGAGTTCATTATATTTAGATAAGGTTTAGGACTTTGAGTTGACACTGAAATCACTGAAATGGATTAATAATCCTTTTAAGGATGTTGAGTTGGGGTAAATTTATTTTGAATATGGCAAAGACATTAATTTGGAGGAGGGCAGATGGTGCACTGTTATGAGTTGAATTGTGTCCCCGTAAAAGATGTATTGAAGTCCTCAGATTAAAATACACTCATGTTTAAGCAGAAAGTCTTGCATAATAACTCTACAAAACAATTTTTGTTCTAAATTCAATATACTTGACTATCAGATACAATTAATGACAGTAAGTTTGGTTTTTAATGTAAGTCAAATTGCTATAGATGCTTGTTCATGTCTATTCTGTTTACAAAATAGTCTCACTTCAAGAATAACCATTGATTACAATAATTATTAAGATAATTAAATAACATAATTTATTAACATAGATATTCAGTTTGATTATAAACACAAAGATAAATTGGCTGAAATCTTAAAATCACTACAGCTAGGATCATTTCACTCAAAACTTCTTAGGATGTTTTGGCACATGTCCCAAATTTACAATCCAGGCAAAAGGTAGGCATAAGCAAGAACAAAAATTTCAATGTCTATTTGATATTTAACAAATAGACTTTATGCAATAATCTCCTTCAAGTGGGTATGGATATATGTTTACTATTATCTATGTATTTTTTAGATGGCCATAAGTTTTCCTCAGCCAAATGGCAACTGCATTAACTAAAAAACAAGATGAAATAAAACAAACAACAACAATCAACCTCCTAGTCTTTGTATTTTCAACTTGGTGTATTTATTACTAAGCTTTTTATCTGGAGATAGAAATGCCTATTTTATAAGAACTATAATCAAATAGCTATAATGGTACTGCTCATCATCCAGAAATTCCATCATCTTTATCATCCTGTATCAGTAGTGAAAAATAAAAGAAAAAATAAGGCTTGGACAATTTTTTTGAAGGATTAGCTGCCATGACCTAAGGTATCCTTAACTTCCTCAGCTGCTAAAAATTTCACTGGCGGGAAATCAAAAGTTATCATCCTCTTAACTCTCACCTGGTGAGGCTAGCAATTACACATCCAAGAACTTACTGCCAACTTTTAAAGGTTTATTGCAATATTCAAAAGTTTACAACTGACAGGTCTAAGCAGATTTACCAAAAGAAAACCTCAAAAACAAAATAAGGATGGTCTTACGCTTCATTGGAAAAAGACCATATGAGGTCCTACTAACCAGCAGTTATCTTTGAAAGCACAGATTCTTGGATTTACATGTCCAAACTCACAATGCATCACACTCCCATGACCTGGGTGACTTTGATGCTTATAAATGTAAAACTGAGAGTCTTTGGGGATTATCTAGAAGCAAACAACATCATAAATAATCCAACTTTTCCAAAAATTTTTACTCAAATAACCAACTTTCATACTTTTCACTAATATTTCCAGATAGACTCTAATTTGTTATAGTTTAAAATTATAAATTTTTAATTATGATGGATGAAAATTTAAGAATTTTCCCTTTATTTCTAATACTTTTAAAAATAGCTAATCCCTGGTTTTGAAAACACTTAACTGATAGCTTAAAGAACTAAACAGAAAGATATAAAAACTTGGAAATCTGGCCCCTACGCCACTTTCCAAACTGAGAAATTCAGATGTAAGGCTTTTTTTTTTTTTTCTGACTAGGATTGAGAAGAGTCAGTGTTGCTAAAGGAAGTACTTCAAGGTACGTTAATGATTCTTGTGTTCCTTAACATCACAATTCTATATTGTATCTTGTCCAGATCCATAGGTACTTTTGTATAGCCACTATCTGATGAATGAATTCATAAGAAAGATCAATCACACAGAAAACTGGTGATCTACTTGAAACTAAACATTTCCTGTGCTATGAGACTTCATTTGTTCTTCAAATCTGGAAATCTGGATAGAGGTTACAGTCTGGGCTCTAATATTTAGCATAAGAAAGTTTTCCTGAGCCAAAGGATGGTCAAGAGGAATGACTATAAGAATCCCTAAAAGATTAAAAATGTTTTACTATCACCCTTGAAAAACTTGTCTCCAGCTATTCCTCCCCACTAAAATTTTCCCAAACTAAAGTTAATCACCCAATAGCTGATAAACTGCAACCACCATTTTGCTGCTCTATCATCCTGTTCTATAACTAATGTCACTTGTTTCCGCAAAGAGTGTGAATTTCTGTAGTGTATATTCTTGGACTAAAACTAAATTTTGACTGATTTTGTTCCATCTGTCATATAATATACTTAAGCACCTTGTTTCATTCCCTAACATTCATGTCAAAGTTGTTCTCATTTAACTTTTTTTTTTTAGATTTTATCTACCTACCTACCTACCTACCTACCTGTTTATTTTGGTGGGGAAGAAGGGGAGGGAAAGGGAAGGGGAAGGAGAAGGAATCTCAAGCAGATTCTGTGCTGAATGTGGAGCCTGAGGTGGGTCTCCATCTCATAAACCTATGATCGTGACCTGAGCCAAAATCAAGAATCACTTAACCAACTAAGCCACCCAGGCACCCCTAGCAACATTTTAATATAAAGCTTGAAATAATGACTTGGCTTGTTTTTTCTCTTTCCACAATATGTAATGAGTATTTGAGTTTGTCACCAGGAAAAAAAAAAAAAAAAAAACCAGAAACAGAAACAGAAAAATGAACAAGAAACAAGAATGTGATTTCTACAGCAAGGCAAACGTCCATTAACAATTTTCCAAAGTAGATGGCCTAAAGATAAGCAAATCCAAATGATGCATTCTGTTTCTTCAATTTTATGAAGAAAACCAAACATAAATCCAGAAAACATTGTGTGATTTGGGATTTATCATAGCAGGCCAGGGGATTGGGTTTGCTTTGTGTAGGGTTACAAATACATGTATTAATTATTTATAGATCAAAACAAGGAAATACTGTAATGGTGGATGAAATTCTTATTGTAGATATGCTTAGGGCTAAATCATAGGAAAAAATACACCTGATCTGAGCCAAAAGGCTAAGAAGTGATGAAATCAGAAAAAAATTAGAGTGATGTTAAGTTTTATGATTTTTTTCTTGGAAGCAATTGAAAACACTAAGCTTTTTTAAAGAGGTAAATCTTAATGAGTTACACAGATAATTTTGGGGAAGAGTCGATAATGGATTGGAAATCTTTTAGAGAAAGATAGATAGTTTAGGGGAAGATTTTATACACAAACTCAGGATAGTGTTTCAATGAATCAGCAGTTTCCTATACTCTAAATTTGAGACCTAGCAAAGATCACACACACACACACACACACACACACACACACACACACACTTCCCAGAATCTTGGCTGAGAATGTTTCCTTCCCTTTGCAAAGGGGCTTACCCCTGTTGTTAAAGAACAATGATGAAATCAAAGCAAATAGTCCTTATATTACAGACAAGTATTTGTTGGAATTCTGGAGTAAGGGGTAAATCCAGCCCTCATTCTCAAACCATACTGAGTTATAGAAGAATTGTTCAGAACGGGTCAAGGAATCATGTGTCATTTTTGTGTGTGTGTGTGAAATTCTTCACCACACATCCATTGTAAAGTTGGGAAATCTATCCCCATTCCTATCATTTCTGTTGCCACTTCTTCCCCTGAGAAAGTCACCTTGTTTAGTTGACTCGTTTAAGTTATCAGGACCTTGTATTTTCCCCTTCATTTATTCAGGTCTAATAACCTCAGTAAATGCCTATTTGGCCAGTATCTGTTGTTTAGAGCTCTTCCATATCCTCTTTTCTTCCCTTTAAAACAGACCCTAATTGCTAATTTATTTTCCACCTATCATATATGATTTAAGATAGTACATAGTTTACCTGGAAAAAGAATCTGTTTTATTTGTTAATGTAGCTTTTACAAAATACTTGGGTCTTAAATTAGAGCAATGCCTCTTAATCATGTGTAAGTTACACAAATATCAGCCTTAAATTTTATTTTTGGATTTTACTTACTAGTTTTGAGTTCACAATCAGTGATAGGATAATTTATTTGAATTGGTTTCATCATTTATAAAGTGGGAATAATTTGATATGTATGTATGACATATATATGTATATATAGTTTAGAAAAATGTGTAGTAGTGGATACTAAAGTAATGTTTAAATGGTTTACTATGTCTTTTTGTTTTTGTTTTTGTTTTTGATTTGTTTTTGCATATACAGTTGACCTTTGAACAACATTGGGGTTAGGGACATTGACCCCTGCACAGTCAAAAATCCATATTTAAATTTTGATACCTCAAAAACTTAACTACTGAGAGCCTACTGTTTACCAGAGCCTTAAAAATAATATAAACAATCAATTAATACATATTTTGTATCTCATATGTATTATATATTGTATTCCTACCATTAAGTAAGCTAGAGAAAAGAAAATGTAAGAAAAACGTAGGAGAAAATATATTCATAGGATAGTATTTATTGAAAAAAATACTTGTATAAGTGGACCCATACTGTTCTAGCCTACTTTTGAGGGGTCAATTGTACCTATTATTCTCATTGTAATAAGCTTTTGCAACAATATAGAAAAATACTCTGGTCTCAAAAAAGAAAAATCCATGTGTTCAGCTTTAAGTGAGTTCCATTATATCCTATAGCTGGAATTATCTAAATTAGCTATATTCAGAAAAATAATAACTATGAGTATCCCCTCAAATTACTCCTTAAATATAAATGTAAATTTTTATTTGAGTTTTAAGGGATTTTGTTAATTATGATATGGTTTATCTTTATATATACATTTTTAATAGTATCACTTTTACACATATGTATTCACCATCTGTATTTTTCTCAGTTCCTAAAATATTTCTGTCATATGTTTTCAAAGTCACTATCTTCATGATCACTTGGGGACTTAGGTCATGCTGCTTCTTTCCGCCTTTGGGTGTCCTTTTACACACAAAACTCCCACTGGAAATTTTAGTTTTGGTGCTCTGTAAAAGTCCTATATAAATTTCATGCTGTGGTATTCTTTTTAAGTTATAGCTAAAATACATGATAAAGACACTGCAAGTAATGAGATATTTATTTACACAATAAGTATCAGTACTTAAAAAGAATAGTAAGGATACTAAAAAGAAATATTAATCTAGATCGCATTTTAATAATGTTTTGTACAGATAACAATGGAAAAAATATATTGTTTAATGAATAATAATGTGTAAACACCTGTGTAAACATCTCTCTAGTCAAGAAGTAATAAAATATCACCAGCAACTCATAATCTTCTCCCCTCATCTCATGATTTTTTCAGTCACAAATTCAGCTATTTCCCAGAAGTCAGCACTGTATTGACCTTTGTGGTATTCATTATTTCACTTGTCCCTATGGTTTTCTCAACTATGTACACATCCTTAAAACAGTATAGTTTAATATTGTCTGTTGTTGAACATTTAACATGTAGAATGCATGCTATAAGCAGTGTTTTTTCTTCGTTCTTTCACCTAAGAGCATGTTTTTTAACCTCTTCCACTTGTTTTGTGTAACTGTAGGATCATTTTTATTAAAATATAGTCTTGTATTCTTGTTTTTAATGATCTTGACATTTAGAATCAAACACAATGCAGTTATTCATCTTATTGGCCGTTTCTTTCCCTCTACTACTGAGAATCCTGCGGTAATCATTCCTGTGCATGCATTATGCTACCTTTGAGTCTAAGTTTATTCTGAGGAGTGGAATAACTTGGTCTTAGGGAAAACATATGTCCACCTTTCCTAAATAAAGTCAAAATTTTCTTTTGTATATATTCCCATCAATAGTACATATATTTTAAACTATTTCCATTTCCTACTACTCTTGGATTAGTCAGTTATTTATTTATTTATTTAAAATATTTTATTTATTTATTTGAGAGAGAGAGAGAGAGCAGGGGGATGAGCAGAGGGAGAGGGACAAGCAGGCTCCTTGCTCAGAGTAGGAGTCCAACTTGGGGCTCCATTTCATGACCCTAATTTCATCCTGTTGTGTTGGAGAAGATATTTTGTATGATATCTAACTTTGTAAATCTATTGAGTCCTAATCTGTGCCCCAACAGATGATCTATCCTGGAAAATGTTCCTTGTGCACTTGAGAACAGTGTGCATTCTATTGTTTTGGGTAAACTGTCTTGCATATATCTTTTAGATGTACTTATTCATTGTGTTATTCAAATACTCTGTTTTCTTACTTTTCTTCTGTCTGGTTGTTCTTTCCATTATAGAAGATGGAGTACTGAAATCTTCAACTATTTTTGTAGAACTGTCTGTTGTTCCCTCTGATTCCGTCAATTTTTACTTCATATATTTTAATAATCTGTTATAATAATAACAATAATATCTTCTTGCTGTTGAGCCTTTATTAATATATACTTCCATCTCTGTGTCTTGTAACTTTTTTAAATTTAAAGTCTTTTATGCCTGATATCAGTATAAATACCCTTAGTCTCTTTTGATTATTTGCCTAGAATATATTTTTCTATCCTTTCACTTTCAGCTGATTTATATCTTTGGATCTAAAGTGAGTCTCTTATAAATAGCATATAGTTGGATTTTTTTCTCTCTTCTGCTAACGCTGTCTTTTTATTGGAGAGTTTATTCCATTTGCATTTAAGTAATTACTGATAAGGAGGAACTTAATTCTCTCATTTGTTATTTATTTTTTCTGTGTCTCATAGTTGTTGTTCCTCATTTCCTGCAATGTTGTCCTGTGTACAGTTAATTTTTGGTAGCGAAAGTTTCTAATTGCCTTCTCATTTCCTCATGTATATCCTCATGCATATATTCTATAGTTATGTAATTTGAGGTATCACAGGAATTGCATTTAATATTTTTTTTGCATTTAATATCTTAAAGCTATAAAATTCTAATTTGAATTTATACCAGATTAATTTTAATTATATATAAAATTCTGCTCCTTTACATCTCCTCACCATTCTCTCTCACATACCAATGTCACATTTTAGATTATTTTTCTTCCTTTGGTTAACCAGCCACTGACAACTGTCTTTCTTCTTATAAGATAATTGTGTGTAATATAGAAATTCTGCAATAATTTTCTTTCAATACACTAAATATATCATCCCATTCTCTTTTTTCCCTCTTTTGTTATAGAGAAGCCAGTGTAGAATGTAGCTGATATTCTTGAAATAGTTTCTTTTTTTTTAATTCTTCTGTTTTAAGACATTCTTTCTGTTGGCCTTTGGATTTTCAGATCACTTGAATTCTGAAAATGACATTCATCTTACTGGAAAAGTCACTCAACAATAAGCTGATAGTCAAACTATTTGATGGAAATTCCATGCTTCTCACCATTTGCAGACAATTAGTATTGTTAAATGTTGGAACAACTTCTTTATGAATTAACTTAAACAGATTTCTCCTTTACCTCTTCCTGTTTCTCAAACTAGAGCAGTTTGGTCACTGAATACAGCTTTTTTCAGAAGACATCATCCTCTTTCAGCTAGAGATAATGAGTGGGTTCTACCTTACTCATTTCATTCCTGGAGATGATGCATATTTCTTACACCACCAATAACCTTAGGCCAGCCTGGTTGATACATACTATGTGTGATAATACAGTCAAAAGGGGGAGAATGTGGTTCAAAGTTACTTCCAATTAAGCTTTATGAAAATGCATTGTCTATCTTGCACCTAACACTTTTGTCTGAAAGGTCTAGTTGCAAACAGTTTATTGGGGGAAAAAGAAATTATAGCAATTGGAATGTGGCACACAGATTTGGAGATAATAAAGGAAGAACAGTCTGGTACTTGAGGGAGAAGCACAATCAACCTGTTTGGTAGGGGGAAGGAGAAATATTAATGAACCTTGATTTCACAACCCCCTTTGAAGATTTCTTATAGCCCTGGTGTGGCTCTCCAAAACCGTTGAAAGTACCCTGAATTTAAATAACTGCTAGGTCTGTTATCCTTTGCCAAAGGCTCTGACCACAATTTGACCATCTTCATCCTAAATATTACTTGTTTATTGGAGACAGCAAGAGATGGTCCAAACTTCTGTACATCACACAATAAATATTTTGGAATGTCCAAACCCCATTCTCAGTCATTGTATGGCATGGATAGACTCTACTCAGCAGGTGTCTTAGATAAACATGGCAGATTGGACTCAGTGCCATTAGGTAGTCCCTCCCAAAACAAGAACTAATTATTAAAGTTTAATAACTGGGTATCAAAGTTCACCAATTGGCTAGAAGGTTATGTTGGGGGCAGTGTCAACCTATGCCCTTGAGCTGATTAAATGCCAACAATAGTAAATACTTTCTTTCTAAGGTATCATATGCACACTTGGGATCATACTTCTGTTTGGAAACCAAGTTTTAACTTGCCTACATTCCCAAACTCAGTAATTTCCACCCCAGACATGTCTTTAAGAGACCTTGAATATTTAAGGAACTCTCACCCAGTAAATCATGTAGCCCTCAGCTGGCTGGGGCAGTCTGTCAAGAATACAACTTCCTTGGTTATTTGGGGAAGCTTTGTGGAAGAAAAAAAGAAAAAAAATGATTCAAAATTTGTGTGCACACTTTGGGCAGTTATCCCCTTTAATGAAGATACCCAGTTAGGAAAGATGGCATAAAAATCCCTCCCCTAGTATAGCTGCAGTGATAGGTTACAACAATTGGGTCACTGAAGGCATTCATGTCAGCTTTAAATCACTGGCCAGAATTCTTGTGGGTGATAAAATTATCCTACATTTTCTTCTTGCAGGCAAGAGTGGAATTTGTACAATCATGAATATATTCTGCTGTATCTTGAGAAATAACTCAGGCCAAGTGGAAAGATTAGTACAGAAATGTAAGGACAAAATTACCTGGTTTGCCAGGGTAGATGTTGATCATTTATGGGATTTCATCTGGTTGCAAGTTGTTATGCTTTTTTTTTTTTAACATTTCTAAAAATGTTTCTAGAAATGTTCTAGAATTTCTAGAAAATTCTTAGTCATTGTCTCTTCTAATATTATCTCTGTTTCCTGTCGTCTTTCCTGCAGCTCTTACTAAACTGTATTATAATTCCTCACTCTGTCCTCCATGTTTTCATTACTGTCATCCCATACTTTCCATTGTTTTAGATCAGATTTCTCTATCTAGAAAATTTATTTTGACATAACTTTCAATATTTTTTCACTCTGCTGTCAAACTTATCCACTGAGTTTTATTTAATTTGGTCACTGATTTTTTTTTTTTTTTTACTTCTACAAGTTTTATTTGAATATTTTTCAAATCATCTACATACAATAATTTCTTATTCTCTGTAGATGTGTTCAAACTTGCCTTTTTTAAACATCATGCAAATTACATTTTTAATAGTTTTTTGGTTTTTGTTGTTGTTGTTGTTGTTTTTCTATTTTATGTAAGCTCCACCCCAAACACAAGGCTTGAATTCGTGACTTTGAGATCAAGAGTCACATGCTCTACTGAATGAGCCAGCCGGGCACCCCATGCAAATTACATTTTTTATAACATGTATTGATAATTCCAATATGTATGATGACTGTGTGGATATAATCCCTCTACCTATTTCTTTTTGCTTTTTTGTTGTTGTTGTTTTTCTATTACTTGTGCGATTGGTTATTTCTGACTTTATCACTAATCTTTAAAAAATTGGGGGGCTTTTAAGTACCTGAGAAGAATACGTCTTCTCTAGAGAGATATTGCGTTTGCTTCTGCCAGGTTCCTATGGTACTATGATTTAGATAAGCCCTTAACCAAATTCAACTGTTAAATTTCCTTGGTCCTCCCAGAGTGTGTCCTTAGGGTGTTAAATCACATAGCAGGCCTTATTTGTCTTTAAGTTTCTGAGCCTGGGGCTGAGGTAGACTTAATTCTAGTTTGAGCTTACTCTAAGAATTCAGCCCTAAATTTAGAGAATCTATATTTGAATCCATCACCTTAGAAAGTCTTATGCTTTTACTTCTATCTTTCTTGTCCTATCAGATCCTCAAAGGTGAAAGCCCAATTTCTTTAGGGTTCACAGATGCTGTTAGGCTGCTTAAGACTGAATTCATGCTTTTTCCTAGGTTTTTGCCTGATAATTTCTTATTTGTTATCATCTCTTTGAGGCTTGCAGTAAGACTTGTAAAGGTATTTTATCCAGTGTCTTTAGTTGTTTTGAAGGAAAAGGTCAGTCTGGGGATGCCTGGGCGGCTCAGTCATTAAGCCTCCGCCTTTGGCTCAGGTCATAATCCCAGGGTCCTGGCCACATCATAATCCCTGGGATCTAGTCCTGCATCTGGCTCCTTGATCAGTGGGGAGCCTGTTCTCCCTCTCCCCTCCCAACCTTGCTTGTGTTCCCTCTCTCACTGTCTCTCTCTCTGTCAAATAAATAAATAAAATCTTAAAAAAAAAAAAAAAAAGGAAAGTGTCAGTCTAACTAACATTGAGTGCCACTACAAGAAAGCTTTGGCGGAAGATGTTTTACTTGGTTTTGTTTTATTATTGGTTTTAGCTTGTATTGACTAGACATTTGTCACATACCAGTTCTGAAAACCAATTATCTATTTTTAATCCTTGCAAAAACTCCAAAGAAAATTATCTATGTGCAAGAAATACATTAATGTATGAAATATGGAAACATTTAGAGTTCTCAGTAAAAAATAATATTTGGAACTTTACCTATTAAAACAAGTGAACTAGGATATTCACATGTAACACTAATAAAGGCAATAAGTAGTAGCAAAATAAAATATGTAGAAAGAGTATGAAAATGGAAATCACATTATATGAAATGGAATCCCAGTTCCATTGTACACTTAACTATGGAACTTCATTCAAGTTACATAACATTTATACACCCATTTTGTCATTTATAAAAGGACAATAATAATATATTATAATATAGAATGGTGATAATTGTTTTTATATCTTATTAGGTAGGTAAAATGTTGATATGGTAGACAAAAATATGAAACAGATTCTTATTGCAGTCAATAATCTGGTCATTGATGTTGTCACAATTGCTATTTTATTATTTAGGAAATGAGAATGAGTTGAGAGTCATATATTTATAATTAGTTTTTGTCTCAAACAATGTAAACATTTTGTTTAATAATGACTCTATCTGAGAGTAAAGGAAAAAAAAAAGTTTTAACTGATTGTCACTGGTTCAATAGTACTAAAAAAATTATAAAAATTTGGCTGATACTCATGCTATGGTAATCGAAACCAGCAAAGAATTCTAATTTACATAACCTGAGGAAGAGGAACTTACATGAACAAGCATAACAAATGGCTTCTGTTGAAAAGAAACTAATGGAAAATTTTTCTAAAAAAATATAACAGTTATCCAAAGAATACAATTCAATCACTGAACCACTTTGCAGAACTGTGAAAAACATGATTTCATTAAAAAAAAAGAAAAAAAAGAAAAAAAAAACCTGAAGTAGACACTTAGAAAGAGAATGGTCACTCCTATGAAATGAATTAATGTCCAGAAGAACAAGAGGAAGAAATGGTTGTTAAAAGAATTAAACAAATGAACAACAATAAAACCCAGATAAACTTGAAGCATGAGATCAAAGAAATGGAAATCATGACAAAAACAAAAATCACTTGAAGGATAAATCCAAGAGATGTATTATGTGAATAAAAAAAATTTCACAAGACAAGTAGGTATAATTAGAGTAAAACTCTACAGAAAGACTTAAATCTGGTAACTGAACTAATTAAACAAGTCTGTGGCAAAACTAACAACAAAAAAGTAAAGACACATACATATGTCCTTTGAAATTCCTAAATATACAGGTTAAAGTGTAAAAGAAAAAAATATTTCCCACTTTTTTTTTAAACCTTGGAAGAAAAGAGAATCAGCCTTTTTTTTAAAATTTTATTTTGATATTTTATTTATTTATTTGTCAGAGAGAGTGAGTGCACAAGCAGGGGAAGCAGTAGTCTCCCCGCTGAGCAAGGAGCCTGATGCAGACTTGACCCCAGGTCCCTGAGATCATGACCTGAGCCAAAGGCAGATGCTTAACCGACTGAGACACCCAGGTGTCCCAGAAATCAGCCTTTTTTACTCAGAATTCATATTGGTAACCATGGAAAAGAGAAATCAGTGGAATGATATTTAAAGATAAAAGTAAATGATTTTCAAGTTACTGTTCATGTTAAATGATAAAATAAGAGGACAACTGGGTGGCTCAGTTGGTTAACCCTGCCTTACACTCAGGTCCTGATCTCAGGGTCCTGGGATCTAGTCCCACATTGGGCTCTTTGCTCAGCGGGGAGCCTGCTGCTCTCTCTGCCTGCTGCTCCTCCTGCTTGTGCTCTCTCTCTTTCTCTGACAAATAAATAAATAAAGTCTTAAAGAAATGATAAAATAAGATAAATAAGAAAAATGCAAGAATTCATAGCATATTTAATACTCATGTGCCTGATCTGAGGACAGTACCTGGCATGTTATATTTAACAAAGGTCTGTTGAAGGAGTATAGACATTTTAAAAGAGGGAAGAAAAAAACACTGGATCAGGAAACAATAGTGAGTACTGATTCTAGATGATTTCTCTTTTTTTTAAAATTTTATTTATTTATTTGACAGAGAGAGAGAGAGAGAGATCACAAGGAGGCAGAGAGGCAGGCAGATAGAGAGGGGGAAGCAGGCTTCCTGCTGAGCAGACAGCCGGATGCGGGGCTCAATCCCAGGACCCTGAGATCATGACCTGAGCCGAAGGCAGAGGCTTTAACCCACTAAGCCACCCAGGCGCCCCTAGATGATTTCTTTATACATATATATAAGTTAGAACACACACACATGCACACACAGCACTCTCAACACACAGAAACATAAGATAACCTTTTTTTATTAACCTAAAGTGAAAGGTTGAAAACTATGATTACCTAAGCTAGGGTTTGAATACGAGTCAGAGTGGAAAAGTAAAAACATTCTAGACTCCCTAGCCCAGAGACCACCTTATAGAAAATGTCAAATAAATTATAGCTATTAAAAAAAGCAATCACACAGAAGTTTCTATGTGGCAATAAACGATATCATTTCATGGGTAAAATGGGTGATTGAAGAATATATTGAAGGCAGAGGAGACGCTTTTGTTTTTTGTTTGTTTGTTTTGTTTTTACTTTATGAGAAGTGGTCTCCACTGATGTATATTTGATGCCTAGCATTGAGAATGTCTGACCTTTAAGCTAATTTTCATTGGGATTCTAATTTAATATCAGTATCTAATTTGAATGCTAACATTTTAAGTCAAGAGCAGCAAGAGATGTATCAGTAGACAGTGGAGTGTCTGAATCCCCAAAATTCAGTTTCAGGTTGTTTTTGTGATTCGCAAATATATATTTGTAAGTCACAGTTCGCTAAATATTGCATTGACCAAACTCACACTGTATGTTAATTGTAAGATTGACATTTTATGTATGTACACACACATATATACAAATATATACATATGTTTTACATGTAATGTATATATGACTTACATAATATATATAATAAATATATTTTTAATTATTGTAGCTTTAACTCCATGGTAAGAGTTTCGTTATTGTAAATTTAATTTTTTCAAGCTTGGAGATTAGAAGAATCCTGATAGATACATATATATATTTATTGGATGAGTCCATGTCAAAATTATAGAACTAAGTTTCTAGTGTCCAGTAAGGATTGGTTAGGTAAATAAATGTCATCCTGAATAATATTCTATTCCCGTTGGATGCACCGCTTTTCAGAAAGTAATGTGAGCAAACAAACATTATGTGGTAGGTATAATAAAAAGGCAGAAAAAGGCAGAAAACAAAACTGACTTTTCTATGATTTAATTCAGACATAGAGATTCAATAAATAATCAAACCAATATTTCTGAATAACTGCAATACAGACACATTGCCACTAAAAATATCCCAGCTTGATCTTTATATTCTCATACCCAGAATTAAGCTAAAGTTTCTTTTCCCTTGCAGCCACTTTAGAGAAGAGCAGAGGGATCTTGTGACATACTAAGTGTCTCTTGAAAAGTCAGGATGTTTAATTAATTGATTTAATTTATTCTGTAATTCCTTTGAGTCCATTTTGATTAGGGATGAATGCAAATAAATTATAATGAAAAGAGGATTCAGCTTGTTAACTCCAAATAGACGTTTTGTATTATTGGGGGAAATGTTGGAGCTGTAAATTAAAGGTAGGATTGAAAAATATGCATTACATGACCTTGGAAGTTAACACTAGTATCAATCATTGTATTTGTTTCTATTGAACAAAAAAGAAGACTCCAAATGATTCTCAGGATAGTGCTTTTGGAGACCTCTATCAATTGACACAAGCTGACTATGAAATTAAACCTATTCACCATCCTGATTACAGGTATTAATGGTTCCTTGATTTGTGACCATATTTAAAATCAAAGCCACTCATTTTTATTAGTTTGTTCTGCTTTTAATTCAGAATCAATAAGAATTTGAAAGCAATGCAAATATTTGTTTGTTTCATATAAAGCAAGTCTCAATGCTTTTAAGTTGCATAGTCCCTTACCACAAATGTTATTTCCCATTTCAACATGTCGAATTTCAAAAACAATAAAACCCATTTTTAGAATGTGCTTCCTTAAGAAAGATCTTTAGATGCCTACTCTTCTAATGCCATTAAACATAAAAATAATTTATTCCTTTGTGTTCCCATAATGTACGTATATTGTCTTCATGGGACACTATTTGAATATACACATGTATGTTCATGTATGTATGTATTTGTCCTACTGACATATTGTCCTATTGACATATCCAATCTTAGAGATGACGCATTTGGGAAAAAATTTCATAAATACTTTTTTATTCATATATCAAATAACCCTATAAACATCATTTATAAATCAAGTAAGTGACCATATTATGTGCCTTTATATCGAATTAATGATATACGAACTCTTGAAAGGGTATTGAGGAGGGCACGTGCTGTGATGAGCACTGGGTGTTATACTTAACTAATGAATCATTGAAAACTACATTAAAAACAATTATGTACTATTCAGTGGCTAACTGAACATAATACAAATAAATAAATAACTAAAAATCAAATAAAAAAAAGGAGTTCCTCCTGTTGATCTATGATGTATTTAGATTATATTTGAAAAAATCAACATTTCATACCTAATGGACCCAGACAATGAAGAATATTTCAAATAAAAGAAAGTCAAATTTAAACATTCAAACATTTTCTGGCAAAATGGCCTTGGAATTATGATGATTCAATTGAAAAGTTTACATTATATTAAAATCCAACCCCAAACATTACTTAACAAAAAGTTACTTAGAGTTAATATTTAGAAGAACATCTGAACAGTTTGGAAAGATCTATCATTGAAAAATACTTTCGTATCAGAATTAGTAATTAAAGAGTTTATAAGTATGTATATGCCTTAATTGCTATATAAAGACATTATCTCTTTCTCTTTTCTTTCTTTCTTTCTTTGTTTCTTCTTTCTTTCTGTGGCTATATATCTATGGTTTATTTCTGACAAATATTCACATTTTTAATAAGGAAGATAATTGTGCCTATGGAAATCTGACATTATATATTCTTCGTGTGTGTATTACATACAACATTAAAAACAAAATTATTTTAAAAAGAATAAATCCTTCATAATCGTTAGCTTTTCCTATAAATATAGGATCTGCATGGCACCAATAAAATTGTCTTACAAATATTATACACATCACTTACTCTTTTACTGAAAGGATATATAGTTCTATGGTTTCCAAATCAGCGTCATCCCACCTGACCCTATTACAAACTCAGTGCAACAGATCTAAGCATAAAGAGCTGAAACATTTCCATTGCTTTGGAGAGAATATATACCCACATGGGGACAGAATAAGTGAGGTTTTTATAGCTCCAAATATGTTTTCTTATTGAATTTGCACCTGCTTAAAGCTCAGCCAAATTACGGTACATAGGCCAGTTCTATTTTCCATTTTCTTTGTGAATTAAAAGTAAAATAAATGTGCAATTGAGCTTAGACAGCAGATGGTCTGCAATAGGTATAAACATATTGTACCATATGTCTGAACGGCACTTTCAGAAAGTACTTGGCACTGCTAAAATATTTCATTTTCAATAGACATATGAATATACATACACTACTACAATTAAAGATAAAGTGACTGATTCATTCCTTAGCATTTAGAAGAAGTATGGCTTGGGAATAATAGATTGTGTATTCCATCTGGAAAACAGCAGTTTCCTTTGTTGACCCCTGATGAGACAGAGAAAAGCAAAGGCAGCATAATGATAAGTCTGTGGAGACTTTTTGTGTCTTTGGCAGTCCACAAACAAGTAATGCAAGGGAGGTTCCCTCTGGTTTTGAAAATGTCTCTGAGGTAGCTAGATATCCTGGGAAGAAAGCTAAATGTACCTGAAGCTCTTCTTTTTCTCTCTTCTAAGTATCATCCTCTCTATCCACTTGCAGACACTTTTTTATTTTCATTGCAAAATGGAAAGATAAGGAAATTTTGAATGACAAAATCACTTCGGTTTAGTTAAACACTTTGAGGGAAAAACTAAAGTTCAGGAATATTATGTCTTGACTCAAAGGTCATTTTGTTTCAGCCAAGCTGATTCAGGTTTTAAATCCCATATTCAGAATGACACATACGTTGTGCATGCATTTTTTAAAAGATACATAAAATATATATTACCTCTATATTAAGGAGTGCTTCATTTTTTCTTTTAGATGATAAATAAATGCATAGATATGGATTTATTCCCTTTTATGTAATTTTCCCTTTGGTGACTTTAACCAAGAAGATGGTCTCAGATGTCACCTCTATGCAATCATCACTCATTTATGAGCCAGACCTAAATCTCCAACGTACAGTTATACATTCATGTAGGACTGTTTCATCAGCCCATCACACTAAGCCAGTAAGAAAACAATGCATTTTAACTACCAGGGTTTTCTGGTGAGCCTTATTTCAATCTAGGCTTCCACAGTATGGATTTTGGCTCTAATAAGTGCACAAGTCATGAATAAAACTTCCGTCATTTTTGTCACTTACCTTTTTTCCAAGTACGCATTCAATTTCTGGATAGTTCCTTTGATATTATTGTAATGGCTTTCTAATGTTCATTTCCTTGGCACTCACACAGTGCTAGTTTCTGGCATTGCTTTAAGCTTTCTATTTTACAATGTGGAGATAACTAATTAACTTCCTAAATGTTTAATAATAATTTTACGTATTGTGTTTTTGCAGATTTAAATTTTGCCTCTGAATTCCATAAATAACAAAAGCAAATAAATATGATTTAAAATATAAAAAATAAAAGATAATGTAAGTAATTGTTTATTGTACATTTCTTCAAGCATTTTTAAACTATTTTTCGAGGGAGATTCTGGTTCAAGATGGCAACATAGGGGGATTCTAGGCTCACCTCATCCCACTGACATAATGAATCTGCATTAAATATGTAACAACTTCCTCTGGGGGAAAAAAAAGACAACTAAAAATGGTCTGAATGACTCTATGTATTAAGCCAATGAAAGAAAGCCCATAGCAAATCAAGTGAAAGTTGGGACACTATCCTGCTATACATTCCGTTCCCAACACAGCAATCCACAATCAGGAGGGAACTCCAAACTTGTAGATTCTCTCTGAAGAGCAAAAGATTTGAACCCCACATCAGGCATCCTAATTTTGAAGACCTGCACTTGAGCAATGAGCTCCCCAAACACCTAGCTTTGAAAACCAATGAGGCTGGAGTCTACACTACACACTATAACAATTTGAGAAAGAGTTCTTAAAGGGCTGCAAGCTCAGACTCACCTGCCAGGATTCAGTACCCAGACAGATGATGGAGAGACTTATTTGCTAATCTTAAAGCATTGGCCTGAAGGATAGGCATCTAATTTAACACACATCTAGAGGCTCTCCCTTGCCTTGCTACAGCTTGCTGGTATTTCCCAGAAAGGAGGTTATACAGTCATCTGGAGCCCCAATTTTAGCAATCGCTATCAGGGGTTACTTCCAGACCTCCTGGCTCTTGTGACCAGAGGAGCTCGTGGTTGTGATCCCAGAGGAGTACACGTTTTTTCATATTTTAAAGGCTGTTGTCTGAAAGTCTGGCTTCCAAACAGCCTAGCTCTAGATGCTGACTGAAACTCTCCCTTTTGGGATACTGTCAGGTCTTGGCACATCCTCAACTCCTGGGAAAAATTAAAAGTGAAATAGACTGCCTGGACAATCACAAAGGTTTGAGAGACAGCCAAGAGCTAGGGCAAATAAAGTTCATCCCCTACATGAGGCCACTCCTTTAAGTCTAGGAGAGGTGACTTTTTTATAAATCTTTAAAAATCCAGAAGGTCAAGCAAAACAAAGAAATAAAGGAATATATTTCAAACAAAATAACATGATTAAACTTTAAACTATTTTTTTGAAGAACTAAATAGAATCAGGCAATAAATATGTGTTCTGTGATTATCTTAATTCAGTTAAGACTACACCATAGAAACATTTACATTATATTACATTTTTGGGGTATTGGCAACACACTATTTTATGACAAGAATATTTGAGAGATATTAATACAGTACTACGTTTCATATCCATTGAATAAAAATACTTCAGCAGTGGTGCTTCTGGCTATGATTGGACAGCTACTGTCAGACTACCTTTTCCATAGATTAAAAAAAATAAACTATTAATTTTGGTAAACAAAAATGTACCTGAAGGCACTAAGCAAAACCAATAGCACTTAGATACTAGTGAATGAAAATCAAATAGAAGAGAAGATGGCACTATGTAGAGTTCCTTCTATAATACATATTTTCTTGAAGCTCAACCCCAGTCTTCTCCATCAGTCACAGTCCAAATTCTATTAGAAAAAAATCAATTTAAGTGGTTCCTGGGTGGCTCAATCAGTTGAGCTGCCGACTCTTGATTTTGGCTCAGGGTCCTGGGATTGAGCCCGGCGATGAGCCCTGTATGGAGTCCCTAGTTGGGTTCCACGCTCAGTGGGGATTCTGCTTGAGATTATCCCTCTCCCTCTAAATAAATAAACCAAAACCAAAACAAAACAACAAAAAAGAAAAATCAAGCTTAAACACTTGAAGAAACAGAAGTATTACCAAAGTCAATGGAAATTGAGGGGGGAAATTCTGGAAGTGGGCCAGAGAGGGAGAGGCTCAAATTTGTTTATAAAATTTTCCAGAGTTTCTGGTTGCCCCTGTACTGTTTTACTGGGAATTACTGGGGAATACTCCAAGCACCACAGTAAGGCTAAAGGAAATAAACTGAGATTTGAACTTCTGTCTCCACAAGGGAAACAAACTGTAGTTCAGCCAAGTTGAAAATGCTTGCTTAAAAAACAAAATAAATATTCATAGAAGGAAGATACAAGACTTACAATAAAAACTCTAGAAATACTAAAATAAAATATCCATCATTCATCATGTTCAGGATAGAAATAAAAATTACTCAACAAATGAAGACATAGGAAAATATGACTGTTGTCTAGAAAATAAGACAACCAAAAAAGACTGATCTGAAATTACCTAGTTGGGGTATTACAGCAAAGAAATAAAAATTATAAGAAAAGAATCAAATTAAAATTCTAGAATTGAAAAATATAATATCTAAAAGAAAATATAATCTTCACTAGATAGACATGCAAATGAATGGAAATAGAATAGGATTCATTGAACTAAACATAGACTAATGGAAATAATTCTTTCTGAAAAACAGAGGGAAAAAGATAGTAAGAAAAACTAAAAACTAAATACAGTCCTTTTAAAAACAAAACAAAACTAAATACAGTCTTTTTTTTTAAAAAAAGTGAGAAAATATATTATGGACTGCATTGTGTCCCCAAAATTCATACTTGAAGCCCTAACAAATAGATCAATGGCAAGAACTTAGAAATGGATCCATTTTTATGTAATGATAATTTGATTTTCCAAAAGATATAAATGCCATTAGTGAGGAAAAGAAAATCTTTAAATCACTGAAGCTTGAATACCTGGATATTCATAAAGAGAAATATGGACTTTGATCTTTAATTCACATATTATCTAAAAATAAATTTGAGATAAATCATATCCATTAACACAAATTAAAAACTACAATTTTCCAGAAGGAAATACAAGAAAATATTTCTTCAGTTTTGTAGAAGTAAGGTTTGCTTGATAGATCCAGAAACAATAGCCTTAAAAAAATATATTGCAAATAATAAAAAAATTCTGTTTATCAAAGAAAACATTAAGGAAATAAATGAGAAAGGCTTAGTCCTAGAGACAATATTTGCAGTACATAAATCTGGAAAAGGACTTGGACAGAGGATTTACAACAAACTTCTATAACTCAATGATAAAATCCAATAAAAGTGAACAAAAGATTAGAACAGATACTTCACAAAGAAAGATCAACATATGGCAAAATATATGGGGTGGGGGCAGAAAAACTATTTTTTTAGAAAGTGCTCTCAAGACATTATTCCTAAAGGAAATGGAAACTAAAACAATGAAGTGTCACATCTCACTCACTAGATTGCTAAAATTAAAGATATTGGTGAAACCAAAAATTGTTGAGAATGTAGAGCAAGTACAATGTCTATGTATTGTTGTACATGGTACTTTTGTTCATATATTGTAGTACATGGTACTTTCGTATGTGGATATAAAATGGTATACTTACTTAAAAATAACTCAAACTTTTTTATAAAACTAAATATACATCTACTCTATTGTGCCTAAATTATACATGTAATAATTGACACATGTGAAGTAAAAATGCATGTCCATAAAAAGATTTCTACAAGAATTCCACTGCCATTTTATTTATAATAATTCAATACTGGAGGAGATAAAAAGTACACTTATCATGATGAGCACTGAGTTATGTATAGAATTGTTGAATCACCATATTGTACACCTGAAACTAATTTAATGCTATGTGTTAACTATACTGGAATTAAAATAAAAATATATAAAAACTTAAAAAAATAATAATAATTCAATACTGAAAGTAGCCCAAATGTTCATCAGTAAGAGAATGGATAAACAAACTGGTATATTCATACAGTGGAATAATATAAGCAATAAAAACAAACTCATGAAACATTTGACAACATGGATAAATCTCAAGCTTTCATTTTACTGAATGAAAGTGTATTTACTAAAAGATGTATGGTTCTATTCATGAAATGTTTGTCTTTGAGAGCATGGGAAAATGGACAGACTGGGAATGAGCATGAAATAACCTTCAGAGGTGATGACAGTATCTTATATCTTGACAAGAATTTGGATTTATGTAAATGGATGCATTAGTTTAAACTCACAGAATGTTACCCTTAAGACTTTTGCCTTTCATTGTTGGTTATTTGACTCCAAAAGGAAAAAGGAAGTACCAAAATACTGTAACCAATATTCAAGCTCGTTGAAGATATCCATGCTGAGGTATTTAGAAGATGAAGCTTTTTAATGCAACTAAATTTGAGAAGCACTTCAAGATAATAACATGGATTGAGGAATAGATGGAGGGGTAAAAGATGGATAGCACGTGATAAAGAAAACAATTTTTTTAAGTACAGCATGTAAAAGAAAAACCCTAAAATACTAATAAAGGGCATTATATAAAACCCAAATATATTCCATTTCATGGATAGGGTA
Source organism: Potos flavus (assembly GCA_028534135.1). Lineage (NCBI taxonomy): Eukaryota > Metazoa > Chordata > Mammalia > Carnivora > Procyonidae > Potos > Potos flavus. The sequence continues at coordinate 20,988,304 of CM052883.1, read as the reverse complement.
ATCTTACATAAATCAGCCTAAAATGGCCCCTGTATATTGGCCCCCTAGTTTGTTCATTTCTTCATAACAAGCCAAGAGCTGTTAGGTCAACAGCCTACCAATGCCCATTTCAAATTTTTACACGTCCAGTCATTTTTAAAACAGCCCAAATTAGCATATTTTTAGCCTTTTAGAGACTGTGTGCTTTGCATATCCCATAATAATATGCCCAACACCTACTGATCATTGAGAAGCTGGACACTTGTGTTTATAAGACCCCAAAACACCACTGTCCTTTGGAACTCTGACTTAGAGATTCCTTACTATGGTGATGAGTGACATCACCTAGACACCGAAGTCCTGTCCTCTCCTACTGAATGCTAGTTCCCTGGCCTAGTATTCCGGACAGCCTCATTCTATGAGGAAAATCCTTTCTCATGTAACTCTGTCCAAGGTCTACTTGATGAAGTCTTTTGTGTGTTACCACCTCTGCTGGTCATATATAATTTCCTTGATCAGTCCCCAAATCCTACGAATCCCCTACACATTATTAGTATTACAGAACAAAATTCTTTTTACCCCTAATCAATCCAAAAGTTAAAGCAATTATGATCGAATTTTGAACAAGAGTTTCATGTATCAGGATGAAATAATTCTTAGTTCTGTTTAGAAAAAATAGATTAAGTACAGTTAGGAAAGCTTAGAAAATGTTAAACAATAGGGACTCTGGCCTATGATATCAAGCGATACCAATAATTACGAGTTTAATATTAATGCATGAATTAAGAAATATAGGCAATTGTAATTATAATTATGAAATAAGGAAACAGAAGGAACATAAAAGTAAAAGCAATTAGTTTTTGTCTAGGGACATATTAAGTAAATGGAGCCACATGGAGAATTTAAATAAATACTATTAGGATAATTAGATATACTTTTGGGAGGAAAACAAAGTTTGGTCCCTACAAGTAACTTCACTTGATGTCTTATTTTATTCAGGCACTATAATAGAATACCATAGACTGGGTGGTTTATAAACAACAGAATTTTATTTCTCACTGCTGTGGAGGCTAGGTCCAAGGTCAAAGAGCTAGGCATACTCAGTATCTGTTGAGGAACCACTTCCTGGTTCATAAATAGCCTCTTTTTGTGGTGTCCTCATATGGTGGAAGGGACAAGCCAGATACCTGGGGTCTCTTTTACAGGGGCGTTGATCCTATTCATGAGGGCTCCATCCCCTTGATCTAATCATCTCCCAAAAGCCCTACCTCCTTACGTCATTACCTTGAGGGCTAAAATTATATCATATAAATTTGAGGGAGGGGCACAAATATTCAGACCATAGCACTTTACTAGACATAGAATGTGCTTTAAGAATATTGAATTGAGAAAGTAACTATGAATACATTTGCTCATATTTTATGATATTTGTATCTACTTATATATATCTATATATCCATCTGGTTTGGTTTATGTTTTCTTCTTTTTTCATACTTCTCATGTTCCTTTTTAAAATTGAGATCTTATGTGAAATATATACATGTATATATATACAGAGAATTATTTGGGAAGGTTGCCATTTTTAAAAAATTGTATGCCAATTGAAATCATCTGGGAAATGATTTGCAGCAAAATAACAGATAACTCCATTTCCACTGATATAATTTGTATATACATATATGTGTAATATGTGTTTGTTCATATTACTTCTGTTCATGTCCTTGTTATTTGTAACCTTGTCTTGATATTATTTTTCCTTTTTTATTAGCTATTATTTTATTTTTAAAGAATGCCTTGCATATGATTATCACCTTGCATATGATTATCTGTAATAGAATTCCAAAAACATTTTTCTCTTTCAATAATCTTACAAGGTGACACTTCCACAGAGGGATTATAAATGTTTTAAAACATGAAAAATCAAAAAACTTTAAGATTAATTCTTGTAACAGCAAAGGGCATATGCCAGTACAAAAAAAATTGCTTCCATTAATGTCATAATATTAAATCATTATACTTCAATGAGCATAATTATATTAATGATAATCATTAACTTTGAAGAGCAGACAAATTGACATCAATCTTTATTATCTGTGCTAGTGCTTTCTTAATAATTATAATAAAAATTTTGAGTTTGTTTTGATTTTTGTTTTGTGCAGTGAGTTTTATGTCATAAAATGTAACACAGAAATTTTACTCAAGTAATTAAAAGGTAGATTTCATTAAACATCTTGTTATTTGCCACCTAAAATTACTCCATGAGTGGATTTTGTGCTTTTTAAATTCTCTTACAAATCCTTATTTTTATGCATTTGGAGAATAATTTCACAGCCATCAATAAATGTATCATCTAAATCCATTTGAGGGATGGAAAGTCAGTTGGAAAAGTCTTTAAGGTCTTTTCAAATTGGAGTAATCTACCTCTTTGTAAGTCTGAATTTTGGTTGTTCTGTTCTGTGGGATAGATCGTGGTATTTCTGAAACTGCCATGGGCACAGAACATCATTACATGACTGGCTCTGAGTTGCAGCTTTTACAAGTTGGAGAAACAAAATGAGTTAGTATTCCCTTTTATGACACCTGAAACACTTCAGGTTTCTAATATTTTTGACAAAATCGTATGGGGTTCTCTGACTTCCAGACTTACTCTAAATAATCAATAATAACAATAAATCAATAATAACAACAATGTCTTGTGTCTTCCAGGCTGGCTTCTTATTCACATGCAAGATGGCTGCGATCCACACCTGGGGTAAGGAGATAATTCATTCTTATTCAGCAAAACTGAGAGATTGAGTTTTTATAGATTTCCTTTAAGAACTAAAAACACTATTTTCAGAAGTCCTCATTAGACTTTACTTGATTCATTGGTTGACATTTTTTCTTAGGTGCACCTCTTAAAATAATTGTAACAGTTTTAGACCAATCAGGTTGTGTGTATTAGATGCCAGGAGTAAATAAAAAACTTTTTTATAAATATCACCAAAAGTATTTATGGTAATGATGTTGGTTTCTCTTTCTAGCAAAACAGACATGGAACAATTCCCTGTCTTGATTTCTTTAAACTCTAGAGCTTTAATCATTGCATATAAATAATATCTCTTATTTTACTTTCAGAAATAATTCTGACACATTTTGATAGTGAAGAATCTTTCCTTTTTCTAAAATATTTGTTATAACACTATTAAGAAAGAGTTTAGAAGCAAGTGATTACTTAGTTGTGCACATTTCAAATGAAATACGAATAGGTTTTTATCAAATTCTATTTGAATCTGGGAGGAACTTGTATAGTTTAATGAGATATAAAGATAATATGGGATTTAGTCATAAATCTGAGATCAGTTAACTGAATGACCTTAAATTTTACTTGTTATCTAATCTTTGAAAATCTGTTCCTTTTTCTGGTATATTTGAGGTTTCACTATAAATTTAGCTCTAGCTCTAAAATTCTATGATTTTCTAAACATATTCTGGCTATCTCCCTGGCTTTGTATAGATAAAGAAAATCACATTCCTTTTAGACATGCAAGACCACTATGAATTGGAGTACAGAGGTATTTTTCATCCAGGCTATATTTTAGAAATATCTTCATTTAAAATGTATATTATCTACTATACTATTGCCTAGGAGACACATTCAAGGAAAATTTCCAATTGCAGGAAGACATGCATGAGTTTTTCAAACAGAAGTTAATCCATGTGCAAATCCATAGCAAAAAATTAAAACAAAAATGACTAGAACCTAAATACTATAGAAACACATAGACTATGAATTTTAAATTATTAAGAAATCACTTCTCATTTCTCATGAGAATCATTCTCTCATGAGAATACTCTGCCCTTCATAAAGAATTGTACATGTTTGTTTTATTTCGTCCCTCTTAATTTTTGTGATTTATGTAAGGTAAATGTTGTTATTTTATATATTTTTAAATGTAAGAAATGATTTTCAGATTGATGAGGTGAATAAATAAATAACCTTCTCTAAATGACTGATACAGTTATATTAACTGTTTCACTTTTCACTCTGATTTATAATCTAATGATCTGTTGGCTGAATGTGACTGGGATTATTTATTTGCTTCTTTTTCTAATCATGTTGATGAAATCTGCAGTGTTCTCAACTCAGTGATAGAAAATATACAGATCTATCTGATCTGTTGTAAATAAACAATACAATTAATCCTGAAAGTAACTTTGAGATATTCATATGTAAAACATTCTGTTTACACATTCTGTATATGACTGGAAAAAGCATTGAGTTTATAAAAAAATTCAACAGAACTGAAAATGAGTGAAGAAAGCCAGACTTAATCATACTTTGATAAAATATTCACTGTTATTAGTAGGTATTTTGAACAAAATGAGATTTGTGGTAGTTGAGAAGATTCTTTATCACAAAGTATTGAAAAGAAATGAAAGTGCACAGTCCCCACTTAATAGAACTGGCTACCAAAGCATATGTTCTTGAATGTCTGAACAAAATATTAATATCACCCAAGATTTAGAATGGGGAAGAAAAGGTAGAAATGGTAATGTGTGGCTCAGAATTAAAAAGCAAAATAAGTTACTTCATAAAGTGTCTTGAATAAAAGATCTACTTGTTGGTGGGTATGCAAAAGTATTAAATGGTTTCATTATATAGCTAACCCAAATCCCCTAGCTGTTAACGTCTCATTTGCTTTGTCAGAATCGATATATCTCTATCTCTATATGTTACTCTATCATTTATCTACACTTTTGGTTTCTTTTCTTTTTTTGCAGACGTGATGTTTGAAGACATGATAATCTACTAGCCTGGATAAGTTAGTGTCTATTATCTATAAACAAGGACATCTCTTATATAACAAGTGTACGAACATTAAAATTAAGAAATTAACATCAATACAATACTAGTGACAACCCTCGGACCCCTTTAAGTTTTGCCAGTTGTTCTCATTATGTCCTCCGTGGCAGAGGATCGAACATTACACTGCACATTACATTTACTTGTCAACTCTCCTAGGTCACATTCAATCTGGAACAGTTTTGTAGTCTTTTCATTACTTTCACAGTCTTGATTTTTTTTTTTTTTAGTACTATAGGGAGTTATTTTATAAGATACTGCTTCAATTTGAGTTTGATATTTCATCACGATTACAATGTATTTAGCTCTTTCAGCAGGGATATCAGAAATGCGATGTGCTTTCTTTTCATTCCATGTCAGTTAGTGCATGATAAAAATTCGCCCTATCATGGGTCCTGTCAATTTTGATCAATAAATTATGGTGGCATCTGGAGGTTTCTTCACTCCTTTTTGCTTTTTTAAGTTATGAATATTTTATGAAGAGATGCTTTGTGACCATCTAAAAATTTATCTTTTTCACTTTTTAAAAAAATTTTTATTTATTTATTTGAGAGAGAGAGAGTGAGAGAGAGCACAAGCAGGGGGAACAGCAGGCAAAGGGAAAAGTAGGGAGCCGGATACGGGGTTCAGTCCCAGGACCCCGGGGATCATGACCTGAGCTGAAGGCAGACACTTAACCGACTAAGCCAGGAACCCCTCTTTTTCATGTTTTCACCCATTACTTTTTGCATCCATTGATATTAGTCTATATCAGTTATTGTCAGGGGAGTTACCGAATGGTGATTTTTCTAATTCTGTGGATTATTCTGCATTTATTGTGGCATTTAACTGTAAAAAAATGTTCTCTTCTCTGTATTTATTTATGTATATTGGTATGGATTTATGAATTCTTATTTAAACCACGGGTAATAATCTGTTACTATATTTTTGTACGCATGTGTTTGCTTTTTGTTACCACAGATTTGTACAGTGGGAGCCACTTAAAATTAGATTTCCTGGCCTTTTGGCATGTTTTGGCATTTGCTTGTTTTCTAATCATAGCAAAGTATTCCAAGCTCATCTTGTTCTTTGTTTTTCTCAGGTTTTGGTTGGTCATTTCTCCAAAAAAATGTGTATTAATTATGGTAGAGAAAGCTATTTAGAAACATTTCTATGTAATGTAAGATCTGAGTACTAGGCTTTTTCATTATCACTGGAGTGTCACTGCTTCTAGAAGTAGTGGATAAACCAAGGAAATATATGAATTAATATATACGCACAAACACACATACATTTACACCCATGTTTCTTTCCATATTTTTCCTTATATACTAAAAACTGTTAATTCATACCAAGAACTCCTATTTTATCCCAATACTATATAGTTCATTTTGCATTTGACATTTTTCCTCTTTATATCTTCCTTCTCTGACAGCTGGAAGCCTCACTTCACTTTAGTTCAAAATCTTTTTGCTCAATCCCTCTCTATTTCCCAATTTTGCCAGGCTATTTCTTCACTCAGCCCTACTAATCAGGCTGCCATTTACTTGATTGTCAGTAAAATTGCTGGGCCCTAAACATTGTTGGACCATGGCCTCAAAGCTCTGAACTAGAAGACAATCTCTAAAACATATTGTGAATGGGAGGGACTATAATGGCTTTTTGCTTACTCTATTTTAATTTTTTGTAGCTATTAATTTTTATATTATTGACCTTAATGTTTGCTTCATTTTGTTGTGATGTGGTGCTTTTATAGATGACAATCAGAAAATTTGCTAGCAAAGATGGGACATGTTAATTTACTTATTGAAATATTGTATGGGGGCACCTGGGTGGCTCAGTGGGTTAAGCCTCTGCCCTCCACTCAGGTCATGATCTTAGGGTACTGGGATCGAGCCCTGCATCGGGCTCTCTCCTCAGCAGGGAGCCTGCTTCCCCCTCTCTCTCTGCCTGCCTCTCTGCCTACTTGTGATTTCTCTTTCTGTCAAATAAATAAATAAAATCTTAAAAAAAATAATGTATGAATATATATATATATAACAGATATATTTTATAAATAAAATATTATATATAGTTACATAAGTATACATATGTCTGAAAGTGTATATTTCTGTATATATCTTGTATACATATATGCATGCATAAATTTTACATAGGAACATGTAATATAGTATATGTGTATATATATGGGTATATATATAGAAAGAGACATATACAGCATCTGCTAATTGCTGTGCTAATGATGAAGCAAACAAAGGCAAGAGAAATGTAGCCAAAATGAAATTTTCTTACAACTTGCAGCCCACTGATGAATACCTGAGACATGCAGAGTATGGCATTTCTCAAGGAACTTATGGCCTCCTTAATGTTGATGTTTTGCTATAGACTAAAAACTACCTTATTTTTACAATAGACAGACCTCCAGGATCTTATAACTCTTCTTTAACACGCAGAAATTCTTTTAGAGATTTCAGTTATCTCTACCCTTACCCCCCAAACTTAAAAGTATATAATCAGTCACTTCTCACAATCATAGGGCATTCTGCCCACAGGTCCTGTCCCTATACGACAGTAAAAATGCTTTTTTAGGGGCGCCTGGGTGGCTCAGTCATTAAGCGTCTGTGTTCGGCTCAGGTCATGATCCCAGGCCAGGGATCGAACTCCGCAGAGGGCTCCATGCTTAGCAGGAAGCCTGCTTCTCCCTCTCCCATTGCTCCTGCTTATGTTCCCTCTCTTCCTCTGGCTCTCTCTATCAAATAAATAAATAAAATCTTAAAAAAAAAACAAACCTTTTTGCACCCAAAATGTCTCAAGAATTCCTTCTTGATCCTTGGCCTTGACAATCCCGCATCATTAACAGTTATAAAAAGATACATATCTTGCCTAATAATCAAATAGCTAAGAGCCATCTACTTAGATTTCAATATAGATGTCATATTCTTAACTACTATTCTATAATGTTTGAAAGTTTATGTATTTATAAGTGATATTTTTATATTAATTTTTATGTTATTTATAATATTTATATTACAGTATAATTACATTTATATCTTAATGTGCCTAATTATTCCTGGGATTGCTTTAAAACTGCATGTTAAATTACTTCACTATTCAAAATATATTTGATTTTGTATGTGTTTAGTTAAAAAGGGACCAAATAAAAACAGAATTACTGTTTTCTGTTGAGACAAAGTAAAAAAATAATGATTTTAATGATGATAATAATGATCATAATAAAACAGGCTCTCTATGTAGTTGTTAATTGAATCGACTATGCTTATCTTGAGAAGAAATCTACTTAGTACCGATGTGTAGGAACACATAAGAATAGCTTATTGCCTTCCTGATTGTTCATTTCCTCTTTGAATAGGCTGAGAATTGTTACCAATATAGAACTCTGTCTTTGAAGATAATTTTTTTTTCTTTGAAGATAATTTTAATCACCAATCACGCATCTAGTTTGTAAATTACCCTGAAGTACAATTCTACACTACATAAGAATTTAATAGAACTCACTAAGGCAGGTCCTTAGTGTCAGCTAAAATACAATACTTTCAGATGAAATTACTTTTTAAACCATAGTTGAGGAAAGGCTAAGCAATTTTCTACAAACAATTATTATTGACTACTCTGATGGTAGCATGATGTTAAAAAGAAATTTATTACTCTGTTTTAGGTTTCTGAATTTTTAGTTTATAGTCTAACACCACGGCTATATCTGATTTCTATTAAGCTGGGAGATGAAGGGAATTGCATGTTTTTAGAGGCCATTAAATAGGACTTTAGATTTTGTTGTTAATTCAGGCTTGACGTATTGTAATATGTATACTATGAAAGGGAATTTATTTAGAACGTTTATTGCACTTTGTTATATCTTGTTTTTAATTTGGAGGAATTATGTTTTTTCTACTAATAATATGATGCAATTATGTAGTTTTTTATGTTAATGAAGTGATTAATAAATGCAATAAAAGCAGATATGATTTATTATGCTTATAGATTTTTGAAATTTGCTGTGTGAAGACTAGTGATCTGAAAATTTGTAACAGTTCATATAAATTATATTTTATAAAATATAAGTATATAATACAGTTATTACAAGGTATGTAATAAAATATAGTAATACCCACCAATAATACTTAAATCGGTAGATGAGTACCATTTGTTGATTGTTAAAAATGTGCCAGGCACTGTTCTAGCCCATTTTATAAGTGTTTCACTCATTTTGCAGAAAAGGAATCTCAGGCACACAGTTGGTAAATAACTTGTCTAAGGTCATATAACTGGATATAGTGAGGATGTGATTAAAAAACAATGTGTTAACATGAATAAACATTCAATATATATTTGTTTAGCACTTAACAAATAAGGGATATTTTTATATAATATAGTCATTGCTCAGGATAATGCTTATGTTTTTGTTCTAGGTGGAAATTACTTTCTTAAATTTCTTTGTTCCACTTACAAGGACTTATTCTGATTAAGTATATGTATTAGTTATCTATTGCTGTTGTGAAATATTACCACAAACTTAGTGGCTTAAAATAATGCAAATTTATTTTTATTTTCTTTTGTTTTTACCTTGCAGCCTTGTAGGACAAAAATCTTAAATGGTTTTCCTTGCACTACTCTCTAGGGCTGTGCTCTTTTCATAGACTCTAGAAAAGACCTTGTTCCCTTGCTTCTTCTGGCTTCTAGAGGTTTGATCCCTCCCTTAGCTCATGGCCCTTTCCTCCATCTTCAAGTTAGCAATTATATCATTTGGACCTCTGCTCCCATTGCCCCATAGCCTTCTCTGACTCTGACCCTCCTGCTTGCATTTTAATAAGACCCTGTGATTACATTGAGCTCACCTAATTTTCTAGGATAACCTCCCCATTATTGTTAATTTATGTGCAAAGTCCCTTACTTGCAACAGTGGGAGGGCAACAAGTGGTATTATTGCAATGTATTGACTTAAAATAAAAAAAATAAATATCAATGATGGAATTGATAAACTTTCTAAATGTTTAAAGTTTACAAATTATGTTTTTTGGAAAACATAATGCAAACAAATTATAAAAAATGTATGTTTTTTTAAAAGAATCACAGAAAATAACTGTTCTCTTAGAAATTTTGATTGTTCTTATAGAACTTAAAAATACATTTTTCTATGAGGGAAATAGAAGTTTTAAGAATCACCACAACATAGGCCAAACTTCCCATAGAACACAACGGCTTCCTGACCAATGATTCAAGGAAGAATGGGAGGAGAGATAATTGTTGAAGGATTAGCTCGTGTGAAAAACAAAAGAAGCCCTGCATCTTATGTTATGTGTCCATCCCCAGTTAGGGAGGTAAGATGGCTGAAGATTTTTACTACTTCTGGTATTAAACATATATCTTTTGAGGAGATAGATACATAGAGCTAATCCACATGCATAAAGCTGTATAATATAATCTGATTTCAGGGAAGAAGCATTTAGATAAGGTTATCTTATATCTCATACTTATTACATTTCTCATTAGAGACAATCGAACATCAGTTTTGGTTTATAGATCAATTATTTTTGAGGTTGTTGGTATAAGGTCATGCATAGGTGATATAGTCATTCACAGTGTGTTTGAAATTCAAGTCTTTAAGTGTATAACTCTGAAAGCCAGATTTTAAAATTTGTGAAATCATGATGGTAACACTTTGAATGTTAGCTAGATGATTTCTCCTGACTTCACCTTTATTTTACGAGGTATCTTTTATCAAATGTGTATAATCTTTACTTTAAACATCATAACAAGTGGCAAAATACTATCTATATTAATTCTAGGTGGTTTCTTGTTCAAAGTTCAGGAAGGATGGATGAAGGAGATAGGATTGTTTCAATTTTATTTTCTGTTTTGATTATTTGAATTATTTATATTTAGTTCTTTTTATTAGTAATAAAACTTTCTATAATCTCTTAACATTGCAAGTAGCTTTATAGTTAGCCTCACGCTAGGCTATAAGTTCCATAGAGGCATTCTATCTGACTTTTGCTCACCATTGTGTATCTACATCATTATAGCTGGATAGTAGCTGCTCAATTAGTACACGCTGAATAATAATATATATTAAATGAAATATAAAATTAATATTAAATGCTCATTTATTATTTGCTAATTTATACATCAATCATTCACTATTCACGGATTTGAGTACACACGTACATCTACATACATACGTATGAATAAAAATGATTAAATGGAATGTTTTCCATTGCAGACCATTTCTCAAGAGAAAGACATCTTTTGGGACAGATAGACACTGCATTTGCAAAATTAGATCAATCCCTTATTCTCTTCATCATTTAAAATCCACCTAAATGTTCACTTTTAAGTTTATGTTGATTTTGGAGTCTTTTGAGTTTTATATAAATGTGAAGTAATTATGTCATTTTGAGGGTCTTTGGTGCACTTCCAACAGCATTTGGCTTCAAAGATTAGTAGCATTTATGCTCTGCACTTAGCAAAATAAGAAATGGATTTCTTTTTAAGCTTCTATTATATATCCCTAAACTAAAAGCCTTCAAATTGTGTTTAGGCATCTACATTACTGATCAGTTTCATTTTCTTTGTTAGGATATTTTAGAGAGCATGGTCTATAACTTATTTTTCAGAATTCTGATACTTTTTATGTAATTTATTTGACAACAAAGATTTTGACTTTATGGTCAATTATATATTGGTCCTTTGGGAATTACCTCAGGTGAAAATAAGAACACATATATCAATAAAAAGTAACAAAGGTATAAGAATATTTTCTTAGTTTTGCAGCATTTATAAAAAATAGTTTCTGCTTGTTTTTTGACAGAGAGAAAGTGCACAAGCAAGGGGAGTGGGGATGTGCAGAGGGAGAAAGAGAATCCCAAGTAGGCTCCACGCCCAGCACGGAGTCTCATGGGGGACTTGATCTTACCACCTGAGATCATGACCTGAGCTGAAATTAAGAGTCTGAAGCTTAACTGACTGAGCTACCCAGGCACCCCTATCAAAAAGTTTCAACAAGATGTCATATAAAGAACATTGGCATTGACCTGGTTTCTATTCCCTTCTTACCTATTGAACTTCATATCTGCTTTTGTTTTTGGTTCCTGGATATGCTCTATATTCCAATTCAAAGTTTTACTGGAATTTTAATATTTTAATCCGTATAGTAAAGCCTGATGCCATACCAGTACACTGCCTCCAAGTTTTCAATAAAGCTGGATGCTGATATTATTCAGATACCACAGATATTAGAAAACCAATAAACTCTGTTTATAATATTGTCCTCAGGGATAATATTATTACCAAGTAATGTAATATAATAATCCCTTAAAGATCTGTGCATCTTATATGTTTGTTTTTTAAAGTGCAATTAGCATTTTAGTGCAAAATTTTTCAAAGCCAGTAATTTTTAAATTACTTTTTAATTAATTTTCATGGGTAAAATAAAAATAATTATAAATAATGATTCATGTAGGTTATGAAGGAAATTCTAAATTAATGTTATTAAAGTAAATTATTTTAAAGATTTCTACAATTTGAAGTTTGACATAAAAATATTTGTCATGTACTTCTACAGTAATGTTGACTTTCAAATATTTTATTTTTCACTTAATAGAAACTATTAAAGTGCATGTTTATATGTTAAATCACACTTAATGAACAGATTTTTTTTTAAGATTTTATTTATTTATTTGAGAGAGAAAGAGAGGAGAGAGCACAAGCAGGGGGAAGGGCAAAGGGAGAGGGAGAAGGAGGCTCCCCACCCAGTGGGAGCCCCACACAGGGCTCCATCCCAGGACCCTGGGATCCTGACCTGAGGCAAAGGCAGTTAACTGACTGACTGAGCTACCCAAGTGCCCCTTCATGAACAGATTTTATAGAATCCAAGTATGTTAGGAAAATTAATTATGTTTATAATATAGAGTAATATATTGCATTCCAGATATGCACATCAGACTATATATTTACAAAGTAATGCAAAATGCAACTGACAAAATGTACTATTGAGGTACATTTTATGTTAATATTTATGAGAAATCACTTATAATATTTTACTCCCATCAGAACTTAATGATATTTAAAACATGGATGTATTGAGAATAAGTGCTATCTTCAACATTTAAAGGGATAACTAGTTATTGTTATGGTAGTGCTAAAATTCATACAAATATAGGCAATTTGAAAAACATAGTAAAATACTTTAAGGAAACAGAAACTCCAAAGAATTACAGTGGTTTAAAGAAAACCCCACAGTACTCAAAGAGGTTATTATTTTGAAAACATTTAGAATACTTGAGAGAGTCATTGAAAGAAGACAAAAGAATTCTCAACAACTACTTGATCATGAGTCAATAAAGCACTAGGAAATCTGGCTTCATTGTATGCTGTTCTTCACTAACAAAAGTAATTTGTAGGCTGGGAATGAGTTGTGGTGCATTGGCTGCCTAAACAAATTACAGAGGCAATAATCTGAGGCTCACATTTGAAGATATTGGCGCTTTTTCTGAAGTTAAGTGCAGTGAAGCCTATTACATTTTTGTCTTATTAACCAGCTTCAAATAGGGCTATGAAGCACTTTGTTCTCACTTTACAGGAAGCCCTAGAGACATTCTTTTGCTGCTAAAATATTTGTCTTTGCCACATTGTTTGGTAAATTTCCATTTACTACAATGAATGAAATAAGGGGGATTTTGAAGTGTGTTTAAAAGGAAAGAAAGCAATTGTATAGTGTTTTATTTTCCTAATAGGACAATGAGAAATGGCTCAAAGCATAAATGCTACACGTCTATTTGTCCCTGGGGACTTGGGGATTTAGAATGGACAGCTGGTATTAAAAATAAAAGCTCTGCAAGTCAAATGCAATTTTTATGACAATGAATTTGCTTCCAATTTGGTAGACAAAAGTTAAAATATGAAAAGGCCCATATCACTGTAATGATTGTCTATAATACAATGGAGAAATATATTTGAAATTGTGCAATTTCGAAGAAAATATTTGATTTCTTTGAATAAAGATTGAAAACACCAGTTTTATTGCCTCCCAAAACATAAACACTACATTGGAAGAGTTGAAATTGATTACCAAGAAAACTAAAGAAATAACAAGTGTAATTAATTGAAGTTTGGAAAACAAAAACCTCATTTTATTAGGTGTTTTAAGCTTCATGGGGTACTAATAAAGTGTTAAAGCCATCCAAATAAGTTTCTTTTTCTACAAGGGCAAATTAATGTATGCAAGAAATTTGGTGAATTTTTAGAACAAAATTTTAGGCAGAAACTTCAAACTCAACAGCTCCTTCGACACAATCTAGAACAAATTATACACTTTTTTTGAGTCTCAGAAATTTTTATGGATTAAGTAGCCATGATCCTTGTTAGAGAACTTCTAAGAGGGTTGAAATGTAGAGTATTACATTATATAACATGTATATGTTGTAACATGTATCTCTAGAGATGATATTCAGTCATGTCCTGTTCTCTATCTCTGCACTATGACGCACCTTGACTTATGATTTTTCCAGAGCATGCTTTATTCACCTTTCTATCTTTAACATTAACAAATTTTCACTAATTATGCCCTGAATGTATCAGTGAGTAAATGCATTGAATGACTGAATGATTACAATTAAAGTCTCTCTGCTCTTTCTAATAGATCTTTAGATCTTTTCGATCTAATAGAGCTTTCTAAGAGAATATGAAAGACTTTAGAAATAATTGGTACAATAATTATTACATTTACGTTTGCTCCCATTAATCTTTTGAACAACACTAAAAATCCAGCTGGGATCAGGAATCAAAAACCACATTTTGTGTTAAACATGTTTATATTTCTATAGGCATTCCATAATGCTTATAAAAACAAAGAAACAAAATAAAATATAACAAACAAACAAAAAGACAGCCATTCTTTGTTATTTCTGTGTTCCAAAAAATGAAAACCAAGCCTCCTCATTTAGTAGCTGAGGTCATTAGGGTCAAGAGACATTAAATCCCTTTGCCTTTTTTTTTATACAGGTAATTAAAAGCAGAGCCAGGAACTTGTCCCCAGCCTTCTGGAATCTAATCTGGTGCATTATCTTTTAGAGTGCTCTATGTCCTTATTTGGACCATTCTTCTCAGTGAGAGCAAATACAAAGATGAAGAATGAATGAGACTAGGCCGGGTTGATTGTCAGAGTTTCAGTGAATAACCCAGGGGTTCAAAGCTTTCACAACAGTTCTGGTGAACATTCTCTGAAAGTTAATGACATGTTGTTTTGTTCTCTTATAAAGTATTGAAATGCCAGCATACAATAGTCAAGAGCTTAGTCACAAAAGCCTAATGTAGACATAGTTACAATAAAGGAACACAATTATAACTAAGGTCTTAGTGTGACCAGTTTAAAAAGCAATACATAGCAAAAGTGGCAATATTGAGTTTTTATTTTTAAATTCTAGGTATTATGAAAGGAGAAAAGAAACAATTTCAGAAAATAATGGGAAAGAAAATGAGTGTAACTTTGTAAGTAAAAGAGGCTATTTCAAGGATCAAATGGTAAAAACAACAGAAACAAAGAATTTTGGTAGAATTTGCATTATTTGCTGCAGCACAAAAAGCTAAATAAAAAGTTATTTATATCCTCAAAGAATTTAATATTTAGAGGAGAGAATAAATGCATGGTAATATTTAACATATTGTCAGAGATTATTTTATGTTTGTATATTATTTTATGTCACATTATTTTATGACCTAAATGTTTTGTAAATATTGTAACTTTTAATCCTTACAATAGCCTAATGAGCTGTTATTATTATTTTCATTTTTACATGAGGAATCTGATAGAGTCTAAATAAATAATTCAATGTCATACGTAATTATTGATTTTGATAAGGTTCAAAGTGGTCAGTCTGACTTCAGAGAATTACAGCCTAAACATTACTGTCTACTCCCTCTTAAACTCAGTTAAGAGATAATGCCGACATGATAGAAACTACTGTAGAGTAGTCTCCCTTATCCATGGACGGTATGTTCCAAGGCCCACAATGGATTCCTGAAACTGCAGATACTATCAAACCTTCTATATACTCTATTTTTTCCTATATATTCTTATTGATGATAAAGTTTAATTCATAAGTTAAGCACATATGTATTAACAATGATAACTTAAAATAAAATAGAGTGATTATAATAAAATATTGTAATAAAAGTTATGTGAATGTGGTCTTTCTCTCTCAAAATAACTTACTGCACAGACTCTTTTTTCTTATTATGATGATGTGAAATGATAAAAGGCCTATGTGATGAGATTAAGTAAGGAAATGACCTGGGCATTTATTGCGACATAGCGTTAAGCTACTATTGTTCTTCTGACCACAAGTCAGAAGAAGTATCATCTGTTCCCTGACTGTGGTTGACCATGGGTAACTGACAACACAGGTAACTGAAAACATGGAAAGTAATATCACAGATAAGGGGGTGACTACTAAAAACAAACAGAAATAAAATAGTAAAGAAATACAGGAAAATGTCAAGTATTTTCAACTGGGGATAGTGAAACTTTAACTGAATTAGCAGGCATGTAAAATTAGTTTAGGAAATCTACAGACAGAAAAGAGAAAAAGAAAAAAAAAATGACTACACCAACATAAACACAACAAAGTAATTATTCATAAACCATCTCAATCCAAATTATAGCCACAAAATATGTCTTGCTACAGATTCTTTTCTAAGCTTAACATTTGAATTTTTCACCTGCTAATTTTTCTTGTCTATCACTTGCAAGATTCCATATAACTACCTAATCATTTATTTATATACTCACCCCAAATATGGACAATTTATAGTATGTTCCAAATTCCATTTCTAAGTGAATAGGACACAGAATTCCAGACATAGTCCTTGCTAATATGTAGAATGGGTAATGTGTGGAATGCAGAAAAATAAAATCTTATCCATAATTTATATATTATTTGGTAGAAGTAAGCCCAAGAATTAAGAATAATCAAACCAAGTCTACTAAGTTTTGGGAAATATTTCTGTAAAATAAGATCCCGAAGGAGTACTGGAAGATAACTAGGAGTAAAACAACAAACAAATACAACATTCTAGGTGAAGTAAACAAATATGAAGTATTATGGAGGAGAGAAAGACCATGCACCATTTTCTAAATCATATGAAATATCACTCAAAACATTCCACACTCTACCCGTTTGTTGGATAGGGCTTTTATAGAATATAGGATCAAGTTCTGCCACTCATTGGGTCTTTCATCTGATAATTTTTCTTATCTATAATCTGTAATAAGACATGAGCTCTACAAGAAACATCAACATAGCCCAGAAAGGACTACCATACTCTATTTTGAAAATATTTAAGAACTTGAAAAGCTGTACAAATGAAGCACTAAAATGAACCACATGAGGAACTGAAATGAATGGTAATATGTAAATGTAAATTCATCATATAACTATGCTAAAACATATACTTTGCTAAACAAAGATGAACAAAATAAAAACTGATATGCTTGTATATCAAGGAAAGAATAACTCATGGGAGACCACATACTTATGATAGTCAAGGTTATCTTGCCATCTGATTAAATGTTGCAAACTGCATATGGAATGTGGCTTAACAAGTAGAAATAAAAAAAAATCCCAATGAAAATTGAAATGATATGTGAAAAATGCTTTGCTAAGATCTTAGTGTGGCCGCTTCTCACAAAGCAATCTTTAATTCACATGGCAAGAGAAAGTTACTCACTTTTCCAGACTCCCTTAATGCTCTGTACAAGTGACAATTACAACTGTTAGCAAATTTTATCACGAATTCCATGTTTATTATTTTCCTTATTCGCTAGGCTTTTAACTATTTCAATAAATGATGCATTAATTAATTTATTAACTAATAATTGGAGAAATTGAACACAAATGTTTTTTGGAACTCATATATGATTTGCTTTTATATTTTATACATCCTTATCTTGGGAATGACTCATTTAGAAGAGGAACACTAACTCAAACATATTGTATAAAATATTTTAGGTAAATCATTTATAAATATTAGCAAGAAATTTGAAGGAAAGAAGTAATCTAGTGAAACTTCATCTCTGGGATCCAGTCTTGGTATTTTATTTTCAAATTAAATAATAGGCATTTGCATTTAGTTTTTCATAAGAACTAAAGTATAACTAAGATGGGGCACCTGGCTGGCTTAGTCAGTTAACCATCCGACCCTTGATTTCAGCTCAGGTCATGATCTCAGGGTAATGAGATTGAGCTCCACATCAGCTCAATGTGGGCATGAGGCTGTTTAAGATTCTCTCTCTACCTCTCCCTTTTCCCTCCCTTCTTCAACCCCCCTTACTCCCATGCATGCTTGCTCTTTCTCTAAAAAAAATAAATAAATATATAACTAAGATAATATATAACACATAATCATAAAGTATTCATTTAGTGTATTTTAAATTATACGTGAATACATATTTTGTTGTGATTATTTCAATTTTGTTGATATTCCATCATATTCCAGGAAAATGACCTAAGGTGGCACATGCTAGTATGTATTATCACCTTACATATGTATTAAGGCATTTTTTTTTATAACAAATAAGTTACTTAACAAAGAAGTACTGAGGCTTTTCCATTGGAAGTCTCAAGGTTTTAGGAAAATAATGAACTTGACTGCTAAACTTTTGTTAATATACAGTCTCTATTCTAGTTCAGAATCATGACTATCAATAATTAAACACTTTTAATTCCGTTTCGAATCTACCCCTTTATATTCCACTTTACAATGCCTGGACTAGGATTCCTCAAACTACATTTTTTCTTTGTCAGTTGACTTCTTTTACTTTCTACCAAATAAGTGCACTATAGAATGTAGGAAGGGAAAGAGGTAGTTGTACTTTTTGCTTCCTCTCTGATTGCTATTACTGTGGTGCTCTGCATCATTAGCTCTTCACCTTTGAAGCAATATTAAAGCTTCCTTTAGCACTTAAGACCAATCTTGTTATGCTTTCTCACAACTACCATTACTAGTCAGACAGTGACTCCTACTCAGAGTCTGGTTCTACAAGGTCTCCTGTATTAGATTCAGAATGTGATATTAGAAATAGTCCCAAGAAAACAGAACCATAAACATATGATTATGGGATTGTTTAGTTACATTTTCTCTTGAAGGTAGTAATAAATTTCCTGATAATGAAAAATGAAATATTAATAGATTATCATGATGATACCATTTATTAAATTAATACCTTGATTGACTATGAAGTAATGATTATTGAAGCAAGTACTTTGGAAGAAGGTGCAAGAGGCTGTTGTACATAACCAATATTCTTGTAATGATAACCGCAGGATCTGTGAGGCGAAATGTCTGATTGTGAATATATAAAAGAGCTTACATAGAAAAAATTATAAGCTTACAGCTCAGAGAGCTTCTACGGTAGATTTAAAATAATTACCTAATCATCTCTTTTTTAAAGATTTTATTCATTTCTCAGAGAGAGAGAGAAAGCACAAGCAGGAGGAGCAGCAGGCAGAGGGAGAAGCAGGCTCCCCACTGAGCAAGGAGCCCAATTCCAGGACCCTGGAATCATGACCTGAGCTGAAACCAACTGAGCCACCCAGGCATCCCATAGTTACCTAATCATCTCTTACAGCTATAGGACAGAACTCACTGAATATCAGACCCAAAATATAATTATATAGTTTCCAGAACTGCAGCATGTGATGAATTCATGGATTTATTCAGTCTCTTAGGTGAAGCATTGATTTTGAAAAAGTAGGATCCTAAGATTATAGACATTAGGTAGAATGAGATGAAGCTGAGAATATTAAATCACCAAATTTCTCTGAACCTTCTTGCTAGCGGAAGGATGTCTGCTCTAAGGAGACCTATGCTCTCTAATATCTAAGAACACAAGTTTTGACTTTCTTGAAGGCCTTACTTTATTAATCTTGTTTCCCTTTATTAATCTCATCTGGGGAAGAGGACTTGCAAAGGGCTGCTTCTTCCTGTCTAAACATATCTCAATCTCTCATTATATCTTCTAGTACAATGAATGCAGTAATATATCAAGGAGCTAAGTGCATTATCTTACTCAGAGTAGATAGGCCATCCTGCAAAATAATTCTAACAGTTTATTTTATAGTGTAAAACACATGAGGATATGTTTTGGAATTCTAATAGTGGTAGAACATGAGGAATGGAATAAAACTGCGTAGTAAGCCAAATTTATATAAGTAGACTTATCAGATATCAATTTAAAATGCTAGTTTGCACAGAAATATTGGCTGTAAGATTTTACTTGATTGTTTGAGACTTGGACTTATGGTGACCTATATTTAATGATGTTGGGAAGCTAGTACTCTCCTGGTAGCACACCAGAAAAAATGATCCAAAACCTTAAAGTAGTCAGAAATTTTGTAGTGCATTTATCATACGTTATGTCTGCCCATTCACTCACTCTATTCTCCAATTAAAGGAGTGAGGCCACTGGCATTCTCCTCAGCAAGGCATTGAGAACTACATTTATGAGGAGATTGCCAGCATACTCCTCACTTCAGAGGACAGCTTCAGAGGACAGCTGCCCTCTGAAGCCTGGGTATGGTGGTGGGAGATGCTGTTCTTAAAATAGGATTCCAGATTGCAATAGCACCTGAGATAGTATCTCAGAATGATGAGGTTGAATGGCAGCACTTAGTGGCAAGATGCAAGGTGGACATAATTTTCCTAATGAGCAGTAAAGAAAATTGATAAACATCCATGACAGTGAAAGGTAATACCACATATCTGAAGGGATTAAAATTATTATCATCGCTATCAAATACTTGAAAATTCTGGATTAGTGATTCCTAAGACATCTCTATTTAACTCACTTGTTGGGCCTGTGCAGAGGATGATAGATCTCAGAAAAATATTGTGATTTTCAGTTATTTTTTATATGTATGTTTACTAGAGGAAATCTATACAAGTATTGATCAAAGAAATGCTTTATTATTTTTCCTCAAAATATAAGGTCCACCAGAGACTAATTGTTATTGTCTGTCAGGTAAAACAGTACACCTTCAAAGTTTTTTTAAAAGACTATATCAATTTTCCTGCTTTTGCCATAACCTAGTCTGAAGACATCTTGATGGTACTGAAAAACCACAGAACAGTTTACAGTTTACCTATATTGATGAGACTTTGCTTATTAAATATAATGTGCAGGAAGTAGCACTAGTCATAAAGTGCTTGGTAAGAAAAGTGTGAACCAGAGGTTGGAGTTAAGCCCCATAAAAATAAAAGGTCTTTCCATCTCACTAAATGTTCTTTGTATCCACCTGTCTAGAACATGTAAACATAACCCATCCAAAGGCATTTTGCATCATTTACTTCAAAATCAATGTGTTATACATATTTTGCATAACAACTAAGACTGTCAATGTTGAGTGAGTAAGGCCAATAGAAAGAGAAAGCTCTTTAGGAAGTCCAGTCTGCAAAAAAAGCTACAATGTAATATGAACTTTCTGCACAACAGTTCCACCGGCATGTAAAATGTCTGTAGCAAAAAAATATGCTCTATGAAATATCTGGAAAGACACAGTAGAACAGTAAGGACTCCTAGGATTGTTTTGAAGTAACACCTTGCCCCCTCCTGCATATAACATTTTATTTCCTTATGTGAAATACTTTGAGGCTTGCTACTAAGGCCCCTATAAATTGAAAATGGTCACAAGACATCACCTGACAATTTGGATTGCTTGTCTTCTGACCTACCAAATCATAAGGCAGGGCATGCACAGAAGCTATCAGTCATCCCATGTAAATGATGCATATGAGATCAGGTTCCAGCAGTAAATAAGGCACAGGAAAGTTGAATGAGCAGGTGACTCAGATTCCTTTATTACCTTCTACCAAAACATGACCACTCCTCCTCTTATGGCCTCTTTCAGAGTTCCTTATGACAAATTGACTGAAGAGTAAGTATCTTAAGACTTTCATCCATACAAGGTATTCAAACATAAAGAGGCTACTGCAGTAAGAGAGTCTTGATCAAAAGTGTGTCCTTGAAAGACAATGATGAACGGAAATCATCTCAGTGGGCAGAACATCAATATGCAGTATATTTTGTATTTACTTTGGATGGAGAAATAGATATATAGATATACTTTAATTTTCAGGTAGTAGTGAATGATTTGGCTGTATGATCATAAAATTGGAAAATTAGTAAAAATCGAAATTAGAAAATTGGTGACAATGGGTTCAGAGGGAAATATTAATAGATTTATTGAAATGAGAAGAAAATGAAGATATCTATCACTGAATACTAACTGAAAAAAAATTTATCTAATCCAGAGACTTTCAATAATCAGCTGGAAAATACAATCTCCCTTTGGCTATCAGTCAACCTCTTTCTCTAGCCACCTTGATTCTTGCTCAATGGACTTATATACAGATTGGCCATGGTAGAAAGGATAGAAGCTCTGCATGGACTAAACAATGTAATTTCTTTGCTAAGACTCATTTTTCCATCTTCAGTGCTGAGTGCTTAACTTTCTGACATGGGAATCATTCACAAAGATCATTTCATTGTATCCATGTCATGGTAGGGCAGTGATTTCTCTCTGGAGAAAGATACTTATGGATTTTCCTTTCCTGCACATAATGTCTTTATTACCATCTATGAACTTCTTGCTTCTAAACAAGGGATTTTTTTGCAGCATACAAATGTCAGAATTGGTATACAACATAGAATCCACAGGTTTTTCCACATACTCTATTATCCCAAGAACCTGCCTTTATAGAAATAGGAATGACCTACAGCAGGCTAGTTATAATACCAGTTGATGGATAATACCATGAAAGTTCATTGTTTTATCTTATAGAATGTGATTTTGCTTTAAGATAAACATTAAAATATGGGCTATATTTTTCCATTGCCAGAAAATATAGATCCTGGAATTGAGTAAAATGAGGGTAGTAGATCAAGTTATTATTGTTTTAGTTTTCCATTACTGTGATAACAAATTGTCACAAGCTCAAAAATTCACTTAAAACAGCACAAATTTATTGTCTAAGAATTTTGCCAATCAGAAGTCTGATGGGCTTGTCTGGTTTTTTGGCTTAGCATCTAATGAGACTGAAATCAAAGTGTCAGCAGTTGCAATCTTTTCTAGAGGCTCTGGAGTCAAATCTAATTCCAGGCATGCGTAGACTTTTTTTTTTTTTTTTTTTTTGATCAGAATTCTGTTCTATCTGGTTGTAGGACTAGGGTCTCCATTTCCTTGTTGACTGTTGGCCAGCATTTCCTTTCCGCTTCTATAAGTCATCCACATACCTATCTCATGGCACTCATCTTCCATCTCAAAACCAGCAGTGGTACCTTGCATCTTCATTCCTCCAATCTCTCTGACCTCCTCTTCTGCTTCATTTCCCCTTTGCTATTTCCTCCTTCCTGTTTTCTCTTTAGATGCATCTCTATGAATGACACTTACACATTTATTTTCTGTTTGCAGTGGCTCATGGGAATACATTGAGCCCACCTGGATAATCTAAGATAATACCATCTTGAAGTCAGCTGATTAGTAACATTAATTCCATCACCAAAGTCCCTTCACAGAAGTACCTAGGTTAATATTGGTTGAAAACTTGGGGATGAGCATCTTGATAAGGACAAACAATTTTAGAATTCTGCCTGACAAACTATTACACCTATTGACTCATTTGGAAAGCTTTTCCTATACCAAAAGTGTTGGTTCTGTTCTTTCCACCTGAGCACAGAAAAGTGGTCCATTGAATTTGAGGTTGAAATCACTGCTTGGCCAATTTGATATCTAGCATTTTAAAATGCATTTTAATTCTAAGTAGTAAGGTAAATATGATTACTATGTATTCAATAAGGGACCTGAATTACAATAAATTTAAGTACTAATATAAGTAAAAACTCAGGTTTCCTGGTGTCTAGATCAGACCTCTGGCCAAAAATCAGAAGTAAGGGAAGGCAATCTACTTTCTTATGACAGAAATGCTTGAACAAGTAATATCTGTTCCAGTAGGTGACATCATAGCCTAGTGTGAAACTAATAAATGTTATGATGATTTTACCATCAACTTAGTAAATACATCATTTCAGCATGGAGCACAACATAGTGTAATACATGCAAAACTGAACTGATATGAGGATTTGAGCACTGGGAGAACTGTTATGGAAATGATTGATTCCCCATTCAAAATTCTGAGCCTAAATACTGTTGAAATCCAGATGGCTGATTTAAAGCTTACCACAAAGGAGAACTGTGGAATGTCCCCAAAGTATTGGAATGCAATTGAAGTATCATATGATTTTTCATTTGCAAGGTAAGCAGTGCTTCCTGGTATCCTTTTTATTTTTATGTAACAAGAACGAAATGCATTTTTTACTGGGACCAGAAGACTTAGTTTTGAGATAGAACTTTTAAAGTAATAACACTCAAAGTGAGAAATAGTTTTCCAGACAAGACAAGAAGACCAAAATATAATAGAAAAGAGGATTGGAGACCTCTAGCAAAATAATAAGTTTCTTCCACTGTGCAGAGAACTTGTTCAGTGAGGTTTAATTCTCTGGTGTGTATTAATATATATAATTTTATAGCATTTATGACATACATGCTTCATTGTATCAGTGCAACGACTGCATTTTTGAGTGACAAATTGAAAAATTATGGATTAATTATTTATTTAATGAGATTAATGGCAGCAGAGAAGAGAGCAAAGAAATTAACTGAGAGAAGACAAAGGTTGTTTTTTTTTTTTTTTACCTGTTTTAACAGCTATCAATAGATATTATTTTCTAGGGTAAGCTAACAGGTAAAAATAATTGATAATGTACTGGACGATTTGTTCTTACAAATAAGAAAATGGATGCCATTTTAATGACATGTATTTACTTTTTCAATATGAAAGTCATAGAAGTAATCACTATTTACTGGCTAGGTCATGTTACTATAATACAGTACTTTAAGACAATTAAAAATCTTAATCGATACCTGAGATAATTGTGTTTAACCCAACAGTCAGATTATTTTAGGGGTGATAGGAATGAACAATATGCTACTACTCTATATCCTTTAAAAATAACTTTCTTGGGAAATCATGAAAGGTGTCTTTGGCTGATCGGAGACAATTTAGTCTCCATATAAAGTTTTTTATGTGTATCACTTCATAGTATAAATTGATTCAAACACTTCATCGCATGAGTTTCTGGGACCATTGAAATAATAATAGTTTGTGTTTTTTATACCATTTTACAATTTACAGTGTGCTCAATTCCATTTAATTTAATGTTTCTTAACATGTTTTGAGCACTGACATTATGTTTTGTGTTATTTTAGGTATAAAGATATAAAGATAAATCAACACAATCTTCAAGTTGCTCATGTTCCAGTGATTCAGAAACCTAAAAATATAACTATGATATAAACGAGAATTTAGATAACAAAAGTCTTAAAAAGTGCCTCAGAAGCATAGGAAGACTTAGTTCTGTCTGATTTTAGAACATAAGGTTTTTGTTTTTTAATCTGGCATACCATATTTCCTATTAAAGAAGTTGTAAGCTAGAAAATGGTTTGTTATATATTAACTGGTAAAATAATGAAGTTCCAGATATTGAATAATTCAATTATGTAGAATTTATATATATTCACGTGCTTATGTTTTTTAGGAACTCCATAGTTGCAACATTTTTACATATATTCACTTGAGTTGTCATTTGCTTCTAAAACAAGCGACTCATTCTTAGAAGTTTTCTAGAACTACTGGCAGTAGTGTCTATTATTCTGTGTCCCATTAGAAGAAATAGACCGCACTAATTATTTTAACGGGGAGAGTCATTAGAAGGATTTGGTTATACGGATAGTAGACAACTACCAAAAATACAAGTGAAAACCAAAGTAACAGAGATATGAATTATAGGGAGCAGCCCTAAACCTAGTGCTGGAGAAACAAAGAGGATTACCTGCTGCTGTCAGACCCCAGAGGCTTGAAGAACAGGGGCCAACAGCTGAGGCCTGCAGCTCTGAAGAAGACTCTGCCCAGCTGGTGTTGGTACTGAAGTGAAAGTACCATGAACCTAATTCTGGAAAGGTGAGAGCAGGCTGAAAAAGACGTCAATGGCTGTTAGTGGGGTAAGTTCACATTGGGACAATGCTGTCAGGAACTGCAGTAAAAGAAAAAAGGATCAAGTGCCTTCTTCCATATTTTGCTTGCCAGTTTCCTTATAATACCTGCTATATTGACAGAAGCAAACCTAATAGAAGATCAAGTGGCCATGAAGAAAGGTAGTTTGCAGAATTATAGTCCTATCATAAGACAGTAGAGAAGGGCAGGTTTTGATTCAAAGAGAGACAAATTTAATAACTCATTGAATTCTTTAAATATTTATTCACCAAATATCTATATAATATTAACTATTTTAATAATACAATGACAAGTATATTGAAAGAGCATTTCATATTCTTTAAATATATATATTTATTCTTACTACTGATATCTAATTTTCTGGGATTAGAATTGCCACAAAATAAAAGAGAGCTGTTGCTTTCGTAGACTGAAAATGATCATGCCATAAACTAATTCATCTCCTATTTACAGCCATAGACATTTTATAATTTTTAATCCTAATTTTCCTTAATTAACTGTACTGTCATTTGCCAAAACTTTTCTCCTAAAGTAAGACCTAAGAAAAATGGATAAGTGCATTTAGCACATATATTCACTCTTTATATGGGGCATATTAGAGAGAGTAACTTTAAAAGACTTAAAAAAAAAGAAAAGGAAAAGAAAAATGAGGTAGATAGAATAGCTTCCCTGGTGTAACTTGATCTAATAGATATGGCAGGAAGAGATTAGTGGTTTGAGATTACACCAAGCCTTTAAAAATTGCTGTAATACTATTGTAGCAGTGAGTTTCCAAGTTCTTAAAAAATAGAAAGATACGTTAAGCAGAAGTGTCCCAGTCTGGGAGATATTTATCTTTTACCATGAATGAGATTTAGTCTAAATGTAGGATATAAAACATCCAATAAAACTATACAGGAAGCTGATTCCTTTTAGAAAATGATCTAGAAAGATGTCCCTACCTGTGATCATAAATTTAAGTGCTCATGATATCAAATTAAGGACTTACAGATGAAATATAATAGATTAGCATACTGAGCCTGTTGGACCTATGGACATAATTGTCCATTTGAATACAAAAGACCACAGTTTATTGGAGATTGATTTCTCAGATACCAATTCAAGTAGGATACAGAGGGGATTGATTTATCAAACTTTGAATTTTCCTGTCTCCAGATAATCTCAGTTTTAAATATATTTTTGATGTTTTTATTTTTTTTATAGATTTTATTTATTTATTTGACAGAGAGATAGAGAGCACAAGTAGGCAGAGCAGCAGGCAGAGGGAGAGGGAGAAGTAGGCTCTTGGCTGAGCAGGGAGCCCAATGTGGGGCTCAATCCCAGGACCCCAGGATCATGACCCAAGCCTAAGGCAGTCACTTAATCCACTGAGCCACCCAGGCACTCCTGATTTTTTTTTTTTTTAATAATTAAAAAGGAAATATTCTGATAATATGGAAAATTTAAGATTATTACAATGCACTCCTTGCTAAGGAAGCCATCATTTTTAGGGATAGAGTCCAAGTCTCTTTTTTCAAAAAGAACAAAGAGGAGGAAATTTACAAAAAAGAGATTTTGTTTTACCTGTCACATGGACCTCCCTACTAATTAGTAAATATGTTTGTAATTTCCACTCCCTCCAAAGGAAGAATGTTATTGGTGATATGAAATATTCTTCTGTAATGGCTAATGTTAAGTGTCCTCTTAGCTGGGCCATGATGCCCAGATATTTGGTCAGACACTATTCGGGATATTTCTGTACACATGTTTTTGGGTGAAATTTACATTTAACTTGGTGGAATTTCAGTAAAGCAGATTGCCCTCTATGCCTCATTGAATCAGCTGAAGTTATTAGTAGAACAATCAACTCTCTTCTCAGCAAGAGGGAACTCTGCCAGCAGACTGCCTTCAGACTCAATCTGAAACACTTGCTCTTCCTGATTCTCCAGCTTATTGCTTCTGGATTTGCACTGCAATTGTTTCCAAAGCTGCTACGGTGCCAGATTTATACATCAGATTTTGAACTTGTCAAGCCTCCACAACTGTGTGAGCCAATTTTTTGAACACACACACACACACACACACACATGCACACGCACACGCACACACACCCTTGCAGACCTCTTATTTGTTCTGTTTCTCTGGAGAATCCTAACTAATAACATCTAATGAATGATCCCAATATTTGCCTAATTTGCCACGAGTAAGGGAATTTTTAGTCTTTTTCTATTCTCCTTTTTAAAAATAACACAGCCAATTAAAATCATATTTTTTTTTCTTTATATCTCTTGGAAATCAATGTGAATAATTCTATTCTTTATATCCCCTCTGCTTTTATACATACTTTTTCACACTTCTAAATATTGGCCTGTGCCCACCCCTTATCTAGAATGCCCTTCATAAACTTACTGTCCTAGTTCACTGCTATTTATTCTTCAAATATCAACTCAGATATGACTTTCTTGGAAAAGAATCTCCTTATAATCACAAAGAGTAAGTGATGCTACTGTATGATTTTGTTGTATCACTCCTCTTTTTTGTCCCCTGTAATATGTCTGAACAATTGTCTGTGTCTCAGCTCTTCTGTACATTGTTGAACCGGTGGAATTTTGTCATGCATCTCTGAATTACCAGGTTTAACCCAGTGTCTGTAACATATCAGGCACTCATTCAAAGATTGCTTAATAATTGTATGGAAAGAAATAGGGGATAGTTCATGGATGAATTGTTGAATACAAAGATAAATGAGAAAGGCCATGTAAGTAATTTGGATATTATTTGAATTGATCTCTGTTACAATCTTGAATTGCATAGCAGTTAACAGTTCATTAATATGAGTCCTACAAATTCCCAGTTCCAACATTACACATTGAGCTTCCAGTGTTTCAATTTCCATCTATTGTAAATTGGGGTAATAATAATATGAAACTTATGTTTTATGAGAGACTTACACTTGAAAATATATGTACAGTATCTACCAAAAGACTAACATGTTATAAATTGTAAAAAAAAAAAGATTAAGCAAAATGCATTCAACTTAAGTATTATCATAGAAGTCTTTTGTTTTCCTTAGTGCATTTTACTGTAAATATGATATAAAATTGAATCTAGATGAATCTAGACATCTTATTACTTTAGCTATACACTTCATTTTCCTTCCATGTCTTCATCCTTCTAGATTTAGCTATCCTGGAAATATTATTTCTCTACTACATGGTGTTTCTGCATTTATGGCTTTACCTACATTTTGACTAAAGGGAACACGTTCCTTATTTCAATTTTCTCTTGACTAACTTGATTTCCTTGGGAATGTCTTCCCTAAATTCTAAAGCAGTCAATATATTTCTACTTTATTATAAATAATTGTTTAAAGACTGTGATTCCTGCTAGAGTTAAGCTTTGTAAGGGCAAGGTTGTACAGTTTTTAACATGGAAACATAGGATTTCACATTCTTTATAATATACAGTATATATTAAATAAATATTTTTAAACAAATACATAAATATTTCACTCATTGGAACAATGATTTCTTGAGTAGAGATAACAGAATTTGAGAAATGTAAAAATGAGGTATTCTTTCCCCTTTTTATGAGTGGAAAGCAATATAAATAAGATATTTGATACAGTTTAGAACTGAAATATCTTTATCATCAGATTTAAAAAAAGGCATATAGAGGAACATAATTTGCTCAACTTTATTTGGAAATATTTTAATCTTGCCATTAAGAATGTCTTATGGGGAAAAAATGTTACTAGCCTATTGCATTAATATACCTACCTAAAGAATTTAGTTTAACGAATGAAAATGAGAACACAACTGTTCAAAATCTTTGGGACACAGCAAAGGCAGTCCTGAGAGGAAAGTATATAGCAATACAAGCTTTTCTCAAGAAACAAGAAAGATCTCAAATACACAACCTAACCCTACACCTAAAGGAGCT
>CM052883.1:20804426-20957938 GCA_028534135.1 Potos flavus | reverse complement strand
AGTTTAAAAATGGAAAAAAAATCTTATAATAAGAGAAATGGGTTTCTTTTTACTATTATAAAAGGGGCATCTGCCTCATCATCACATATTTAGGTTCATCCAAGAGATAATCATCTTTACTTCACTCCCTGACTGCTTTTCCAAATGTCCTAACATCTTCCATTGTATTTTAGCAGTATATTCATCCAAGAATTCCCTGCAGTTGTCAAGTCAAGATACCAGCTCACTAACATCTTCAAATCATGTGCCTGTATTTATCCACCCAAATGTATGTGCAAATCAGTACCTCAATAATTGAGAAAACATTTACAGCATTTCCATTATTTATCATATTAAAATATTTTAAAAAGTTTTTCCACTTTTTTCTTTCAAAGATTTTATTTATTTATTTGAGAGAGAAAGCACAAGCAGGGGAGAGGGAGCCTGACACAGGGCTCAATTCTAGGACCCTGGGATCATGACCTTAGCTGAAGGCAAATGCTTAACTGACTGAGCCACTCAGGTGCCCCAAGTTTTACACTTCTTAATGACTTATTCTAATGAAATTTCATGTACATCAGAGAAAAAATGTTTTTATTAAATGATATAAAATATTAGCACAATACTAAGCTACAGTTTTATGTAGCAGGTAATTAAAATAATATACTCTACTGATGAATATATATATTGAGTATATGATTTGAACGTTCTATATTAGAATAAGAATTTAAAACAATAGATCTAAATGTTGCACCCTTCATAGGTCTAAATATCATCAATCTTTTGTTCCTTTTACTTCCAGTTATTTAAAATAACACTGATTTTATAAAAAATGGTAAAGTTCAAGAAATATGAAATGAAAGTTGGTTACAACACTACTAAATTGGGACTTTAAAGCACTAATTTATATCTTATGAGAAGTACTCTAATTTTCATATGTATAAATATCTTATGCAAAAGAGGATATATAGATGTACATACAAATAGCAGTATGTGTGTGTGTGTGGGGGGGTGTTTGTAGGCCAAACATACCTAGGAATAAATGAATATTTGCATAGGTAAAAATGAGTAGGATTAAAGAAGAGAAAAAAATATCATGGCAGATGTATGCTGAAGTCTTTTGAGTCTTGTCAAGAAATGGGACACTAAAAAAATATATTCAGGTGACTTCAAATATCCAGCCATCTGGCTGAAGTCTAAATGAAGAACAGAAACTCTTATAAGTATTTTAAAACAATTTACTCAAAATGTCAAATACCAAAGGATATAAGATAAGCTATTATCTCCAACTGAAGTGGTATTCATGTGACTGATGGGTACATCTAGGAATATGTATGATTTTTAGTGCACTGGTTATAATTTTATTCATTTCCTTCATACACAGGCAATGGCTTAAAACATAGGTACAAAAACATTTTCTTATAGAATACTGACAAGGATGGAGAGAAATTGGAACCCTCTTGCCCTGCTGGTGGGAATGCTAACTGGTGCAGCCACTCTGGAGAACAGTGCAAAGGTTCTTCCAAATGTTAAAAATAGAACTACCCTATGATCCAGCAATTGTACTACAAGGTATTTACCCAAAGGATACAAAAATACAGATTCGAAGGGATACATGCACAACGATGTTTATAGCAGCATTATCAACAATAGCCAAACTATGGAGAGAGCCCAAAAGTCCAGCAACTGATGAATAGATAGAAAAGATGTGGTGTACATATATAATGGAATATTACTCAGCCATCAAAAAGAATCAAATCTTGTCATTTACAATGACATGGATGGAGCTAGAGGGTATCACGCTAAGTGAAATAAATCAGTCACAGAAAGACAAATACCATATGATCTCATTCATATGTGGATTTTAAGAAAGATAACATGAACATATGGGAAGAGGGAAAAGAAATAAGTAGAGAGAGAAACAAGCTATAAAAGACTTTTAACCACAGAGTACAAACTAAGCATTGATGGAAAGAGGTAGGTGGGAAATGAGCTAGATGGGTGATGGGTATTAAGGAGGGCACTTGCTATGATGAGCACTGGGTGTTGTAGGTAAGTGATGTGTCATTGAATTCTACTCCAAAAACCAATATTGCACCTATGTTAACTACCTAAAATTTAAATAAAAAAGAAAAAAAAATTTGCCAAATATAGTGGAGCAGAAAACCAGAATGAACTTGGGTCCAGGATAACTTCATGTCCTGATCTGCCAACCTCAGACTTCTTTTATGAGATAAAGTCATATTTGTTAAGCTAATGTTAGATTTTCATGATTTCACAATTTTTTATAGTTGAATGCACTCTTAATTTGATACCATGTCTTTCTATTAAGAGAAGTAATATCATAAAATATACTTGTCCTTCAGATTTTAATTTTATTCATAGGATCCAAAATAAAGGCAGTAAATGCTTGTGAATGAGCAAGATTATCCTTTTTGTTAAATTTCTCTTTCAGGGAATGTATAGAATTGCATACACTTGGTTTTACAAGCTATCACTGTTAATAGTGCTGTGGTGAGTTGTGTCAATTAAATTCTGACAATTTTAGATAGATTGGTTGGTTGATTAAATTTATTTTTTTTTTAAAAAGAAATTACATAAAAGAAGGAAATACTGGCATTTGTGAAACAGGGATGGACCTTGAGGCCATTATGCTAAGTGAAATACGTTAGACAGAGACTAATATACACAATTGAAAAACACTGAACTCTTAGAAACAGATCTGTAGAATGGCAGTTGCCAGAGGTTAAGGGGTGGAGGAAATGTGAAGATACTGGGGAAAGGGGACAGATTTTCACTTATAAAATGAATAAATTTCAAGGATCCAAAATGGTGACTATTGTTAACAATAATCTATTGTATATTTGAAAGTTTCTATGAAAGTGGAGCTTTTAATATGTTCACATAAAAACAACAACAATAAAATGCTTATTCTATGAAGTCAAGGATATATTAACTAAGCTTGTTGTGGTAAGCATTTCACAATAGATATGTATATAAAATAAATTAATGTTTTAAAAATAAATTTCACAACCTAATACCTTTTTAACATAGAAGCATTATAATTATAATTGGTAGAAACTTATCCCATGATCTTTTAGGGAAATTAATAATGATAATAACCATCATCATAGTCAGCATTTTCTTCTTCTTCTTCTTCTTCTCCTTCATCATCATCATCTCTACAGTAAGCTTTCTCATCATCATCATCATCATCATCATCTCTACAGTAAGCTTTCTCAGCCTTGGCTTTCTTTGTGCTTTGGCCTAAATAATGCTTTCTACTAGGGAGAGTGGCTGGCTATCTTGGGCATTGTAGGATATTTACTTGCATATCTGCCCTTTACCTTCTAGATAGTAGTAACCCCTCTAACCATTATGACAACCAAAAATGTTTTCGAATATTTCTGAAAGTTACCTAGACTGCAAAATCAATACCACTGTTCTACAATTAAACTCCCCAGACACATTTGAATCTGTGCATCAACACTATTAGTGCTGGACATGACTAAATCTTAAACCGATTTCTATAACTTTGGTACCAACATCACATCTAGTATTTTTTCTGAATTAGTTCTTCAAATGATTGAGGAAGAATATTTGCCACCATCTTTAAAACTATTGTTTCTTGTGCTAAACATCAATTGTTTGCTCATCTTGAAGTTTATTATTATTGTTGTTGTTGTTGTTGTTACACCAGAATCTGAAAAAATTAACTATCCCAATATATTTTAAATTTCTATATTGATTTGAAATCAAATATTTTACTGGAGAACGTTATTCCCCAGAAAACTATGTTTTTGTGCCACAATATAATATATTCTATATATTAAAATTCTCTATAATTTAACCTGATTTAATTAGCACCTGGTGTATTCATACATTTTAGGAATATGGACATTTTCTCTTAGTTTGTGCCATATTTGATTGCAAGAGTTAATAATCATAAAGGTAATTATACAAAAGTTGCCACAGCAAAACAACATGGAAAAATTACAATATTTTCATTTCCACATAATAATACACACCATCAATGATGGGGCACTATCTATGTTACAAATCACAAAGGATTCAAAAGTGTTGCTCATCACCAATTTTGAAGGTAGGTGTTTAA
Organism: Potos flavus; assembly: GCA_028534135.1. Classification (NCBI taxonomy): domain Eukaryota; kingdom Metazoa; phylum Chordata; class Mammalia; order Carnivora; family Procyonidae; genus Potos; species Potos flavus. The sequence continues at coordinate 20,953,845 of CM052883.1, read as the reverse complement.
ACAAAGATTTATCTCTGCTAAATGATAGTATGCATAAATGTTATGACAGCAAATGAAATGTCCACTCATCTCTGTCTGAGTGGGTCAGGAAAGGAGATGGAGATTTGAATGGATGAGTAGGACATCAATATCAAATTATTAGTGATCCATTCATTTATCCACATTAAACAAAGCCTTATTGCCTGATAATGAATAGTTTCCTGAATTAATGAAATATGTCATAGGCATTGCACCAAAGAAGAGCAATTAATCTGAACTCAATTGCTTTACTCAGATTCCCCAATATCAAAATATCTAAATTGATAAAACAGTTAATGATCAAGACACAGTAGAAAGTCTCTTTACCAAACTTTGACCACTTTCCATTGTCTCTGAAAACATGTTGACTGATTTTTATACAAAGGTAAACTGGTAGTGGACATTTCCCCTAGAAAGTCTGAACACCTCTTTGCTCTGCCTTTCCTCCCAGCTGATCAAAGTACTTAAGGTGAGGTGATATTGTTTTCCCATTTGTGTGATGCTTGTTTTTCCAATCACGTAAATTTGTTAATTTTCTCATAACCTAGTTACATAGCCTCATGAAAGACAAATTATTTCATCTAAAAATCTTTGGAAAACCACACTAAATATGAACTGCTAAAGCATCTTGGTAGGTGTGGGTGGGTGAAGCAACTGATTGGTAAAGGGTGAAAGCCTAACAGGATTCTAGGTTCAGGTTGCTTTAACATTGAGTCATCTATACAATGAAATATTATTCAGCCATAAAAAGAATGAAATCTTGTCATTTGCAACAACACTGATGGAGTTAGAGAGTGTAATTTTAAGTGAAATGCATCGGAGAAAAAAATACCATATGATTTCACTCATATGTGGAATTTAAGAAACAAACAACTAAAGGGAAAAAATAAAAGAGTGAGACAAAGAAAGAAACACACTCTCAATTATAGAGAACAAACTGATGGTTATCAAAGGAGAGGCAAGTAAAAGAATGGGTTAATTAGGTGATGGGGATTAAGGAGTACACCTCTGAAGAGCACTGCGTGTTGTATGGAAGTGTTGAATCACTATATTGCACACCTGAAATTAACATAACACTGTATGTTAACTAACTGGAATTAAAATAAAAACAAAAAAAAGGAAATGGGAACATTTTTTAAAATAAAAGTATGTATGTATTGTCTTTTAAATATAAATACTATTAAGACTAAATGTTCCATTTATTGTGGCTTTAAAGATGTCTTTCCTTGTATAGTGTACATCTTAGTCTTTTGGAACAATAATACCCAAGAGCTGTTGCCAATGTGTTAAATTGTCATTTTTATGTAGCTAAATGAGAAAGCTAATGACAACATAATAAATTCTTTATGTACTTAAAGTATTATAGTTTAGAAGGCTCTTATTCTGAGATATGACTTTCCTCTGTAGTGATAAATTTATATACTAGACTGTATAGTAGATTTATTTGAGATGTAATTCCTTGTTTTGCTTCATTTAATGTTTTTGCTTCATAAAATGTAAAAATGTTGGAATTCATGTATTATGGTTACTTTTTTCAGTTTTTGTTTTTCCATTATATGTAACCGAAAGGTATAGGGAAAACTCATTTGGAATATATTTTATGTTTACCTTTTAATATTGAATTTTAAAATATGATTGAAATTAAAACTAATTCTTATCGAGTAAGGTATTCAGTGACATAAAGACACACCAAATAGAAAAACACAGATAATATAATAAATTGATAAGATTTTCTTATTTACTGCTTGCAAAGTTAGGTGCCATTACTTACCATCTTGACACAGACTAGCAGTATAAAATGAGAGCTTACTCTTTCAGATTTCTCATTCCCTTGGGTATAACTGTGATGTGCATGTGTTGACTTTGATGCTCTTGAAAAAAAAGTTGTATACAATTTGTTTTTCACTATAATAAGGAACCATATTCTGTTGAAGGGAGCTACTTAAAGTTAATGAATTAATAATTGCCTAGGGGATATTAGATCCTAAAGATCATTTTTGAATGTAGTCTACACATGGAGTAAGGTAAAAGACAAGGGAAACTAAACACAAATAGAAATTTCATATCTTTTTCATAGCTCTTCTTCTTATTAAAAGAGAGAAGCTATGCCTGGTACGTTACACGCAACTAATCAGCTAGGTGATTGGCATATATTACCTTCAAATCCAAAAGACTGAGAAAAATTGATATTATTAATTCATATTTAACAGCTAAGGAATTTGAAATCTCAATAGGATAACTTTCCCCACTGTAATGTAGCCAGGAAATGAAAAAGAAAAGATTCCAAGACTACAAGGCCTCAAAATGAATGGTCCTTAAAGACACTATCCTTTATACATTTGTTTGCATCAGTCTCCTGTTTCAAAAGCATTTTAGAATCATCTGAATCTGAAAACATATAGGTATGATATTTTGATGTTTCTCTATCCTTATTAATATATTGTGTCTATTTATTATTTCTAACAAATTGTAAAGTCTTCTACCCTTGCTGTTACTACTTCTACTTCCATCATTTAAAATACAGAAGGCAATGAACTCATAAGACTTTTGCTCACACTATGATTCATGAATCATGAATATGGTTGCATTTGATTTGAGAACACCTCATTATTTACTTCTAGACTCATTCCACATTTCAAAATTTAGAGAAACTAACATTCTCTTAATCAGTACTAATATTCTGTCTAGGAGCATCCCTTGGATTTTTCAGCTCTGCACTTTTTCTATTTATTTCTCTCTCTTTTTAAAAATATTTCTCATTTTTATGGCCAAGATAATTCCCTTTATATTCCAGTTCTTTTTCTTCTTGCCCATTGATCACTCATCTTTTTCCTAGTTATATTTCTGAAATATGCTAGAGTGGTATTTAACAGCAATGACTTAATATTATAATTGATATTTACAAGTTCTAGCTTTATCTCTATTATTTACTAACTGCGATATTGGAAAGGATATTTAAACTATAAAGCAGTCAATTTCCTCCTCTGTGAATGGGGACAATAAAGTCTTTTATTTCATAAAGCTGCTTGTGAGGATTAAATTAGAACATATATTAAGGGATTATCTGTGGCACATTATGTTTAATATATATTTTAGTAATATTAAATGGTTATTGTATTGTGTCAGTCAGTGCTTAGTAAATAATATTAAGTCTGTTGAAACCTATGGTAATTTATACAAAACTCTGTGATAATTATAAGGCACTATATCTGCCAGAGCTTATGCAAATGGCCACCCAAGGTATATGATGTAAAACTGCAGGTAGTAGCACTTACATGGATTATAATATGGATAGCACTCCCTGAAGTAGTATAATACTTTGGTCCCTGAACATAGTCAACTTGCAATAGAATAATGCCTGAAACACCCCAGCTCAGGATTATATCTTGTCTCCAAGTTACATATACCTAAAGTGACAGATACAAAAGCTATTTTTTTCAACTTTATTCTGAAATAGCTTAATTCAGAAGCTATTTTCTCTTTCTTTCTTGCCAAAATAATCTAGATGTAGTGAAGGCATGTCCAGAAAAAACAGGCCTCTTCCTAGGCCCAGAGCATAAATGATGCTTGAACTAAGTAATGTTGGCAATTTTCTTCCCCTTGGCCAGTAATAGGTTTAAGGAGATGGGTAATTTGGATCAGTTCTGGCCAATGATATATTGGGGCGTGAGGCTGGATGGCATTATGGAAAAAGATTTCCACCGTGACTAAAACAATGTGTAGAGAGACACTTCTCTTCCCTTCCTTGGATGCAGTCATGTACACAAGGGTGGACTGCAGGTGAAGTTGTAATTTTAACCATGATATAACAAGCTTGTGGATAAAAGAATTGATTCTGGGACTAGCAAAGGGAAATGTGTGAAACTCAAGAGATCTTGAATGAAATTACTAAGAATTAGTGGCATCTGCTTTCTATTTTCTTGTTGTGTGCAATTTGGGCTGGAATTTCTATTAACTGTAGGTAAAAATATTCTGATACGCTTAATTAATCTATTTTATCTTCATTTTTCTTTTATGCCATAAGATTTAACAAGGCAAGCTTAAACTCTCATTTTTTTTCTACTGCGCCACAATTCCATTTAGAGGCAAAATATTCTCCCCCTTTCCTCTTCTGACTCTTTAATTTTCTTTACCTCTACACATTTTCAATGTGAGAAGCAAATAACTTTTAAACAATTATACACATTTTTATCTCTACATTACTCCTAGTTTATTTCCTCACCTATAACATGATGATAGCATATGCCTTGGAGATTATTGTGGAGACTGTCCAACATAATCACAAACATATTTTAAGTCTTTTAGTAAATTATCTTCCAGTTTTCTAGTTGGTGAAAAATATATCAGCTTAAAAAGATTTTAAAAATTTTTATATATTAAAGTAAATCTTGACTAAAGAGCTTTCCCAAAATATAAGCACTTAGAAGTAAATAGATCTTTTATATATTAGACAAATGTCAACATAATCGGACATATCCATAGTAAATATACAGTATGTTATATGGTTCAATCATTTGGAGGTAGAGAAATTCAAAGACAACAAATATTTATAAGTTCTGACTTCATTGTGATGTAAATAATAATTTAAATTACACATCTATAGTAATAAAATTTCTATAATGCTTCCTCAGTTCCAGAGAAATTTCATTGTCAGAAAATAACAAATGTAACCTGGTGTCTCCAGACAAATGAGGCATTTTACTCTGGTCTTAACCTTGGGGGTATATTGGCTGATAACATTTTCTCACTTAACAATTGATCTCTCTTTCTTTTTTGTATAAGAATGAACAAAATTTAAGAGTTTTTCTTGTAGTAGAAAAACAACACTATGTTTACAGGAAAAAGCTTTTTTTAATATTGACAACATAGTGATGTACTGAGAAAGCAATTCAAGTAGCTGTATGAAGCTCGTTTCCTATTCCAACCATTCTTTCTTTCCTCCACCCACAACAAGACATAGGGAAGAAGAAATGATAGGGGGTATGGCATTTATAGAGTATCTACTATGAGGCAGGCATTTTACTTGGGGTTCAGAGTAGCTCATCTTATTGTAAGTCCCATTCATCAACTCTGTTGAATGAGCTGATATTATTTCTCTTTCACATGTGAGGTTTGAGGTTCAGAGATACATAAAGAATGATGATGATGAATATGTAGCACAATTTATTAAATACAATATTTAGCAATATGAAAATTCCTTCTCTTTTCTTATTTCAATCTCCTGATACTAATACTTTCATATTTATACTTTTTTACAGCTATCTCATAAAATTTATAATATAGAGGTATACCTCAGAGATACTGCAGGTTTAGTTCTGAATCACTGCAATAAAGTGAATATTGCAATGAAGTGAGTCAAATGAGTTTTTTGGTTTCCCAGTGTTAGCAGGCATGAAAACAACATCAATCTCATTGTATATCTCCAACAAATCTCTTAGGTGATCAGGTGAATTGTCAATGAGCAGTAATATTTTAAAAATGAATCTTTTCTGCTGAGTCATAGGTCTCAAGAGTAGGCTTAAGAGATTCAGTACACCATGCTGTAAACAGATGTGCTGCCATCCAAGCTTTTTGTTCATTGTATAGAGCACAGGCAGACTAGACTTAGCATAATTCTTAAGGGTCCTAGGATTTTTGAATGTTCAATGAGCATTGGTCTCAACTTAAAGTCACCATTGCATTGGACTCTAACAAGAAAGTCAACCAGTCCCTTGAAGTTTCGAAGCCAGACTTTGACTTCTCATCACTAGCTATGAAAGTCCTAGATGACATAGTCTTCCAATAAAAGGCTGTTTGGTCTACACTGAAAATGTGTTGTTTAATGTATTCATCTTCATTAATTATCTTAGCTAGATCTTCTGGATAACTTTCTGCAGCTTCCACGTCAGCACTTGCTGCTTCACATTGCCCTTTTATGGTAGAGACTTGGCTTCTCTCCTTAAACTTTATGAATCAACCTCTGCTAGCTTCACATTTTCTTTCTACGGATTCCTCACCTCTCTCAAACTTCATAGCATCGAAGAGAGCTATGTCCTTGCTTTGGATTAGACTTTGGCTTAAGGGAATGTTGTGGCTGATTTGATTTTCTATCCAGATCACTAAAACTTTCTCTATATCAGCAATAAGGCTCTTTTGCTTTCTTATCATTTTTTTTGTGTTTACTGGAGTAGAACCTTTAATTTCATTCAAGAAATTTTCCTTTGATTAACAAGTTGTCTCTTTGGTGTAACTGGCCTACCATTTGACCTATCTTATTTTTCAACATGCTTTCCTCACTAAGCTTAATCATTTCTAACTTTTGATTTAAAGTGAAAGATGTGCAACTCTTCCTTTCACTTGAACACTTAGAAGCCATTGCAGGGTTACTTACTAGCCTAATATTTATATTGTTGTGCCTCAGGGAATAGGGAGGCCCAAGGAGAGGAACAGAGACAGGATTGGCAGGTTGGTGGAGCAGTCAGGAGGCACACAACATTTAGTGATTAAGTTTATCATCTTATATGGGCATGGTTGGTATAGCCCCAGAACTATACAATAGTAACATCAAAGATCACTGATAGCAGATCACCATAACAAATATAATAATAATGAAAAAAGCTTGAAATATTTTGAGAATTATCAAAATGTGATATTGAGGCATGAGGTTAGCAAATTCTGTTAGAAAAATGGCACCAATAGACTTACTCTATGTAGAGTTGTCACAAACCTTAAATTTATAAAAAATGCAATTATCAGCCATGTACAATGAAGCAATGTGCAATAAAATGAAGTACGCATATATTATAATTTAACTGTGGGCACCTACCTGATACACCAAACATTAGATTTTCAGGTAATTCACCTTCAAATGACCCTTGTTGTTTTCTAATAAATTTAATGTAGTATATTAATAACATCGTGTATTTAAATTGTGCTTGGAACTTACAGTCCACTTTATGTCGCTCATTTTATTTATTCCTTTAACTAATTATGATATAAAAGTTATTGCCATTTTATGTATGAAAAAACTGAGGTTCAGAAAGGAAACATTTTGATGCTAAATTCAATTATTAAATATGACCTTTCTTATCCAGACATAGATAGGTTAATAGATCATAGATGCTTCTAGACCATTTAACATATACATTGTTATAGGATACTAACAATATTATTCCAACAAAAATATATTCACTGAGCACATATTCTGTGCCAGACCATATACAAAAGTCTTATTATGACATTCAATCTTCACAGCAATCCTATGAGTTAAACTACTACTATTATCATTCTCATTATTATTGTCAATATTATGATCATTAATGTGCATTCAGTAAATTGTCTGAAGAGCCAATTAGTAGCAAAGCTTGGATTCAAGCATAGCATTTGATTCTAGAACCTCCAAATTCATAAATATTCCACTATTTTAGCACATGTTGTTGTCTGGCCGGTACATTATTAACTATTTATATGCAAATAAATATGTTTTTAGTATGCATGTTTTTTGTACCTAGCCTATTGCTTACATTTTGGTAAATTTTATTAAATGTTTTAAAATAAAATCTGTAACTACTATTTTAGTGAGCTTTGCAATGCATTGCAATTTAATGGGTAATTAAACTCAGCTGTAGCAAGAGTATAAACTCCACGGAGTAGGAATTTTATTTGCCCTGTTTACTATATCCCACAAGTTCAGAACAGTGCATCACATTTGTCAGTAATTCATTTAATGATTATTGAGTAGGTGGTTATATTTAACTACAGTAGAGTGAATATAAGGATGCAATACAGAGTGATATTGAAATCATGGAGCAGAAAGAAAAAAAAAGATTTGGAGAAGACAAAAGCTGGAGCAGAGAACAGGAAGGCACAAGCTGGATACTACTTACTGTCAGCACTGGAAATGTTGGCCTCTGTTGCTTCTCCTCAGAATCCTTGCTAAGTTCAACTTCTGGTTCAGAGATTTTCAAAAAGTATGAAGTAATGAGATCGTAGGGTGACACTTCACAGTTGGCAGAAACCATGACAACAGAAGAGCAATAAAATGGAACTTTTTGCTGAAAGAAAATAAGTTTTCAATAGTTGTGGGTACCAGGAATAGGTGTTGAGGTGATGGGAATTTTCAAATATCTCATTGACTTCATAAAATGTAATCATTTGATATTTGGTATAACATGTTGTGTGCATGATATTTTCTTTACTTAAAAATTTTAGTATAGGGGCGCCTGGGTGGCTCAGTGGATTAAAGCCTCTGGCTTTGGCTCAGGTCATGATCTCAGGGTCCTGGGATCTAGCCCCGCATCGGGCTCTCTGCTCAGCAGGGAGCCTGCTTCCGCCTCTCTCTCTGCCTGCCTCTCTCTCTACTTGTGATCTCTCTCTCTGTCAAATAAATAAATCAAATCTTTAAAAAAAAATTTTAGTATAATTGTGTTGCAGAATTATTTATCACAGATTTGAGGTATTTTGAAAGCCTTGGAAAAGACTAGAAGCATAGATACCAATCATAACAGAAATACATTCTGTTACATACATTTTTTGGAAAAACAAAATAAGCTACATAAGCATGGACTATGTAATAAGTTCCAAACATATATTTGCTTCCAATTAAGGTAAGTATATCATATAGGCCAAGATACTACTTTAAAATATAATTGTTCTCAATTTGGAATTTATCATTTTACCATTGTTCTGATTCTGAAAAAATATAAAAACTCCATGGTAAGAATTTTGTAAATACACAAAATAGATAGTGACACTAAATTGTTTGATTAGCTACTAATTATTTCTAAGGAGATTTTGCTTTACAATTTACGATATCTGTCATACAATGTGAATTACTAAAATTGGACCACTAATGTCAAAATAGAGAGTGAATAAAATGCTAGCCTTTTGTTAAATTAACTTAGACTCTTTTATTGAAAATTAACTAACATTTCAAAGAAGAAGAGGAATATCCCTGATCATATCTTTTCACTTTTAAAACTTCATTATATTTTTGAAACTATAGTCATACACAGTAAAATACAGATTCAATGATAGAGCAATACTCTTGTTATCTGATATTTTCAAATCATATAGTTTCATGTTTTTTATAGTACTCAATTGATTTTAAAAATGCATAATGATATCAATATAAAATTTTAAACACTGTATAAATAATATATATATGTATGTGTATATGTGTATATATTTAATATGTAAACATAATAGATAATAAAACATAAAATTGAAAAAGCAGAAAGAAAAAAATATAGGCTTATTTTAGTACTCAGTTCCTTATCATCTTCCTATATTTGAACTGCTTACAGTTTATCTCATGACTAATAATTATTTTTAAATAAATTCATTTTAATTCAATTAATCAGTCAATTGAAATTCCAAAAGCCAACATAGCTTCAGAATTTAGATTATGTAGAATACTTTGACAGTCATAATCATTAAAGGTGGAGGGCATATATATTCTCTCAGCTAATGAGGCTGACCTTTTAAATACTTTTTTTCCCCAGAAAGAAACCAATGGCACCAAAACATTGTTGGCATCTTTGAGACACACTTAGGCCTTAGATATAAGTTATAAGTTGGTCATATTTTTGGAACCCAGTATTTGAAATCCAACATATGACACAGTAGCTGACTAGGGGTCTGAAAGTACTATGAAATGTTTGATACCTGGAAAAAATCTCCATTCATACATTCATATGCATTTTTTCTTTCTATTCCAAGAATAATGGGATTAGAGTTATGACAAAATGTACAATTGTGAAAGCTTTTGTTTTCTAAGTGAAGAAGCAATGTAGAAATTTAAGTATAGAAAGTATTACATTTGTTTCTAAATACACACTCTTTATAACAAATTTATATTATAGTTCAATTAAATAGTTATGGCATTTTATTTGCAACGACGTGGATGGAACTAGAGGGTACTATGCTAAGCAAAATAAGTCAGTCAGAGAAAGACAATTATCATATGATCTCACTGATATGAAGAATTTGAGAGGCAGGGCGGGGGGTCATCAGGGGTGGGGGAGGGAAATGAAACAAGATAGGATCAGGAAGGACACAAACCATAAGAGACTCCTAAACTCACGAAACAAACTGAGGGTGGCTGGGGGTAGGGGATGGTTGGGTAGGGTGGCTGGGTTATGGACATTGGGGAGGGTATGTTCTACGGTAAGTGCTGTGAAATGTGTAAGCCTGATGATTCACAGACATGTACCCTGGGGCAAATAATACATTATGTGTTAATAAAAAAAATAATAATAAAAAAAAACCTTAAAAAATAATTATGACATTTTGACATCATAATAATGCAGCTACTGTCTCTACCACTTAAGAATAATAGAACCTTGAGAAAATCAAACACCTTCAATTGGAGAGGCTGAAAAATCAGATAGCAATACCTGTCATTAACAATATAATGATATAAATTATTTAATGTCATAAAATAATCATATGAAATTGCTTACTAAATTTAAAAAGTTTTTAAAAAGTTAATTTGCTAATTGTCTTAATCTATAATTGAATTTAAGTGAAAATATTGATTTTAATAATTATATATCTATATCTATTAATAAATATATATCTCAGTATTGACAATGATATCAATATAGGTATACTCTCTAATAAGAAAAGCATACACGATTTCATTCTTCCTAAACTTTTGTCATAATTTAAAACCTATGCACTTTTAGGTTTATCATTGACTAGTAAATTCCTTGAGTAAAAGTATACTTGTTTTATATTTATTTTTAAGAATTTATCTATTTATTTATTTTAGAGGGAGCAAGCATAAGCAGTGGAGGGGAGGAGTACAGAGAGAGGGACAAGCAGACTTCCATGCTGAGAGTGGAGTCCAACAGGGGCTTGATCCCAACACCCTGAGCTTGTGACCAGAGCCAAAATCACGAGTCAAGATACTTAACTGACTGAGCCACCCAGGCACCCCTTGTTTTACATTTCTTTTTAAGATACAACACCTGGGGCATCCCAGGGGCTCAGTCAGTTAAGTGTCTGACTTGATTTCATCTCAGATCATGAGCTAGGTCATGATCAGGGTCAAGAGATGGAGCCCTGCCCCAGCGCCATGCTGGGGGTGGAGTCTGCTTAAGATTCCCTCTCTTCCCCTCCCCTGCTCTCCAGACCCCAAGCATGTACCCACACTCTTTCTCTTAAAAAAATACAGGACTATATACTATCTTTTTGTGCATTAAACTTACAAAGAAATGTTTCCCTCTTTGCAACTATGGGAAAATACTATGTGATAAGTTATGAGCTAAGATAGCTGTAATATATGGCTTATAAATGTCAGGAAAATGAACCATCCAGTTAACTAAAATGTAGTTTCAAATCGTGCCTATTTTATTTCATTCTATTACATGAAGTAGTTTCCAAATCACCAAGGCAACACACAACAAAACATTATTTAATTGCTCTCTATTATAATGTCATCCCGATAACAAAGTTTCATTCAATAATTGAACAATCATTTTCAAGTGCCTTATAAGTACTGCAGGAAATATATAGATGAGAAACACACACTTCCTCAACTTCAAGGTGTTTATTAGTGAGAGAGATATTAACCAAACCTACTCTATTGCAGAGTGGAATTAAGCAAATGCTAAGAGAAATATAACATCTATATAGCAGCACAGAAATGAAAGCAATTAATTTACCTTGAAGAGAAATCAGGCTGCTGGTTTCAAGATTAAAAGCTCAGTTATGAAATGAGTTAAATAAAAACTTGGTAAATCTAGCAAACCTCATTAAAATTACCATTAGTGGAGGGTGCTCAAAGAACCTTATTCAAGTTACACAATTGTCTTTAACTTCATAAGTGGTGTGACTTTTCTTTGTCTCCACAGGGATTTTAGTATAAACTTTAAGTTCCAAGTACTACTAGCCTGATGCCATTTTACATTAAAATTTACTGTTATTTCATAAAAATATACAATAATTAAATCATTTTCCCCTTCCAGTTGAATCATATACTGTTGATCCATCTTTCATCTGGCTGTTAAAATGGTAAGATGATATTATATCGGAGATGTGCTAGCCCAATTGATAAATCTATTCACTTTCTCCAATCTCTTTATTTCCTCTTTGTGCCCACTGTGCCCATTCCACTTTGTAACAATGGCAGTATCCTCTGTAATAAGTCTGTTTAGCAAAATTTCATAAAAACAGCTTGCATATTTTTGTTGGATGGTATTTCTGGTCAGTTAGTTGCACACACACACACACACACACACACACACACACACACACGGAGATGACAGCTCAAGCGTTAGAAAAATGTCTTAGATATTTATTTAACCAAACTTGAAACCAAAACAGGAGAACAACTAGCCAGGGGAGAAGATAAAAAATAAATTTAAATTCAGATAGCAGGGATAGAGATGAAATCCTCATAGTTAGTAGAAGTAGATATTTGTCATTGGAAATAGGGGGCTGATGGGCCTCTGGTAACTGCAGGAAGCAGAGTCAAGTTCCTGTTGTTGCACTTTCTTTGAGTGAAGGCACCATCATTCTAGATCCTGTATTTAGCTCCCTCCCATCTTTTTCCACCCACACACTTTAGTAATCCACCACATTGTATTCATAATACTTATCAAATGTTCCTGGATCCTACTGCCTTCTCTCCAATCATTACGTTAGTTTTTTTCTTCCATTATTTCAATAACATCCCAATTTGTCTTGTTTCAAGTTGGCTTCCTTCCGTAGGATTCCCTGCTTGATCATAGTAATTATATTCATAAAACATAAGTCTGAGTGAAAGCCAATTCTCATCCCTTTTCCTTGTATTTCATGGCTCTCCTTTAACCCTCAACTAAGTCTCATACCTTTTAACAGATGCATAATAGCATTCACAATCTCATCCTTTCTTATTTCTCCAGATTTCTTACATCCTCTTCTTCCATTTTTTTTCCATGTTTGTCTATATATTGTAATTTTACGGTTATGAATTTCTTCCCTCTGCGTTCCACCCATGCATGTTTTTGTGCCTCTGCTACCACTAGAATGCTTTTATCTTGTGTACTTCAGGATTTCTCAAACATTCTGTTTATTTGGAGGCTTTCCTCCCTGCCCAATCAGCTTACCTTTACTGCCTCTGGAATGTGTCCTTCCATTCTTTCTCCACTATGGTATGTACACCATTAAAGAACTTAGAAAAGTGAACCATAGTTGCCTTATTTTATGGTTTTCTTTCCCACTCTATTACTATATCTACTGGTGCAGTATATATACTCCGTCAATGTTTGCTGAATTAGCAGATAAACTGCATTGTTGTGAACTGTATTGAAAAAGACAATTCTTTAAGATCATGAATTCATTTATTCTCTTCAGGCCTCAGTTTGGTAATCAGTTAATTATAGGAGATTGAATGAACTGATCTTTAAGGCCTTTGTATAGTCCTTAAAATGGCGTACAAATTCTTTCAAGATCTGATCTCATCACTTCTCTCACCCCATTCTCTCTTAATCTCTCCAACTCTTTAAGCCATACAATCTCTTTTCTGTTCCCCAAATACACCAGGCATGCATCTTGCTTAGGGCAGTTATACTACTTACTTTTACAGGCCTATATACCCTCCCTCATTGTCCTCATGGCTAACTTCTCATTTCCTAAAAGACCTCATTGTAAGCACTTAAGTAGGATGAGCAACAAAGGACAGCAAACAAATACCACTAAGAGTAATGCCCGTACGTATCAAAATATCCAGCTGAACCATGTTCTTTCTACTTATACAGCAAGTCTATTAAACAACCAGCATAATGGAAGCTTACACCTCATGCGACAGAATCACTAAATTAACTATACATCTATTAGAAATTTCCAAACCCCGTTCCCAAAAACAGTTTTAGTACACCTATTAAGTACTGTAGGTCACTTAGAAAAACTAATATAAAAAAATAAAAGCTAATATATTTTATAAATAATATAGAGAATAGAATAGAGTATCAGTAATAAAGTTCCTAGTTTTGTTTTCCTTTTTCTATAACAACTTTCTCTTTGTAACACCATTTTATTTACTATTTATTATGTTTATTGATTATTGTTTAACATTTCTTTTTGGAATGTCAGCTCCTGGAGGGCATAAATCTTTGTTTGTATAGCAGTGTATTTTAAGTCCGTAGAAAATTTCTTTTTCTTTTTTTTTTTTTTGTCTGTAGAAACTTTCTTATCACAGCAGTACTTACTTGTTGACATGAATACAGGTAATATTTATTTCTATGAATAAAAACCTTGGTTCAAAATCACTGCTTTTCAATTAATTTTTATATATTCTCACTCTTATATCTGACTTTGCTCAACATATCTACTTAGGGGTCTGTTTTCTCTGAATTCTAAACATATCTTGCCTATTTATTAAATCTGTAAAGTCCATTTCAAATCCAAATTAGTATGAGAACATTTGACTCATCTCCTATTTAGAAGTGATTTCTCTCTATACAAAGCTACTGGAGCACTTATTAGTATCACTGACTTGATTTTTAGTATTTAAAACTAATGTAAAATGTTACTTTGAATGATTATCAATTATTTTATCATCTAAGTTATAACTCTCCATGAGTAATTTATTCATATATATGTATTGCATTGTATGTATATATACGTAGTTTGCACTGTTCTGCTTTCCACAATTAAAATCACAAAATAGACATTATGAAAATGACTTTATGCATTATGTAAAAAACAATAAATTATATCCAGCACTTAATTAATCCACAAGGAAGTGCTCTTTTTCATTATTTTTGTGCACTTTTTTAGTTGCCAAATAAAAATGTGTAATTTTGTTTTCTCTCTATGGGATGGAAAGAACAAGAAAATTATTTCTTTAAATGAGTTTGATATAATTAGGATACTGCTAATTATATTGTATTTTAATGGCTACCAATCAAGGATCCACTAAAGCTCAGTAAGTTCATGTGGAAGGTTAATGGCTAGAGAAATTAATTCAATTCATTTCCTAATTTAAACTGTAAAGTCACATGAAGTTTTCCTGTCCTTTGTTGATTGAGGAGCGAATGCTCCAGTAACAATTCTTACAGCATATTAATGATACAATGAATTGAGAGCATTCTGTTTTATCTCCAAATTGCAACTAGAAATTTCTCATGTTTAACAATCATAATATTTTTTAAAAACAAAAATAATTTAAATCACACTCATATAAAGCATTTTATTAAAATAGATCACTTCAGTTGTCTTAAAAGAGATATGTTCCTAACATGTTGCCTACTTACTTCCCTACTAAAAAAAGACCTGCATTCGCTACAAATCAAACTTAAAAATAGATATCTTTTATATATTTATGTTTTATTCCAAACAATGAGCTAGTCTTTTGTTTATATATTATCTCATTTATTCCTCTTTATAATTATATAAATTATTCCTTAAATCCTCATATTTCTGCATGGAGTAAGTACTATTATCAGGATGCAATTATGAATATGATGTGAATGGTAACTCCTCAACTTGGGTACAAGATGGTGCTGGTTATTAGTTCCACTTTACAAAAGAGAAAAGAGTAACTTAGGGTTAAGTTTGGAAATGTATTCACACACAGAAGTCTAATAAGAGATAAAACTAGCACTTGAACCCAAGTCAAAACCTAAAGCAGATCAGGACACATCTCAAATCCTTATAACGGCTTTCCATCTCAGAATAAATGTCAAAAGCTTTTCAATGGCATATACGGTATACGTAGTCTATCTTCACCTTCCATTTTTTCTCTACTCCTTACCTAGCATTCTCCCTTTTATTTTATCTTCTGGAACGCACTGGAATTCTTGTTCTTTCTAAAAAAAAATGTAGACAAACTGCTCCTTTAGGATCTTTACCAAGGCTCTGCCTTCAAACACTAAGGTTTTCCCTCCATATATCAACATGACTTACTTCAAAACCTTTGATCAAATGTCACTTTCACTGTGACAGCTCAACTTGCAACCCTACAATTACTACTCCTTTCCTTGATTTATGTTTCTCTATAGCATGTATCGCCATCTGACAGAATACATGTTTGACCCATTAATTTGTTTATTGACTATCTCCTATCTCTGTAATATAATATATATGAGGTTTGGAAGGTCTATGATTTTTTTTCTGATGTAATTTCTTGGCTTAGAGAAGTATTTGGACAAAGTGATGCACAAAAATGTTTCTTGGCGGGATGCCTGGTTGGTTAAGTTGGTTAAGCAGCTGCCTTCGGCTCAGGTCATGATCCCTGGGTTCCGGGATCAAGTTCCACATCGGGCTTTCTGCTCAGCAGGGACCCTGCTTCCCCCTCTCTCTCTGCCTGCCTCTCTGCCTACTTGTGATCTCTCTCTGACAAATAAATAAATAAAATCTTTAAAAAAAAAATGTTTCTTGGCTGAAACTGCTCAATACCGTCAAATTGTTTTCCAAAGTACTTGCTCAATACATAAACATCCACTGTATGACTGTGCTTGCTTTCACATCACAATTGCCTATGTTTTGTATTATAAATTTTGTTGCTTTTGGGGAAATTGGCTGGTAGAAACATTTATGTCATTATTACTATAAATTATAATACATTAAATTATGAGATGTGGTGAGCATATATCCATTTTGTTTCCCTTTTGGTTGTAGCTACCTGTTCATTTCTTTTGCCCACTTTAGATTAACTTTTTAAATTTTCCTATATCCTAATTTGTTTTCTAACAATTTGCTGCTTTGTTCATACTGATCCATCCATTATTTTTCCTATCTTGTAAGATTTTATTTTGGGTATTTTATTTTGGGTAAAATAATTACAAAGAAGTTTGTATCATTTATGTGTGCATTTTTTTGAATATTATAGATTAGATAGAGATGATATCAGTAAGTTTAAATCAGTTTAGGACATCATTGGAATTTAAAATATGGACATTTAAGGAAAATGCCTAACATGCTTTTGTGTTTGCAAGTCTCTGGACTGCTTGTCTGTAGGGATAAATGAAATCTTCTGTTCTACCCCACCTTTTGGCAATGTGAGCATCTTTGGAGACTATCATGGATATTGAAAGAGGAAAATCCTAGGGTGAATATCTCTGCAAATTCACATATTTAATATCAGAGATTTATCCAGGAATTCGTGTTTTGTAGTATAAATGTAAGTATTACACTTATATAGGTGATATAAAAGGTTTTAACTGATTCAATGATTTATCCAATCTCAACAATGTCACACAGTTTTTAAGAAGTAAAATGAGACTTGAACAGCTACCTCATAATTAAAAAAATATTCTTGCAGTATTCCATGTTATTTAGGCTAAAATCCATTAAAATACACTGACCTAATTCTAGTATTTGAGTAAATGAGAGATTCTTTTTCTCCCACCTACATCAGAATAAAATAAACTGAAACTGAAACCTGTAAGATCACAAGGAGGCAGCCATGCAAAAAATGCATTTGAGCTTTCCAAACAGAATAAGAAAGGATATTAGATCTGAGAGAGAATGAATTTGACACAATGAAGCGAAAGAAGAAGGCCAGTGAGGCAGGAGAGGAGCAAATGGGATGTATGGGGGCATTGGAGGGAAGGGTTATTACAAGAGAACAGAGGAGACAGAAGCCAGATCTTGTAGTCATTACTTTTTTGTTTATTCATTTGCTTTTTTAAAATTTAATTGGTTTACAGCTATAAACACACTTGATAATTTTATTTTTTATGAGAACAGCGGTAATATGAATTAAAAGAATCACCAAAGTTGGTGGACTAGAGTGAAATAGACAGTATATGAAAATATCCTTTAGCTCTATATTTGACTCAACGTAATAATAAAAACAGATGAATGCTATATATTTGATAAATGTCTTCCTTAAATTCTGTTTATATTATTATTAGGGGAATAATAAATGAGTAATTGTGCCCATTTATTATCAGCATGTTATTAAAGCTGTTTTAGGATTTTAAAAATATTTATTCTAGACAGCAGTAGGAATGGATAGTAACAATTTATATAACAGGAGATTTTATGGATATTAATCTGATAAATTGTATTGCTTTGCTGTACCACTCTGAATTTTGTGATTTAAAAATAACAGACTTTTATTATGAAAGGTAAGTTACTATCACTTAGTGACTTTGTATAAGTTCTTAATTTCAGTTCTGATTTAAATGACTCAATTGTCCTACTACACTGGGGGGAGGAATAAATGAGTCACCTTGTTTCAAAATGTGAGGAAGTGTCATCTTTGATATTATTAGTCCCTGCATTGTATTAAGCAAGCTGATTTTATGTGCTGGAGCAAAACCCATGGCTCATAAACTCAAAAGAGGTGAGTGAGTTATGATGGTCTTGGAAATACGTTAATGAAATTCTGCGAACATCAGTATGGTACATTAGTCTTCATCACATTTAGCTTTATTAAACACACAGATAGATGGGAGGCTGTCATGTATGCCAATTGTTTTGCTTTTTCAAAATGACCTAAGGAAATATAAAAATTTTTCTCTTTTTTTTCAGCTATTTTAACATCATGTGTAAATAATAAAATTTCATAGTTTGGTGATTTAAAGAATGAGACAGTTTAGGATTTTGTCATCATCATGATTTAATAGTCGTCCACGATCTATAATACATTGGGCACCACAGGAAAAAAAAAAGGACACTGCAAAGACACAGTCTATGCCCTTAATTTATGTTTGCTTATTTTCTCTAAAGACTAGAGAAAATACAATGTTTGCTTCAGGGTACATGGTTTGAAGGCTGAAGTTTTCCATCAGAATCAATGGGGCTTTTATTATAGGAAGGACTAAGTTGGTTTGTTCATTTCAAGGCAAAATAGACATTAAAATGAAAGTTATACCAACTAATAAAAATTCAAATGTTGAGCTTATTGAAGAAAAAATTTGCTCTATCAACCTAATTATATGTTCAGTTTTCGAGTTCAAATTAAAAACATGATTGACAATCAGGATTTCCTTTTTCTACTTTTGGTTAATATATAACAGATCATGTAATCAATTTAGATTTTAGAACTGAAAGGTGGCAGTCACTTTCAAAATGTAATGTAATATATACCCTAAAATATTATATCAACTGTATTCTGAATACATAATTCAGTCTATGACTTTCCTTTAATATAGTCTTTATACTATTGTCAAAGTAAAGCATTTCAAACACCAAACTCATCCTTTCCAAACAGTTTTTGCATTTCTCTAACATATCCTCTCTCCTACAGCCACATTTTGTTAATATATATAATATTTATTCCTAATTTGTCTAAGTTGCTTCTAATATCATCTAATATCACTCTAATATGTAATTTATATATATATATATATATATATATATATATATATATATATATAAATATCATTCTTTGTGTGCTTATCCTTATTTGATTCCCTTATATATGGCAAGGTAAAGATTATGTCACACAGCAGAGCATTACAAAAGTTCTCCTGGGCAGATTTTCTTTTGTTTCAGTTGTTGCTATTCATTTTTTGTGATGATAATGAGGATGATGATGATTCTTAATTTTTGGTATCTCTTATGTAATAAGAGATATGTCATAATGTAATGCTGCACATTTTCTAGGCACTCAGTGTTATTAGCTGGCTATATAAATATATACTATCTATGCAATTTGCATATTTGAATATATGTATGCATTTATATATGTGAATGTATAAATTATGACTTCATAATATCCACAAATCCAGAATCATATCGTATTACACAAGGCCAACTGTAAAATCAAATTTGAGATGTGGAAACTTATAAGGCAGAATAATGTTTTACAACCGAACCTATAAAGAAAACTTAGGTATATGTATGAAAATGTATCCCTGTGGTGTTACACAAGGATCTGAGGAACATAATTTTCTTTATGTTAAATTTATAAATATGACTGCACATACCAGAGATCTTGAGTTTGATGTGCTGCCACAAATGTGGTAGTAATTGATTGCTCAGTAAGACTTGACTGTAACCTGACTCAATGGAGTTCTGCACAAAATGAAGCTGAAATATCAAAAATTCCTTGCTGTATTGGAAGGGTAAGATTCCAAGTCCATTGAAGATAGGAATGTTGCAAGGGATTTTACATTGCCTGCCATGCTCATCTACCATTTAGATATGTTCCCAGATGAAGTAAAAAAAAAAATATTTTAACAGGCATTGAGAAATTCTATAATGAGGAGAGAGCAAGCATCTTATAAAATTATTCTTTGGGTTGCTTTCTGAAGACCAGAGATGTGGGTGTAAATGTTGTTAATGAAACATGCTAATTGGATGCTAAGTATAGATGGCAAGATGCTGGTGTGGCAGAATTCTAGTACCAGTTCTGAACTGCCTCATAGTAACTAGGTGTTACCTTTAATCAGCATAGAATGATCTGCAAAACTATTTGGTGGTAACTAACCAATTAATGGTTCCCATGACAAATAAAATTGGGTGCAATTTTAATTAAAAAGAAAAACGTAAAGGTCTGGTGAAATGTGCACTAACTTGAATCACTATAATACAAAATCTCTACCCATGACTCATCTTCCAGATGAATCAATTCATACCCTTTATGGATCCATGGAGTATTTGTTAGTAAAAAAGTACATTATGACACTACACACACCTGTTATAAATTGTCATTCTCTTTTCCTAGCAGATGAATGCCATTTGCCAAGGTAACACTGTACTTAGTAAACTAATGCTAGTTTTTCATATATAATTGTATGAATTTCCTGTTATATTCATTATTAAAGCTCAGAATGGCACTTTGTTGTGGTGGTGGCTTACCATTTTCATGTTACAAATCTGTTTGTTCATGTTTGTCTTGCTCAACAGTCCCTTATTGAGTAATATAAGTCTAGTTAGTATTGCACATCTAATATTCCCTTTGGAGGTTCTACAAGAATCGGGGCAGATTTGTCAGCACTGTCAATCATATGACCACAAAAGGTAAGTCTAATTTAAAGTTGCCATAGAGGTCCTCTGGCTTAAAATCCTTCACTAGGTTTCTGAGACTAATACATTCTTTTTGCAATGTGTCAAATACCCATCAAAAGCATCAATCTTATTGCACAATAATTATGATTTTTGTTGTCCCATACTGATTGAACACTGAATCAGTCCCCCAGGGTTTTCTCCTCTTCCTATACTTCATGTCAATTAATAGTGGCATAATGTTAAGTAATATTGTTGTGACAATTCCCAAACACCATCATCAGTGGATTCATTATCATCTTAAGTGAGGTAGGAATCTATCCCAAGGGTTGTTTTCTGAAACAGCCCCTATTAGCAATTTTCTGAGCCTGAATTCCTAAAAAATCAAACTTTACATACAGACTAAACGTCAAGACTTTTTTTGAAAGGTACAATCCTAAGGGAATGAGTAAGACAGTAGGGATGTGAGATAGGAAAAATAGAAGAAATGCACAATGAAGCATTACCTCCCTGGTTATTGTTTCACATGAAACCCTAAAGAAACACAGTTGTTTGTATAGCAGATACTTCTATATGGTCATATGGACTGGCCCCATGGAAAAATTGCCTTGAGGAGTAAGGAGAAAAGGAGAAAAAAAATTATTTGCCCATTACTCCCTCATTTCCTGTTTGATTTGATTCAGACAAGAACAGTTTCATTGCCTGAGGCTAACCAGCCTCATAGGCTAGTGGTTCAGTTTTAACCAACATGACCTATCACACCATTGAGCAGGAATCTAATTTCTAGTATGGCTGTATAATAGACCAGCTAATACAAACATTAAATGTGTATGGGGGGGGTAACTTTCTGGTTGGAGTTAGTGTGGGGACATAAAAGAATAGCTATTCTTCATATGATCACAAATAAAATTTGATCTCAGCATTATACCATACACAAAATCATTTCTAGATAGTTTAAAAGTAAAAATATACCAAACAGAGTATAAAACATTTTGAAGAAAATTCCGAACATCTTCATGTCCTTGTTAGATGGGGTTACTATTTTAACAAAACAGAAAGTTGAAATGATAATAAAATATTGAAATAAAATTTTAACTACCTTAAATTTAAGAACATTTGTTGTTCAGGAGATACTATAAAATGTGTATAAATAAAGCAACAAACTGGGAGAAGATATGTGGAAAACATGTAGGTCACAAAATAATAGCAATAAGCTGTATGTGGTATCCTGAAGAATCAAGGAAAAAAATACAAACAAATATATAAGTAGATAGACAAAATCATAGAGCATTATTAGAAATAATAAGAATCATGTTGGCATTTTAGTAACCAGTAACAATCTATATAATCATTAGTGATTAAACCACAATGATATATGATTTGATACTGATTGAACTGGCAAAAAATACAAGTGTAAAATTATGTAACATCAGAGAGAATGTAAACAGCACTGCCTGGATGGCTCAGTCAGTTAATTGTCTGGCTCTTGATTTGGCTCAGGTCATGATCTCAGGGTCCTGAGATCGAGCCCCTGCAGGGCTCCACACTGGGTGTGGAACCTGCTTAAGATTCTCTCTCTCCCTCTATCTCTGCTTTTCTCCTACCTCTGCCTGCGTGCACATTGACTCTCTCTCTCTCTCTCTCTCTCTCCCTCTGAAACAAGACAAAACAAAAATCCCTTAGTGAACTAAGGATAAAGAAAACATCCTTAATAAGAAAAAAATTTAATAACATACCTACATCAAACATTTTAATTAGTGGAGAAATGCTACCTTTATTCTCTAAGATGGAAGTAAGACAGTGATGCCTATCATCTCTCATTCTTTACATGGCACTGTGTATTCTAACCAGAACTGTAAGACAATAAAAAAGGGAGAAATGTTAAGACAGAAAATGAAAGTAACCAGATTGGCCTTGCTTATAGACAAAATGATGATCCCATTCTAATCGAAAAATATTAGAAATAATAAGATCAGTAAGATTCTGAGTATGAGAATTGATTCACAGAAATAAATTGGGTTTTCAAGACCAATAATCAACCAAAAGAGTTATTAATACATAAGACAATTTACAGTGTCAACAAAAACTATAAATTACACAGTAATATATTTAATGCATATTAGCATCAAGGGCATATTGAAAATTTTCTGAAAGGCATAAATCATGGTCAGAATAAATGTTAAATGATGAAGGCAATATTATGAGGATTCACTGTTGAATGGTGAGGGCAATATTATGAGGATATCAATTAATTTCAAAATGATCTATAAAATTATTTAATATGTATTTGATATATATTTAAGTAATTTTAAAAGTAAACTAAAAGAGAGAATTTTAAAGAAATTCAGACATTTTAAACCATTTTTTTAAAAGGGCAGATCTACCAGTGGGAATAAATAGGAAGCTCAGATATCTACTTATATATCTCTATCTATCTATCATCTATCTATCTATCATCTAATTTATTCTAGGATAAATGGGGAGAACAAATCAATACATGTGATGAACTATTTAATCTAATATATCAAGCAAGCTGGCTCACTCTCTTGAAAATAATAAAAGAAGATCTCTGCCTCATCTACAGAGGTGAACTTCAGATTCATCTGGCTTAAATGTGAGTAAATAAATGATGAAAAAATTACAGGGAAATATAAATCCTATATATTGCATTTAGGAAAGGACCTTTGAAATAGAATACCTTAAAACATAAAAGAAAGTATGAAGAACTGATGAATTTAACTATAACACACCATATGCAAAGCTTAGGAAAATTTATACAAGAGGCTAAAAGCTAAAATAAAAAAGGACTTTTGTAAATCGCTAAGAAATAAAGCAGGAAACACAATGGAAAAATGGAGAACTATATAAACAAACATTACACAGAGGATAAAACTAAAATAAATTCTCTATAAGGTACACAAAATGATAACTGATTAATAAATGAAAATAAAAAAGTAACACATTAGGGGCACCTTGGTGGCTCAGTTGGTTAAGTGTATGATTTTTTTTTTTTAAATTTCATTTATTTATTTGACAAAGAGAGAGACAGCGAGAGAGGAATACGAACAAGGGGAGTAGGAGAGGGAGGAGCATGTTTCCCCACGGAGCAGGGATCCCAACGTGGGGATTGATCCCAGGACCCCGGGATCATGACCTAAGCCCAAGGGAGATGCTTAACAACTGAGCTACCCAGGTGCCCTGAAGTGTCTGATTTCTGATTTTGGCTCAGGTCATGATTTCGGAGTCATGAGATACAGCCCTGTGTGGGGCTCTGTGCTGAGCATGGAGCTTGCTTAAGATTCTTTCTCTCCGTGTCCTTCTCTCCGTGTCCCTCTGGCCTTCCCCACTCCCCCCGCCCTGCTCACACTTGCACACTCTATCTCTCGCTCTCTCACTCTCTCAAAAAAAAATGGGTAATACATTATATCCTTAACATTTTCAAAGATAAAATATTGGATTATACT
This sequence comes from Potos flavus, assembly GCA_028534135.1. NCBI lineage: Eukaryota > Metazoa > Chordata > Mammalia > Carnivora > Procyonidae > Potos > Potos flavus. The sequence goes on along the minus strand of CM052883.1, from coordinate 20,929,495 downwards.
TGTGGAACTGAAGAAAACGCTGCACTGCTAGTAGAAATTTGGCTGGTGCAGTAATTATGGCAAGTAGTTTACTATATTCAGTCAACATACATTCAATGATTCGGTGATCCCTTGCCAGAATATATAGCCTAGAGAAATTGTCAGACAATGTTGGAAGACGAAATTTACCAGAGCTCATTCAGCATTCTTATGGTAATGGTGTTTGGAAAGTGTTTAAATTTTTATTTACAAAGAAAGAGATAAATAGTGGATACACCCCATGGAATAAAATGCAGCAGTCAGAAGAAAGAAACTAGTGTATGTACACCTTTTAAATATAAACAGGTGAAAAGAACCATGTTTTATATTGCTTAGCCAATTATTCATTTTAAAATTAAATCCTCCCCAAATCAAAGATATGCAAAATTCAAGGGTATATATTGAACATACCCTTGGAATACCTATAAGCTGATGGGAATGAGAATGAGAAAAGGTAAGAAGGATGGAATATATGGATTTCAATAGGGAATAAATGAAACAAAAGAAAGGACAGTGAATGAAGAGTGTGCTGTAATTGAGTTGCATTTCTAACCCAATTCTCCACACAGAAGTTGAAGAAAGAAAACAAAAAGAAAATAAAGACCAATAGGTCAGGAAAGCTGGTATAATCAGGTGATAGGTGATTGAGAAAATTGCAACTGTGGCATGCAATTTTTAATGATATGCACATTTCCTATTTAGTTTGCTGCACATATCATAGTGTCTAGATGTTAGGTTGGGTTCAGCAGTATATTCTCTCCCTTGTCTGATGTTTTCAAAATGTGATAATTCTGGTACATTAAGTTTGGAGATTCAGTTTTCAAATAGCTTATCCAAAGCTTACAATAAGCAAACACTTAAGGAATAAATGCAAAGAGTAAAATCTCTCTATGAGGCTTTATTTAAAAGATTGAAATCGTTAGGTGAAAAGGTAATTAAGTCATTATGCTAAGTGCAAAAAGTCAGAGAAAAGACAAAAATGTTTTTACTCATATGTGGAATTTAAGAAACAAAACAAATGATCATATGGGGAAAAAAAGAGACAAACCAAGAAACAGACTCTTAACTATAGACAACAAACTGATAATTACCAGTGGGCAGGTGGGTGGGTCGGTATCAGTGAAATAGGTGATGGGGCTTAAGGAGTGCACTTGTGATGAGCATAGGTTGAATCACTATATTGTATACCTGAAACTAATATTACACGGTATGTTAACTAACTGGAATTTAAATAAAAACTAAACAAATTATGTTGTTGAGGGAATTAGGCAAACTACATACTTAAATCGTTGGAATTTTATTCTAATTCTACTAATTAGAGGAAGTACAAAAAAGATAATTACTAATTCATCTAACTCATTTTTCAAAACATCCTTATTGAAATAGTTTATTTTTAAAAATATATTTTCAGGGGCATCTGGGTGGCTCAGTCAGTTAGGCATCTAACTCTTGATTTTGGCTCACGTTGTGATCTCAGGGTTGTGAGATAGAGCCCTGAGTTGGGCTTCATGCTGGGTGTGGAGCCTGCTTAAGATTCTCTCTCTCTTCCTCTGTCCTTCCCTCTCTCTCTTGAAAACCAAACCAAACCAAACAAAATATATATATCAATATATATATATATATATATAATCAAAATAAGTGAACTGAACAATTTTGTTGCAGAAATGACACTTCAATACACTTTTTTTTAATTAATCCTTAACTAAAATCAATGTGCACAATATAGTCCTAGTTTTGTCCTTAGATTTCTCAGAGGCAGAGTCTTATGAGCCCCATTTTTGGTTTTAGGAAAAGAACGAAAGTCTTTAAAGATAATCAAAAACATTTTCCTCAATCAGCTCTCAATTTAGAAAAACTTCATTATTATAACAATTTACATTTATAATTAGAATTATTAGAATGAATCTGTGTGTCTTATACCTGTCAAATTTTGTTTTTTTTTTATATTAAAAGTTAAAACATTTCTTCATACACATGTCTTTCTACAACTACTGTGGTAGAAGACATGTTACTAAATACAGGTCAAAATGGTATATGAGAAAATGAATTAGGTTGTTCAGAGACTTGGAAATTGGGAAGAGAAGAGTGATGAATTGGGGGCCAAAAGACTTGAATCTAAGGCCTAGTCTTTTGCTGGAAAAATGTGTGACTTGAGATACATATTTTTCCACCTAATTTTTTAGTTTCCTATTCTGGGGAAGGATCTAGAAGCACAGTTACCTTGCACATTGCTAAAAGTATTTAATACATAAAGAGTCCACTGATACAACAAATCCTTTCTGAATGTTTACTGTGGGCAGACATTGTTCTATATGATGAGGAAGCAGTGTTAGAGAGTAAAGGCAAGAAAAGTTGAGGGCTTATGCAAGGGAGTGATGATAACAATAGCTCATGGAACTTAACTTAAAAACAAGGAAAAAAAAATCACCAGAGGGTTGAGGAATAAGGGGCTTTAAATATGTAGTAGCAACACAGGTTTTACATCTGTGTAGGATGAAAGCAGTTTAGTGTTGGAGGACTCGAAAGTATTACATTGAAGTGGTAAGAGGTTGGAGAGTGAAATGTTTGAAAGTGAGATAATAAATGTGGTGTAGTTTTTGACAACAGCAAGTTTTCAGATCTTATTTCAGAGCTGCAGCGTCTGCGCTGACTCCATCATTAGCTACCCTCTCCCCTTATTATCAGAAATTTTGGAGATAAATATAAGTTGGATATAAAGTTAAGTATATTTGTTTTTAAATTCAGGGTGAGGTTCTGTATTTGAGAGACATATTTGTGAATTCTCAGTTTAAACACAGAATTGAGCAGGCTGGGATGGATGAAAGGACTGTGGGAATGAAAGCAGACAGATACGAAAGGAGGTTTAAGGACTGGTACAAACAATGTGTGAAAGTTAGTAAGCCATGGAACAGTCCACAGAGACAAATAATGTCTAGTGATGGAGTGCCGGGCTGGGAATCAAGTGAAGAATATGTTTAAAGAAGGAGGTAGACTGACCATTTCAAATACTATTCATAGATCAAGACCGAGGATTAGTTTTTGGATTTGTCAATGTGGGTGTCATCACTGACCTCCATTACAAATCATTGTGTGGTAAGTTTTGGACAAAATTCTGATTGGAGTGGTAACAAGAAAAAAAATATAAGAAATACTGAAATACTGATGATTTCAAGTAGTTCTTTCCTTCCTTCCTTCCTTCCTTCCTTCCTTCCTTCCTTCCTTCCTTCCTTCCTTCCTTCTTTCCTTCCTTTTCTTCTCTTTCATGGTATCGTGACCTAGTTTCAAAGCACTGACAAAAGGTTCATCTTGAAGCTGCTGAGTAAATCTGTACCCCAACAACTTCCTTTTTCTGTCTCTCACGCTTGGCCATCACTATGCATCTACCTCAATCACCCTAGGGCCAGATGCCATACAACTAGGAACAGCCTCTGAATTTCCCAGAATCCACTGAACTATTCAAATTAACTAATCCACAGGGAACCCACAAACCTAGCTAATCTCACCTCTCTATAGTCATACATAAACCGTTCCTACAGCTCCAGCTTATTAGTACACCCTGTATCTGACCTGGGTGCAAACTCTTCTGTGGCCCTGAGTGGCAGCCTTCTCTGCTTTAGAGCTGCGAGAAACAGTTTTTTCTTTCATCTGAGTGTTATTTGTGTCTTTGCACTGTGTCTTGCCATCAAAAGAATCTTTAAATAAGAAAACAGATCTCTTGAGAACTTTTGCTATGGGGGAAAGAATTGGGGTGATAGGAAGATTTGAGGGCAAGGGGAGTTTTTTTTTTTCTCTCCTTATTAAATTTGGCAGAGACGGTAGGAAATTTGGATGCTGATGAGAATAATTTTACAAAGAAGGAAGCATTGTTGATTCAAGAGAAAAGATGAGTGCATTTCAGGACAAAGATTTTTTTTTTTAAAGATTTTAATTTATTTATTTGGCAGAGAGAGAGAGAGAGGGCGCAAGCGAGAGAGCTCACAAGCAGGGTGAGCAGCAGGCAGAAGGAGAGGGAGAAGCAGACTGGGAGCTGGATGTGGAGCTCTATCCCAGGCCCTTGGGATCATGACCTGAATCGAAGGCAGAAGCTTAACCGACTGAGTCATACAGGTGCCCTAGGACCAAAGATATTTGAACAGGCTATCCATACTGATTGATAGATGTCATGGCGAAAGCAAGAAAAATTCACAATTAAATTGTTAATTCTAAAGTAGAAACAAAAAAATAGATATTTGGTGACAGCGGTATTAAGCTTATGCTACAGTATCAGTGCATACTGGCTCCTAGGAGAATATATTTCAATGAAACACAGTTAAAACTTCAAAACACTAATGTGTTGTGCTATGGATCAAGGAGTTTCCTCTAGGGTATGAAAACTTGGCTTCTTTTCATTACATTAAAAAAAAATCATGCTGCAAGAACTGCAAGAACTGCTGAGTTCTGCATTTCTCCATGGAAATTAACCAATTTAAACAAAAAGCAGTGAAATGTGATTCACTCACTTACAATTAAGACTAGCTCAGTATATTCAGCATCAAGGTACATTGGACTATCATTATCTCCAGAGTATTCAGCAGCAGTATAAAGGGTCAGGCTTAATAAATTATTAAATATCCTACTGGGAACCTGCTGCCTAACCTATAACTTTTCTGAGTAGTATTGCAACAATGAGAAATGTGTGGATGTTTGATTTTATGCATATGTTTGCAGCTTATCCAGTTTTAAAAAACTTGGATTAAAAAACTGTGCTTGATATTTATTCATAGTAAATTTTCCTTTAGTTCAGTAAAGTACATTTAAATTGCCAACCTCAGATTTTGATTTTGCATACTTTCCATGCCTTTAATATCATCTTTTGGTGTGAAACCTATGAATATGCTTTTGAACTCTTTCTAACCAAAGCTATTTTATCTTCTTGATAGTTATTTTTAACATAAAAATACTCTAAAATAATTCTCTCTGATGAATATAGCTGATTAAAAATGTTTGCAATAGTCAGAGTTCTGACATAAAAAATTATTTTGTTTTAGTTTATTAACAGATGTTTTTGAATGATGCAAATAGCTCGCATTAAGAAGCAAATATAAAATATTTTGTAGATTTTCAAATATTTTGATATTCCAATGTTACCTTTAGTATTCATACATGTATTTTAAATGTCATTTAGTTCTTAATAAACCGAAACATTATTCCATCTTTCCAACTGTGTATTATAAGAAAAATCAAACAGAAATATCAGAATTTCTGAAAAATGAGTTTCCTTGTTTGAGATATTTTTGTTGATATGAATACATCCAGTATATACGGAAAATTATGTTAATTGCCTATGTGAAAATATCTTATATTCTTGTAATGTCAGTGATTTGATTACAATGTCAAAAAGAAAAAAAGAGCATAATTTTGGGAAAATTTGTGATAGTGGATTCCATTTTAGAAATTGCTGCAATGATGATTTTCACTATAAAATCTACTATATTCACTAAACAATATATGCCAATGTAGGTTTTTATATAATAGTTGAAATCCATATAAGTAGAATTTTATGTGTTTGTTTTTTCGAATATAACCTTTAGGGGTTCTTGGGTGGTGCAGTTGGTTGAGCTTCTGGCTGTTGGCTTAGGTCATGATCTCAGGGTCATAAGACTGAGCCCTGTGTTGTGCTCTGTGCTCAGCGCGTAGTCTGCTTAGATTCTCACTACCTCTCCCTCTGTCCCTCCCCTTCCTGCTCTCTTGTTCTCTAAAATAAATAGATAAATCTTTAAAAATATATATAAACTTTCAAAGATTTCAATCTTTAAACTTAGACACTTATTGTAGAAGCTGAGAAATGAGAAATTATAAAAAAATATATTTAATCAGAATTTGAAACTATTCTATTTGCTTTTCAGCTTTACTTAAAGACAGATTTTTAATTTAATGTTTACTTTCTAAAATAGAGAACTGATATCTAGAATAAATTATCTCCAGCATATATTGGGAATGATTTCTGAGTTGAAGATCTTCAGTTAAAAAAAAAAAAAAGAAGAAAGAATGGTGTGTTGTATTGCAAAAGCTTTCTTTTTTTTTAACTTTTAAGAGTTTAAATTAGATTAAATATGCAATTATGTTGAAAGGGCTGACGACTCATTTCTATGCTATATATGTTAAGATTCTTACATACTAATAATTATTTTCTTTAAAACAATTCACTTTCATTAATAGAATGCTGAGGATACCATTATATTTTTGTTGCAGTAACTTGGATGACAGATTAGCACAAACTTTGTGAAAAAAAGATGAGCACAGAAAATTGATTAAATACAAGATCCAAGCTGAATTCTTACCAATGAGAACCCAGAATTTTGGCCACTATGATGGAACAAACTACACGTTATAGACTGTTTAGTTGGCATAAGAGCATTTAGAGTAAGTGAGCATATGCTTTCTTAAGTACACTTTCCTTAATAAAACATATTCTTACTAGTAGATCAAGTATAATCAACGACATGAAAATTTAGAATAATATGACACAAGGATATTTTTATGGTGTCTCTTATTTTGGGGGAGGGTGGGGGAGAGTCTGAATTTATATATTATCTAGAAGATTTATGTATATTAGCCAAGTGGTTTTTATAATAATTTTTATACTCTTTTCATAATGGCAATGATACTGGGATTTTAACACATCCGACCAATACCAAAGTTGTGTTCCTAATATAGTCTGCTGCTCAAGATACCTATTAGGTGTAACATTATTTGGATGTACCTTAAACCTGAGTTTCCCAAACTCTAAAGACTTATTTAGAAATTTGGAGCAAGCGTATGCAATTCTTCCTTAGCATCTTTCATAAGACACAACCTTACTAATATAAAAGTATACATAATTTGATAAAATGTATACTTTCGAAAAAGTAATCAAACAAATGAACTGAGAAGTTTTCTTTCATTATTTCCTATTTATTAGTGTTCAAAATATATTTAACCTAGTGTCACAGATATTTCCTAAACTTATTTCATTTTTTTTTTGCTGTATTAGTCATTGTGTTGATCATATGTCATATTACTAATAAAATGACATTCCTTAACTCTATTATTTCTATATTTCTATTCTTAGAAGATATGGAGAACAATAGAAGACAAAGTGTAAAAATCTGCACAGGGAAATATAATTCAAATTTATACAAAAATAAAAGAATGTTAATTCTGTATATGAATAGATACATAAACTTCCAAGAATATAATTTTTATATGATAGATGTATAATCAAGTTATTACAAACCTGTTGTTTTGTGCATGAATGAGGTCAGTGTGGTTGAAATTATCTTTGAGCCAGATAGAAAAACTTACTATGGATACGTGTATCTATCAGTAGAATAACATCTGAGATTTGGCCTGTGAGCAACATGATTTTTAAAATGCCAAATACTTACATACAAAATTGATAAATGCAAATGCCAATGGTTTAGGATTTTTTGCCTAAATCCAAGAAGAGTGGACTAGAAAAAGCCCCGGAAGTTCAGCTGTATTGTCACATTAGTCTAATTTATGTTTTTTTGGCATATTTATTATTATTAATTTATCAGTTCCTACTTCTCTCTAACCAGATTAAAATGCATTCAGCTCTACAGTCTAGTTAATAAACACAGGAAGGTGTAGAAATAGAAAGAGATCAGATTTATATTTTCTCCAGGAGGCTGCTGAAAATCATTCCTCCTGAAAATGCCTTTGATATCCTAATTCCTGACTTACGACTTTGATTTATTCTTCGAGTGTAATGCCATATTTTTTTTCTCCCAGTGTTCCTATAAAAACATGGTTGTATCCAATCTAGTAATAATTCACAAAGTTTCAAATCAAAGAGTTATCATGCCAAGGAATAAATGGGAATAAGAAAAAGCTTGCCAGGAAAATGCCATAGATTATGGAGGGGAAGGTTTGTTTCCAGGAAGAGATGACAGGTCTTCTCAACTGTAAGCTTTGGGTCAGGCTCTACAGTGATTTAGTTCAAGAGCAGTGAGCTAAAGCAGAAAAGGCCAAGCAAGTCCTATAAATCTTGACAGGCAGAATGACAAATGTTATAGCAGTCAGGTAATGCACATTTCGGGACCTGTAAAGTAAGTTTGAAGTACTAGTATCCCTGAGAAGAAACCCTGATTCTGAGCTATGGTCACAAGAAAATTTTTGTTTTATATTGTTTGCTGGGAGTGGAGAGTTGAGATAGGTCAGATCACAAAGAGGTGGGTGGAATAGAAATTTGATTAGAAGGATGACTCTGTTTAAGGTTTTATAAACAAACAATGCAATTAATACCTATGAGGATTTACACAAGAGGATAGAAGTAGATCTGGATTCCTTGCTTTGACCCACATAAAGGTGCACCAGAAATTTAATGTTTCAATGCAACTCATGGGAAATGAAAAATTTATCCAATTGTTGGAGTTTACTGCTGAGCTTATACCATTAATTTTGATACGTGGCTGTGTTGGGGGCACTTCACAGCATCAACAGTCCAACCATTCCAATGAAGAGATTCCTTACTTTGCCACATTTATACATTATGTCATATTCTCATTATATGTACATATAATATATAGATCTATCTACCTATCATCTATCTATCTATCTCTGGGCTTATTACACACATAGTGTTTGCTTGCTTTGTGGGTGTGATTCCAACCAAGTTTGCTAGGAGCTGATTCAGAAATCTATAATCACAAAGAAGTCCTTAAATAATAAGAATTCACACTTTAAAGCCCTAAAATGGAATAATTCAAAATTATCCAGATTTATATGAATCTGTATTTGGGTATATATCAACATAATCCACAGAAAACATTTTTTAATCTATTTTTTCTCATTAAACTTTATGGAAATTTTTTTAAAACATTGACTTTGGATCTAGATTAGGTATGTCTCCCAGCTCCACTACTCACTCTCTTTGTAATTTTGTACAAGTTATTAAAACTTCGTGCTTGTTTTCCCAGGTAAAATGGAAATGAAAATTGTTCCTGTTACATTGGATTGCAACAAAGATTAAATAAATGTAAAACATAATATTTGATTACATGGTATTATGATATCTGTACATACATATACAAATATAAGCATATATACATACATATGTATATCTTAATATATATAACAATGTATATAATGAGCTTTAAGTATAAAAAGTACAGTTCAGAATAGTGCGCACGGTTGCTAACTATTGTGTTAGAAATGTGGGGGCACCTGGGTGGTCAGTCAGTTAAGCGTCTGACTCTTGATCTCAGCTCAGGTCTTGATCTCAGGGATGTGTTAGAGCCCTGCCCAGCATGGAGCCTACTTTAAAAAAAAAAAAAGAAAAGAAAAAAGAAAAAATCTGTGGAGGGGTGCCTGGGTGGCTCAATGGGTTAAAGCCTCTGCCTTCGGCTCAGGTCATGATCTCAGGGTCCTGGGATCGAGCCCCGCATCGGGCTCTCTGCTCAGCAGGGAGCCTGCTTCCCCCTCTCTCTCCGCCTGCCTCTCTGCCTACTTGTGATCTCTCTCTCTCTGTCAAATGAATAAATAAAATCTTAAAAAAAAAAAAAGAAAAAATCTGTGGAGAACATGAATGAATGCTCTTGTTTTCAAAAACTAACATAGTGCATGCCTGTAATTGGAAGAAATGAGAATGGAGGAAGGACAGGGATAGAATCTAAACTACTTTAATATATCTTACATTATAATTTTAACTCCAAAATATGTACATTTCACATAGTTTAAAAACAAGATTTCATTTGAAACATTCAATATGCTACCCTGATGACAATGGTAATGGAGATGATTATGTATGCCAAATATTTTAATAAGCCTGGGAATATCGTCAAGAAAAAAAATGTTTCCTCTCTCAAGAAGTGTGAAACACTCAGAACACAGTAGAGATGACACAAATATCATATGGGAAAGGGGTAGTATTATTTTAATTGTGATGATACCTTCATATGACTTCTGATTAAACTTAGCATCTTAACCATAAGCATTTAATACACTTCTCCATTTGAATAAAAGACAAGACCATATATAACTATTGGTATAAATGGGAAATGACAGAAGATAGCAGCATTGGAGGGTTTTTAATAATGGTAATAAACTGAGTCCTAAGTGCTTACAGTAAGAAGTGCTTTCTTTCTGTCATAACATCACCATAAAGACTAAGATATTTTAGATAATAGATATAAAAGAAGGGTGGAAAAGCAACAAAACATGTTGCAAACAGGGTGCAAGTTTTCATTGCAATCTTTTACAACTTTCTATCAGCAGAGGGATAAATGAGACAGTATAAGATCATATACAAACGATCAAGAATAAAAGTGAGACTGTAATTCTTTTTAGAAAAATTAGAAGATAACAATGCAAAACAATCTTCATTCTTAGATGAAATGTTTCTCAACCTGTGTTTTCATTTAGAGAAATATTTATTCAAGTGTGAAAATATATTTTCTGATGTATAAAATCTCCAAAATATATCTTCTGTCCTCCATTTTACAGGAAGTTATTAGAAGATCCAACAAAATGTGAGAGTAGCTAAAAATACTGAGATCACAGGATCAAGGAAACATAAACCAGAACACTGACAGAGTTGAATGGAGTTTCCAGGATGGTGGCAAAAGGCCACTGAAGGTCAGTAGTGTTCCTAGAAAGAGTAAAGTGAATCTGGAGTGAACCCAGTCCAAATAATAAGAAACTAGAGAAAAACTATTGAGAGACTGTTAAACAGTTTTGGAAAAAAAAATGGCACAAATTTAATGTAGGCTAATAAAAAAACAAGTCAATTATTGTTTTTTTAAAGAAAACAAAAGGATAAATAAGAAAAAATATAATTTGGTTTATAGGTTCATTGGTGATCAATATTTACACTAATTGTGCACTGATATATTTAACAGAAAATACATGATTTAACATAAAAGTATTCTTGCATCATTTGGTGAAAGAAATCCTAAGGAGTTTATGTGTGAGGTAAGGAATATTCTCTGCAAGGTAAATTCTCATCCCATTTATTAGAAAATCTTAAGTCATATTTGGAATTGTGAAACAAGAGACAGGAATAAAAACATTGTAAGATATAAGGGTAAATGAAAGGAAAAATGTCAGAAATTGTTGGTTGTAGTGCAGGGAATTGAAAATTTAAGTTCTTAATCTTTTATTTTGAGTTAGTTTAGTTGAATTGAGTTTATGCCCCCCCAACCGTATACTTGTATTATTTTGGTGAAAAACACAAATTTATTTAAAAAGTGATTGAAGATAAGTGAAAACTGACAAGTAAACACTTTTAACGTTTTCTAATTTTTTTCTAAAATATAAATATAAGAGGGGCGCCTGGGTGGCTCAGTGGGTTAAAGCCTCTGGCTTCGGCTCAGGTCATGATCTCAGGGTCCTGGGATCAAGCCCCGCATCGGGCTCTCTGCTCAGCGGGGAGCCTGCTTCCTCCTCTCTCTCTGCTTGCCTTTCTGCCTACTTGTGATCTCTCTCTGCCAAATAAATAAATAATAAAATAATAATAATAAATAAAATATAAATATAAGACAGATTAAATTTTAAGTACCACACATATATTATAACAAAAGAATATACAAATGTAAAATAAAAAACAAGCCACATGAAGCAGTTGTTTATGGATTTCATCCCAGAGAGTCATGTTTATAATAAATCATGAATCTAATCCAGGTTGCAGAAAACTAAAGAAAAGAGAAACCATTTAACAGGTTAAAGCAAAAACATATTTTTTAAAAAAGCTTTAGAAAATAAAACTGAGTGTATAAAGGGACTTCTAAACCCACAGCACAGATCATGGTCACCAATTTTGCCTCTGTGACTATAGCCATCTGGAAGCTGCTTCCATAGCCACTGATTCCAGAACAAGCAGCACATAATCTGATCAGGAAAAGAGAAGCCCGATCCTCAAACCACATCCTAAGCAGATAGCTGCAGAATTGTGCTTCCTCTTCCACAATCAGTGCCAACAAAATGGTCACCTTGGACCATATCAGCTCCTCACATCACCACAATCCAGTCCTGAACCTAATTCATGCCAGAGCGCATCTGACTAAAAGAATCCAAATTACCCCCAGAAGCCTCAGTGCAAGGGAGTTTGAGAAAATAGTTTTTGCTTTCCAGCCAGGACAATAGAGAAAGAATAGTAGAAGGCTGAAATAGGTTAAAGCAAGTGAGTGTCACACGTACAAGTTTCCTGTTTGGTGAGAAGGAGTATATACCAGTCTTCAACTTGACTTTTTCACTGCAGGTAAAAAGTCTCACTTTTGTAGTCTACCACTTATCTCAGACATAAATTTAAAATAGTTTATGAAATGAGTGTCCTATATAGAAATTAATATTTTTGTTACTTTTGTTGTTATTTCAGATGATACTGCAGTCAGACTCTGTATGGCATATACAAGCACACTCTTTATTTTTCTAGGATACTTCCTCAGAATAGCATTGTTGTTAAGAAATGCGTATCTTTACCCCAAATCAATATAGCCAGTTTGACTCTCAAAAGAGTTGTACAAAATATACTTAACTCAAAAAAATTGTGTATTCTAGGGGTGCCTGGGTGGCTCGGTTGGTTAAGTGTCTGTCTTCGGCTCAGGTCATGATCCCAGGGTCCTGGGATCGAGTCCCTCATTGGGCTCTTTGCTCAGCGGGGAACCTGCTTCTCCCTCTGCCTGTCACTCTCTTTCTCTCCCTGACAAATAAATAAATAAAATCTTTAAAAAAATTGTGTATTTTAGAATAATCCAAAAATAAAGTAAGAGTCTTACATATGTAACTTTAATTTACCTAGTACTAATTACACATAAAGCCTGAACATGTTTTGTTATGTTTATTGGTAAAGTGACCAATATTTTTATTTTTCCTAGGAGATAGTGATAACTGTTGTGCTGTACTAATTATTAATGATACTCATTTCAACATATTTATACCTAGTCTATTTTCCCATTAAACATCTTATTTGATTCTTTTTTTTTTTAAAGATTTTTTTATTCATTTATTTTGACAGAGAGAGATCACAAGCAGGCAGAGAGAGAGAGGGAAGCAGGCTCCCTGCTGAGCAGAGAGCCCGATGTGGGGCTCGATCCCAGGACCCTGAGATCATGACCTGAGCCGAAGGCAAAGGCTTTAACCCACTGAGCCACCCAGGCACCCCATCTTATTTGATTCTTAAGTGTGATTTTATTTAGAGTCCATCAAGGAATTGCTTGTTGTATGTGTTAAATATTTCTATCAAACTGTAGTTTTTACATTAAACCTGATATGAAGTATTTTTACTTCTTTCCCATTCAAGTTTTCACTTTGTGTTTAGCCAATGCCGTAGATTATTTTTTTCTTTTAGAGTTTGTAGGTTATATATTATGCTTTAAAAATCTTTCCTTATATCTTAAAGCTAATATTTAGATACATACATAACAGGTAAAACTAAGGAAACTATGTGTCTTCATATATACATCTCTCTCAGGAAACTAATTACCTTATAGGCAGTATGTTATACAATCATCTGAAAGTGCAAACACTAGCTGGAGATTCTTAGCATGTTCTTGGATTAAGAAGAGGGATAGATAGTAGAGAGAGAGTTGTCAAAGGGGAAGGGGGAGAGGGAGGGAGAGAAACAGAAAGAGGGGAAGGAGGAGAAGAGGAAGAGGAAAGAGAGAAGAGGTAGAGGGAGAAGGAAAAGGAGAAGAAAGCAAACTGGAGATAGAACTTGGTGTCCTGGTCCATTACAAATTCCTCACAGTGCAGTTAAAGTCTTGCCAGGTACAGGAACCTGATAGAAACCCAGTCTGGAGTGTCCTGGGTGTTCTGGATATTAAAATTCAAATACTTTAGGCATACTTGGGTGACTCTGTTGGTTAAGTATCTGCCTTCGGCTCAGGTTGTGATCCTGGGGATCTGGGATAGAGTCCCACATTGGGCTCCTTACTCAGCGGGGAGCCTGCTTCTCCCTCTGCCTGCCGCTCCCTCTCTCACCTCTTTCTCTCTCTGACAAATAAATAGTCTTTTTATAAATAAATAAAAAATAATTAATTAATTCAAAAATGCTTTAAAGTATATTGAATTTCTTTTGTACTAGTATTACTGTATATACTCTTTAGACTTTAGTGTCTGGAAGGGAGGAAGAACAGTGCTGGGTTTCCTAAATTTCTAATTTCCAATTATATATGTTCTTCCTTTCTTCCAACACATGGAGTCTCATCCTTGACCTGATTAAGGCATCATCTCTCTCTCAGCACTGGACCAGTATCAAGTATGGGGAGTGTTCTGGGTAAAGAAGAAGGAAAGACAATTACAATGACATAAAGTAGCCTCTCCTCTGGTGTAGTCTTTTACGGGAGAGATCTTTACAAACAACATATGTGAATTAATCAAAAATGGTAAGGCCTAAGTGTTCCTTTCCGAAGATATTCTTCTTTTATTTCAATCATCCTGGTCAAAATGCTTCATCATTCTTACCTGATTTCAAGTGTTTTCAATCATGCTCCACAGGCTTTGCCTCTTAAACATAATTATGCTCAGGTTTTTTGCATCTTAAATTATATAGCTATCATTCACACTTTGATTTCCATCAGATTTCTCTTTATGTATTTGAGCTAAACATGAGGTTGAATCTAAATAACCATACTGTAAAAATGCATGTAAATATATATCTTAAAGAATTAAAGATCTGACAAGACAGAATGGACACGGTAGGCCAAAAGATTCATGAAGATATAAAGAAGCAAAAAAGTAAAAGTCATTTTTACCCTGACAGTAATGGTGTTTTTTAGCAAACTTCAGCTTTGTGTTTCTCATGGTGTAGGGGACAGAAGACAAAGTTCAGAGTCCAAACAAGATTAAGACTCAATAGGGTCAACAAAATGACAGAGAAAATACCTCTGAACATTTTCTCCTCCATAAGAGCAACAACAAAAATGGCAAAAAGTGTCAAATTCTGACAAATTTTCAGAACTCTGGAAATTAACCAAAGGTTTGGAGCAATCCAAGAGAAGTTTTTTCAAGAAAAAAAATTGCTAAAGCTGTGTAAGAACAAATAGTTTCATGGTGTTTTAACTTACCTTATTTCCACCCCCCACCCTCGGTATTTGTGGTTGCCTTAAATCTAACTGATGCAACCACAGCAAAAAACCATCTTGGCAAACACTGGAGGTGGCAAAATTAAGTTGTGGCTCCATCTTTACTCATTATAAGAGAAATGTCATTATTTGACCAGGCTGTTGGTTCCCTGAAAGACCCCACTTTCATCTAGGAAGACTGTCTTTATTTGATCTGACTGTAAGCTCACTCAGTGTGAAGAATCTTTCCCCTGGGGACATTGACCAAAATTAAAGATGATTGTTTAACATTGCAGCTGCTTGAGGTAGTGGATAACAGTTGGAGCTATAAACAAAAATACAGAAAATAACAAGTTTTGGCAAGAATGTGGAAAACTGGAACCCTAATCCATTGTTGGTAGGAATTAAAATGTAGCCACTGTGGAAACCACTTGTCAGTTCTTCAAAAAATAAAACATACCAAGCTTACAGGTGTATAAATTAGTACAATAACACAAACAATTTATATTATCTAATAATGTTAAAGATGTTTATATCTAACTCCATAATCTGTAATAGTGGTCTACAATATTTGCTCAACTATCTACTGAAAGAGTTTGCAAATTTTATGCACCTACATAACCGTTTTTTACACTAATGTCAAATTTTTACAGTAAGTATACCTAGTTTTAAAAGGTAAAATTTGCATTTATATACACTGACCTTTTATAATAAAATCGCTGAAGGTTTTAAGAAGGGAGATTTAATTTTGTTTTGTTTGTCTTTGAGTTAAGCCTTCATTAAATCACTCTGGCTGCTGCATGGAATAATGGACCCATATGAAGCAGTGTGAAAACTATTCTATTATGTCAGCATCATTTAACATTAGGACAGTTGACATTTGCTTACATGAATTGTATTCTCTACTAAATTTTCAGGATATTGAGGACATCATTATTTTTTACATGTTCCCATACCTTTAAAAGTACATACATGAATTTGATTAATTAAATGAACAGAAAATAAAATTTACTCATAATTATTTGGAAATAAAGCTATTTCAAACTTAAGTGGTCTGTCAAGTATGAGGAATTGGTGCATGTTGACTTAGGTATAAATTCGCTTACACTCATCACTACCATACAACATTTAATTTTATTTTCTTTCTTTGATGCTCATTCTATTAAAATTTTTTTGGCAGTGTTATTCAAAGAGAGAAAAATTATACTTTCTGTTAACCTGAAAATTATTTATAGATGATTATCTCAATATATATATATATATTTTAAAGATTTTATTTATTTATTTGACAGAGAGATCACAAGTAGGCAGAGGCAGGCAGAGAGAGGGGGAAGCAGGCTCCCTGCTGAGCAGAGAGCCAGATGTGGGGCTCCCTAACCCTAACCCACGACCCTGAGATCATGACCTGAGCCGAAGGCAGAGGTTTAACCCACTGAGCCACCCAGGCGCCCCTATCTCAATATGTTTTATTAGAAAATATCTAAAGGTAATTTGTTTAATTGTTGGAATGTATTATTAAGCCTGTAGTGTGTCTCAACTAAATAGCCACATAGGGGAGCTCTAACATAACAAAAGAATAAATCACCTGCTAAACAGAACACCTTAACAATATTTTTTCTTCCTTCACAATAGATTCGAAGGAGAGTTTTAGCCATTCGTACATTATTGTAATTACATTTTTTTGCCTCTCAGAAATATATTTGCCTGAAGATTGTATAAGTCACATTTAAAATAAATTACAGCAAAGGCATTTTTTTTTTCCTTTTCCGACTAACCAGTGTCACATTATGCATTAGCATGGAATTACTTGCAATGGCTAGAGATTTAACTTCAAAGCAATTGTGCTTAATGAAAATAACTGTGAATTCAAGCAGCTGCATTGATTGTCTGCAGTAACTGATGAAAGGGAGGGCCTACAAACTGTGTAAAGATGAAAGTCACAGAGCGTATCTTTAATAATGCATATTTAATTACCTTGGTTAAAAAAACTATTTTTTAAACTCTCTGTCCTATATGGAGTATATATATTAACAATTCCTGCCAGTGTGGTAATTTTAAGTAATCTAGGATTTTGTTTGTTGTATTATAAAACGAAATATAAAGTGAGAGACTTAACATCATTATATACATTTAATTTAAATGATTGAAAATTATCTTTTAACAGCACAAAACTCTTAACAATTTAGTATTTGTTAGTTTTAACTCATTTAATTCCATAAGCATTTCTAAATTATTTCAGCAAAAAGCAGATTAAAAATAGGCAGTTGGGGATTACTTTCTGAATGGAAGTGTGAGAACCTCCATAGACCCTCTCAAGAAAATCAGCCATGACTGGTGAAAATTATTTTTTTAAAGTACCTTTTAAAGGTTTTTGAAATTGTCCTAACAGCATACAGCAAATGAAGAATAATTTACTCAAAACAATAATAAAATAATAAAACTTCATAAGAACAGTGATTATGGCATTTAGTCTACAGCCCACCCCATACTCCTGAATCATCATGACTGAAACTTCACTCTGGCTAGATGTGGCTAGGAAAACATGGCTTCTCCTTGTCTCAGCTTCTATTCAAGGTACCTAAGAGGTAGCAGAATTACCACTATAATTTCTTACAACCCCCAATTTTGTGTTACAGAGGCTAATACCAGGTGAGTGCCGTCAAAGGGCTGGGGGCTCCCTTCTACTTAGTTCTCACTTGTAGGGCTGAGGTTTGCTTAATGTCTAAGAGGCCAAAAAATATTGGGGCTCACTCCAATTTCCATTGTTCACTCATTGGATGGAGGTACCACTCCAAAAGACACAGACCATAAACATGAGAGGCTACAAATAAACAAAAAATAACAAGCCCCGAAGAAGGGGAAGATCAGTGTCTGGTTTGATATATTATCTAACTTGTCTAGTTTTCAACATCAACAATAAAATTTTAGAATACACAAAGAGAGGAAAATGACAATATTCAGGAAAAATCAGAGAAAATAAAGGTAAAGGAAAGAAAGAAAGAAAGAAAAGAAAGAAGAAAGAAAGAAAGAAAAAGAAAGAAAAGAAAGAAAGGAAGAAAAGAAAAGAAAATATTAATAAAAGGAAACTACACCTGAGATAGTTGCTATGTGGGACTCAGGAGACAATGACTTGTAAGCAAGTATATTTAAAGAGCTAAAGGAGATCATGCATAAAGAAGTAGAGGAAGGCATGATGACAATGTATCACCAAATACTGAATATCAATAAAGATAAATTATTTTTAAAAATGAAAGTTCTAGAGTTTAATAATAGAATAACAAAAAGTACAATACTAGAAAGATATTAAAAGTAGATTTGAAGGAGCAGAAGAATCCTTGAACTTGATGATAGATGATAGTAATTATGCCAGGTATATGACAAAGAGAAAAAAGAATGCAAAAAATGAACAGACTCTTAAAAAATGAAGGACATTGTTAACCACTCAAACATATGAAAAAGTGAGTACCAGGAGGAGAGGAGAGAGAGAAAGGTATAGAAAAATATATGAAGAATTGCTGAGAACTTCTCAAATTGGATGAATAACATTACTTTTCCAAGAAGCTCGGTGATCTAAAAATCAGGTAAATGCAAACAGATCCACACCCAGACACATTATATTAAAAATTATTAGGTGCATTGACAAAATAGAAAATCTTGAAGCAACAAAAGAAAAGTGACTCATCGCATACAATGGAGCCCTAGTAAGATAAAGAGCTGACTTGTGAGAAACAGCTGAGGCCCAAAGGCAGTGGGATGATATATTTCAAGTGACAACAGAAGGAAGAAAAACACACAAAAAAACCTGTCAACCTTATATCTAGCAATGTAGCTTTCACAAAGAAGATGAAAAGATAAAGACATTCACAAATAACCAAAAACAAAGATTATTTATTACTAGCAGACAGATCCACCTTACAAGAAATATGAAAATAAATCCTTCCAACTGAAAATAAGTGACCCAAGATAATAATCTGAACACATGCAAACAGCAACGATAAAGAAAAATCTGTGATTGTAAAGGACAATAAAATTCGTATATTTGTTCTTTTATTAATCAAGTTAAAAAGCCATTTTATAACAATATTAATATAATTGGATATGGGTCCTGTAACATATAAAAATGTAGCATTTTGATAATAACAAATGGGGCACAAAGCAGGCAAATAAGAGCAAAGCTGATGTGGAGAAAAAAAAAAAGAAAAATACAGATAGTAACTCAAATCCATAGGAACAAATGTGGATAAGTAGAAATGTTAAACAAGAATATTAATATAATGAATTCTATAAAACAATACATGCTCTCGTTTCTTCATTTTAGCTAAAACACATGAAATTATATAAAGTAATAATTAGAACAATGTATTGGTGGGGTTTTAATATATTTAGATATTATTTTTAGAATGCTAAAAAAGGAGAAGGGAGAATATAGCAACATAAGTAATATTTATCTACTGGGATAGAGTTATACCTCTGAAGTAGTCTGGTGAAATTAAGCATATGGTAAGATCTAGAACAATCATTTAAGAAAATAACTCAGTAATACAGTGATAATTCTTAAGGGAATTAAAATGTTAAATTAGAAAATATTCACTCAATGTAAAAGAAACCAGTAGAACTGGCTAGAGAACCAAAAGACATGAAACATATAGAAAATAAACAGTAAATTGACACATGTAAATCAAATTATTCCAATGATAATATTCAAAGTGAATGGACTAAAAAAATTCAAACAAATAAATGAGAGGAATTGTCAATCAGAATTTCTTTGTTTTTAAGTACTATATCCTCTTTACTGGAGACATGCTTTAAACCAAATTTGGAAGTAAAAGGATAGAAAATATATGTCATACAAACAGTAACCATGATAAAGCTGCAATAACTATATAGGCAAATAGATTTTAAAACAAAAATATTACTGGAGATAAACATACAATGATGAAAAAGAGTAAATCTATAAAAAGATATAACAATTATGTACATATATGCACCTAGGAAGAGATTCCACAAATATAGGAAACAAAAAAATGAAAGAATTGAAGGGAGAAATTGGCAATTCAAAAGTAATAGTTTAGACTTCAATATCTCACATTAAGTTATGAGTAAACACATTGGCAGAAGATCAGAAAGGAAATTGAAGATCGGAACATTTAAAAAACCAGTGAGACCTTACAGACATTTGTAGAACATTCCACCCACCAAAAATAGAATACAAAATCTCCAGTATACACTTAATCTTCTCCAGAATAGACCAAATGCTAGACCATAAAATAAGTTTCAGTGAATTTAAAAGCATTTAAATCCTTCAAGAATTCTCTCTAATCATAATGAATTTACTTCATAACAGAAAGAAATTTGAAAAATTCACAAATAAGTAGAAATTAACACGAACTGCTGAATAACCAATGGGTCAAAGAAGAAATCACAAGGGAATTAAAAATACTTTGAGGTGAACAAAATGAAAAGAAATGAAAAGACAACATAAAAAAACTTAAGGGATACAACTAAATCAGTGTCCAAGAAGAAATTTATAAATTCAATATAAATTTTAAAAATGCCCATATTAAAAAGAAGAAAGATGGTGACTATAGTTAATAATACTGTACTGTGTACTTGAAATTGCTAAGAGTAATTTTTTTTTTTTAATTTCAGTGTGGCTGACAATGTCATATTAGTTTCAGGTGTACAACTCAGACATTAAACATCTCTGTTAGGTTATGCTCATCATAGGTGTAGCTACCATCCATCACCATACAATGCTATTATAATACCATTAACTATATTTCCTACATGGTGTTTATTATTCTCATAATTTCTGTATTCTGTATCTGGAAGCCTGTATCTCCACTCCCTTTCAACAATAACATGTTCCTGTCACCCTTCCTTTTGGCAATCACCAGTTTGTTGCTAAGACAGTAAATCTCATGCATTTTCACAACATCTACATATTAAAAAAAAAAAGACAACTACGTGAGTTGTTGCATGTATTAATTAAACTGCTTGTGGTAATTTCACTATGTATATATTTATTATATCATAATTTTGTACACTTTAAATATATTCATTTTTACTTCTCAACTATACTTCAATAAAGCTGGAAAAAAGGACAAGATTTCAAACTAATAACCAGCCTTCCATTGTAAGAAACTAGAAACAGTAGAGCAAAATAAACTCAAGGTAAACAAAGGAACAAGATAATGATGATCTGTACAGCAATAAAATAATAAAAGATAGTCAATGAAACCAAAAATTTGTTGTGTGAAAAAAGTAGCAAAACAAACAAACAAAAAAAAAGACAAACGTTTAGCTATCCAGACCAAGAAAAAAAAAAGGAAAAAAGATTCACATTGTTACATTTATAGGATTCCATTAGATATGAAATGCTCAAATTAGGCAAATAGTAGGCAAATAAATAGATAAAAAGTTGATCATTTCACCACGTGGTAGAAGGGCTATCAGGAAATGGGAAATGACTGCTATTGGGTACGTATTTTTGTTGGGATGATGATGATGTTCTAAAATTTATTGCGGTAATAGTTGTGTAACTCTGTGACTACACTAAATTTGCACACTTTTAATGGGTGAATCATATTTCAGAGCTATATATAAAAATATCAAAGTGTAACTATCCATCCCAGACATTATTACTGAATGTTGTATTATTTTCAGACTAGATATAGCTGTACTTTATCTGAAATTGAATAAATGGATTCCAATCTAACGAGGGAAAGAAAGATATTTTATCAAGAATAGTCAGTATAAATTTAAACTCTACTAACCTAAAAAATGTAATGTTTAGAATAATGAACACAAACTGAGTTCATAGAAATGGAACTTAGAAATTCATATTAAAAAGTATATATGCTCTCAATCTAATTGCTTCCTGGTGGCAGCGTAATTGGAGCAACAGTCACATATTTCCCAAGTCTTAGAGTCCAAAATAAAAATGGTGTGCTGTCTATTAATCTCAGCCTACAGCTCTTTCCACTTCATGCAATAATTGTAAACAAATACTTTCTGTTAGATAAGTATGCAATAGAAATTTCAAAGTATTTGAACTTCAAACTAAACATATATAACTGAAGGATCATTTATTGTTATCTATATGAATAATAACAATAAAGGAAGAACTGTTTTATGCTGTCAGGTCATAAATATTAGCTCAAATCAATTAAGCCTATTTTAGCGAGTAGGTATATTAAAATGTTGAGATTATGGGGCAGCTGAGTGGCTCAGTCTGTTAAGGGTCTGCCTTTGGCTCAGGTCATGATCCCAAAGTCCTAGGATGGAGCCCCACATCAGGCGCCCTGCTCAGCAAGGAGTCTGCTTCTCCCTTTGCCCCTCCCCCCTGCTTGTACGCACGCTCTCTCTCTCAAATAAATAAAAGTTTTAAAAAACCAATAAAATGGTTATTCATCTTAACTAATGTAATTTAGAACATATTATGAAGTTACGTGATATTTTACAAGGAAAATCTTTTCCCATATTACTGAGCAAAAATACCATTCCCAATTTCTTATAGTTTCCTCTAATGAGTTAGCCAACTGATTTAGTTTTGCTATTACTCATCACAATTCTCAATAATCTGTGACAAATTCAAAATAGAATATAATAATAATAGATAATGAACAAGTTTGTTCAACAACAGTTAAATTTGCTTTGGTAAATTTATTTATACATAGAAAGAGTCATCTACAGATTAACATATATATATATTGTTTTCCCCTTTTTCTTTTCAAATTCCTAAGTGGGATGAGTCTGCTGATAGTCTCACTTATCTATTTGGAGTGTTCATGTTGACTTTGTGATTTAAATTTCTGTTCACAAAATTAAGTTTTCAAGAGGTTTTACCCCATATTTTCCATTGCTTCTCTATAGGAATTTTATGCTTCTCCTGATTTTTTTTTCTTTTTTTACACTCAAACTTCTCCCAACTTAAGAATATTATATGAATCCAATCTTTTGTAAAAGTTTAGGGTCATTTCATGTTTGAACCCATTCCTTCATTGTGCGCTCTATGTTATGGAGGGGAGCTGTCACCTTGCAAATAATACCCAGATTTTATTGCCACCTGGACTCTGGTAAGATTCTGTTAATGGGAAGGCCTAGGAGATTCAATAGCAGAGGAAGGGAGAAGTCAGGCAATTCCTGTTTCTGTCTTTGCTGGAATCACCCATCCAACAACAGAGGACAGATACAGCCTGCAGTCTCAGGAGAAACTTCAGAGCTGCACTGTGCAGCCTCTTTCTTGGGCTCAGAACCAGAAACCCTTGTCTCGGCTCCACTGCGCAGCCCCCAGCTGATGTGAAAAAGCACCAGCAATAAGGAGGCTACACTGTGTTTTTAGCAATGACTTTCTAGGTGCTTCTATCACCACTCCCTTTTTGAGACGCTGGCCAAGCCTGATCTACCTCTTCTTGGCAGTAACAGAACCCATGAGGTATTCACAGGAATGTTCTTAAACCCCATTAATTCAAACTCCTCTCTTGTTTTCCCAGAAAGATCTACTAGCCACTTCTTATAGTCATAGATCTCTGAGTTACCTTACCTTCTTTTTCTGTGCTCTTTCAATGCACTTGACGTTTTGTATGGATACTAGATTCTCTGTATCAAATTTTTTCTGTTGGGCATACCTAGACTGCATGCTTTGGTTTTTCCTGACTTGATTCAGGATTAGAATTTGACAAGCCATTTTAGTGCAACAATGATTTGAAAAACATAAAATACTTATTTTTGTTGATACATAAATATTTTTAAATTGGGTAAAAAGAAGAATGGTTACTTTAATGATCTAGTGATAAAAATAGTTAAGGGTTATATTTACTTGGTATATGTTGATACATAAATATTTTTAAATTGGGTAAAAAGAAGAATGGTTACTTAATGATCTAGTGATAAAAATAGTTAAGGGTTATATTTACTTGGTATATACTAGATAAGTACTACCTTAAAATACATTGTCAAAATAAGCCATACTCAAACAAAATCAGTTTCACAATTGAAATTCCAATTCCTTTTTTTTTAAAAGATTTTATTTATTTATTTGACAGAGACACAGCAAGAGAGGGTACTCAAGCAGGGGGAGCGGGAGAGGGAGAAGCAGGCTTCCTGCAGAGCAGGGAGCCCAATGTGGGGCTCGATCCCAGGAGCTGGAATCATGACCCGAGCTGAAGGCAGATGCTTAACAAGTGAGCCACCCAAGCACCCCTGAAATTCCATTTCTAATATCTCTTATAATAATTATCAAGCTATTGTATCTTATTGTATTGTATCTTATTGTATTGTATCTTATTTTTCTACAATGTTTTTACTTTGTATTCATCAAAAAATAAATCATTCTTTACTTTATTATATATATATATATATAGATATATATATATTTTTAGAACTGAAACAAACCTATTTGGTCAGGAGAAAGATAACTTCTGTGTTACATTCTTCATGAAATCAGATAACATTTGATGATCTGTGTTCTATGGGTACCACTAAACTCTATTCTCCTCACGTGAAGAAATTGAACATTGGGTTTGCTAAGGTACTTAATGTACCAAGAAAACCTTTTATCTATACTGTTTTATGAGTCACAGACTCCATCACTCTCACATAATGACAGAAAATCATTGAAACAAAAATGCTTACTATCCTGCAATAGCAATAAAAAGCACATTTACCCTGAACCAATTCATCCTTTATCTTATAACCTTAGGGATGTAAAGGGGAAATAAATTGAAATCATAAGACTCTTCAGCCTAAGTTATTGGTTCAGTATTTTCCATTGGTATAATTTCAAATCATCAAGAAGACAAAAATGGAATTTTAACTCTATTATTCATCGTTTCAGTATTGTTTTTCAGAATTTCCATTGTGAGACCAAATCAAAAGATATGTGATATGCCATACGCCAAATTGATTGGTATTTATTGTAATCCAAACATAAAGTGTGAATTATTTTTTTCTTCAATCTAAAGAGGAAATGCACTCTAATTCAAAACAACTAATCTTGTTGGTATAATACATAAAGATAATAGTTGCATAAGAATTAATGAAATTAGAGAGCGAGATAAACCATAAGAGACTTTTAACTATAGGAAACAAACTAAGGGTTGCTGGAGAGGAGGGGGATAGGGGGCTGGGGTAACTGGGTATTTGGCATTAAGGAGGGCACATGATGTAATGAGCACTGGGTGTTATATGCAACTGATGAATCACTGAACTCTGCCTCTGAAATTAGTAATATATATATATAAGTTAAGTAATTAAATTTAAATAAAATAAAATTTAAGAAAATAATTAATGTAGTCTTTATAGTAAGTTTAAATTAATGTTTTCTGATCACATTGTTAAATTTTAAGTCAGAACATCACCATAGTATTCCCATAAACTAATAATGGATTAAAGTTGGCCTACATCACAGTGGTCAAATTCTACTTTTGATTCAACTTTGCTGTAATATGGAAACCAAACCTCCTTTATATTTAAAATTTTGAAATGTTATCACTAAATTGACATATAATATATGTTTATTATTGGAAAGAAAAATTATCATGATTACTTAATAATTACTATACTAATTACTTTACCAAGAGAACTATTAGTTTTATGATTAAAATATTAAGAACTTTCTAATAGCTAAATAATTAAAAAAATAAATGAGTTACTATGATTAGTTAGACAGTATAGTTAGCTAAGGACCACTAAGAAGAAAGTACCCTTTTATAGTTTGTGTTTCCCTGAAAGAAGAGAAGGATGCCAGAATTGGCTGCAGGTACTTCATATGGGTCCTGATCCTAGGAAGCAGGACTCAGGATGCAGGAAGAAGGAAGTAGGTAAAGAAAAATCCAATTCAAAAGTTGTTATTGAAATTAATTAATTAATTAATGGCAGCCCATTTGTACCAGTCTCCTGCCACTCCAAATTGTGCACCTAAAGGAAGACTGCTGACACATTAATCCAAACTCTTTATTCCACATTTTCTCCCATCCACTGATATTAACTGCCTTTTAGTTCTGATAAGCTTTTCTAGATGAACATACTCCTGTGATTTCAATTGAAGTTCCTGAGACAGAAAGTAAAATTATATTATTTTAGGCTAACAGATATGTATATCATTTACATAATGGTGCTCTTTTTAATTATTTACATGACATATCTTTTCCCATAAGGTACTTTCAATCTACCTTATGCTTATATTTAAAGTGAATTTCTTATAGATAGTGTATAGTTGATTTTTTTTTAATCTACCAATCTCTGTTTTTCAATAGTGTTTTTAAGCCATATGTGTTTAGGATAATTATCGATAGGTTATGTCTAAATCTGCCATTTTATTTTATTGCTTTATTTTGTATTCTCCCTGGTTTTCATTTATTTGTTTTCTTTATTCTACATTAATGAGAGTTACTTGAATATTTTTAAAAATTCCATTTCAGTATACCTAAAGGGATTATGCATGTATTGCTTTATAGCTTTTAGTGGTTATTCTAGGTATCCTGTTGTACACACATAACTTATCACACTCTACTGTAGTTCCCATTGTATCAGTTTGTGAAAAGTGCAGAAACCTTAACTCATTTTATGTCCCTTTAATTTCCCACATTTACAGTATGATTATCTTAAAAAATTTCCCCTCCATGTTTTCAAACCCATACCAATGTAATAATTTTGGTTCAGCCATCAAACATAATTGGGAAAATCTAATAGGAGAAAGAAAATGGGTTGTACTTTGCCACATTTTTACTTTTCAACTTGTTCTTTCTTCTTTCCTGATGCTCTAAGCTGCTTCTTTTATCATTTTCTTTAGTTTCATAGAAATATTCGGTGATTTTATTTGAATAGGTCTATTGTTGACAAATTCTCTTAGTTTTCCTTCATCTATTAATGTATTATATTTTCCTTCACTCCAGAAGGATATTTTCATTCATCTTTTAAAGATTTTATTTATTTATTTATTTGTTTGTTTGTTTGTTTAATTTATCTAGAGTGGGGAGGAAGAGGGCAGAGGGAGAGAGAGGCAGAGAACATCAAGCCAACTCTGCACTAAGCACGGAGCCGGATGCTTGATCTCAGCATGGTGAGATCATGACCTGAGCTGAAACCAAGAGTTGGATGTCCAACCTACTGAGCCGCCCAGGCACCCCAAGGATATTTTCATTCTTGAAAGGTATAAAGTGTATAAAATTCTTGGTTGAGGGCCACCCACCTCCCCCTTTTTTTTGTCAGTGAAAAAATGTTGTGGCACTTCCTTCTAGCCTTCATTGTGTCTGATTAGAAATCCACTGTTTTTCAAATTGTTTTCCCCACATAGTTAAAGTTTGATTTCTGTATGCTTTCAAGGTTTTTGTTTATCTTTACTTTTCAGAAGTTTGATTATGATGTGTATGGGTGTGAATTTCTTTAGGTTTATCCTACATGGAGTTTGCTCAGCTATTTGTATCTGTAGATTTACAGCTTTTGCCAAAATTAGTTAGATGCTTCAGCCATTATTACTTCCAATACTTTTTCAGAGCCATCCTCTTTCTCCTCTCTCTTCAGAATTCCAATTAACATAGATATAGATTTTTTTTAAAGATTTTATTTATTTACTTGAGAGAGTGAGAAAGAGAGAAAGAGAGCAAGCAGGGAGGAGGAGCAGAGGGAGAGGAAGAAGCAATCTCCCTGCCAAGTAGGGAGCCTGACACCAGGCTTGATCCCAGGCCCTAGAAATCGTGATCTGAGCTAAAGGCAGACACTTTACCAACTAAAAGACCCAGGTGCCCCAGATATAGATCTTCGGTTATAATTGGACAGGTACCAGGGCTCTGCTCATATTTTTTTTCAGTATATTTTCTCTATGTTGCTCACATTTTATTATTTCTATTTTTTCTGTCTTTAAGTACATAAATTCTTTCCTCTGCCCTTGCTATTCTGCTGGTGAGCCCATTTATTGAGATTTTAATTTTAGTTATTAAATTTTTAATTCCAAAATTCACATTTGGTTTTTCAAATGGGTTTACTCCAAGCATAATATGAGGAATCCTTGTGGTGTTTAGAATGTTCTTTATCTTGATTGTATCAATGCCCATATCCTGGTTGTAATATTGTAATTTTTTTTTTTAAGATGTGATTACAGGGTGAAACTGGATAGAGTTCACAAGATCTTTCTGTATTATTTCTTACAACTACATGTGCATCTACAATGATCTCAAAATAAAAAGTTTAGTAAAAAATAAAATGATATAAAAATATACTCTGTCTAAACATTTCTATATAACCATAACATTCAAATCAGATTTTATATTTTTATGAAGCTGATTACTCTTTGTTCTAATTAATATAACTGCATTAACATTACACCAATTTAACAATTCATACAAAAGTGATAATTTATTATATCTCGAGTTCTTTTGGGTAGGTAGCTCGAGAAGGGCTCAGCCGTGTAATTCTTGCTTGTGGTCTCATGGATTTGCAGGTAGATAACAGTGGAATCACAGTCATTTGAAGGCTCAGAGACTGGAGGATTCACTCATATAGCTGACAAACTAGTGGTCTCAGTTCCTCTCCATTTGCACACCTCAGGATATTTATTTTGTTTGTTTGTTTCTTTGTTAGTTTGTTTTAATTGAATGGTGGCTGACTTTCTCCAGAACAAGTGATCCAAAAGACCAAGCTGGAAATTATAATTTCTTAGACTACTATATAGTCTAAGAGGTCACTTATCATTACTTCTTCACCAATGTAGTCATTATATGGGGACAGCCTTATATTGTGTAAAAGAAGACTACAAAATTGCATGAATATTATTAGCCCAGGACCATCCAGGCCACTGTGGATACCAGTTAGATGAAAACATGGTAATTTCACTAAAATTACCAAATAATTCTACATTTATACTAAAATAAGTTTTAAAGCTTAACTGTAATAATAAGTTTTACCTTTAAATTTTAGATTTCAAAAATAACTAGTATACATCTGTAGGATGCAGTTTGTGAAATCATACTTCTGATGACAAAAATAATTAATATATATAATAACATTTGACTGACAACAGAGTCATCCAGGTTTCTTAATTTACACTTAAGAAATTCACTAACAATAATAAATATGCATAAATTCCATATTTCAAAAACATATCATTTAATATCTAAAATGTTTTGTACTGTAAATTGTATCACTTCTAGGAAAACAAGAACAAAGTTTTATTTGTTAAAATTATTAACTATGGGTATGCATGGGTGGCTCAGTTGGTTAAACGTCTGCCTTCCGCTCAGGCCATGATCCCAGGGTCCCGGGATCCAGTCCTGGATCAGGCTCCTTGCTCAGCAGGGAGCCTGCTTCTCCCTCTGCCTGCCACTCCCCCTGCTTGTGCTCTCTCTCTCTCATTGACAAATAAATAGATAATTATTAATCATGAACATGCATACAAAATTGTAACATGCACAACAGAATCCCACTCCACATCATTGTTAACCCTATCTAGATTTTATGTTGCTGACTACAGAGTAAACAGATATTATTTCCCTGAATTACCATATATTCATACACAAATAAAATAGAACAATAACATATGCAATGATGAATACCCAAGAACATTTATTATGCAAAGCTTAGATTACTCTTTGAAAATTCTGACTTTTAAACATAATAGAGATTATGTTTTTCATAACATAACCCAGGTGTTTGGTCCCAGGTGTTTCAAAAATCCAAAAATCCACAGGATATGGTTATGAAAAAACTGTTCAGATTTTTATACTATGTTCCCTTTTTTATCAAATGTTTTAAAAATATGTGTGGCTAAATATTACAGTAATACCTAGTTTGGAAGTTTGAAAAGTAGTTACAATATAATGTTGTTGATAAAATGTACATCATTATTTAGTACTGAATTACACAGAAATTTATATTAAGAGTTACAGATGCCCAGAACACATTTAAATAGTAATGGCCGTGGCAAAGGCTCATAAGTAACTGGTGTATAAAGAAAATTTTACTAAGTTCTTCCTTTAGCAATAATCTATGCAGAGCCTTCTCTAGGGAGGACCAGCTTCTATTCTGAAAGTTTAAGTTTATTTGTTAATTATCATATACAATCCTCTGTAATAATGCTAATCAGTTTCTCAGTGGCTGTACAACTGTCCTCAGAACTGTCACCTTGCCAGTTGACAAGAAGTATTGTGATATTTTAATGTTCTATGAGTACAACACTGCAGAAAACATAGTGAAGAGAAAGACCGTTGAATGGCAATTGGCAATTTGGAACCAGACAATCTTTTGTCTTCTATTCCATTAAAATCTTCAATATTGTTTAATGAAAACTTTAATAAAAATTTTGGAAATGCCTCTGTAAAAAAATATTCAGTACTCTATGATAATTTTGCATTACATTACACTTGATTTTTTAACTGCTTACTTTTCACATTTGTTTGGTTTTTTTTTTTTAAGCTTCTATTTTCATCATGACACATACAATCCTTAATTCCCATCAGTCAAAACTCAAAACTCATGTTTGAGTTAAAAAATTGTCCCTCTTTGGGGTGCCTGGGTGGCTCAGTTGTTAAGCGTCTGCCTTCACTGAGGTCATGATCCCAGGGTCCTGAGATGGAGCCCCGCATGAGGCTCCCTGCTCAGTGGGGAGCTTGCTTCTCTCTCCCACTCCCCTACTTGTGTTCTCTCTCTCTCTGTGTCTCTTTACATCAAATAAATAAAATCTTTAAAAATAAAATAAAAAATAAAATAAAAAATAAAAAATTGTCCCTCTTTCAATTCTATCATTTGTATATCCTGGAATCAATTAGGAATAGAGAGCAATACTCCAGCTATGATAACTTAACTTATAGTCCATGTAGCACTGGACTCCTAATTTTTGTGAAGCATGGAAATTATCTGTTTCTCTTCATATAAGCATATGAACATCTACTTAAGTGGTAAGTTGAGGATAGTCTACAAAATTGAGAAATATCCAAGTTGGGAAATAATACAGTCAGATCATTTTAATTTTACATTAGATAAAATTGGAATACTCCATTCATGTCAAAATTTCATAAGATATGACCCAGTGCTGACAGAACACATACCCCTGGCAATCTCCTAAATTATGTTTTCCTACACTTCATAAATCCAAATCATTTCTTTCAAATTATCTTCATTAGGATATCATTTAAATATATTAAAATTCACCAACTTCTTCAAGGTGGATATACACAGTAATATCCACCATAAAATCATACTACATAAAATTTCTATAACCCTAGAATGTTCTCTCATGTACCTTGACAGTCAATATCCTTTTGCCATCTGCCAACCTGGGGCTTCCAGTGATCTGCTTACTCTAACAATGTTTTTACATTATGTAAATTCTATAGTATGTAATCTTTTTTGTCTGACTTCTCTCATTTTTCAGAACTTGAGATTTGTTCATTGAAATTATTGTATCTATGGATTTATTTTTTGCTACTTTTTGAAAGCATTTAGCCATTATTTCTTTTAATTTTTTGCAGCCTCAGTTTATACATATGAGAACCTGTATGATATATTGTCACACAAGTCACTGAAGCTCTTGTGTTCTATTTTCAAGTTCACTGATTATTTTCATTCTGCCCTATCTAATTTCTTACTGATTTCATCTATTGTATTTTTTTTTTTTGAGAGAGAGAGAGCAAGAGTGAGTGGGGCTAGAGGTGGGGAGGGGCAGAAGGAGAGGGAGAGAGAGAATCTTAACCATGTCCAGTGCAGATCCCATCACAGGGCTTGATCTCATTACCCTGAGATTATGACCTGAGCCAAAATCAAGAGTCAGAAACAACAAACTAAGCCACACAGATGCCCCCATTTATTGTATTTTTTGCAGATACCTTACTTTTCATCTCCAGAATTTCAATTTGAATTTTTTATATATTTCTCTTTATCAAAACCAATTTTTCTAAATTATTGAACATATAAGGAATATTTATATGTTTTAATATCTTTGTCTTCTATTTATATCACTACTTCATTTTTATGTTTCTAATGATTGAGTTTTTTCTTGATCATGGGTCATATTATCCTATTGCTTTGTGTGTCTAATAGTTCTATACAGGATATCAGGAATTGCCAATTTTATATGGTCAGATGCTGAATTTTGTTGCATTCCTTTAAATAATACCAGACATATGATACAAAGTTATTTGAATGTTTGGATTTTTTAATGATTGGCTTTTAGTCTTCATTACAGTGAAGTCTTGGAAGTCTTATTTAGTTTTAGTTTAAAGTTATTTTAGTCCCAGTACTTAGATTAGACACATTTGAGGGTGTATGCCTATCACCCTATATATTACTAATTCTCTCTGTTTGAATTGTGAAAGCGCAATCTCTTACAAGACCTGTGAATCTCTGGGATTTGACTTGCTACTTTCCTTTGGTTTTATCCTTGCTTCAAGTAGTTTCCTCTTACACATGCCTAGATACATGCATCTACCTTGGCCTCCCTGATGCTAATCTTTGTGCTGCTTTATTCAGTGGCACTGACAGCTATTTCCCTACACTGTTGCATAGAATTTGCATCTAGATGCTAAGTCTGAGTAATCAGATCACTCCACTTGTTTTTTTCTCTCATAGATTATTGCCATGTGCTGTGTATTGTCTAACGTGTGACAATGATTCCTATCCTTCCCTGCTTAAGGGAAAAACAGATTAAGGTAATAGTTTAAATCTTATCTCAGTTATTCCATTATGGCTAGAAGTAGAAATCAAAATAATACTAGGAATCTATTTTCTAACTGCATAGTTCAACAATTCAAACACAGTATCTATAATTTTTATGAGTCTCGAATCCTATCAAATTATGAAATGTGATATTCTGGATTATGATAGTCTTAGTGAACCTAACCTGGCTTCCAGAAATCAGTATGTTCTTAGGAAAGAATTTAAATGAGACTATTTTAAACTTTTCTCAAATTTTCCTGAATGATAAGCATTATGTTTACTAATTCCTAATTTGAGAAACACATGATTTTCTCTTTTAAAAATTGGAATTGCAGTTGCTTACTATTCTTTGTAACTCTATTATTTTCAGCAAATATCTAAAAATTAATAGGAAAATGTGCCAATTTTATTTACAATTCCATTCATTATCTAGTAGGATATTTTCTGCAGTGAAATAATTCCATTCATATGTAGTAGTTATGCATTCTTTTTAATCTTGTTGTCCCATTTGCAGGTAACTTATTTTTACCATATATAGATCATATATATATTGTTTTACCATATATAGATCAATAATTATTCTTGAGAACAAAGACAGACTCAATACAAACAGTGCATAATTCCCTATTGTCAATGTTGTATGCTAATGTAATACTTTTCCCCAAATGAGTTAATTTCTTTTTTGTTTTTCTATGAAAATATATTTTTAACTTAAATTTTTAGGTTACAGAAACAGAGTTTAATTTGTCTTATTATTAAGTTCACAATATATCATATTCACAGATTCATGTAAAATGCTTTATGATTTTAATTTTTTTCCTATTTAATTCTGATTTCCTTTTATTTTCCCTCCACACCTCCAGAACTGCCATACACACTCACTCTGACATCTTCTACGAAGTTCCTTAAGTATGCATTTATATGTGTAAAATACATAATGGTGTTTTTGTTTCACAGTTTGACTTTGTATATTTGGCATTATGCTATAAAATTTAAAGATATTTCTGTGTTTCTGTATGGAAGTATACAATATTTTGTTAGATGCTGATCATTTCTTATTGAGGTCATGATGTTACTATCTTGCTCCCACAAATAACACGGACAATGCATACTTATACCTGTTTGGATTAGGACTGGCTCATCATGTTAAAGAGCCCAATTGTAGGCACCTGGCTGGCTCAGTTGGTTAAGCTTCCGCCTTCAGCCCGGGTCATGATACCCAGGGTCCTGAGATTGAGTCCCACAATGGGCTCCTTGCTCAGCGGGGAGTCTGCTTCTCCATCTGCCCCCCCCCCTCCAGCTCCTGCTTTCTCTCTCTCAAATAAATAAATAAAGTCTTTTAAAAAAAAAGGCACAATCATAATTAATTTAAATATTTCAAAGTTGTTTTTCAGAATGACTGTACCAATTGACTAACTTTCTAAGAGTTTGCTATCTTTCCAAAAATTCTATATTTCCAAACTTTCCATATCCAAAGCAACACTGTGATGATCTATGTTTATGATTATCTATATTTTGATTGATGGAATTATATATGTGATCACTGATTTAATTTGTCTCCTGTATTACAGTGATTTGGGCCATCTCTTTAGATTGTTGCAGCATTTCAGAGTTCACCTTCTGTGATTTGAACATACTATTCTATTTCCTGACTTATCCATTTAAATTTCTATTGATTTTTTTCACTCAATTTTCATTTCTATGGTCAATATTTTTTTTAGTACTTCTTGAATCCTATTGACTATTGTTACTACGTCTTGTTTCAAATTTTTATACCATCATTTTGGATTTTAAAATATTATTAGGCATTCCTGTTCAATCAGTTTTCTCCATTTTTTGTTTCATTGGTATATGTTGTTTTATTCATTTTACCACTTTAGTTTTCCTGTCCTCCTTAATTGTCTTCTAAGTTTTCCCATGTGAATTCATCTTGATTTGCTTGATAGTCTCCATATGTAGGCCAGTAATACCATTCTATAGCTATAGGTTGAGATAAAAATCTTAGTGAGACCCTAAAATGTGTTCTTCACATGAGTGGAGGTGGAGGTGGGATGTCAATTAAGGTTTCAATATGAGTCCCACCATTCCATATGAATCCTGCTTTGGGTTACTTCTGAATCACTGCATCATAAACCTGTTCTTATTTTTTGTTTTTGTTTTTTATTTGTTTGTTTTAGAGAGAGAGAACATGCACCTGTGAGTGGGGGTGGGGGGCAGAGGGAGAGGGAGAGAGAGAGAGAATCTTAAATAGGCTTCATGCCCAGCATAGTGCCCAACCCAATTTGGATCTTGATCTCATGACCCTGAGA
Organism: Potos flavus; assembly: GCA_028534135.1. Lineage (NCBI taxonomy): Eukaryota > Metazoa > Chordata > Mammalia > Carnivora > Procyonidae > Potos > Potos flavus. The sequence goes on along the minus strand of CM052883.1, from coordinate 20,894,478 downwards.
TCATGACCTGAGATGAAATCAAGAATTGGATACTTAACTGACTGAACCATCCAGGTGCCCCTTTCTTCTTATTTTAAAGTGCAGCTATCCTTTTAATAATTCCCTATATCAAAGGGTTAGGGTAAGAGTTTGGATGCCTGTGGTATAGCCACCCTTAAGTTCTTGGTTCTTTCAACCTAGGAACAGTCCAGCATCTCCTTAGTATTACCCTACCTATTGGCTCTATTGGCTTGCTGCATTCTTGATATAAACAAATCTGGCAAGATTCTAGGATTACACGATCTGGGCCAGTGGTGCATAATAATGAAGTCATTTTTATTTATACATTATGCTATTTTAGAGGGTTTAGGGTAGCATGAACATCCCCAATGACTTGAAAGCATGAATGATGTTTGTGAGTACAATCTGGGACAGATTTTCAGCTTTGACCTCATAATGAATGACTTTGTCATACCTTTAGCTCCAGGCTATCAGAGTCACAACATTAAAGACAGAAGGGGAACAATCCAGAGTTTTCTCCCCCAGAAAATTACTAACAATCTGATTCCCTAGTCCTCTCCAGCCATAAGTTTCCATTTCTTCTAACAATCATTATTCTGTTTCCCATTATTTGGATCTGACTTTCATTAGAGTTCAAATATTTTTTTTTAATTCCTAGGGTTTGCATAGTAATTAGAGCTACCAGCTCGTTCTTATTTGTTATTTCTCTTATTCCAGTAAACATTTCAATTCTGAGTTAACCAAAATATAACTCAAAACTTCTGCCTTTACCAGCCAATGCTAAGAAGTAAATCACAGTCTTAAAAATCTAAATCAATTATGACTGATGGACCATTACAAACGTCATAAATTTTATTTTATTCCACTCAAACTCAGAAACTGGTGGGCCTTGGAGTTATAATACACTGTCAGGTCATGCTTAAATTTTCTGTGATAAATGTCTCACATTTTTCTTTTCTCTTGATTAAATGTGTAGGGCTGAACTTTTTATCTTCATTCTTAGGTTCTCTTTTATTTCCCCTTCTTGATAATTGTATTTTACTCAGCATGATGTTTTTACCTCAAGTCAACTAGAATGATTTTATGGAATAAATTTACTTTCTCTACTTTATGGATGTTAAAAAAAAATGGCCCATGTCTATTACATAGTTTACTTGAGTAAGAAGTCTTTAATTTCCTTCAACATTGTTGTCTTATTTTTAGTCTAATTTTGAGTTCCCTTTGGTTTCTAATAATTGCTTATTTTTAAATAAATTTATATTCCATTCAGTTTTTTTTTTTTTAGTTTATTAGGTTAAAGTTGTACATGGGGAACTGACCTAGCTCATGGATTTCATTGAGCAAGGACAATGGAACATAAGTTATATATTTGAATGATAGTCCTAAAGGAACATGAGCATCTAGAAAAATAGTTTGAATTTAAGTTGACTAGAATAATGAAAAATTATGTTTCTACATGAGTAAAACAACTAAAATTTATAATGACTATTATGTGGTTTAACATTTAACATGTAAAAAATAGGTCTTCTGGTTGACAGAAGGTCCATTAGTGTGTTGCAATTTCCAAAAATGTATGGAATTTTCAGTCTTCACTCAATGTGTAGAATAAGGAGGATTATGGTACAGTTTTAGTTTGGTTCTTTCTGTGAAGTGTTGTCTGTCAAGGATAAAGTGTGAAAGATAGTGAAGATCAAAAGATCTGTCCAAAGCAGAAAACTCAAGGAAATGAGATTTAGCATAGGAAAGGAAAAAGTTATGTAAATATAATGTTTGTTTCCAAATACGTTAAACATTATTTGGTAACAATAACTTTTATTTCCTCAGAGAAAATAATTAGCTATAATGTATAAAAATGAATTTGGAAATTCGGATCCTGGAAAAGAAGTAATCAATCATAAGTTCAATCATATAAAATAGGACAGCAAGGAATGACATGTTTAGAAATCAGGCACAGAAACCTTAATCATGGAATGGGTAATGGGTCTGTTGTACAAATACTACTTCTGAGTAGGGAGAAAACAAACAAAATAGATATGGATCTCATGGTTAGTTATATAGCACTGTTTTCAGCAAGCCAAAATTTGAAAGATTTAGATAAATCTGTATGATCACAAAGGAAGAATAATCTATGACATATGAGTCATGATTATAGGAAAATAGACATAAGATCAATATAAATGATTTTTTTTTCTTTTTCCTCCATGAAAGCAATCAGAAAACTCTACGGATTGTCTTCGGACTCTGTCAATTCTTCATGCCTGAATGGTGGAGGAGGAAAGGAAAACTAGAATTTCATTAATACTGTGCTTCATGCCTACACTGTGTTAAGAATCTAGAGGGGAGGGCACCTGGGTGGCTCAGTTGTTAGTGTCTGCCTTGAGCTTGGGTCATGATCTCAGGATGCTGGGATCCAGCCCCCCACATCGGGGTCCCTGCTCAGCGGGAAGCCTGCTTCTCCCTCTCCCACTTCTTCTGCCTATGTTCCCTCTCTCGCTGTCTCTCTCTCTGTCAAATAAATAAATAAAAATCTTAAAAAAAAAAAAAAGAATTTAGGGAGGACAGAGCCCGCAGTAGGAGCTTCTGTGAATTCACTTCTTTGAAAAATAGAGGTAAGGGAAATAACAGGAACCTGACAACATGTGTTGATTTTAAGACTGTTACTAAAAATATTTTGCAGAATTACAATATCTTTGTAGTTATAGTAATCTGATGACTCTACCACACTCATGGTTACTTTTCCAAATTAGTTTGGGCTCCTGAGTGACACTTTTATTCCAATTGACTAACCTGCCATCATCCTTCATGGTGTCAAGGACTATAGGCAGCCTATTAAATCTGGCCTCACAAATCCTTAAACTAGTTCCCTAAAGCAATTTTCATTGCATTTGACTTTAATTTCATATTCCATTGCTATACCAATATACAGTACTGTAATCAGAAATACACAATCTCTGAAACCTTAAACTGCAACATTCTATGTGGCTTAATATTAATCCTTTCTCATCTAAGCCCCTTAAATTATTTTCCTCAGTATACTTACTCTTCTAATGCTTTTAGTGAACTACACCATATATAAAAATATGTATAATGTCAATGAACAATTAAAGAGTAATAAAATGAAAATTCAAGCACACAAGAACAAGTTTGTATATGTGTGTAACTAGTATTTTATGCATGCATGTACAGTATCTTTTATATAAAAAGTGTATTTTGTATATTTAATATATAGTAAATAACACATATGTAATGTATATATATATGCCTAGGTGTTTATTTGTGTTTGTATATGTATGTTTACATATATATGTATATGTATAGGTATATATATACATATCTCCAATATTTTGGAGAAACCTTACTCCTACCTAATCACATACTTTTCCCCAGTGATAATTGCTAATTTACACAGTACTTTCTACATTCCAACTACTAGTCTAGACCTAAAAGGAAAGAAAATAAATCAGTCGAAACACTGAAGAGAGGCATACGCTCCAGCCCCTGCATGGCTGCTGCTGCTGCCTGCGCAGGGGGAAGGTGGGGCATGGTGTAAATGTTAAACATGATTATTCATTAAAATTCATTAAAAAAGGGAAGAAATACTTTGCTTTTGTTGATCTTACATTCAAAGGTGTATACGGGAAAGCATACAACAATTACATAAAAACATTGTTTGCTAATGTCAGTAAACACTATGCAGAAAGTAAAGCAAAAAGTGTCAAAGAGATTAGCATCATTTCTGAAATGTAGCAAACAATAAAGGGCAGTTATTAAATTGATAGACAAATAGGTGAACAAATTTACATTAGTGATATGCGAGACTAAGGTTTTAAAATAGCCTCATTTTGAAATCATGAAACAATGAAAAGTTGTTCATTTTCAATTATGTGTATTATTAGAGAAAACATCTAAGCTATTTTTTATTTAGTTTCTCTAGACTTCAATCCTGGAAAAAAAGCGACTCTACTCTTTACATAGGTGTTATGTAAATTCTTAAATGGATTGTTAAAGTAGTAGGGTAATAATTTTTGTTTAGAATTCATACTTTCTTTAGCTACAGTCAAACACCTTTGAGTCTTCAGGGTTTTTAGATGAAGATATTTACCACAATTCAACATCATCACCAAAAAAAAAAAAAAAAAGAAAGAAAAGAAAAAGAGGATAACTGCCTAGCTTTGACTTGTGAGCGGAAATTGTTCTGACCACTCAGTGACACAGAATGCAATTGCTGAAACATTAACAATAACAAAGGCAGCTGAGAAAATTACTAGAGTGGACAGTCACAAAATGCTTTTCTAGTCCATTAGACTGCAGCATATTCAGCTAGATCTTAACAGATGTTTCGAGAGTCCTGTAAAATATTAAAATGCTCTTTAATCCGATCATAGCATTTCAACTGAAGAAACAGCCCGATTTATTGCACCTTTTTAAGCTAATACCAAAGATCCATTGAAGAAGTAGTGAAAGCACAAGGAAGCCCAAGGCAGCTCAGCTTCTTTGGCTCCAGGCCAGTGCCTACTAGCCTGCCACTTGGTGTTATTGCCATGCAAATGCCTGGAAGCCAGGCACTCACTGCATCTGAATTAATACAGAAGAGGGGGGTGGGGGGGGAGGGGAGACGACAAAAACCAAAAACACAAGCAGAATCACGGTGTGGAAAAAAACCCTTGGCATATTCAATAGCATTTTGAGCCTATAAGTAAGAATCTAAATTGATTCATTCAGCAGAACCAAAGAAAAACAGGCATATCAAATCTACCTGCAGGGTTCTGTGAGGTGATGCTGACTTGAAAAATTTTTGAAACAATAAAAGAAATCTTTACTTCTCCTTTATTCAAATAGCTTACCTTACAGACTTTAAAAAAAGTTAAAAGTGTTAAAAAGTACATCGGCGAGATGTATTTCAAAATACAAGAACCATGCAAATGGAAATATATCAGTTATTCCAAAGGAAACTTGATTACTATATTCCAGATAAATCCTATACTGTTTACGTTTTTTTGTTAAATGCAATTAACCAGGTTTAACTCTACATCCCAAAACAAAATATTTAATTATTCATGTTTTTAAAATTTCTAAGGATATGTGTCCTAAACTTTATGGTCTGCGAACAAAATAAAAGTCCTGTAAATTTATAAATCTTATATCTTCAATTTTTCACCAAATCCTCAAAATAATATTACAAAATTAAAATGTTTGAAAAGCTCTATTAAGAACATTTGCTGTGAAAGAGAATATGTATTGTCAAAAAATGATGCTGAATATCAAGTTCTAGACTTCATTTTTTTATGTATAGATCATCATACTTTCTTTTGTGCTATTCGTACACAGACAATGGGTTAGACATTAATGCTGTACACCAAAATTTCTGGGTCATCACTTCATTGAAGCATATGACCGTGTTTCTCTGCCCCCCCAAATTTAGGAATGGCTCTGTGACTTGTTTTGGCAATGGTATAATAGTTTAAGTGATGGGAGATAACTCTGGGCAGAAGCATCAAAAGCCACCACTCTATTTATGTTGTTCCCTCCTCCTGAAATATAGTCAAGATGAAAATGGGAATTGGTCTTTGTCCTCTCATTAGGCTAATACTGAACACAGCAACTCATTTTGGAAAAGTAGTGTAGATATGTAATAAGCTGTTGTTTTACTAACCCACTGAAATTTAGAAGCAATTTGTTACCTCAGTGCAAGTGACCCCATCCTGATATAAACAGAAATAAGCTGTAACAGGAGATGATGCTTTTACAAATAACTACAATGTGGGACATATTCTAAAAGTCCTGCAGCGAGCAAAATGGGAGAAACTGTTATTGCAGCATGGAATAGTGATTCAAGCAACACAGTGACAAAGAAACCGGTAAAATGGTTTCTGCTTATAACATGCAAGACAGATCATGGATTTAATAACATTTTATCCTTTGAGTAAAAAAGCTTGGAATACAAATAGTAGTAGTCTGTGTCATTTGCTATGGACTACAAAAAAGAAGTCAGATATTAGTTTCAGGTTTGCTAGAAGGAATGAAAAGGAATAAAGAGTACAAAACTTTGATAATTTCAAGAAGCAGGTGAGTTATAAGGAGAGTTATATTGACCAGTCTGTATTAATCAAAAGTCTAAGAATTTTGAGATTTGAAGCTGCTTAGGTCCCCTCATAATCTACTGGCAGAAAATAGGATAAATATGTTTTTTCTCTATCAAGATACTAAGACCAAAAATGAAGGATATGTAAATGAAGGATATCACAGTGATTCTAGAGAATAATCTACATATAAGCTTTTTCCAGAAGGCAAAACTAAGTTCTCAAGTATCCCCCTTCCCTCATGAAGACAGAAGGCATCAATCAAAGATTCTGGACTTTGAGTTCAGTCTCATAACTGAATAGGAAATTTGTTTTACTTGAGAACTTTGTGGGTGCGTAGTTTACCTGGAAAGCAGATTAAACTAAATATTTACAGTCCAGAGGGAAGGCTACGATAGTCATTCAAGTTATGCTAATAGTCTGGTCCTCTATTTTTTGCCTATATGATAAGAATGTACTTTTTTAAGGCTTTTAATTAAGAGAGGTCTGTACTTGATTTTTTTTAGTCAAAGAAATGTGAATACATGTAATATGTGTCATGTCTGCACAGAAGCTCTTAGAGGAGCTCTGAGCTTCCTTCCCCCAACTGTAGTATCATTGGAAGCACATATTAAAAGGCAGTGTCCATCAGCCTAGATCTTGGACTGACTACTATGAACAAAGGCCCTTGCCAATTTGCACAACAGTAGGATGAATAAAATTAAGGCCTTAGTTATGTTACATTACTGCAATTTTGGAGTTGCTTTATTCAATCCTAGTAAATTTACAAATCTAGCCTTTAGCCTATGGTACAGAACAAATATTCTTTGGCTTTGTATTTAAGAAATAAAATAATGACAAAAGTAAAGATTTGGGTTCTATACAAACCACTATTGTATAAAGCGCTAATAACCAAAGCACAAGCACAAAATATATTGGGCAGATTAAGTTGACTATTTAGTTCAACTCATTAATTCATGTAAGAAATTACATTAGCTTTTCTTTCTTACTTTTACTATACATCAGGACAAAAGAGTACACAATATAGTTAACAAGTAATAGAAATATATCATGATGAACGTATGCAAAGTGTTATTGTGAGTAGGAGGGGCTCTATTTCTAAAAACATAACGAAGTATCTAATCTGAAATTCCTCTTGCTATAACGGCGAAAATCTAGGGGTAAAATAATCAAGTATAGTCTTAAATATATAGATTAGTTTGCAAGAAAATAAGTCCAAGCTTTGAATGCATAATTTTATGATGTGGCACCTAGGGGACTGTGCCTGTCCTATTAACAAAAAAGCTTGTGTTGAATACCTAGATGTGTATGTGCGCGGGGTGGGGATACAAGGCAGGAGATAAAGCTTTGGGACAATCTATGATAAGGAATTTTGTAACAAGGATGGGAATTATATTAATAATTTTAAGGAATATACCCCTCAATTAAAGAATGGTCTAGGAAAAGGAAACTTGCCTGCCTGCCTTGATTCCATGGGAGAAAACAAGAAATCATGTATTTGAGCAGGCATGTCCCATCAGAATCCTGTAACTGAGCAATTAACATACAAAGACAGTATGGCAGTGATACAGTTGATATATCTGGCAGAAGCTGCCACAAATCCTCTTCAGTAAAATGTTAAGCATCTCATGATGTAAGGATCCATCTGGTAGCATGATAAATACATACGTAGGTGATGGATATTAAGGAGGGCACTTGTGATGAGCACCAGGTGTTGTATCTAAGCAATGAATCACTAAATTCTACACCTGAAACTAGTATCACACTGGATGTTAACTAACTGGAATTTAAATAAAAAACTTGGAAAAAATAAATATACACACATGTAAAATTAAATAAAATGAAAGGATTTAGACATCCAAGAAATAAAATACGTGTTTTTAAAATATTTAAGTTAATTTAAAAAATAGAATATAAACAAAAAAAAAGACTCTGTAAAAAAATAAATAGATAATGTAGATTTGAAAAAACAACCAAGTTGAAAGTAAATATGCAATGGTGGACTAAATAGTAAATCAGGTATAATTCAATAGAGAATTGGTCGAATAATGCAGAAACATCACAGAAACATTAAGAAATTGTATAAAGAAACGTTATGACACATGTAGGATCTAATAGAAGTTTCACAAGAAAATGAGTAAAACAGTCCTTAAACAGAAATGTTAAGAATATTCTAGAAAAAATGAAAACATGTATTTTCAGATTCAAAAGCACAGCGAGTTTTAAGCATGATAAAAATAAACCAGTACCCAGATGTCATCATAATTACATTACAGAAGCACAAATGGAATAAAAGATTGAAAAGATATTCAAATAAAAATAAAATAATAACAATAATACATATTGTTTCCAAAGAATGACAGCATGGCTGACAACTTTCTTGAACAAGAAAGATAAGAAACTAAAATACGATGAAATATCTTTTCAAATTCCTGGAAGAAAATCACTGCTATTTCACATTTCTATATAAAAATCAACTCTAATTAAGAGGAAATGTGATATAGCAACATTAATACCAAAATAGAAAGTTTAGCACTGGCAGAATCTAACTTAAAAACTAGCAAAAGATGTGCATACAGAACAAGAAAAGACAGCATATATAACTACTAAGTAATAAATGCTTCCTTCAAAAGTAACAGTTAAGAGGTGTATGAATAAAGGATCACGTTAGCCAAGTGGAAAGAAAATGAGGAATAGAGTAGGCATGAAAAGAATCGAATTTCAGATATACGAAAGGGTATCCTGAGGTTGAGGAATGGGATCATAGGGCAGACCTAAGGAATATATGTACATTCAGTATCAAAAACAACATAACAGCCATATTACAATGTCTTACATGTTATTCCCAGGAAGGTATATAATTATTAACTAGGCATTGGGAAGTAGGAAAAGGTCTTAAATAGACTGCTGACTTTCAGGTTGTGTTACCAAAATACAATATTACAGTAGATATTGTAGCAATTTTATGGATAGATTGTAAGGGGAAGCAAACACACATGTAAAGGAAACTTGAAAAAATCCTAAACAAGAATAATGGAAGTGGGAATGAAAATTCTATGAAGTTGGAAAAGTAGATTTTTGTGAATCAGTTTGTAAAAAAAAAAGAAGAGGAGGAAAATTTGTAATGCTATTCATTCATTCATTTAACCCGAGTATCTGGGACGATATTAATCAAAATTATTGTGGTAGGAATTAACCCAAGGGAAAGAAATGTGGGATGATTGAATAGGAATGGGGAAAATGCTTTACTATTTTTAGGGGTGAGTATATAAAAAAGAATGATACAGTCCCTTTGTTTTCAGGGAAAAAATGATAAATATGAAATTTATATACCATATAGAATAAAAGGCTAATCATTTTATGTAAAACGTACAATGAGAGCAAGAGTGAATAACAATAGTTGAACAAAGTGAAGCCTCATTATGTTTGTGTTCTTATTAAAAACATTGAGAGCTCAAAGTTCCCTTTTCTGCCATACATACAGACAACCTTGGCAAAATCTAAACACAATAATGACATTTTCATGTTTTTATTTTTTAACATTTTAATTATAGCATGATATAAGGTAGAATAATATTTCATACTTAAAGGAAACAATCAAATAATTTAAAAAACTATTTTTTTCTATATAGATGACCTGTGACAAAAACAGCTTTAAAATGTTTTATTTAGTATTATTTCAAATAATTCAATCACACAGAATCCACCAAGGGAAAACAACTTAGTGTTTTTTTGGTGACTACTATACACCTTGGTTACCACTTCTTTGCAAAGTTCTGAGGTTCTAATTCTGTGTCCTAGGCATTGACAGGAGAAATGAAACTCATCAAGTCTCTCATCTTTCTAAAATGCAATCTCTATATGCACTGAGGGACACTCAAGTGTTTATCTTGTAATGGAGGTATCGGGACCTGTTAGATTTAATTTGGCTGAGCTCACTCTTACTGAGGTATACTGATTGCTAAGGAAAATATTTTGTGTGTGTATGGGCCATATCCAAAATGAAAAAGCTGGGAGAAAATCATCTCTCTGTAGGGAAACTGACACATATGGGCTATATAAGGGTCAGCTCTAAGAGGAGATGCTAGCGTGGTTTCCCTTCTCCAGCTCTGTTAATGTTGCCTGATATCAACTTAGGTTTCCTTCTTAAGAATGCATCTTGGCTGGGGTGCCTGGGTGGCTCAGTAGGTTAGGCATCTGCCTTTCGCTCAGGTCATGATCTCAGGGTCTTGGGACCCAGCCCTGCCTCCTCAGGCTCCCTGCTCAGTGGGAGTGTGCTCTTCCCTCTCCCTCTGCCTCCTCCACCCCCAAGCTCTGTTCCACTCTCTCTCTTTCAAATAAATAAAATCTTTAAAAAAGAAAAGAAAAGGAAAAAAAAAAAGAATGCGGCATGGCCAAATGGGAGCTGCCTTACCCAGACCTCCTCTAATGCCTGATTGACGAGGGGATACCAAGCAGTCCCTTGCTTCAAGGTGGAAAAAAATGTTACAATTTGTGCTTCAGCACTTGTCTATAGGTTTCTTTTTTCTTTTTTTTTTTTATAAAGATTTGACTTATTTATTTGACAGATTTATTTATTTATTTGACATATAGAGAGAGAGACAGTGAGAGAGGGAATATAAGCAGGGGGAGTGGGAGAGGGAGAAGAAGGCCTCCTGCTGAGCAGGGGTCTGTCATGGTTGGATCCCAGGACCTGGGATCATGACCTGAGCTGAAGGCAGACACTTAATGACTGAGCCACCCAAGCCCCCTGTCTGTAGGTTTCTACACCTGAGAATACATTCTTGCTCAGCTTTCTTCTTCTATGCGTCCCTGCTTTCTCAATTCTCCTTCTCCAGAAAGCATTCTCCAAATAATATTTGAACTAGAATCTCCACCTCAGGATCTACTCCTAGAAAATAACTGACTTAAGTAAGCTTTTCTCCCCCTACCCCACCTCAAAGTGAGCAGTCTCATTCAACATTATAAAATTTAATTAAAGTCCCTCCAGTTAAACAGGCCAGAGACTTCTGGGTTAAAGCTCTTTGGGTTTTCTCACTCATCCTCTTACATAGGAAATTCTCCAGATTTCTGTCATTTCCTTTACGGTTGAATAGACAGTGCTGTACATGCTTCAGAGCTCTGGCAATTGCTGAATATCTCTGAGAGAGAAAATATTTCAGGGAGGTAACAACTATATACCAACTCCACTAACCCCAAGTTTATATATACAATTATTCATCTGATGATAAAGAAATCTTTTGGTATAGCTAGTGCATTGGAAGATTGAGTGTTGACCATCACATTTTTTTGTTGAAAGGAACATCTCTTGATGTTAATTTTATGACTGAATAGAATCCATTATGTATTAGAAACCTCAGTGTTAATCAAAGCGTAAAAAAAGCATTTGACAAAATCCAACATGTATTCATGATAAAAACTCTCACTAAACTCTTTCCTCAACTTGATAAATAGTATCTGTAAAAAACCTTCAGCTAACATCAAATGTAGTGGTGAGAACTTTGAAGACTTCCCACTAAAAGCAGAAATAAGTCAAGGATGTCCTCTTTTACCACTGCTTTTCAACATCATACTGGAAGTCCAAGCTAATGTAGTAAGAAATGAAAGGAACAATTGGGAAGGGAGAAATACAATGGTATTTATTTCTACATAACATGATACTTAATGTGGAAAATCCAAAAGAATACACAAAAAAAATCTCCTGGAACTAACTGATCATAACAAGGTTGCAGGATACAAGGTTAATATAAAAAAGTTAATTGCTTTCCTACATATCAGCAGTAAGCAGGTAGAATTTGAAGTTAAAAACACAATACCATTTACATTAGTAGCCCAAAACCAAAGTACTTAGGTATAAATCTAACAAAACTTGGCCAGAATCTATATGAGCAAAACTGTAGAACTTTAATAAAAGAAATCAAAGAAGCACTATATAAATGGAAAGATATTCCACATTAATGTATGGAAAGAGTTAATATTGTCAATATGTCTGTCACCCTTCCCAATTTGACCTATAAATTCAATACAATTCCAATCAAAATCTCAGCAAGTTATCTTGAGGATATCAAAAAAGTGATTCTAAAGCTTACATGGAGAGGCAAAAGACCCAGACTATCCAGCACAATACTGAAGAACAAAGTTGGAGGACAGACAATCCCCAACTTCAGGACATACTATAAAGACACAGTGATTAAGACCATGTGGTACTGGCAAGAAAATAGACAACAGATCAATAGAACATAACAGAGAGCCCAGAAATAGATCCAGATAAATAGGGTCAACTAATCTTTGACAAAAGAACATACGGTGGAACAAAGATAGCCTTTTCAACAAATGTCACTGAAACAACTAGACATCTACGTATAAAAAGAAAGAAAGAAAGAAAGAAGAAAATTAGACACAGACTTTACACCCTTCACAAAATTAACTTCAAATGGATCACAGACCTAAATGAAGACATAAAACTATAAAAGTCCTAGAAGATAACAGGGAGAAAACCTAAACGACATTGGGTATACAACATTAAAGACATGATCCATGTCTTTGATAAGCTGGATTTTATTAAAATTAAAACCTCTAGTCTGCAAAAGAAAACATCAAGAGAATTAGAAGTCAAACTACAGACAGGAGAAAAATATTTATAAGAGACAAATCTGTTAAAGGACTGTTATTCAAAATACATAGTGAACTCATAAAACACAACAAAAAGAAAACAACCTGATTAAAAAAATGGACCAAAGACTTTAATAGACACTCATCAAAGAAGATAGACAGATGGCAAATAAGTATATGAAAAGATACTCTGCATCATATGCTGTTAGAAAAATATAAATTAAAATAATCATGAGATACCACTACATGCCTATTAGAATGACCAAAATCCAGAACAGTGACAATATTATATGCCGGCGAGGATGTAGAACAACAAGAACTCTTGTTCATTGCTAGTGGGAATGCAAAATGGTAGAGCCACTTTGGAAAACAGGTTGGAGATTTCTTACAAGACTAAAAATACTCTTACCATAAGATCCATCTATTGATATCTTAATATTTACCCAAAGGAGTTAAAAATTTATGCTTACGCAAAAACATCAAGATGTCTTTCAGTAGGTGAGTAGATATTCCAGACAATGGAATATTACCCAGAACTGAAAGGAAATGAGCTATCAAGCCATGAAATGATATGGAGAAAACTTAAATGTACATCACTAAGTGGGAGAAGCCAACGTGAAAAGGTTACATACCGTATGATTCCAACTATGTGACATTATAGAGACAATAACAAGATCAGTGATTACCAGGGATTGGGTGGGGATAAGAGGTGAATAGCTTGGGTGCAGAAAATTTTTATGGCAATGAAATACTCTGTATGATCCTTGATGAAGAATGCATGAGAAAAAAAATATCTCCATATCCATATCCATAGCCTGTATAAAACTGAGAGTTGATTTGGAGTGATAAAGATATGTTAATATAGACTTGTCAATTATAACAAACGTAGCATTTTGGTAGGGGATGTTGCTATGCATGTGAGGGCAGGGGATATATAGGAAATCTCTATAACTTCCTCTTAATTTTGCTATCAACCTAAAACTACTCTAAAAAATAAATTCTATTAAAACAATTAGGAAGAGAAAATATATAAAAAGGAGACCAAATCATCTTGGATTATTGTAGAATTCAGATTTTTGGGGAGGCATAAAATATATATATATAAAATATTTAAATTGATCATTGTAGTAACATGGCATCAAAAAGAACGTGGTTATCACAGAAAACAAATCTATCTCAAATGCAGCTAATATAATGAATGAACTGTAGAGTGAAAATGGTCATTAGATTGACATAGTGGAGATCACTGGGCTTCTTTCTACTATTTTGTAAGGTCAAGGATCTGACTGGCCTGGACTCAAAAGATTTCAATAGGAGAAAAAGAAAGAAAATGTGAGTAGAATACTCTTTTTTGATGATTTACTACAACACCAAAGAAAAGTGAATAGTGGCAATTGGAGGGAGACATTGGGTTAAGGGTGTTGTTTGCTCATTAGTTTTGTGTGAAATACATTACAGTGTTTCCTAATGTGATGTGAATTGCTATTCAGGAAGAAAGAGAAACTTGTGAATAGTAATTTTTTGTATAGGTGCACCAGTGGGATTCAAATGCACACATGGAGACTCTGGCCTTAGACGGTAACATTTATAAGCCATCCAGTGTAATAGAGGAAAAGATGGAATAAGGAAGTTTGATAAATTTGGCACGGGGTAGATGTGGGAAATTTCTTGGTTGCCTGAATTAGCTCAGTTGAATAAGAAACAAAATTGTCAACTGATTCAGGACTGAGAAGAAGACTTGGAGAATCAATTTCATAGGAAAGTAGGAAAAAGCAATTAATAGGATAAGTATAGGAGTGCCCACTTGAGAGTTACCTTGATTAATGAAAGGCGTGTGTGTGTGTGTGTGTGTGTGTGTATTCCCAGCTATATTCACTTGCTGCGTTGCAAGACAATGTTTAATTCAAGTATGGCTGTAGTTCATACACCCCAGTTTCAAGAGTTTAATCAAGGGAGAGAGAGCAAACTTGTATGCTATGCAAGGGGATAATTACACATGTGGACAATTGGTTCTAAGATCTATAAGCAGAGAGATTGATGAAAAGTGAAAAGGTCAGTAGTTTGTAAGTCATGGAAAAGTCTTTTAAAATTTTAGAATCAAGATATTTGAATGATTAAACTACAAAGATAGAAGGTGGTAGTTAGGGGGATAACTGATTCAGGAGGTGGTTCTATTATCGGTATTTAAAAATTCAGTTGTAGCAATTAGAATGTCTGAGGTAAGGTGGAAGAAAAGTTCATTAGAAGGGAGAAGTCAAGAAAGTATGGAGAAGAGATGACATATTTATATTGAATGATCGTAAATGATGAAATATACAATTGGTGAAATACAATGAAATGCACTTAAATCTTCACTGAATGAGGAGAAATACAGAAGGGAGTAGTTGACTGCAAACAGAGAGCAACCAAGTTATATTATGAGAAGGCACAGAGATCAAAGTGCTGGTCATCTTGAGTGTCTAGATGTTAAGGAATTTGGGGAGGCGAGTTGTTTGTGGGAGCTTAGATAATCTAGAATGTAGGGCATGATGAGTCTAGCTCTCTTGTTAAACTGGAGTTAGTCATGGTGGTCATGTTCATGTGGGTAACATTCCTTTTTATAGTCTCTTGTATGGGAGTGACTCTTAGGAAGAACATTTAAGTGGAAGTAATGGAAGTTAGAAGTCTCTGCAGGAACATTAGGAGCTCTCTGGGTCGTACTTCAATTGTGCTATCTTACTATATGAAGGAAGGCAAAAAATGAAGAGCCTTATAGTTAATGCTAGAACCTGGATGAAAGCAGGGACAACTCACGCCATCCCACCAGTTAAGCAAAGCTTAATGACAAATCTTTCTTAAGCTAGTATTATATAGGACATGGTGTTGACCAGCATGTTATTTTTATTATTATTTTTGAATATTATAATAACCTTGAATACTCACTGATGTATTATTTCAGGGATATTCCGATGTTATGAATGTGTCCTCATTCAGGGAAACGAAATAACTAAAAATGCAAAATAAAAAATTTCAAAATTATTGAACATTCATAAGTGAAGAGTTGAGCTTATCAAATATCTTTCTTGTCTAGTATTTTTTTGGCACTAAGTTTTACTTTTTACTTTTCTCAATCACCTGGACAATTTTTAAAGCAAGCATATGTTCATTTTATTTCTTTGTTTGCAGAAATCCAAAATTATTATGATTATTATTATTTTAGTGTAAATAAAGAAGTATTTTGTTTACCAAGTAAAATTCAGACCTTTTTAAAAAATGGTTAAAAAGTTTCAATATTTAGTAAAAGAAATATATGTAGAGGGGTAGGAAATGGAAAAGCAATAGAAGTTTGACCAAATTTACAATGTATCTGAAAGTCACTCAAATGCCTTGTTGTAAAAATAATTGAGTTGGAAAGACTACAACAAACTGTTCTTGGTAGAATAAAAACAGTTACTACTTTGGCCATGCTAGGGATGTGACAGTTTTATTTTCAAATATTATAGCTTTTCCATTTCCAGTTCCTTTCGGATATAAGACTAGAGAAGCGTGAAAATTTTGTAGAGTATGAAATATAATACAAAACAGAACTTGGAGGATGTAAGTCTAAATAATGTTTCAATGTAAGTGAAATAGTATTAAAATCATCCTTTATTATATTAGAATCAAAGCTTTGGGTAATTTTGTAAATAACTTATTATAAAACAGGAGGATTTTGACATGGCTAGCAAAAGACATTGCAACAAGGGTCAAGTAAGTGTGAAACAATATATTATAAGAATAATGACTAGAACCATGTTTTCCTGACTCAAAATATTTTTGATTGTATATTTTTTCATAAACATTGCAATATTGGGCTATAGGAACCAAAGCATACTCATTTTTTCTTAATTCAACTTAGAAGGTTCTCTTCAGCTATTTTGAATATAGGAAAGTTTATTGGTCAAGAAGATAAGTTTATTTCCAAACGGTAATTTTTTTTAGTTTTTAAAATATTACATTATAAAAATTATGTATAACAATATTACTTTATTATAATAAAAAGTTTTCCAGAAACTGAAAAATAAAATGTTTGGTTACCGTGTGGATTAGTGTTGTAAAATATAGGGGTAATTTCGTTGTTTTAAAAAATCATTTGAACAGCTGGCCTCATATTTTTAAAAATCCATGTCCTGAGGAGTTCAGGAACTCAAGAAGCCATTAATAAACACATATGTACACACACGCATACTTCTTAGGTAGGTTTTTATATTGCCTAGCACATATTACTATTGTATTTGTTTATTATTAGGTAGGTTTTATTAGTACAAAACATACCAAATTATAACTTGTGAGCCTTGGGTCCTGTTTCTTGCTCTTGCTAGTTTAATTCTATCCCCTTGAAGTGATCATTACACTCTGAATATCCTTTTCTATAGCACAGATAATAACAATGCCCTCATCACAGGCATATTGTGATAACTTAAAGAGTTTGGGAATGACCTACAGTATAAAAATAGAATAGAATATTTTAATAATTATGAAAGGCAATAGAAGTTTCAAAAATAGGGTTTTACCTCCTCCGGAATTACCAGAATTCCTCTAGAAGGCTTTATTAAATACCAGGACTTTAAGCATTTAAGTTTTATGTAAGCCTTGTGGTAAGCACAAAGCAACAATCTATAATAGATACACACAGGGTCTATATGGGTTGTCCTGGCTTCCCATCCTAACTTAAACAGAAACTTTCACAATGTCCGGAGTCCTTAATATCCTGCAAATGGAGGAGGATGTCCTCAAATTCCTTACAGCAGACACCCACTTAAGTAGCACCAACTTTAACTTCCAAACAGAACAATAATCTACAAAAGTAAAAGTAATGGCATCTATACCATAAATCTGAAGAGAACCTGAGAGAAGCTCCCGCTGGTAACTCGGCCATTCATGGCATCGCAAACCCGGCTAACGTCAGCGTTGTATTCTCCAGAGATACTTGGCAGCGAGGTAAGCTGGAGTTTGTTGCTACCACTGGAGCTACTACTATCACTGGCTGCTTCACTTCTGGAAATTTCACTAACTGGATCCAGGCGGTCTCCTGTGTACTGCGACTTCTGGTGATTACTTATCTAAGGGCTGACCACTGTCTCCACAAGGAGCATCTTATATTAACCTGCCTATCATTGCTCTGTATAACACAGACACTCCTCTGCATTATTTGAAGGGAGTCCCCCGCCCCCCAGTGCAACAAAAGAACTCCCTCAGCCTTCCCGCCGGTGGATGCCGTGTGGGAAGTTTTGCACATGCGTACCACTGTCTCCCATGAGCACCCACGGGAGGCCACGCCTGATATTTCCTTCCACAGAAATCCTGAGGAGATTGAAAGGGAAAAGCGGGACCCCGCTAAAAGGGCTGTGACGAAGGAGGAATTTCAGGGTGAATGGAATTTTCCAGTTCCTGAATTTATTGCTACTGAACCTGAAGTCACAGACGGGTCTGAAGGTGCACAGGTACCCTCTGTGACTCATCATGGTTCTCTACGGGGACTGGAGCATGCCGCCTGCTGCAGAAAGACCGATCTGCAGCTCCCGCTGCTCTGGCCAGGGAATGGGTAAGAATCACCACTGAGTGTGGTTAAGCTATACTTCAGTTTTCTTTTAAAGATTTATTTATTTAGTTATTTATTTATTTATTTATTGAGAGAGAGTGTGCGCCTGTGAATGGGGGAGGGGCGGAGGGAGAGCTAGAATCTCAAGCAGATTCCCCTGCTGAGGGGGTTTGGGGAGGGGGTGCTCAATCCTAGGACCCTGAGATCATGACCTGAGCCTAAATCAAGAGTCCACGCTTCACCAATTGAGCCGCCCAGGCACCCCAATCCACGTATTTTAAAACAGAAGATCGAAATAAGATTGATAGAAAATAAGTAGTTTCTAAAAACCAGAACTGTTTCTTTGTTAGGTACAGTGTTGTGAGGAAATGCCAGTCACGTTTGCTTTCACAGCATGGTGTTTTGGGGTCCCAACCCTCAAATGAGAGTCCTAAAAGTTGGGGCACTAGAAGTGCAGTTGGAACCCTTTGTTCCCAAGGTAGAAGCTGGGAATTGGGGCTTCCCTACTGATTTTATGACATGGTGTCTTCTTAGTGGGGTTTATGGTAAACTTTTGCTACCTGTTGCCACATGGGTATTTTCTCACTTGCCTGATGTGAAGGAGTCATTGATCTAGTTCCTGGGTTTCTCTGAGGTAATTGCTCCCTATGGAGCTATGTATTGTTTGTTCTTGGGAGAAGGGAAGTTCAGGAGACTTAGATGTCACCCTCTTGGTCCCTCCTTCTTACTCTTCTTAAAAAATGGATAATTGATTAATCCTGGATTTTTTCCCAGTATTTCACTTTATTTTATTTTTTTTAAAGATTTTAGTTTTAAGCAATCTCTATACCCAATATGGGGCTTCAACTTACAACCCCAAGATCAAGAGTTACATGCTCTACTAACTGATTTAGCCAGGTGTCCCTCCAAGATTTTAGATGTCTTATGTGTTAAAATTTTATTCTGGCTAATAAAAAGATATCTGACAAACAGATTTCATCTTTGGATTCCCTTAGGTCTCTTAGAATAAAATCTGCAGGAATAATAAACGTTTTGTTCAGGGTGTTAACTTCTGTCGTCCTAGGACTATGATTAGTTTTCATTGTTACATTCTGTCCTTGTTAATTAAAAGATTCCCCAAAAGTTCATAACTTCTTTCCTTAGCAATCTCTTAACTACAAATCAAATTATTTTAGACCATTTTGCTTTTTCATGATTTCCAAGTACAAAAGACCAAAGATGAGAGCTAAGTAAGCATTTGATGCATAAAGATAGTTAACTTCTTAGGTATAAGCTAGAAACATATCACTAATAAACTAATTAGCCAAGTAGCAAGTTATCTGCAAAGTGAAGTTATTTGAATTCAAATACCTCACTGATCCCAAGAAGTTCAAGTTTGTACATTTTTTCATACTTCTCGCAGTTTTTAAAAAAATATATGGATCTAATAGATTATATTAGAAATTGCTGTTTTAAGTTTCTACATGGGGCCATGGTGATGAAGAAATAAGAAAGACTGCAATTTGAAATGTTCTGCAAATAACCTTATATATCCATTTATGAGAAAATCCAAGCATGCATCAAATTTTTTATTATCCTAAAAAGAACAGAACTAGAACTCCTTGAGGAATTAAGTAGACTTCCAAGGCATGGCAAAAACACCAGCATGTTAGAAAAACAAAATAGTGAGGACTAGGATTGTATACTTGAAATCAAAAGAAAGTGTACACATATGGATTTTTAGAGTAAAGAAAACCTGTCCTTAAATATCTACTTCAATATTAAGTAACTATATGTTCATCTTCATTTTTTGAAACTTTATTTTTTATTAGTGAATTGAGTAAAGTAGAAAACAAATTAAAGAATTATTGTTTTAGTTTATATTAAATTTTGTTGTTCTTTTACATTATTGAAGCAATCATCATCCTTTAGGATAATTCATTTGTAAAACTCTGCTGTTGAAGAAATCTTTACTGAGATAAATAATGCTATTTGACCCAATCCTATTAATTTTTAAAGCCCGCTGAAGGAAAACATATTGTAGGAATTTGTGTGTGTGTGTGAAGTTGTTTACTAGTATTTCACTTAACTGCAAGTTTTGGAACTTAACATCATCCATTTAGTATGTAAATGGATTGGATTATCACATATATCATTCATGTTCAAAACAATTACGTGTGTATCGATACCTGGCTAAGTATCATTTTCATTTTACAGAGGAGAACACTATGTCTCTGAGAGTTCAAGCTTAATATCCCGCTTTTAATAAAGTCAAAATACCACCAAAACAGAA
This sequence comes from Potos flavus, assembly GCA_028534135.1. Taxonomy (NCBI): domain Eukaryota; kingdom Metazoa; phylum Chordata; class Mammalia; order Carnivora; family Procyonidae; genus Potos; species Potos flavus. Next base: position 20,873,954 of record CM052883.1, on the reverse strand, counting down.
CTCAAGGAACATAGAATTGAACTCTAAAAGAGAACATACAGCTCTTCACAAAACATTACCTATTCACACAGCAGACCTGATAAGAAAAAAAAAAAAAAAAAAGACGTGCTGTCAAATCACCCTCACTTAAGTATGACATAAGTATGTGACCTAACTACTTCAGACGTAAAGAAATTTGAATAGGAAATATAGTACTTTTTTCTTATAAAGCATTTCAAAAACCTGCATTGTTCACAGTGCTTGAGTTTAAATTTGATGTGGACTCTTCTTGACTTTTGTTCATTGAAGCGTTTCCTATTAGCATTCTAATTACATCAAACATGCATACTGGATTTGTTATTTTGTACTTACTATTTCCATATAGACTTTATTGAAAATTAGGCTCTAACTTACATTATCTCAAAGAAGTTACAGAACATGACATTTAGTACTTTAGAAATCAAAGTTGCATTATTTTTTTGGTTGTAACCGTAGTGGATATATGTGTGCCTCTTGTCTTTCATGCCTGAAATTAATTTCCTGAAATGTTCATTTTAACTATATGATAAGCATTGAGTTACAAAAAAGAGTTTGCTTCAGTGAAGAATAACTAAGCCATGAGCATTGCTTTCAGTCTTTTATAGAATGCAGATTACCCATTAAAAAGCAAAGCCTTTATTTCATAAATTGAATAGAAAGATGATTGAAATAATTATAACTGGTTAAAAGTAAGTCACTTAGAAAAGTCAAATCTAAGTGTCTCCAGAGGGCTCGTAGTATTTTTATTTAAATTTAAATAGAAAATATTTTCATTTGTTTTAAACATCAAATAGTTTTGATCTCTTCCCTTAAAACTACAATTGTTTGGCATGAATAATTCAACATTAAGTCTTTATTTGAAAAATGAATTCTGAATTTCTTATTAATTTTAGATAAGCACATCTTTAGTAACCATTGAGATTAAAACCCCTACAGAAAATATTTATTGTTCTACCTTGCTAACAACTCAACCTTATAATAAGTAACATGGTTTAATAATCACTCACTCTTGAAAGATGATAAAAGTGTAGTGAAATATTTTAGATGTTAAAAGAAAAAAACAAAAACAAAGACCAACCTAAAATTCTGTGTCTAGTGAAATTGTCCTTTAAAAAAAAAACAACAAATATTAAGAGATATAAAAATTGAGGAAATTTTTTGCCAGTAGACCTGTCTTGAAGGAAATGTTAAAAGAAGTTCTTCATAGAAAAGGAAAATGATACAGTTCTGAAATATAGGTAAATGTAAAGAAAACAGGAGTACTATAAAAGGAATAATTGCAGGTAAAATAAACCATCTTATTTTCCCCTTTGTAATTCATCTAACAACTAAGATTTTGTTCAAAATAATAATAGTAACAACATATTAGGTGATTATAGCATGTAGATAAATAAAGTAAATGGCAGTAAAGTTATAAGAGAGAGATGGAAGAATTTGGGAATCTCTGTTATAAGGTACGTGCACTACACATGATGTGATACAGTGCTATTTGAAGGTAGATTTGTGTTAGTTGTAAATTATGTTGCCAACTCTCAGGCAACCACTAATAAAAAAAAAGAGAAGTATGATTGATTTGCTGAGAGAATAGAAAATGGAATCATGAAAAACTGTACTTCCAGCTTCTCAGAATTTGTTGTTGTCTATTGTTTGTTTTGTTTTGTTTTGCTAGATCTCTTTTGTTTTGTTTTGTTTTGTTTTAATAAATGAGAACAGTTTTATTCATTCTTTTCCATCTTTATGCATTTTATTTTTCTTATTTTATTTGACTGGCTAGACCCCTCCAGTGCTATGTTGAATAGAAGTTGTAAGAGGAGCCATCATTGTCTTATTCCCAATGTGGAATGGGGAAGCACTCACTTGTCATTAACTATGATGTTAGCTGTAGGTATTTTGAAACTGTCTATTACTAGTGTGAGGAAATTCAATTATATTGGTAGTTTCCTGAAAGCTTTTAACAGGAATGAATGATGCATTTTGTCACATGTTTTCCCTCCATTTATTGAGATAACCGTGTGTAAGTTTTTGGTTTGTTCACTTGTTTTGTCTTTCCTATGCTATTATACATAGTAGTAGGTAATATTATTTATATTCATTGATTTCTGGATTTTAACCTACCAACCTTTCCTTGGATAAGTCCCTCTTGATCATGGTGTATAAAGATTTCTGTATGTTGCCAGATTGTTTGTTAATATTTTAAATAATTTTTGTGTATAGATTCATGATATTATTCTGTGGTTTTAATTTTTTTTTAATATATTTGTCTTGCAGTCACGTTAAGGAAATAAAAAAAGTTGGAAAGTTAGCGTAGGATTAGGATATCTTTTCTAGCTTAAGTGTTTGATAGAATTACCCCAGTTTCTTTTGCGGGAAGATTTTTAATTAATTCAATTTTATTACATGATCTATTTACAAATTTGATCAGTTCTTAATTCAATTTTGGTAATTTCTCTATAGGAATTAGTTGATTTCATCTAATGTCTTATTTGTTAGCATAAAGCTGTTCATAATATTTCTTTAAAATTATTTTAACATCTTAGGGTCTGTAAAGGTTCTCTTTAATTTCTGTGAGCTGAATTATAATGGTATTGAATATGTTTCTATTACTCTGCTATTAGAAAAATTCATAATCAGTGTTTTATATGAAAATAAGCTACTGTTAATATCATGCGCATAAGTTATTTATCATCACATAATTCAAGGAAGATTTCTATTTTTTAAATTTTATCTCATTTTCTATATTTCTAAAGCCATACTAATAACCTGTTTACTCATTCAGTAACACTCAACATTCATTCTGCGATGTAAAAGAAGTTAGGTAAATGGTAAAGAAAAAAATTAGAAAAAACAACTCTGATTTCTAAGAGTTACCCACTACAGAAAAGATTCTCTCAAGTTTTAGCAGCCATCTTGATTTTAATGGCAATTCATACTTCATCCCTAACATTCTCCTACTATCCCATGTGTTATATGTGATTTTTAGCATATGACGTATTCAGATATGTGACATAAGATAATGTTTCTCAAACTTCAGATTTTTAAGAACCTTGGGGTCCGCACAGATACTGACTCAGCTCTTACTCAGTAATTTCAGGTGATTCTGCTGTAATGGTTTTGAATACAGTTAGTGAACACTGTGCTAATAGGGCCATGTAACACTAGTGTCTATGCAGATCAATAGTTTCTTTTTATTACTGTCCCAAGTAAAAACTGTCTCTTAATCCATACTTTGCACAGTCAAGCAAATGTTTGGTATATACTACATGGCATAACATCAAACTCTAGTTGAGTTTAATTTTTATCTTCATATTTGTCATGAAGTTTACATTTTTATAGTTCTTGAAAATAACACTGAATTTTATAGAAAAATAGAGAAGTTTCCAATGTAATCTGATCTTAAAAAGGGTACAGTATTCCACGATTCATTGTTTGCGTATAACACCCACTGCTCCATTCAATACGTGCCCTCCTTAATACGTCAAAAACTAATAATGTACTGTATGGTGACTAACATAACATAATAAAATAAAATTAAAAAATAAAAGGCTATAGTAGTATAGTATAATTTGCAAGATAAAAGACATACCTGATTTGATGTATGTATTTTTCTTCATGTGTAAACTTTATTGACTGACATAGCCTTCTCACAGACCTCAGACTTTGTTTCATTCCATCTTTGAGCCATGTTATTACACATATGTGTTTCAATCTTAAATAGTCATTTGTGTAAGTTAACATTCAAAATGGTGCTTTTGTTTGGTGTATTTGCAGCTTGATCTTGGATCAAGAAATATAAATAAATTTCTAATCATATTTTTCACTAAAAATAATTTTGGAAGTGATGATGGAGACTCTATGTAATTTCTATAAAAATGATAATGACTCAACATTGCAAAATTGTGAAATATGTCAAAACAAAACAAAACATTGTTTAAAAAAACAAAACTGACAAACCACTTAACACTACTAACAGATATGATAGAGTAATATCCCCAAATAAGTCCATGCCCTAATCCCCAGAACTTGTGAATGTTACCTTACATTGAATAAGAGACTTTGCAGATGTGATTAATTTAAGAAGATTATGCAGATGTGCCCTATGAAATCACTAGGGATCATAAAAGTGGAAAAGGCAGGAAGATGAGAGACAGGGAAATGTGACTACAAAAGAATGATCAGAGAAATACAGTGTTACTGGCTTTGAAAATAGGGGCTACGAGTGAGGAATCGAGGAGCCCACGGAATCTAGAAAAGGAAAAAAAAAAAAGAAAAAAAGGATTTTATTCTAAAGCCTCCCGGGATGAAGGCAGTCCAATAAACAGCTTGATTTTAACCCAGGGAAATTTGCTTCAGACTTCTGGCCTATAGAACTACATTGTATTCAGCAACTAAGTTTGTGGTGGTTTTTTTACACCAGCAGTAGAGAACTAATATAACAGGAGTAAATATTATAAACATGAACTGCCAGTGACTTATAGACCAAAATTTGTGAAACGTTAGAAAGGTTGTAAAAAAAAAAAAAAAAAAAAAAAAGAAAGGTTGTAAATTTTAACAGTAATCACAAGCATTAGAAATGGTCATTTTAGAATGGTCTAATGAAATAGAAGTTAGTTATTAAAAAACACTTGAGTTCATCCACTCAGGTTGATAAAAACAGCATACTTACATTTACCATCATCATCACTGCAGTATAAGCAAAAGTAAGCCCTACTTATAAGTAGGTTTTAAAATGTCTCTTAAACTTCATTGTAAGTGATTTTTATTAGTGATGTATTCTAATCAGAATATTAAAGGCTAATTTGACTTCAGATATAAATATGTGTCAACCAAGGAAACCTTCATTTGATTGTGGTGTTTATATATATATTTTTTTGATTGTGGTGTTTATATTAAAGCATTATAAAACTAGTAAGAATGTTTTTATAATTCAATAATCTTATTGCTAGATATTATTTTTGATGCTTTCTATGACTAATGTATACAAGTACTCTTCAGATATTACCTAATTTAATCTTTGCAAAAGCCTGTGATATAAATTACATTATTCCCATTTTAATACAGAGAATCTGAGATAAAGTGCTTAACTGATGTTTCAAAATTCACATTAGCTAAGCCTCAGAGTTGTAATCAAATCTAGATCAATCCTATACCAATGTCCTAAGTTAATATACTATGTGTAAGCTCCAACTTCACTTTCCCTGTTGAATCACTTTATTTTTTTACTTCCTCCTACACACTCCTTTTTGCCTCTACTATCCCCAGGTGTAATTAAAGATTGTTTTTTGTTTTACTGAATGTAAATATTTATTAACTTTATGTATTTGTTTTTAGCTAACATCAAATTTTAAGTTCCTGAATGTATGTGCTTCTATAAAATACAACTAGAGTTAGGCCATGGAGAGGATAAGAAAGCATAAAACAATTTTAATTACAACTAAAGAAAATTTTAACATACATTGACACACACTATTGTACATTGTTGATACTCTTTGAATAGAAAAATATCTATAACGTCACATGAGTGATTCTCATTTGATGTGGTATACATCACTGTCATACCATTATTTAAAACCGATAATTTCAGGGCTGTCTATGTAGCTCAGTAAGTTAAGTGTCCAAATCTTGGTTTCAGCTCAGATCATGATCTCATGGGTCCTAAAATCGAGCCCCACATATAGCTCCATGCTCAGCGGGGAGTCTGCTTGAAAATTGTCCCCTTCTGCTCCTCCCCGCAACTGGTGCATGGTCTTTCTCTCACTCAAATAAATATATCTTTAAAAGAAATAAATACATAAGTACATAAATACATAAAGATAATTTTACACATCTTCCAGTAGGTGGCAGCATAGTGTCACTATTTGAATCTCCGTTTACACTTTTAACTGGGCAAAACTAAAGGGTAAAACCACAAGAACAGAGAATACTTCAGAAACACTTTTGGGGGGGTGTAAAGCATCTCTCTTCATAAGGGATATTATAACAAGACCTCATATTTGTTTATGACTATAACTTATATATAAGTATAGGAAAGGTAAAATTTAAAATTGTGGTTACTCTTCAAATTATAACTTTTCCTGGAATTGTTTTCAGTACATGGTAGTTTTCTTTGAGAGAATATTATCATTGCCTAAAAAATTAAAAATAAAATATGCTCTATGTTTGCCTTAATTAGTAAGACATATTTATTGTATATAATTTTAACAAGTGGACATTTGAAGAATTTAAAGAATAAAGCATGGTATTAGAACCCTTTCTAAAATGCCTAATTCTGTGCAGCATAGGGCAAAGAAAAAAAAAAAAACATTATCCAAACTGGCTGTTCTCTGTTTTCTAACTTCATGTTATCACTATCCAACTGATTTTATCAGTACAGTAAAGTCAATATTTTTCAAACTGACCATCTCCCTTTATCTTATTCTATGCATTAACTTTTGATCTGTCTTACCATTTTACCACTTAAATATTTATGGGGTCTGTCCAGTCCTCTCAATTCCCCTATTACTTCCCTGGTCTAGCGACCATATTACCTAGATAACCTCATCAGCCTCATAAAACACCTACCAGGCTCAAGATTTGACTGTTGTTATGTATCAGTGTGAGAGAAATCTCTAAGACACAAATTGCAATATACCATTTCTTTTTTATATCCATTTAAATATTCCTCCTTGTTCTGGGGCTGTATTTAACAAAACAAATGAAGAGAAGCCTGTTGGTGCTTCAGATTAAGTATTGGGTAAAAGCAATTGCCCTCAAATGTGAGTTTAAATGTTTCAGGGAAAATAAATAGAAAACAAATATAATATTAAAATTATGATTTCATAAGGTTGGAAAAATGATATGAAACAAGTACTCTTGCTGTCTCATAACTAAATGATTTGCCGCATTGCAAGGATGCTGTTGTATAAAGGCTCCTAATATTTTGGTCACTGGTATATACTAACACCAAATGCTGGTGAGGATGTGAAGCAACAGGGACTCTCATCCATTGCTGGTGGAATGCAAAATGGTTAGACACTTTGAAAGACAGTGGCAGTTTCTTACAAAACTAAATATATTCTTAACATACAATCCAGCATTTGTGTCCCATGGTGTTTACAAAAATGAGTTGAAAATTTATGTACTCTAAAAATGTTCACACAAATATTTATACCACTTTTATTGATAATTGCCAAAATTTGGAACCAACCAAGTTGTCCTTCAATAAGTAAATGGATAAACAGACTATGTCATATCTATACAGTGGAATATTCTTCAGTGATAAAAGAAATTAGCTCCAAAAGCACAAAAACACATGTAGGAACCTTAAATGCATATCTTTTAGTATAAGGAGCCAGTCTGAAAAGTCTGTATATTGTTAGATTCTAACTATATGGCTTTCTGGAAAAGGCAATACTATGGGACAGTAAAAATATCAGTGGTTAAGGGGCTATGTCAGGGAGGTGTAAATAGGTAGAGCAAAGGGAAATTTTAGGACAGTGAAACTTTTTTTGTAAAATACAGTAATGGGGGATATATGTTATTAAACATTTGTTAAAACCGGAGAATGTACAAAATAAAGGGTAAACCATAAGGGAACCAATTCACCCATAAAAAAGGAATGAAATCTTGTTATTTGAGACAAGGACGGACTTTGAGGGTGTTATGCTAAGTGAAGTAAGTCAGATGGAGAAAGGAAAATACTGTACGATCTCACTTATATGTGGAATCTAAAAACAAAACAAAATGAAAACAAAAACACAAGTTCATAGATAAAGAGAACAGTTTGGTAGTTGCCAGAGGTGGGGGCTGGATGACTGGGTAAGAGAAACGGGTGAAGGGGATCAAAAGGTACAAACTTCCATTTATAAAATAAGTAAGTCACAAGGATGTAATGTACAGCATGGTGACTATAGTTAATAACACTAAGATAGTAGATCCTAGAAGTTCTCATCACAATAATTTTGTTGTTGTTGTTACTATGTAAGGTTATGGATGTTAACTATACTTACTATGGTGATTAGTTTGCAGTGTATACAAAGACAAAATCGTTGTACACCTGAAATTGACATAACATTATATGTCAATTATACCTCAATTTAAAAATTGCTAAAATTGGTGCGCCTGGGTGGCTCAGATGGTTAAGCGTCTGCCTTTGGTTCAGGTCATCTCAGCGTGCTGGGATGGAGGGACCCCTGCATTGGGCTTCCTGCTTAGCGGAGAGTTTGCTTCTCCCTTTCCCTCAGCCTCTTCCCGTGCTTGTGCACTCACTCTCTCTCTTAAATGAATAATTTTATAAAATCTTTAAAAATGCTAAAATTAAAAAAATGACATATCAAAATTATTTTATTAAAGCAAATGTACTGCATTAAGGGAAGATACGACAATAGGGAAAATTCTGCGTGGGGAAAAAGGGGTTTATGGGAACTCACTGTATTTTCTATTCGAATTTTCTGTAAATTAAAAAGTGCTCTAAAATATAAAAGCTATGAAATAAATACAACAGAATATAGTCCTACAAAGACATAACGGAAATTGTAAGCTGAGTGCATTGTCAGTTTCTGACTATACATCTAATTTTTGTATAAGACTAAAAGCCAAGATGTAATTAAAGACTTAAGTTAGTGTGTAATTTTATCAGATTAATACTTAAACATATTATAAGTATCAGAAGGCACTAAAAGGCTATGGGGGGGAGAAGCATTTCTCTGTCTCAAATCTTGCTATTCCTGAGAACAGTACAGCAGAAGCAACAACTCTCTGATCATTTAGGTCTTGGTATTTAACTGTGTAATTGTAAATAAGCTTTTATCTTTCTATTTTTTTTTTTTATCTTTCTATTTTTTAAATTTAAAAATTATGTATTATTTGTTTTAATGTCATAGAATATAAGTTTGTCCTTTTAACAGTTTTTAGCATTGTAAGAAAACAGATACACACATGTATGTGCATACATATACACACTTCTCTTTCCCAATTGCTTCATTAAATTGTTATTTATTTCACATTTGTGAATACATAATAGTTGGCAGAATTAATTCTCAATAGTTATGTTTCCTTTTTTCTTTTTTTAAGTGAATTTTTATTTCCAAACTTTCTAATGTATTTTTCCATATGCTTAACTTATTAGATAACCGAGATTGTTTTCTTCTAAAGCCTCTAAAATAATGTCAGTACATGTAAATATGCTTAAATATCAAAACATATAGAAATTTCATTTCTTACAGTTATCTTTCATAGATAAGGTAACAGATTTCAAATGAATAACTTTTTTTTTTTAATAAATATGTCTATGCATTAGTTCTGGTAATTTATACTAAAAAACTAGTTTATCTGAAATTGAAATCTCCCTGAAATCCATGTGTTATCAACCTTACCCCTGGGTGTTTTTGTTTACCTGTTTTGATATGAACTTTTTGTTACTGGTACTATTCACTTAAGTATGTCTTTGAATTTTGTTTAATGTCTTCTTTTTTTTTTTTAAGGTTTATTTATTTTTGAGAGAGAAAGAGAGAGCAAACAGGGGAGGGGCAGAGGGAGAGAGAGTCTTAAGCAGGCTCCAAGCAAGCTGACTCCACACTGAAGAGGGAGCCTGATGCCGAGCTCAATCCCAGGACCCTGAGATCATGACCTGAGCTGAAACCAAGAGTAGGCCGCTTTACTGACTGTGCCACCCAGGTACCCCTTACCGTCTTTTTGATAATTATCTTTATCTCTCATTTGTCATAAACTCTCTAACTTCTGTATTCAGTGTTTTCATTTTTCATGATTTATCACATTAATGTCATTGACAACATCTTCTGGTAGGTAGTTTCATGACATGGTAAATGGGAGGCATTTTTTGAAAGTGTGCATATTCAATCTGCATTTGAGTAATAGTCTGGCCAGATACAGAGTTCTAACTATATATGTACATACACACACACACACACATACACACACACACACCCTATAGAATTTTAATGTTTTCAGTTTTCATTAGCTTCCAGTTCTGCTATTGAAAATTGAACATTCTGATACTCAATCATTTATTGCTCTTTTCCCCATTTTTTTCTTGTAAATGTTTTAGAAATGTGTCTTTATCTCTAATAATCAGAAATTTTGCGTCAATGTTCCTTGATGGGAATATACTTTATTCATTGTCTGATACTCAGTTAGTTTGAAAACTAAAGGGAAATAAAATCCATGTTTGTAAATGGCCACAATCATGAGAGAGATTGTATAGTATAAAATCTGATGATGTGAGATTGAAAATTGGGAATTTATAGAGAAAGAATGGAATTTATTTTAAAATCTAGAACGAGGGGCCAGAAAATATATGTACCACAATTCTAGGCCCATTGTGTAAGGGATGGGAGAAAAAAAAAAGAAAAAGAAAAAAAAAACACTCTCACATAGTAAAAATTTAGAGGTAGCATTGTTCTTGGGGGAAACTCAGGAATGTTCAGAGAAGAGGTTAATGATTTAGCAAATTCTTTGATAATGAATGTTGAGTTCTAGATTGTATATTGGAGGAATTGTCAATGTTAAGGAGAGTAAAATATGAAGAAATAAAATCTATACAAAGAAGTATTAAAAGTATTAAAAGACAATTATGAAGAATAATTGCAAATAGGAGACATGAGGAAACCTGGAATTCTGGGACTTATATGGGTGATTTACATAAGCAAGAATAATAAGTATAATGATATTAGTCATGATGTCTTTACAAATTTTAATAGTGACACTTCTGCTATTGTTGTTTTCTTTTGTTTTATATTTTTTGCTTATGTCAACAAAAATTATTCATCATAATCAAGAAAAAAGTAACTTTACTAAATTACTATCTCTAATATATAAAAATATATAACTTTTTTTCTACATTTCTCCTCGAGATAAAAGTTGTACGAGGCACTACTTTAGGGAGGCATTGAATTTTAAAAAGCGAGTAAAATAATCTCAGCCTATTTTCAACAGATTTAGGATTGTGTAAGGGAGAACTTTAAAGAAAGTACAAATTTGTCGGTAATGAATAATGTGTCTTGTTTTATATCGCAGACTGCATCAACTTACTAGAGTCAAAAATAAAAGAAATAAAACGTCCGAGCTCAAGGATATGTTAATATAGAAAGGCTATGTCTCCAAATATGTATTGAAGATACTTTTCTGCATGCCTTTCCTAAATAATAGACTCATAATTCAAAATATTAGTGCTATGGATATCCCAGGTTCTTTCTTTTGTATCGCAATAAAAGATCATTCACTTGACATTTCTGGGAAAGTGTATCTGGATCTACATTCCTAAGTGTGGTGCTAGGCTATGGAAAGGGCTATTTTACTGTGAGGCACACAGTTTTCTCCTTCTGTAGTTCATCCATGAAAAGAAAACAAAATATACACTCATAATCCCCAAGTGTCTAAATTACCATGAAGATAAAAGGATTTTGGTAGCTGGTTTTTGGCACCCTCTTTCATTGATGAAAGTGGCAGACAATAGATACAGAAGTCATGATTTCTCTTGACCCTGGGGCAAGACTTCTTTAGTGCCCAGTATGAAAGCTTATGTTTGTCTGCCAAAGGATTGCTAAAAATATAGAGTTAGATATCTAGATACAAAAAAAAGATCAAAAAAGATCAAATATGCCAGCTTGTGATTGGAGACTGTCTAGATATATGGTTTTATCCAGATCAATTTTTAGTACAGGGAGATTGTTTATTTCTGCTTCATTATCCCCAAAATAAAATCCCCAACACTACCAGAGGGGACATATTCTAGCAGTACCAATAAATTTCTCTGTATTGCATAAATATTTCCTGAGATTTGTTTCTTATATAAGTCATTCCTTGTTCTGCATCACTGCTACCTTCCTTTGTTGATTACTTCCTGAGGTCTTTTATCTGACTTCTTCATATTTCTAACTACTGCAAATAGAGGCATATGATCCTTTTTTAAGTTCCTAGATATTAACCTTTAGTGTTCAACAAAAGAACACAATGGATACTCATTCTGCTCTTCACTCTCTTCCAGGGTCTGTCACCATGTTGCAGAAACCAATTAGCTTAACTTCTACTGTGAGTGTACTTGTAACCACATAAACAGTCCAGGTTCCATTGCACCTAGGAGATCCTCCTGAGAGCACTTGTGCAGTTTGTGCAGTTTGAAATGAATGTATTTTAACTAATTGTTTTAGGTTTCTCCAAGAACAAATAAGTAGGAACTTCCCTTATATATGTATGTTTAAACTGTTCACAAAAATGTGCCATACCAAAGAGAATGCCATAAGCAGAAATTCTAATTTCTACCCTAAAAATAACAGCTTGATAGCTTTAAAAATTAGTGTCCAGACTTTTATGGGAATCTACTTACTCATAAAATTTTGCAAAGAAATGAGGACAGGTTGTGTTAGAAAACTCTGTTGAGATGATATTTTAAACTTGATGTCCAGTGTATAATTTCCCCTTACTTACAAGGATTTAAGCATAAGTAATACAATTTATTTCTGTGGTAACTGGTCCTTTCTGAGCAGAGTCTCTTAATTTGAACTTTTGGGTTTCTTTCCACATTTCTTTGAGCTGTGATTTGGGAAACAGATTTTCTATTCTCTCTATTTTACCTATCCTATGTCCTATAATGAAAATGTTTGCTTCTTTTTTGTACTTACCTCATACGAATTTTTATTTTAGCCTTTCTAAATGCAGGGAGAATTTTAATTAAAAAATGGAAGGATTTTTTTTTTTTCTACAGCATTACTGGCTTTGGATTAGCAGAAGCAATCAATTTAGTATATTTAGTAATTCCTAACATGGTGCATAACTAGTGTCTTGAGCTATTTTGACTTTGCGCTGTCAGGATTAAACATTCAAGAATGTTATTAGAGAAAAAGCCTGAAATATCTCCTGAAAGAAAATGGGCAGGAGGCTGGTAAGGCTGGACTATCTACTATGCTATCATGCTAATTTGATTCCAAGTGATGGAGAGAGAATAGGAATGCATGTAAAAGAGTTTGAGACTGTTTTTTAGTCTTAGAAAGGTCGAGGACAGTGACTGGAAGGTTCTGGAGCCAAGTCTGGCAATCAGTTGAATCTTGTCTTCCAGGAATAGGCCAGCCCTAGTATTCTTGCCACTCTCAGTCATTAGCTGGGAGCAGTTAGTGAGAAATTTGGCTTCAATGCCTATGTGATTGATGAACTTCAGTGCACAGCAGCTAGGGCTCTTGTTCATTTATGCTCCCATTCTCTTGCCTACCAGAGTCTACCTCTTGTAGATTAGCTTCTCCACACAGGATTAGGGTAGCTCTTCTTTCTGAAGCCTGTTTTTTTGTTTTTTGTTTTTTTTTTTAATAAGGAAAAACTTAGAAAAGTGTACTGCTATAAATTTTAGCCTCCATTGATGCAACTGATTTCGAAGTAAAAACTGATACCCTCTCCCTACACCACTATCCATTCTAAATCCCTCCCAATCTCAGTTATCTCTTCAGAGTTCATGCTTGTTTACTTAGTAGTATGACCCAAAACTTCATTCCAGATGGGCCTGATCCCTTGATAATCATATGCTTCTTCTCATCCCAGTGTTCCTGCATGTGTGTATTCACAGTTAAAATGGGTCATAGAAGTACCAATGGAGCAGAGGTTATCCAAGTGGATCAGCTGGGTTCTATACATCTTCTTCCCTACCCCACTGTCTAAGAACAGTGGTTCTTTCTACTCATCAAGGTCAATTATGTCTGATGTTATAGTGACCTCTTTGCTAGACTTCCAGTCCCTGGGCACATGGGTTCTGAAGTGACCTGTTGGTGGCCATAACTTAGAGTTAAATTTTACCCTTGTTGTGTCCCCTACCTAGTGCTACTCTGTGTGGGATTCCAAGCCTGTAGATTGAGTATTCTGTTAGTTTCTATGTAGTTGTTCAGGCTTTAGCTATGTGTGTAACAAAAACAAATGAAGGGGCACCTGGATGGCTCAGCTGGGTAAGTGTCTGCCTTCAGTTCAGGTCATGGTCCCTGAGTCCTGGAATCAAGGGGCTCCCTGCTCAATGGGGAGTCTGCTTTTCCCTCTCCCTCTGCCTTTCCACCTGCTTGTGCTCTCTCCCTTGCTCATTCTTTCTCTCAAATAAATAAAATTTTTAAAAACAATTAAAACAAAACAAAACAAAACAAAAAAAACGAAATGAACATCTGGAGTAAGTATCTATCACTCTGAGGAAAAAAAATTCTGGTCCTTCTCAGACCCTGCTTTGGAATTCCCCTATAGGTAAAGGCAAATTGAATTAAATGTGATTAAATGTGCAAGAATTTTATTGGGGAAAAGGACTGTGAGAAAAATATGGGCTGAGATCTGGGAGTTGGTATAATCAAGGAGAACCATTGAATTGCAATGTAAGTCTGACCCCAGTGAAAGAGACAGGGAAAGAAGGTTGGTAGAAGCTTTATAGATAGTAACAATCTAAGGAAATTTCTCAAGGCTCTGGAGTTCTCAAGTCAAAGATGGCTGTCAGAAGAGTCCTGTGTTTTCCAGGAATGAATCTGGCTTTTTATATCATACTCTATCAACTTAGTCACTGGTTGGGAGGAGATTGTAGAAAGCATGGCCTTGGAGCACACATGGAAATGGATTTCAGAGCAGAGCACCTAAGGCTTCTGGTCAACTACGCTCTCATAGTTGGAAGTTCAGACAGTATATTCTCATCACTGATGCACTTCTCCTCTTATTCATTAATTTGATAGTTAATGATAGTTGATGAATATTTACTGAATAGCTAAATAATAAAATAGATTTAATTGAAATTATTACAAAAGTCCTTTGAACTTATCTCTTTAGAATTGCCTTTAAAGTCCAGTTATGAAATCCAAAAGAAATCCACATCTTATTGTATAATTACTTATTCTCTTTATTTAAAAAATATTATTCAGTCCCTATACAACTTTTATTGCCAGGGTAATTTTAAGACATTGTTGTCATTTAAAAATAATTTATTCATCTACAAAAAAAGTAAATCAGTACTACTCTTTTCATGAAATTTTTCTTATTTTAAATTTTTTTTTTCATAAAAATGTTACTATGTAATGGGTTTGTTATTATTTTTACATGAATAAATATTTAAAATTAAAAAAGTAATTTCACAAAGTATGATATATTCTCATCATTGATGGTCAAAATTAGTTGTGTAACCTATGTGTTAGTGTAGAAATATAAACGCTACACGTAAATTAACTCTGCTATAGTGGCAGGAAATCAGCACAGGGAGTAAGATACAATGTTCACATAATTCTATATATATTATTTTAATATAACCGATATTTTAGTATTTAATATTTTAAAACAAGCCAGAGTATATTTGTGAACTAACATGTTAAATTTTTTTTTTTAAGATTTTATTTTTATTTATTTGACAGAGAGAGAGAGATCACAAGTAGGTAGAGAGGCAGGCAGAGAGAGAGGGGGAAGCAGGCTCCCTGCTGAGCAGAGAGCCGGATGTGGGGCTCCATCCAGGACCCTGAGATTATGACCTGAGCCGAAGACAGAGGGTTAACCCACTGAGCCACCCAGGCGCCCCCTAACATGTTAAGTTTATCATGACAACTTTCAGTAACTATCAGCCACTATTTTACACAAAAGACCATCAAATGGTATTATAAAAAGTTATTAGGGACATTCCTTGAATAAAAAAGACTGAAGTGAGTTTGCAGATATCCTGATTACTCTCCTCTCTGTAACTTGTGAATGGTTTTGAGAGACCATGCATACTACATGTACCACTCTACTTTAATATATTATGGTTGACTTATTTCAGGTTATATTTTCTTAATATCAAATAAACACCTGCTTAGGGGTGTCTGAGTGGTGTAGTTGGTTAAGCGTCCAATTCTTGGTTTCAGCTCAGGTCATGATCTCAGAGTCCTGGGATGGAGTCCCAGGTCAGACTTGAGATTCTCTCTCCCTCTCCCTCTGCCCTTCCCACTCGTGTGTGCTTGCTCGCTCTCTCCCTCTCTCTCTAAAATAAATAAATTTATCTTAAAAAAAAAAGAAACACCTGTTTAAATAATCAATCCTTGCTTATGATTACTTGTGTATTTGAGTAGAAAGAGATCATTTTACTGGTTGTATAAACATATCAATATAAAAACATACACTTAAAAAATGGGATATACATAAATGTGTATGATATAACATTTTATTTATTCCTTGGGAAATTTCTTGGAGAAACTTAAATGCATAATTAATGCACAAGAACTAATCCCTAAGATTTGCAAAGTTGTTTTGCATTATATTCAGTATGTTACACATTCCCCTCAAACTTCACTAGATGGTGCTATGTATTAAATATAATAAATTTTATGTTTAGTAATGGAGAGTTCATTTTATTATTTTTATTATCATTTTATTATATTTATGACTATTAAACAGAAAACTGGCATTAGATGACTCTTTTTAACAGCATTTATGGACCTCATTTACAGAGAGACGTAAGTGGAACAAGTGATGAGAAAGCAATATGAAAAAGTGCAAAAGTCTTCCCCCTAACATGACTGTCAAGTCTGTTTAATGGTGTGTGAGAGCTTATCCAATTTGTCATGGTTCACACTCACCCTCTGTGTTATTGTATCTCTTTTTTGATGGATAATTGAGTTATAATTTATAAATTCCATATAAATCTTCTTTTCTAGAATGTGCAGTAATTATTGATATACACTAATTGACCATTCAGAGTGGATCTGATGAGCCATAAAGAAAGCAGGCACTTCCTTTGAAATTACATATCACAGGTGTTATCAGGCGGAGCTTGTTAAGCTCTCTGTCAGAGAGGTCAAGTGAAACTCTTTGAAAATGACAGAAGCATAATCATTACCTTCTAAAAATATGTATGTCTATTTTAGGTCTATGTCAGAAAACCATTCTTTTCTGATAAATCTAAATTAGAAAACTTCTAGGATTCTGGCTAATCTGACATTACATAGCAAAAATTATAATTATTTTATTCAGTATTTGAACACCATTATTAACTGAGATGAAATATCTCCTAAAAAATTAAGGCAAATGTTGATAATGGGTATGGAAGATAAACAGGTCTCTTGGATCAGAGGATCCTGTATTTTTTTTTTTTTAATTTCCCTTAGGATTTAGCTGTAGAAGTTATTTTAAATATAATGTATAAAGGAAAATGGTTTTGTCCTTTATTTTACTATTTCTTATGTATCACTGACTATAAACCTTTCCCTCTACCTGAAGAAATCTTTGTCCTTCCTGGGCCTGCTAACGACCCTGAACTAACTTGCTCTCATCTTCCTGTGTTCACACTGAGTCCACTGCACTCTGGCCCAATTTTGGACAGTTCTAGAGTCATATCAGTGTCATACATGCTTTTCCTCATTTGTACCAGTTGCTCTTTCTGCCCAGGAAAATTTTCCTTCAAATAACTCCTTCAAATAACTTGAATAATTTTGCTATTTATTTGCTGTTTATTATTTGTCATAGTCTACAGGATTTAAGCTCCCAAAGAGGAGGAGCCTTTTGTGTTTGGTCCAAAGACATGTTTCCTGAACCCAAGATACACAGATAACTGAATAGTCATTTGTGGTTGAAAGAATCAATACATTAGCTAAAACCAAAGGAGCTTAGGCCAAATGTATGTCTTAATTTTAGCAAGTGAGTTCAAATGAGGAAATGTCGAAAGTGCATTTGTGTATATATGTAGAGTGTTGTTTTTTCCCAGCAGGTTTAAAGAAGAATTTTTTTCTCTTTGGAACCAGGATATTGAACTACCCTTTCATACTCAGCTGGATTTCAATAGTAGCCTTACTTTAATATCCTTTCTTCTAGGTCTGTGTGCGTGTATGCATGTGTCTGTGTGTGTGTGTGTGAAGGAGAGAGAGAGAGAGATTACAAGTTTTCATTTCATATTTTTAAAATAAGAAATAGTTTTATAGTCATGGGCTTTTTTTGAGTGTGTCTTATTCCTTATTATGACTTTCTAAAAGCACATTTAGCTTAAACCATGGTATGTACTGAAAGAGATCCTTTTTCGATTATGTTATTTTAGCAACAGTACTATTGATGATAGGGCAAAACATGACTTTTTAAAAGTATAAATAGGCAAAGGGTTATGAGAATGCCTGTAACAGAATGGGAAATACCACATTTCTTGGGCCTACTGATTTAGATGTGATTATAATTATGAATATAAATGCACTCTAGTTCACTTCTAACCTGATTAGATATGAATAAACTTTCAGAAGTTAATCAATCAACTGAAGTGTGGAACAACTGTATGTGTAGGTCATTACCCTTAGCAGGCTTTGGATATAAAGTGTGATTGCACTTCTTTTATTTTTTCCTAAAATCAAATTGTTAATGCATGAGCTCTTGTCAGTCAGTAGTTAGTTCTACTTGAAGTGTCTGCTACATGTTCTTTTGCAAACGACATTGATAAAGTTGACCTCTGATTAGACTAGTTATATATCCCATTAGATATATAACACTTGCCAAATGATATTCTGACATTGAGAAGGTTCTCATACCTGTCAATGTTTGCCAGTGAGAGCAGGTTTTGAAATAATCCTTTGGAATTGTTAGGTAATTACAATTTCAGCCTTGCATGTTCACTTCTAAAATTCATTCTGTGGCTTTCTAAAGATGGCAGAAGAGTAGGGGACCTCATTTCATCTGGTCCCTTGAATTTAGCTAGATATCTATCAAGTCATTCTGAATACCTATAAATTCAACCTGAGAAATAAGAAAAGAATTGCTGAAATTCTACAAATAGAAAAGTGACCACTTTTTTGCAAGATAAGAGGTGTGGAGAAGTGAATCTGAGGAGATGTATCAGAATATAAATGGCAGGAGAAGGGAACCTCCATAAGTCAGCTACTGGAAAGTGATATAGGCCACAAGTGCAAAATCAGAACTTTTAGAAGTCTGCTCCAGTGAAAGACATCCCTGCCTGAAAGGTGCCCAGATGATGATGCAGGGCAGAATCCTAGGTGGGACAGTGTGACCTCAGGATCCCTGCAGTCACAGAAAGAATAGGGTGCTTAAGCAAGCAGAGTTCCCAAGCACTGGAGCAGGAAAACGAGCTATGGTCAGCAGGCCCTAGAGTGGGTTCTCAGCTCCGTTTGTCATAAACTGAGAACTGCTGCAAGATTGGGCAACTGCTGTCCATGTGGGGCCCTCCAAAGGGCCGAAACGAGGCCACCATCCTCCTTCCAGTGGTGGGGGGAGGCTGTAAGCAGCAGGCCCCTGGCAGTCCTCTTTCTTCCCTCGGGAGAATCCATGTGAGTTCACACTGCAGGAGTCTGCAGTTTGGCACACACAAAAGTGAAGACTGATTTTCCCTGAGGGTTTACTGAAGAGAGAGGGCCATGATCTTTCAGCTCCTGGGCTGGAGATAGGAGAATCACCATTATTATTTTTATTTTATTATTATTGTTTTATTATTTTATTTGTTCTCTCATTCATCCATTCTTCTCTGGGCAAAATCACTAGAAGGAGGAATTCACAACAAAAGAAAGAATCAGAGTTTATACTCTGCCACAGATCTAATGGCTATGGATATGAGTAAAGTGTCAGAGCTGGAATTCAGGATAACAAATATAAAGTTATTAGCTGGGCTTGAAAAAAGGATAAAAGACACTAGAGAATCTATATTGCAGAAATAAAATCTAATGTGGCCAAAATTAGAAATGCTTTAACTAAAGGCACCTGGGTGGCTCAGTTGGTTAAGTGTATACCTTTAGCTCAGGTCATGATCCCAGGGTCCTGGGATCAAGTCCCACATCAGGCTCCATGCTTAGCGGGGACCCTGTTTCTCCATCTGCCTCTGCAACTCCTCCTGTTTGTGTTCTCTCTCTTGCTCTCTCCCTCTCTCTCTCACATAAGTAAAATTAAAAAAAAAAATGCTTTAAATGTGATTCAGTATAAAATGGATGCTCTTATAGCTAGGATAAATGAGACAGAAGAAAGAGTCATGACGTAGAAGACAAGATGATGGAAAAGAAAGAAACTGAGTAAAAGAGAGAAAAACAACTAATGGAATATAAAGGGAGACTTCGAGAAATCAGTGATACCATAAAGTGAAACGATATTAGAATTATTGGGGTCCCAAAGGAAGAAGAAAGAGAGAGAGAGGGACAAAAGATATATTTGAGCAAATCATAGCCTAGAACTTTCCTAATCTGGAGAAGGAAACAGACTTTCAAGTCCAGGAGGTAGAGAGAACCTTTTCAAAATCAATAAAAATTGATCAATACCCTGGCATAAATAGTGAAGCTTGTTAATTTCAGAGATAAAGAGAAAATCCTGAAAGCAGCTCGAGACAAGAACTCCTCAGCCTACAGGGTTAGGAGCATTAGACTGGCAGCAGACCTATCCACAGAGACCTGGTGGGCTAGAAAGAACTGGCATGATATATTAGGGATAATAAATGAGAAAAACATGCAGCCAAGAATACTTTATCCAGCAAGGCTGTCATTCAGAATGGAAGGAGAGATAAAGAGCTTCCAGGATAAACAGAAACTAAAAGAATTTGTGATCACTAAACCAGTCCTACAAGAAATATTAAAGGAGGTCCTGTAAGCAAAGAGAGCCCCAAAGTAACGTAGACCAGAAATAAACAGAGACAACCTACAGAAACAGGGATGTTACAGGTAATGCAATGGCACTAAATTCATATTTTTCCATAGTTACTCTAAATGTAAATGGTCTAATGTTCCAATTAAAAGACACAGGGTTGGGGTGCCTGGGTGGCTCAGTCATTAAGTTGCCTTCAGCTCAGGTCGTGATCCTAGTGTCCTGGGATTGAGCCCTGCATTGAGCTTCCCTGCTCAGCGGGAAGCTTCCTTCTCCCTCTCCTGCTCCCCGTGCTTGTATTCCTCCTCTTGCTGTCTCTATCTCTGTGTGTCAAATAAATAAATAAGTAGAATCTTAAAAAAAAAAAAAAAAAAGACTCAGGATATCAGATTGGATAAAAAAGCAAGACACATCCATATGTTATCTATAGGTGACTCATTTTAGACCTAAAGACACCTCCAGATTCAAAGTGAGAGGGTGGAGAAAAATTTATCATGCTAATGATCCTCAAAAGAAAGCTGGGGTAGCAATCCTCATATCAAACAAATTAGATTTTAAACCAAAGGCTGTGGTAAGGGATGAAGAGGGACACTATATCATACTTAAAGAGTCTATCCAGCAAGAAGATCTAACAATTATAGGGGCGCCTGAGTGGCTCAGTGGGTTAAGCCTCTGCCTTCGGCTCAGGTCCTGATCTCAGGGTCCTGGGATTGAGCCCCGCATCGGGCTCTCTCTCAGCAGGGAGTCTGCTTCCTCCTCTCTCTCTGCCTGCCTCTCTGCCTACTTGTGATATCTCTCTCTCTCTGTCAAATAAATAAACTTTAAAAAAAAAAAAAAGATCTAACAATTATAAATATTTATGCTCCTAACTTGGGAGCAGCCAATTATATAAACCAATTAATAACAATATTAAAGAAATACATTGATAACAATACAATTAGGTAGGGGACTTCAACAGCCCACTCACAGCAATGAACAGATCATCTAAGCAGAAGATCAACAAGGAAACAAGGCTTTGAATAACACACTGGATCAGATGGACTTCACATATATATATACAGAAAATTTCATCCAAAAGCAACAGAATACACATTCTTCTTGAGTGCCCATGGAACCATTCTCCAGAATAGATCACATACTGGGTCACAAATCAGATCTCAGCCAGTACCAAAAGATTGGGATTATTCCCTGCATATTTTCAGGCTATAATATGTTGAAACTTGAGCTCAATCACAAGAGGAAATTTGGAAGAAACTCAATGCTTAGAGGTTGAAGAACATCCTACTAGAGAATGAATAGATCAACCAGGAAAATGAAGAATTAAGAAAAATTCATGGAAACAAATGAAAATGAAATGCAACTGTTCAGTACTTTTGGGTTACAGCAAAGGTGGTCCTAAGAGGGGAGTACATTGCAACACAAGACTTTCTCAAAAAATTAGGAAAGTCTCAAATACACAAGCTAACCTTATACTTCAATGCTCTGGAGAAAGAGCAGTAAATAAAGCCTAAATCAAGCAGGAGAAGAGAAATAACAAAGATTAGAGCAAAAATCAATGATACAGAAACAAAAAGAACAGCAGAACAGATCGATGAAACTAGAAGCTTATTCTTTGAAAGAATAAGAATAAACCCTTAGTGAGATTATCAAAAAGAAAAGACAAAGGATCCAAATTGATAAAATCATGAATGAAAGAGGAGAGATCATCATTTCACCAAGGAAATACAAGCAATATTAAGAATATATTGTGAGCAACCATATGCCAAGGAATTAGGCAATCTGGACTTACAACTATCAAAACTGAAACAGGAAGAACTAGAAAACCTGAACAGACTCATAACCAGCAAGGAAATGGAAGTAGTAATAAGAAAAAAAAAAATCTCACAACAAACAAGAGTCCAGGGCCAGATGGCTTCCCAGGGGGAATTCTACCAAACATTTAAAAAAGAACTAATACCTATTATTCTAATGTTGTTTCAAAAAATAGAAAGGGAAGGAACACTTCCAAACTTGTTGTGAGGCCAGCATTACCTTGATCCCAAAACCAGATGGAGACCCCACCAAAAAGGAGAATTACAGACCAATATCCTGAATGAACATCGATGCCAAAATTCTCACCAAGATACTAGCCAATAAGATCCAACTGTACATTGAAAGGATTACTCACCATGACCAAGTGAGATTCCTGGGCTGCAAGCGTGGTTCAACATCCTCAAATCAATCAACATGATACATCACATTAATAAAAGAAAGGACAAGAACCGTATGATCTTCTCAATTGATGCAGAGAAAGCATTTGCCAAAATACAGCATCCTTTCTTTATTAAAACTCTCCAGTGTAGAGATAGAAGGAATATACCTCAATATCATAAAAGCCATCTGTGAAAAGCCCACAGTGAATATCATTCTCAATGGAGAAAAACTAAGAACTTCTCCCTTAAGGTTGGGAACATGACAGGGATGCTCACCCTCACCCTTGTTATTCAACATAGTACTAGAAGTCCTAGCTTTAGCAATCAGACAACAAAAACAAATAAAAGGCATTCAAATTAGCAAAGAAGAAGTCAAATTCTTCTCTTTGCAGATGACTTGATTCTCTATGTGGAAAACCCAAAAGACTCTACCCCAAAATTGCTAGGTCTTGTATAGGAATTCAGCAAAGTGGTAGGATATAAAAGTCAATGCACAGAAATCAGTTGCTTTTCTATACATTAACAATGTAACTGTAGAAAGAGAAATTAGGGGATCAATTCCATTTACAATATCACTAAAAACCATAAGATACCTTGGAATAAACCTAACCAAAGAGGCGAAGGATCTATGTTCTGAAAACTATAGAACACTTATGAAAGAAACTGAGGAAGACACAGAGAAATGGAAAAACTTTCCGTGCTTATGGATTGGAAGAATAAATACTGTTAAAGTGTCTATTCTACTCAAAGCAATCTATACATTTAATGCACTCCCTATCAAAACACATTGATATTTTTCACAGCGCTGAAACAAATAATCCTAAAATTTATATGGAAGCAGAAAAGACTCCGAATAGCCAGAGGAATGTTGAAAAAGAAAACCAAAGCTCTGGTGGCATCACAATGATGGACTTCAAGCTCCATTATAAAGCTGTATTCATCAAGACAATATGGTGCTGGCACAAAAACAGACACATAGGTCAGTGGAACAGAATAGAAAACCTAGAAATGGACCCTCAACCTTATCGTCAACTAATCTTTGACAAAGTAGGAAAGAATGTTCAATGGAAAAAAGACAGTTTCTTCAGCAAATGGTGTTGGGAAAATTTAACAGCCATATGCAGGAGTATGAAACTGGACCATTTTTTTACACCATACGCAAAGATAAACTCAAATGAATCAAAGACCTAAATGTGAGACATGAATACATCAAAATCCTAGAAGAGAACATAGGCAGCAACCTCTTCAACCTTGGCCATAGAAATTTTTTCTAGATACATCTCCAAAGGCAGGGGAAACAAAAGCAAAAATGAAATATTGGGACTTCATCAAGATAAAAAGCTTCTGTGCAGCAAAGGAAACATCAAAACTAAAAGGCAGCCTATGGTATAAGAGAAGATATTTGCAAATGACATATCAGATAAAGAGCTAGTACCCATGATCTGTAAAGAACTTACCAAACTCGGGTGCCTGGGTGGCTCAGTTGGTTGAGCAACTGCCTCTGGCTCAGGTCATGATCCTGGAGTCCCGGGATCGAGTCCCGCATCAGGCTCCCTGCTCAGCAGGGAGTCTGCTTCTCCCTCTGACCTTCTCTCCTCTCAAGCTCTCTCTCACTTTCTCTCTCTCTCTCAAATAAATAAATAAAATCTTTAAAAAAAAAAAAAAGAACTTACCAAACTCAACACTCAAAAAATAATTAATGGAGTGAAGAAATGGGCAGAAGACATGAACAGACATTTCTGCAAAGACATCCAAATGGCAAACAGACACATGAAAATATGTTCCACATCACTTGGCATCAAGGAAATACAGATCAAAAACACAATGAGATACTGCCTCACACCAGTCAGAATGGCAAAAATTAACAAGACAGGAAACAACAAATTTTGGCAAGGATAGGTGGGGGAAGGGGTACCCTCTCACCCTGTTGGTGGTAATGTAAGACACTTTGGAAAATGGTATGGAGATTCCTTAAGAAGTTAAAAAATAGAGCTACCCTATGACCCAGCAATTGCACTACTAGGTATTTACCCAAAGGACACAAACACTGTGATCCAAAGGGACACCTGCACCCCACTGTTTATAACAGCAATATCCACAATAGCCAAACTGTGGAAAGAGCTAAGATGTCCATCGACAGATGACTGGATAAAGAAGATGTGGTATACATATAAAATGGAATATTACTCAGCCATCAGAAAGGATGAATACTTTCCATTCATATTGATGTGGATAGAACTGGAGGGTATTATGCTGAGCAAAATAAGTCAGTCAGAGAAAGACAATTATCAAATGGTTTCACTCATATGTGGAATATAAGAAATAGTGCAGAGGATCATGGGGAAGGGAGGGAAAACAGAATGGGAAGTCATTGGACAGGGAAAAAAAACATGAGATGCTCTTAAGTATAGGAAACAAACTGACGGTTCTTGGAGGGGAGGTGGGATATCTTATGGTTCTTGGTGCTATAGTAAATGGAATCGATTCTCTAAGATATTCCCAAATGACACTACAAACAAAGGTCTGATATCTAAGATATATAAAGAACTCCTCAAACTTAACGCTCAAAAAACAGATGATCACGTCAAAAAATGGGCAGAAGACATGAACAGATACTTCTCCAAAGAAGACATACAAATGGCTAACAGACACATGAAAAAATGTTCATCATCATAGCCATCAGGGAGATTCAAATCAAAACCACATTGAGATACCACCTTACACCAGTTAGAATGGCCAAAATTAACAGGACAGAAAACAAGTTTTGGAGAGAATGTGGAGAAAGGGGAACCCTCTTATGCTGTTACGGGGAATGCAAGTTGGTGCAGCCATTTTGGAAAACAATGTGGAGATTCCTGAAGAAATTAAAAATAGAGCTACCCTATGACCCTGCCATTGCACTACTGGGTATTTACCCCAAGGATACAGATGTAGTGAAAAGAAGGGCCACATGTACCCCAATGTTCATAGCAGCAATGGCCACAATCACCAAACTGTGGAAAGAACCAAGATGCCCTTCAACAGATGAATGGATAAAGAAGGTATGGTCCATATATACAATGGAATATTATGCCTCCATCAGAAAGGATGATTACCCAACTTTTGTATCAACATGGATGGGACTGGAAGAGATTATGCTGAGTGAAATAAGTCAAGCAGAGAAAGTCAATTTATCATGGTTTCACTTACATGTGGAGCATAAGGAAAAACATGGAGGACATTGGAGAAGGAAAGAAAGGGTGAATTGGGGGAAATCAGAGGGGGAGATGAACCATGAGAGACTGTGGACTCTGAGAAACAAACTGAGGGTTTTGGAGGGGAGGAAGGGTGGGGGGGTGAGCCTGGTGGTGGGTATCGAGGAGGGCATGTACTGCATGGAGCACTGGATGTGGTGCATGAACAATGAATCTTGGAACACTGAAAAAATTTTTAAAAAACCAAAAAAAAAAAAAAAAAGAACCCAATTGCAATTCAGGAAAAAAAAAAAAAAATTAAAGTTTAGTTTTCTTTGACTTTTCTACATATTGATTTACATTTACTGTTAATAGGTAACTTTTTCACTGATTCATTTCTAATCTGTCTGCCTTTTATTATTTTTTCCCTCAGTCTATTGTATTGGCTAGGAATTTCCAGTACCATGCTGAATAGAAATGAATAGAGTGAAGATCCTTGCTGTGTTACTATGTGTTACTGCCTTTGGCAGAAAAACATCCAGTCTTTCACCATTCTTTGTCACGACAGATATAGGATTTTGTAGAGGCTCTTCATAAGAATGAGAAAATTCCAATGAATTCCTACTTAGCTAGAATGCTAGTTATCTAATCTTTTTGCCAAAAATGTATTTTGAATTGATAAACACTTAAAGATGCATCACCTATATGGTTATGTGGTTTTTCTTCTTTATGTAGCTCATCTTACATTACTAGAATTAAATTGTTTTAATCAGAACAATAGAGGAAGCCAGACGCTTAGTAATGAAAGTACACTTGAATGACAATGTTTTATCATAATTTCGGGTAATCAGGTTATGTTTTATTTTGAAGCAGTGGCTTTTCTCAGATATCCTTACTGACTTCTGTTAAAAATTATAGAATATACGCTACTTGGATACTTAAAATAGTGAAATCCAATAAAAGGTTAAGAAATCAGTTATGTAATATGTGATTACTTGTTTTTAAAACCTTCATGATTGATTTCTATCTCATAATTATGTACATTTTATCTCAAAAGTTATTAGGGGATACCAATTAACTCATGCCTAATAAAAAAGGTTTTCCTGACCTTTGGCCAATAATTACTAAAATAGTTTAAAAATGATTGTTTGCCTTCATATTTTGTTATTGTTGTAATTTATTTTGAGAATCAGTCTGAACTTAAGAAAACATAACAAATAACAGAGTACACATGGATATATTTATCTATCATGGGAAAAACATCATGAGATGATTAAGATATATATATTATTTTAAGATTCTGAAGTACTCATTTCAGTGAAAATCAAGTAATCCAGGAATAGAAGAAATCTAGTTATCAGTGTTTTCCCATAGATTCTTTTACCTTAGCTAAGGATGATAATTACCGATTATGTGATGTGAAATGGCAGGTTGTTACAAAAGATTTATGAGTCATCCCTAGAAACAAAGAATTTCTAAGAATCTTAATAATTTCTTAAAATTCCCATGCACATTTATTCCAAAGACAAAGCAGTAAAGCTTGAACCATTCCCTCATGAACCCCACTTTTGCTCATCAACACATACCACAAAATTACATATCACGAAGCCCCAGGGTCTAATACTACCCCAGCCTCCAGCCCAGAAGCCATAAATTGAAGTTGCAACTTTCAAAAGGGCAAGCAAATATTCAGTGTATGTATTACAAATGCCATGGATTTAGTACTTCCCGTTTTCTTTCTTCTTTTTTTTATACAGTGCTGAGCCAATGCATTGTTTATAAACATCTCTGAAACCACCCTGTTCTGTTCGCTATGGAAAAACTGAACAAAAGCCGAAATTTTCTTAAAATTATATATGTAAAATTAATAGATTTATAGCATAAGTGCTTTCAGAGTTTTCACAAAAGGCCAGGAACTGTGATACGAAATGGGAATTTCTTCATTTAAATACGAATAATAATTGCCTTAGAGAAATTTATTAGTGATTTGAATTTGAATTTTTTAATTTTTATTTTTTAAAGATTTTATTTATTTATGAGAGAGAGAGAAAAAGAGAGAGACAGGGAGAGAACAAGCAGGGGGAATGACAGAGGGAGAAGGAGAAGCAGGCTCTGCACTAAGCACGGAGCCCACTGTGGGGCTCCATCCCAGGACCCTATGATCATGACCTGAGCCGAAGGTAGATGCCTAACCAACTGAACCACCCAAGAGCCTCTAGTGATACTAATTTTTAATACTGCTGTTAATTTAATGCAAAATTCTCAATCTCAACTTCAAATGGCACTGTTGGTTAGGGATATGCCAGGTAATGTTCGACAGTAGGATACCTGGATAAATTTATCATAGATTTTAACTATTAAAAACATCCAAGGTTGGGGCACCTGGGTGGCTCAGTGGGTTAAGCCTCTGCCTTCGGCTCAGGTCATGATCTCAGGGTCCTGGGATCGAGCCCCTGCATCAGGCTCTCTGCTCCGTGGAGAGCCTGCTTCCCCCTCTCTCTCTGCCTGCCTCTCTGCCTGCTTGTGATCTCTCTCTCTGTCAGGTTAATGAATAAAATCTTAAAAAACAAAAACAAAAAAAACATCCAGTGTTAATATACTTGTTTCCTTTATGATTATAATTTTCTTGAAACAGGGACTGTGTCTTTACTTATTTACTACCACATTAAATTGAAATTACAGTTGTCTCTGATAAACTTTATTATGGGAGCAAAAATAAAGAAATAAGGGGAGTCTCGTGGCTCAGATGATTAAGCTTCTGTTTTTGGTTTAGGTCATGAACTCCAGGTCCTGGAATCTGGCTCCCAGCTCAGTGGGGAGCCTGCTTCTCCTTCTCCCTCTGCCTCTTCCGCTGCTTGCGTTCTCTCTGTCTCTGTCTCTCTCAAATGCATAAATAAAATCCTTAAAAAAATAAGAAATAAATCCTAGGAACAAACTGAAAAGTGAGATGATAGCATTAATCAACTATTTGATCCCACCCATTCAGATGTGGGGGGGCACAAATGTCTGATAAACAACTAAAGAGACACTCAGAAAAGTACTTTCCCTTCTCAATGTCAGTTACAAAGCAAATATAAGATCCTGTTGTAATTGGTGAATCACAATTTTAAAAGTCTGATTTTAAAAGCTTCTTGAAAATATAGCATGTGAGTCATCACTTGCATGATTTTATGGTTGAAGTTTCTGTATACAGCAGCCTGAAAACATGCTTATTCAATGAATCATCAGTGGATGGTAGGGATGGCCTATAAATCTATTCCCATTCACATTGCAGAAAGATAAATCACACTGAAGTTTATAGGCTTCTAAACTGTTGTATCACATACTTCTTATTCTAAAAGCTTTTTGTTGACATTGCTCTTACAAAATATGCCATGCCATCTATTCTTTTTATCAGTTGGAGTGGGCACTGTTGCTTTTCTATAGAACTTTTAATAGAATACCTTACCTTTGATTGCAGTAACAGTTATTATTATTATTTTTTTTTTTTCTGCTAAAGAAACAATTGATTTGTTCTTAAAATCTTGACAAAATAATATACTGCTGCTGATGAGCTGGCAGCTTACTTTTTAATTATTTACCATTTAAACTACAACTTTCACCTAAATTTGGGTTAGTTTTGTAATACAAGGTAAGTAAAAGAAAGATAAAAAGGTTAGTTGATGGGCAGTAATGGCAGGGTCTAAAATGAGTAACAAAGCTTTTTAGAGATCAACCTGACAGACTTCAAAGATATTGTATTCTTAAGTACTTATTATGTAGATGACTGTAATTTGTGTGGAATTAAGTTTAAAGAAATTGAAAGTTACTGACATTGTGTTTATAGAATTTTCCAGGATTTGAGATAATGTTAAGAAATTACAAATTTCTCCTCTCAATGCTTGCTTAGGTTTGTTTATTGAAAAAAAGAAAAAGAAAGAAAGTAGCAAAGAAAGCTCTGAGGTCACTTTCTCCTTACATACTCACACCTTTATTTCATTTGTGTATATTGCTTAATTGCCTGACTGAAAATTGAAAATGCCATCCAATGTATCCAGTAATTAAAGTAATCTTAAACTGAAAGGAATAACAAGTTTAAGTCTTCTTTGATATAGATAGTAAAGGAAAAGGAACTAAGTCCCTGCTCATTCTCCAAAAGTGATTTCAATTCTTTAAGAAAGTATTATAAGATCTCCATAGCCTAGAGTGAATGAAATCCCCGGGAAATTATATTGAAAATAAATAAGCATAAATAAATTGTGATTAAAAGACATATTTTATAATTAATATTATTAGAGCCATGTTTACTTGAGCAGCATAATTATTGAAAATATTTATTTTCAATAAAATTTTTAACGAGAATCTATATAATCATTACCAATTTAATGAAAAATAAAGGCAGAATCTCTTAAAGTCTTTTTTTTTTAATATTTTATTTATTTATTTGTCAGTTTGAGAGAGAGAGAACAAGCACAGGCAGGGGGAGCAGCAGGCAGAGGGAGAAGAAGGCTCCCCACTGAGCAAGGAGCCCAATGTGGGACTCGATCCCAGGACCCTGAGCCAAAGGCAGACCCTTAACCAACTGAGCCACCTGGATGTCCATCTTAATATCTTTAGAATAATAGATATACTAAATATATCTATGTATTTCTTTGTTTTTTTGGTCTTTCTTAAAACTATTTTTTTGGGGCACTTGGGTGGCTCAGTCTGTTGAGTGTCCAACTCTTGATTTCAGCTCAGGTGATGATTTCAGGGTTTGGGGTGTGGCACCTGCTTGAGATTCTCTCTTTCCTCTCCCTCTACCCCTCCGTCCCCACTCGAAAAAAATACATATATATTTTTTAAGCAATAGCTTTACTGAGATTATTCACATATCATAAAATTTACCCTTTAAAAGTGAACAATTAAGTGTTTTTTCTTTCTTTCTTGATAGCTGTTCCTGGATTCATTCTAAGTGCCATATTCTCCATTTGGAACCATTGTTCCCTTCGAAGTTTAACTCTTCATAATTCTTGACACCTAACAAATGGTGAATTTACTCTCAGGGGCATATTTTTCACTCTACATATAAATTCTGTAACATACATCACCCAAAAGTCTAGAAGAAATGCTAATGGTTCATATCAGTTGTGACCTTATAATTCATGTCTCCTTAAGTGACTTTGCTTCTGTGATAGTAGTTGATACTATACCTTTATGGATAAAAGGGAGATGGAAGTTGTTTAACTCCACATAATAGGCATTTGTGTATGTCAGCTGCAGATCAGCCTGTATACAAATACTTCAATTTGCCTATATTAAATAGTATTTACTTATGTTGACACTAATCAGAAAATATTAAAAAGGAAAAAAAATAACTTTAATGTTCATCTATATTTACTCTAAAACATTCCCAGTATTTATTTAATGACTAACTCTTTGAAATTTTGCATTACTTTTAATATTGCTAAGGGGAATGATAGTTAAAGTATTCTTGTATATAAAATTTGGGAAATATATTAAATGTACATAGGATTGATTTCTATCAGTAAACTTATTGGGTCCCAATGTATGAGAACAAATAAATAGATTGTCAGAAAGCTTTAAATAATGGTGTACTTCCAGGAACCTCATCGCATTCTTGCTAACATTTGATGAGTGAAAATCACATATGACATTATTATATCATTTTATGGTTACTGCTACATATGAATATTTTATTTTTTTATTTATTGACTATTAATGTTTCTTCTGTGACCCATCTTTTCTTCTCTTTGCACTTCCTACTAAATCTCTGTTTTCTTCAGCATTCCAGTAGAGCTTCTCATATCTATAATCATAGATTTTTGTTGTCTACTATATATGAATAAATTTTTTTCTTCTGCACTTCCAGTATAAATTTTAATTTTGGTATTGTGTCCAGGGTTTCACAGCAGTTCTTCAAAATTACATCCCTCTGCTGCTGCTTCTCATCCTCTTTCCTTAGTGTTTTCTGTCCCAGTTCCTTAGAGACACTGGCCTTTGTTTCCTACTGAAGAGGCCAAATCATTTCCTGTCATTTACAAAATGAAATATTCAAAGTGAAGCTTTTGCTATAATTATTCAAAATATTTATACATTTGCTTTTTTCAGAAGTATTTTTTTCAGCAATCAAGTTTCTTCATTTTATCTACTCTGCAGCATTTGACATACTTGATCATATCAGCATCTTAGTGCATTACCTTCACTTGATTATTCCTCTGCCTCACAAGACAGTCATTCCAAGTTACTTTTGTTGGCTGTTCTCCCCCCCCTCCATGCACCTCTAATTATTTAAATTTTCTAGAACGGAGTCTTACACCCACTGTTTTCCTATATCTACATTCATTATCTTGAGAATGATATGGAAGGCTGGGAGTTTAAATGTCATTTATGCTAATATTTTCTACATTTATATTTCTAAACCTTATATTTCTATTTGACTTGGATATTAGGTCTATTAGGATTCCCTAAAAAAGAGTCTGAGAAGAGAATTTGCATTCAAAGAAGTATTGTCATGAGGAGATAGAAGAGCCGGAGGAGATAGAATAGGAAACAGAAGAAGCTCAAGGAAGACCGGCTCTCCGATAAGTCTAGCCCTAGGGTGATGGTGTAAACTGAACCATAGAGTTTGCCCACCATGAGGAATGGGATATTGGCTTTGTTCTTCATTCACTATTGCCCTGGAAGAATTATCAGTGTGAGGTGGTGTCAGTAGCCAAAATGCAATGCATGAGCAGGTATTGGCAGCAGTGTAGGCAGTGCATGTGGTAGCTGGGTGAGTGGTAGCAACAAAGAAGTAAATGGGAACCTAAGGCATTTAGGTGGTGCACCAACAGTGTGTGCTCCAGGGCCAAACTGCCTACTTGGTATCTTTGCTTTCATATCCAGGAGTCACATAACTAACATAGTTTTAAAATAAAGTTTTCCTTCTCCTCATACACTCTTCTATTCTCATGATTGCCATTTTCCCTACTTATTAAGTGACACAATCTTTTACTCAGTTACCTAGACCAAAAACCTAGGAGACCTTTTTTATTAATTTTTCTGCACATATCCTGTATTCAAGCTTAGTAAAACCTGTCACTCCATATTCAAAACTTTCCCTAATTTTCATAATATTTTATGACTGGAGGGGGATGGGGCTAGGCATTTTAAAAATACATAACTTTCTGTCAATTCATGCAACTGTATTGTCACCTGTTCATTATATATTAAAGAAGCAATTAGACAAGGAGAAAAAAAGCAGAAAAAATTCAAAGCAGGCTACTAAAATGAGAATAAATGTTTGTTAGGTGGGCTAACTTATTGACTATATCTAGGCATTGTCATATTCCTGCTTAGAGACAAGAATTCTTTTTCGTATATCAAAACACTAACAGAAAAGTCTTGGTACTTAAGGGAATATATCCCTTATCAATTATGATAAATTAGCTCTGTCTATATTTAGGTTCTTTGTTGTGTCTTTCTCCTAGTCCAGTCAACTTTTGGAGTGTTATGACAAAAGAGTTCTGAGGGGAAAGGTTTCCAATCCAAGTTTGTAGCTTTTGTTGATTTAGCCCCACGCTTACATCATATTCAGTGCTTTAAATTGCTACAAGTCAAAGGTTACTTTTCAAACTTTAAAGTACTTGAATGGATTTTCACAGTACCGCCTGTATTTAAGTGGAATTGTGCAGCCCTCCTGACTTGTTTTAATGCATTATGTGTCTTTGATTTCTGGAACACCAAAGTAAGCTGAGACTTTTATGCAGTTAACCAAAATACTATACAATAAAATAAAGGGGTGTGTCCTTACACGTGTGTATAGAAATATGAAAGAATCATAATCACAGCACAAATTTAACCAATCATAAATTCAGGTATACCATCTAGAAACTTATAAAATATGGTAATATATTAGCTCTTAAACACATATATTCATTGAGAGAGGACAAAAAAAGACATTCAGCTGATCTTATCCTTGGCTGTAAGTCTTACTTTCTTTGGAACTAGGACATCATAACAATTTTTACTTCCCTAGGATTTTTTCTCAGTTGGATATTTCAAAGTAGCCTATTTATTTTTAATGATTTGAGATTCTGTCTTCACTGCCTTTTACAAGGTTAAGTTACTTTAACTTTTATATTACTAAAAATACTGTTTAAACCAAAGTCCTAACGTTTCAAAAACTACACATATAAGCAGAATTAATGACTTGTAGACAGTGTTCTTCATTAGTCTATCCAAAATGCAGAGTGCTGCTTTAGCTTTTAACTGTTGTAACTACTGTTGCTATCATGGGGTCTCTGCACATATTTGCTGCTTGGTAGATCTCAGCAGGACAGTAAAATGTATGTTCTTTGTTAGAAACTGGGATTTTTAAAGCCTTTAACACAAAGACCTAATGATGAATACTTTTTCCAGTCTCTGTGGTTGGTGAAATTCTGTTTTACAGAGAAAACATAAAAAAGGCTAATAATGTACAAGTAAAAAAATTTTACTTCCAAGCCACATTTTGTTAAATAAACATACTGAAGAATTGGTTATTTATGCTATTATTTCTACTTGAGATACCAAAAATAGCATAAAAGTTGTATCTTAACTTGCTTCGTTTTACATATACAAAGACCCAGTTTGAAAATTTAACTGAAAAAACAAATTGTCATTACAATCTACTTTTCTCTATTTTCAGAAATGTAAAGGTACTAGAAATTATTAAAAGAAACAAATTTCTAAACATAATAATATGTTATATTTTTGTTACTATTAGAAACCAAATATTGTAGATATGACTAAACTTTATTCGAGATCAAAAGGCAGTGTCATGTGTCTGACCTTATTCCTTTAATTTAATTTCTTATATTTTATGTATATACAGGACAAAACCTATCTACCATATAGAGCATTGTGTATATGTCTTTTCATGTAAATTATGAAAAATGTATACATAATCTGCTTATTCCTTTTATTTTTACTTATAACTATATTTATGATCTAATTTCACTTTCATATAAGTTTCAATTGCAAAGTATTAAAATTTGTGGATAGATATCACATTTCAATGTATTAATTCTTATATTGTGGACATATGCTTTGTTTCCAGTATCTCTACTACAATAAACTACTGCAATAAGTGTTCAGGTCTAAGTGTCCTATTGTACTTGTGCCACGAATGCATCAGGGTATTCAACTAAGAATGAAATTGCTGGGCCATAGATTATGCATATTTTCAATTTAATTAGCTGATGACAAATTGCTCTTAATATCATAACATCATTTTATCCTCTCAAAATCAGTTAAGGAAAATAATTCTTTTATTCTTGCCAATATTTGAACCTATCATCCTACTTTATTTTTCCCAATATTGTGGTTTGAAATAATAACTTTTAATTGCTTTAGTGTATAGTTCTCTGGTAGCTTGTAAAATTGAACAACTTTTCATATCTTTAATTGCTATAAATATTTTGGGTTCTGTGACTTCTTAATTTCTGTTTGTGGATTTTGTTCTCAACCCTATAGGTTATCTGTTCTTTATGTACCTTGGATACTATATGTCTTCTATTATGTTGAATTGTTCTCCCATCTGTCGTTTGAATCTTTTCCTTGGCTAAGAACATTATCAGAACCCAGTGTTCTAAAATCAATCATGAGAACTACTATTTAATTTTAAATAAATTAATTATAAAGATAAAGGAAATGGTAGATTGCATTGGTATAGAAAAGTTACGTGACTTGGTAGATTATTTATGCATTTATTACTTCTTAGGGGGATTTGGTCAAATGCCTTTTTAGAAAGGATAATGATTTGCATTTGTCTGCTTTACATATAACAAACAAGGATGTGTTTTGTTCTGATAAAATAAATAGTGAACTTGCTCTAAGATTTTAGGTTTTATTTCCACTACTTATTAAAGTACTATTTTCATCTAAGGCAGAGATGAAAAGAAAGAAAACGTTGTAAGAATTAGAAAACAATTATTGAGAAAAGAACTTCTTATTCGAGGTGGAGTTTTCCAGGTTACAATTTTCAAGTAAGGTAAGCTTTATCCTTATTCTTTTGTCCCTATTTCTTTTCAGACATAGGTACATAACCTCTCTCATCAAACAGCAACATTTCCTCCTGTATTTTTGTTATAATTTGATGTAGGTCTAAATTGCCTACAGTAAAAGTCACCCTTTTTAATGTGCAGTTATGTGAGATTCGAACTACAAAGAGTTGTGTGGCTGCAACAGCAGTCAAGATGTCCCATCATGACCCCAAATTCTCTCATACCCACTTGTAAACAAGCTTTGTCCTTACTTGATCTTCTGGAAACCCATGATCTGACTCAGGTCGGTACAACTTTTGCCTAATCCAGAACACCCATTTAAACAGGCTCAGACAGTGTGTAGCCTTTTGGGTCTGTCTTCATTCTGTTAGTATTATGAATTTGACATTAATCCATGCTGATGCCCATGTAGGTAATTGGCTGCTTTTTAAATGCTGAGTGGTATTTCATTGTATGGATTTGCCATTGTTTACCAGTTCACTAGCTAGACGCTTGGGCTGTTTCCAGTTTCTGGCAATTTTGAATAAAGTTGTTATAAATATTCATAAGGGATATTTGAATGAATACAATATTCATATCTTTGGGTAAATACCTAGAAGTGAAATTTCTGGATCTTATGGTATGTGGACTTTAGTTTTATAAGGAACAGTGTTCCATATGTCTGTGCAATGTTGCCTTCCCTACAGAACTACATGAGTTCCACTTTCTCCAGTCCCTCATCAACACCTAATAATGGCAAGAGCAGGATCTTAGCCATTCTAGAAAGTGTTTAGTGGTATGTAACTGTCGTTTTAAAATGATTTCACTAAGGACTAATGATATTAAGCATCTTTCCACAGTCTAATTTGCCATTTGTTTGTTTTTATGATGAAGTTGAAGTCTTTTTAAGTCTTTTGCTCATTTTTTAAGTTGCTTTTACACTTAGTGAGTTTTGAGAGTTCTTTATATATTCTGGATGCAAGTCTTTTATTAGTTACCTCTTCTGGAAATATGTTACAATTGCCTTTTGCTTGCTGTTTTATTCTTTATACATTGTCTTTTGGCAGGCAGAAGTTTTCAATTTGATAAGGTCCAATTTATCATGTTTTTCTTTTATAAGTTATATTTTTAGAAAAATTTGCATGTCCTAAGGAAATAATTTTCCTACAGTTTTTGTAAAAATTAAATAGTCACAAATAATTGATTGTTTATTTGGTTTTATGTATGGTATAACAATTAGATTGAGCTTCGGCTTTTTTCCATATGAATATTCAGTTGTTCCAGCCGATGTTCTCTAGAAGAGAAAAATGTCTCAAATCAATGATCTGAATGCCATATTTTATACAACTAATAAATTATCATCAGGGAGACACTTTTTTTCTGTATAGGAAATTTGCAGCGTTTGTGCTCATGGGTATATAGGCTGTCTCTTTGTGTCCCTGTTTCGTGTGTGTGTGTGTGTGTGTGTGTGTGTGTATGTTGAAGGTGGTATCAATGATTGGTAAACACATGTTGAGCTCACTCTAATTAAGCTTTCTTGATAATATTTGAAATTGAGTGAATTTTTATTTTAGGTGAAATACTCGCTCACAACTATATTTATAAATGTTTCTAGATTTGCTCTCTCCAATGAGAAAAAAATTGAAAGTATGACATGTAGACTATAGAAATTATCTATCTAATCACATGTTTCAAATGTTGACTAAATGTATTTCCAAATCCCTTCATGCTCTTTATGTATTCTTTCATTTCTACTTTTTCCTAATGTTATTATATCTAACAAATATGTTTGGGATTATTTAGAAGTAATAAGAGTTATGGATATAGTAAAATTATTGATACAGTTTATTTTAGTTTTTGTGAAAAACAATCATCATAAGACTTCCATTTGTAAAGGAGGTATAGAGTGTATCTAAAGTAGAACTCCAGAGATCGTCCCTTTATTTACTGTTCACGTTTTCTTCAAAGGCTCATTAAAAATGGGAATTGTAAATAATATAAAACTATGAGGAGTTGTGGATACCACTCTTAAAAGTAAGAGAAAAATCGGCAAGCTTGAATACATATATTTTTAAAGCATGCTCATTTCTCAATAGAATGTGAGATAAAAAGAAAAACAAATATTCTTGTGAAAATATGTTACAGTGTGCTATCCTAAATACCTATCCAAATAAAAAGTTATAAGTACTGTATTTTCTATTAAATTGAAGGGAAAGTTTCAGTACTTTTGTCTGTAAGGGCAATAATATCTACGTGTTAAAAATTTTATTCCTGTTTCTAACACAAGAACAAATATAAAATATTAAGAAATAAAAATGTTCCAAAGTTCCATAGCATGATAAAAATAGCTTCTGACTTAGAATTAGCCCGCAGTTCTGCCCATGTGAATAACCTAGCTCTCATTTATGTGACATATGGTGACCTAACTACACCTTTAATTTCTTTTCTAATTTACTGGTAATGAAGAATATTATAGTAAATAGTCATTTTATTAATTATCTTATATTCAGCGATCTACACCTGTGCTAGTCATTATAAAAAAATCATTAATGTGATAGAAGTAACTCATTTCATCAGAGAATGGCATTTTCTCTTGCTCTGACACTCCATTGTGGCAGTCATCTCCAAACATAAGGTCACAGCTGTTCTGTGACATTTTTACACAATGGAAAATCAGCCTGTTCCATAGAGAAATAAAAAAGAAATTTAATAACCTGACATTTTAAAGTAGAAAAAAAGCATTTCAAATACAGGTAATTTTACATGGATCTTATGTGAAAACAACACCAGTGTTAAAGAAATAAAGAGGAATATTTTCTTAGG
This sequence comes from Potos flavus, assembly GCA_028534135.1. Classification (NCBI taxonomy): domain Eukaryota; kingdom Metazoa; phylum Chordata; class Mammalia; order Carnivora; family Procyonidae; genus Potos; species Potos flavus. The sequence continues at coordinate 20,835,248 of CM052883.1, read as the reverse complement.
CCAATTATAATACACAGACCTAACAAGGCCATCATTGTGAGTCATTTTTCTAACCAGTGAGCAAGACTGACAAGTTTATGAAACCTTTTCAGCAACTTGGGTCCATTCAAACCTCTTCAGTTTTTATTGTATATGGAAAATTGCTATTTATTTACGGTTTAGTAGTGCTTTTATAACTTCACGTATGTATTTATTTTGATGTAGAACTGCCATAAATAAGTATATCTGTATCTTATAATTACACTTTTTTTTTTTAAAGTAGTCTCCTTGTCCAATGTAGGGCTTGAACTCATGACCCTAAGATCAAGAATGACATGCTCTACTAACTGAGCCAACCAGACGACCCTAAAATTACACATTTTAATTGCAATACAATATAATGAATATTATTACATTATTGGAAGGGCTTCTCTCCTCTTTTCAGTCCGTGAACGTATCTATTCTACCACCACTGTCAGGCTGTTTTAATAATTTGAATTTTTATTCTCAATTTCTATCTTATCTATACTATACTTGCTAAATTTATGTTTATTATTGTTGAAATTTTGAGACTGGCTTAATAAAGACTAAGCTGTGAGTCTATATAATTAGGCTTTTCATATTGAATATTGTAATTCTCATTATAAGACATCTAGGCTATTACTTTTGATCTAACTTGAACATTCATTGAACTATCAAGTATGGTTTCCAAAAAGGAAATATTAATGATCCTTATTAACCAATATTTTGAGTTTTGATTTTTAAAATTTTGGGTTTTATGCATATTTGACTCCTTGTTCTGTAAAACAATTGAAAGCCGTGAGTCTTTTTACCATTGTGCATTTTGTCTTATTTTTTTAACATGCCCCAAATTCTATATATATAATTCTTCTTGCATTATTGCATCTGGCTCCATGTCTCTAAAAGCCTTCTATGCTGGTGACTTGAATTTGTAGTCCTCCCCTCTCCACCACCAATATAGTCTGATATATATTTATGTCTGTATTTGGATTAATAATGTGTATCTCAAGTTTAAAACTAAACTTATCAAAATTGAAACATATTTTTTAACCCCACCAAATCCATGCCCCACCATCAAGTGCCTTCCTTCTGTACATCACACCAACAGTTTGCTCACACAGAGATAGAGGAGTTATTCTTGATTCTCCTCATTTCTTTCCAGTTCCCACAGCCAGTCAGCAGTGAGTTGTTAATTTCTACTTATAATATTTTGTCTAAGTCCATCTTTCCTATTACCCACTAGTCTAAATTATTTGCTCAAACTACTGTAAGTGTCTCTTCATTGGTTGGTTTGCCTTTGTTTTGGTCTGTCTTATAGTTCCATTTCCAGATAGCAGCCTGGGAGCCATTTCTAGAGCATAAATCAAATAACATAATTTCTCTCTATAAAACAGACCAATATTACCCCATTTAAATCAGATTGAAATTCAGACTTCTTACCACATGGCTTACCAGGTGCTATATGACCCGGCCCAAATATGCCACTCTAATTTCATTTCCCACTGCTGGTTGTATCCATTACTGGGACTCAGAATTCCCTCGCTTTCTTTCTTTCCCTTGCACATATCAAGTTCATTTCATTTTCAGAGTCTTTGACATCGACTTAGAATTATAGTACCCATATCTTCAAAAAGCTACTTTCTTTTTGTTGTATAGTTTTAAATTCAAGTATCTTCTCATCAGATTACATGCCTTTGTCATCCCAACTAAAATTCAATTAATTTCTGTCATATTACTAAGTGTATTTCCTTTATAATACTGCAGATTATCTTAAAATTTTTTATTACATTTTTGGCCTGTCTTTTCAATATGATAGTATTTCCTTTGAGAGCAGAGATTCAGAGTATTCGATACACTGTATTCTTAGAAACTAATATAATTCCTAGATTATAGCATCATTCAAAAAATATGTCAACTTACTAATATGGACTAAATGTTTGTGTTCCTACAAATTTCATATGTTGAAACCCTCATTCCCACTGTGATTGTATTCAGAGATAGAGCCTTTCAGAGGTTAATCAGATCATGAAGGTGGAGACTTCATGATAGGATTAGTGCCCTCATAAAATGAGACTAGAGAGAGCTTGCACTCTTTCTGCCATATGAATAAACTAGGAATAGGGCTGTTGCCAAATCCAATCATGCTGACACACTGATTTTGACTTCCAGCCTCCAGAACTGTGAGAAATAAATGTGTGTGTTCTTTAAGCCACCCAATCTATGATGTTTGGTATGGCAGCGTAAGGAGACTAAGACACCAAATTCTTTTGTAATTAGAGACAAGAATATTTTGAAAAGACATTTTAGGGTACTTACATAATTAGTTTGACATTTCTTTATCAAAAGTTATACACACTTTTTTTCTGATATATTTGTTTACTTGTTTATTTATTTTTTTTCCACGGAATTGATTTTTCTAATATATCTACTAGTTATGTTAACTGTCTTCTGTGGATTAATAAGATTGGAGGATGAAATAATCCTTCTTGATACTTTCCATGTATCCATCCTATCATTTATTCAACATTATTTATGAAATACCCACCACATTGTGGGCAGTATCCAGGGTGTCCAGGGTGTTGCCTTCATAAATCTACTGGTCTAATTAGGAGACAATGTCAATAAATAAATAAACAAACACATTAATATGGCAATTGAGGTAAAGTGTTATGGGGAGAATTAAGCAAGGTGAATAAGATGTGGTGTGTTTTAAGAAAATATTTACATAGTGAATTTGGGGAAGCATTTGTTGACATAAAATTTGAGCACCGACATCAAGGAACTGAGGCCATGACCCATAAGATATCTGCGGAGGACACATTCATGGTGCAGAGAAAAACTAAGGATCCAAAGACAGAAGAGAGTTGTTCTGTTTGAGGAAGAGCAAAGATTTCAGTGTTCTATAGCTGAGTAAATAAAGGCAAGGGCTAGTAGAAGTGAGAGTGATGTAAATTGTGCTGAGTGTTATGGCCTAAAGAAATGACTTTTTTTTTTTTCAAGATGGGCAGCCATCTGGAGGGGTTGATATAGATGACCACTATGATTTGATATATGCTTTAAAATGCCCACTTTTACTGCTGTTTGTGCAGGATAAAAACAGGAAAATCAGCTATAAGACTTGTAATTACCTAGGTGGAGGATACTGGGTGACTTGGGAAAGAATAAGTGGTAATATTGAAAGTAATTGCTTGTAAGGTGTGATTGTTTGTTTGTTTGTTTGTCAAAGGTAGTTGGGAGACATTGGATTTCTAATGTCAATTGGCATATTTATTGGATATCCAGTAGGAAAAAATCAAGTACACAGATTCATAGGCAAGCTTGTAATTTAAAGGTCTGGACAATGGGTATATGAATACAAGTTGATGAAACCAGCTGAGATACTCAAGAATTGCAAATATAGAGAAAATAGAAACCATTCCAGTTGTAAGCCCTGGGTCATGTTTAATTTAGAAGTGGTCAATTATTGAGGGACCATTAAAAGAAACTGGTGTGTCCCAGTAAGTATAGGAAGAAAAGGAGCAGGTAAAGAGGTGTTGCATAACTGAGAGCATGGAAATAAGATTTCTGCTTCTGGTTGTTCATAATAAGTGATATTGAATTTAACTTCCTGCTGAAAATAACCATAAAACTGGGCACAATGAATGAAACAAGTGTTTTTAAACATTGTGCTAGTTCAGAATTTTGATCCTTGAAGGGAAGGAGACTCATTAGGTGAGACTCATGATCAATGTATAATCACTCCAATCCTACCCTGGCGTTCTGCCTGGGAACATTTTACTCCAACAATACAGGGAAGAGAATTTCAAGCAGAGCAGTAATCTTGCAAGTCGAGGAGGCTGAGGACTGCTGAATTAGTTATAATTTGATTAGCAGAGTACCAGAGAAGAGAGTGTCGTATAGTGGGTGGGATCAATAGTCTTTGTGTAGAATCTTAATTGAAGATTATGCTGGACAATCTTAATTGAAGATTATGCTGGACATGAACAGAGCAAGACTGCAAGGTCAAATTACACTTCCGGCGTAAGTGTAACAACAGTAATCATATATACCTTCCCATCTAAAGCAAATAAAATCTGGACAAATATTTAAATAAAAATCCCTCAGACATTGAACATCGGATCATGAATAAAAGTGATTGCTGAGATATAAAACACATACCAAGTGAAACTTAGAGTTACCAAGTTTACTGTCTGGAGAATATTCCCAGACTGAAGCAAAGGAGGAACTTAAACCTAATTGTTGGTCTCCTTGAATTGATAGAACAGACTGGCATCAGAGATGCACAGGGTGGCTGCAATTTGCCACCAGTTTGATTTTGCCTCCAGTGTTCACTGGAGAGGGGAGAGCTGCATAGAGACAGAACTCCAAATAACAGCAGAGCCCCTTGATATTCTGAAGAGGACTGATCAGCATATGCATTTAAGAAAAATTCCGAAGGAAGGGAATAAAACACTCAAAGGATTAGAGGAAACAATACCCAGAGCTGACACAGAACCAGGAAGAGTGCCTATTTCCAACAGCGAAGGTGGAACGCTTCATGATAATGGGCATTAGTTAGAGTACAAGGAAGATTCTTGCTTCAGTCCTGGAAAAAATTAACTCTATATTAAACAGACCTAGTTATGTATAACAAATATTAAAAGTAAAACCCAAGATGGTCCAAGTAACTTCATCACATTCCAGAAAAGATCAAGAATATATATAGGAATACAAAAAATATACAGCACCAAACAAGGTAAAAAAAACCAACCAACAAACAAAAAACCTTAGGAAATTAGGAATAAAAAGAGTATTCTACAAGTTGGTAAAAGACATCTATGAAGAGCCTACAGTTAATATCATACTTAATAGTGAAAGAACAAATACTTTATGCTTTACCCTGAAGATCACGGATAGGGCAAGGATATCCACCCTGATTATTTCTATTCCACAATATACTGGAACATATTGCCAGTGAAATCTGGCAAGGAAAAAAAAAAAGCCATCCGGACAAGGAAAAAAAAAGTAAAAATGTCTTTATATTTAGATGATCTGATTATTGACATAGAAATCACTAAGGGATTTAACAACAACAAACAACAAAAAATTATTTCAACTGATAAGTAGGTTTAACATAGCTGAAAATACAAAATTAATATAATAATTTATTCTATTTTTACATACTGGTAGTGAACATTTGAATATTGAAAGATATGAAATAATTAGGATACTTGGGACCAAGGATATTCAAGGTCTACACACATGTGCTATGGAGGGTTAATTCAGCAAGAATGGAACTGGCCTGAATTATTTTTCTAAATTACCTGCAAGGCACTGACCTCCATCAAGTCATGACATAATTTGAAAAATAATGTGGCTTTGTAACCATGGGTTTTGGTTATTATGGAGTGGCTTACATAAGGTTGTCACATTGCTTATTGATAACAGGGAAATTTAAAATTTGTATTCTTTCCTGGTGATACCTCTGGAGTGCTTTATTTCTAGGCTGCTTATACAGCAAAAGCATCTGTGTATGATTAGCAGGGCATGAGAATCCTCAGCTGAAACTGCATTTTGAATTTTCTGATTCTTATGTACTCTGTACACATGTCAGTAGCTTCCGACCTAAGAAATAAGTGTATCCTGATAAAGCATTTGTAAAGGGAAAACAGAGTTTAAGATTCACCTTGCGGTAACGGACCAACTCTTGGTTTCAGCTCAGGTCATGATCTCAGGGTCATGAGATTGAACCTTGTGTTGGGCTCCATGCTAAGTATGGATCCTGCCTAAGGTTCTTTCTCACCCCCTCTCCTTCTGCACCTCTTCCCAACCCGCATACTCTCTGTCTCTACCCCGACCAAAAAAATAAATAAAAAAAATAGATTCAGCTTGCTGGATCTTATACTCTGAGGGAGACTTTGGCTTTCATGCATATGTTTATTTTAGTCTTTTTCTAGCATAGTATTCTTTAAAAAAAACAAAAACTATAGCTTTGTAAGTAATCTCATTGTGGCTGTTGTGATTCTCCTTTGGCAATCAAACCCTAAATGTCATTTTTAGTGCAGCATCATGAACTACTAAACATTGCTGAAGGAAATTAAATAAGATGTGTATAAACAAAGAGATACACTGTGTATATGGATTTGAAGATTCAGAGTTGTTAAGATGTATATTTTTTCCCAAATTGATCTATAGGCTTAATGAAATCACATTAAAATACCATCAGGCTCTTTTATGGAAGCAACCAAGCATATTTAAAAAGTCATATTGAAATGCAAAAGATATACTATGGCTAAAACACATTAAAAGAAGAAAAAAGATTTATAAGACTTACACTATCTGTTGTCAATCTTATTATAAGGTTACAATAATTAAAGGAGTATAGTAGTAGGTCAAGGTAGACAAATAGATCAATGCAAAATAATATATTCCAGAAATAGACCCACTTATTTGTGGTCAGGTGGTATTTTTACAAAGGTGTTAGGGTAATTTAATAAAGTATAGATTTTGCAATAAATGATCTTGATAAAATTGGATATACGTGTAAAAAAATGAACTTCAACCCATACTTTGTACCACATACTAAAATTAACTCAAAATGGGCACTGATCTAAATGTATAGACTTTAAATTATAAAATATCTTTAAGTGAACATAAGGAAAGATCTTTGTGATCTTGTTCCCTCTCAGTGAATGTCCTCTCTTGCTACTGATTTACGTGGTATTATTCTGCTCTCCCAGGTCAGACTTAATATATACTTTATGAGAGGAAGGCATTCCATGCATAAAAAGGACCACTCTTTTCTACCCTCTCTGCTAGTGGTATTATGTAGAAGGTGTGGGTTTGATCCATATTGGAAGAAATCAAAGCCAAAAGTATAATGATTATAGCCTGAAGATTTCAAAAGATTCCATGGCTGGAAACATGTTCTATGTTTACACAATAAAATTCTGCACACAAATTTAGTACAACAATAAAATGAAAGCTTATTCCCACTTGCCTGCATATTCTGGGTAAGACTTGCCTTATCATTAACAGAACATGCTAACGACATTTGGGAAAGTCATTGAAAGCAAGTATTTATGGTGGTGCATTGTATGATTCAGCATCATGAGTAACAATGTGGCCAGAAATAAATAAGTGGTAATATGAAGCAGCAGAGGCAAGATGATCTCTATTAATCCCTTTATACTGGCTCTAAAGGGCCATGGCTTGTGAGTAATAATGATGTTACTATTGTATTCTTCATGTTGGGAGATAGTAAATCAGCCAGCAATGGCACTTTTTGACAAATGAAAAGATTAAGAGATGGTTCTTAGACCTGGCCAGGAGGAGATGGTACTTACATACTATGAAGAATCTTCACACACAGTGTTTGAACAAAAAACAAATACTCTTCTCTACCCATTATTTTAAATCATCATAAAATTACTATACAAACCTGTAAATTTTCTAGTACATTTTAAAGTAAATTATGTATACAGGAAAGGGAACAATAAAAATGTTTTCCTTGAGTCCTACACAACCTAAGGACAGCTCTGGTATCAATATTGAGTTTACTGATTTCAAAATTATACTGTTATGTAAGAAAATTCTCTTGTTTAGGGAAAATGTACATGGAAATATTTAGGAGTAAAGGGCTCAGTGAGTGAAATTTACTACCAAATAATTCAGTAAAATATTACACACAGATACACACAAATATACACACATTCACTTTGAAGTGTTTTATTTTCTTAATACTTCACCTTTTTGTTTGAATTTTTTAGAAATACAAGGCAAACTAAAGAATTGCTTTTTGACAATATTAAAGTAATTTTGAATATCAGATATGTGCAGTGTTCTACCTTATGTTATCCTGTCTTACTTTAATATACCTGATTGTAAATTAATTTTATTGTCCAAAATAGAGTGCTAATCAGTGGGACATAGCAAACCCTGGCAATGTAAATCTCTAAATACATCTTATACTAATTAAAAGGAGCATAACATATCATGCAAATATTCAGGAGTCAAAGATTCAAAAGATAATTTATAATTTTAAAAATATTTTGTCATTTCATGTTCTCTTTTTTCAATTTAATCTTTAAAGAAACTTATTTACCTCATAGAAAAAGGAACTGATTTCTAGGTTATGTTGCTAAAAGAAATTGTATATTGGTGTAAAAGGCCAGATGGAACAACTGTGTATAAATTAAATGGCGGTCTCTACATAAGTTATTCTTACACTACTCTGATTTGCAAAAAGTATTAATACAAGGTATATTTGTTAATTTCATTTATAGCTGTAGACTGATGATTATTCAGTCACTAAGAGGGAATTTGATACCTGGAATAAGGTGAAACAGGAAGTAACTTGTAGGACCAAGGTATTAGAATGAGGTGAGTCTGAGACAAATGCAGGCTAAGAGACAGAAATAACCCCACTAATGACCTCACTTCTGTGTTAATATCATATGATTATGGACATGAACAAAATAAGTATTGAAATGTTCAGAACTAAATAATTCAAATCCAATAGGATTTTCATCTCTAAGTTGATAAAATATCATGTTTATGATGACCTCAGCAAATGCCAGTTAATCATACTAGTAAGTAGTGATAGCCACAGTGGATATTTTTCCTCAGATTTGTCAAGGCTTAATAGATTTAACAATAATGAAAATGATCAATTGCACTTTCTCATGTAGCTCCTTAATTTTATGTCAGTAACTGTAATAGAAAGTAAAAAATTGGGAACTTAAAATGAAATACAGTTTGCATTTGGGTTTCCTCCTTTGCTTTTTTTTTTCTTTTTAGACATAAGAAAATATTCCCTCAGGTGAAAAGGGACAACAGCCACATTGATACTTCTTCCTTTTAAGTAAGAAAAAAGTCAGAGTTTTGACAGAGCCTCGTATTTTAGATTCACTTTCCTGCAATGATCAGTTTTTGAGCAAGACATATTGGAAAAATATGAGAAAAGGTGAATTCCATTTATCTGTGACTCTACTATATTGTTATAAATATTTTGAGAGATTTGAATTTATTTTCCATTTGTAATTTTAAAATACATATTTTTTTAGTATGAAGACTTTAGGAGTCTTTATGGTTATCTGTGTTTCAGTTCCTCAATCATTCTGGTGTCATTAGGAACTTTGAGAGGATTTTAGATCATAATCTTCTAACTCCAGAGCTCTATCCACTCTTCCTCTAATGGTCCTGCTGCCCAGGTTCAGGGTTCAATTCCTGTTGATTAGATGAAAACTCAAGAGCTGCATTATATTTATTCAGTTTTAATAATGAGACAAATAATATGTCTGTTAAATGACAAAACTAAAACAATGTGGCAACGACTGTGATGTCCTTTATTCAAGGGTAAACAACTAATGGATTAAGGGAATACAATGCCTCACAAGCAGTGGAGTACTCTTCATGAGGGCTTTGGGGAAAGAGCAAGTTTTATAGAGTGTTAGAAGAAGCAATGCAGGAACAGGGCATGGTTGACTAGGAAGTCAGGGATTTCCTTATAAGACTAGCATGTCCTATATTTTAGGGTGAGATAAGCTAGCTAACACTGAGTTGGACGATTATGATTGGTGTATGTTAGGTTTCCTTGGCAAGTATTTCCCATAAGTGCAGGCTGACTTTGGTTGAGATTTGGGGTAGCCTCCCTTTTGTGGGTCCTGATATATGAATTAACTGTCATATCTTGAAAGTGGTAACTCTCCGAGTCTTTTTTTTTTTAGTCAAGTATAATTAACATGCAGTGTGCTATTAGTTTCAGGTGTACAATATAATGATCCAACAATTCTATTCTTTACTCAGTGCTCATCACAATAAGTCTACCTTTATTCCATTTTATTTATTTCACGTATCCCCCACCCCTCTGTCTTCCGGCAACCTGCAGTTTGTTCTCTGTGTAAGGGTCTGTTTTTTTGTTTGTCTCTTTTTTCAAGAATGTCCTTTTGTGGGGATGTTCTATATTCTTAAAATTAATAAAGCCTTTGTAACCTTTATTTTATTCATTTTTTATTTATTTAATAGATTCAATCTATAGAAAAATTGTGCCAGAACAAAATTGCTTCATGTTCATAAAATGCATTTTTTTCCCTGTTGATCTTCATTCTACCATGACCTCCTCTTAGGCTTTTGTCCTGTCACTTTTATAAAGTCTGTGACTTTTCAGAATCTGTGACTTTTAAAAAACGATTATTGTTTTGGTTATAAGCTGCAGTAATTTTGCTCTAGCTTAACTTCCCAATTATCATAGGTAGAATTTTTCTGAAAGTAAAAATTTATTCTTTATTTGCTATCTTTATCTGTGTACTCTGTTTAATTTTGAATAATTCATTTAAATAAAACTAGGCATCAGCTATAAAAAGTGACTAACCTTTAAATGAACATTCATATTCAAAGAGCACTCACAGCGTGCTTGCAGTATCTCTTCAGGGAAACCTGCTGATCACATACCTGAGTACTATGCCTCTTCCTTGCCAGGCAAGCAACGATTATATATATATATATATATTTTTTTTCCCCCGGAAATCTATTTGTTGGTTTTATTTTTAACTATGTCTATTAGTTTTATATACTGCATAACAAATTATGAAATATTAACAGCTTGAAACAATACACATTTGTTATCTCGCAGTTAGTATAGGTCAGAAAGCCAAGCATGAATTGGATGGGTCATTTCTTAAGGTCTCACAGGGCTGAAATCAAAGATCTTTCAGGGCTGGTTTATAATCTGGAGGCTCAATCAGGGAACAATCTACTTCCCACCTCTACTAGGTTGTTGTTAGAATTCATTTCCTACAGTTGTAGGAATTTTGGCAATTTGCCTCTTAAGCCAGCCACCCACAGGTAGAGACTAGGTGATTCTGCTAGCAAAATTGAGTCTTATTTAATGAAGTCACCTGAGTGGCACGCTTTTGCCATAGTCTATCGTTTAGAAGCAAGTCATGGATCTTTCTCATTGTAAAGGAAAGGGAATTACACAAAAACACAAAAGCATGAACAATAAAATGCTGGTATCATAAGAGCCCACTTTCTAGTTCATTTACTGTTCTAGTTCATCTATTTGATGATTCCTGGAATCTTGTACTTTTTCCGCCTGAAATTAAATGTTAAAGCTTAAGGTTTTATACTTCATAGAATAGTTGCAGCTGAGATATACTACTACTACTAACTTATTATCATAATAAATATTTTTGTCTTTATTATTGTGTTTATTGCATGCTAATTACTATTATAATCTATGTACTCTTGCTTTGGAAAAGAATATACCTAATAGCTGGTTTTATTCTATGCCACAGTTTCTTGAAATTCTTAACAGGGCTACATTTGGTTATATCATAAGTATAAAATTTAAATAGTTCATGATGTAAACTTCAGGACAGGTATCATGCCATTTATTGTTCTAAAATAGGAACATACAATTCCTTCTGTATACATAAAATGTTAGCTCAGTAATTGATATTGTAACAAACAAAATCTTTAATCAACATTTTAAAAGATATGCATTCATTTTAGAATACTATACCTCACATGACATTAACTATGAGGTGTTTCTGCTGTTTTCTAATCTCTAAGATTCCACATAAAATGTTTATAAAATATAACTCTGCCTGGGTCTTCCATATATCCTTTAAATTTTTCTGAAAACTTACTTCCTATACTACTCAAATATAATTAAACATATAATAGCAGGGAAATTAATTTCTCACTCTGATCATAATTCTGGGAAGTGATTTAAATAGTTTTACCCTTTGTGAAGCTCATAAAACTCATAAATACTAATGCACTCATTGGAACTCTTTAAGCTTCCAGTAATTTAACTGTCAAATAGGTTAAGATACACACATGTCTATACAGACTAGGAGATAGGGAATCAATCATTTAGTATCATGCAGTGATGACTTCACACATTTATCTAACACATGCATTCACATTTGTTTAAGTTGGGTTTTGAGAATTTAGTATTTTTTATTGTTCTTGAATAGTAAATAATAAATAAACCTTTCCATTTTGTTTGTTTGACAGGGTCAAAATTTAAACTTCCAATTTACATCTAATTGATGTGGATCTTGCTTTATTATTATCTTGAAAATAAATTAAAGTGACTTTTATTTCATTATAAGAAGTTCATTAAGGTGGCCAAATAGTATATCATATATATTACTGCAGTAGTATTAAAGACAGCTGAATTTAATATTCTTAACAAGATAGAAGTCATAGCTTACTAGAATTATAAGATAGAATATTTAATACTTGGCTTCTCTTTTTCTATAAAGATCTGGTAATGAGCTATAACTATAAAAGAAAAATGATGTAATTCTAATGGTCTAAAAAAATGCAAATGAGCCCCAACACCCTATCACATATATTTTAGGTTATTTATATAAATTATGATAATTTTCTTTTTTTAATTTTTTTTGATAATTTTCTTAACCTTAAAGTTTATTATATGTATCTGAGACAAATTGAAGAAAATAATGTTCAATTATAAGTATAGCACTGGAAAATATTTTTAAAATGGTTATAGACAGTGTTACTTTTCTATTTATGGAATTAGAATAAGCAAAGCAATTGTTCTTTGAGGAAAATATGATAAAGAGAGAAAAAATCTTTATAAACAAAAATGTTGTACTTGCAAGTGGTTTAAAATGAAAATAGACATGAAGATAAAAATTATAAAGAGAGATCTAAAGAATGACTGTCCAAAGCTAAGTAGTTATATCTGATTGAGCATCCTTAAATTTGATAAAATAACCCTTCCAACCAGTCACCGTCAGCTCCTCTTCCCCAAACACACTGGAGCTGGTCAGTGGAACCAAGTTTGATTGACACTTTGGATAGCTTTTATGCCAGCTAAGGCCAAAATTTAATAGATTGTCTAACTTAAGAACTTTTAAATTTGATTTAATTAGCATGCTCTGTAATTTGAAAATACAAAGGAATACATTTATAATATAACTGCTGGGAAAGAGAAGCAATGCAAAACACATTTTTCATTGAGTGGCCTTTTATTAGCTTTATAGAAATACCTATGTTTCTAGATTGTTTACATATATTATGGTGTATCTCAAATATATATGAAATAGAATGTCATAATGAATCTTCATATGTCAATCTTTCAGTCTCAATAATTTTCAAGATACAATCTTGTTTCATCTATGCCTTGCCTATTCATTCCCCACCTCAGGTAACTTTCAAACAAATTTTAACACTATGTAATTGTAAGTATTTCAGAAAGTGTTTTTAATGAAGATTTTTTTCAGCCATTGCCACAATAACATTAACACACCTAAAACTTAACATAGAGACTTTCCTATCGCTCTTTATCAAGTCATTGACAAACAGACAAAGGTTATACATTTTAATTGGTTATTTTGGTTTCTTAAGTATCTTTTGTTTTGTATAGGTATCCTCTCCCTCATTTTTTTTAAGGTGTGTTTATGGGAGAAATACTTTTCTTTTAATGGCATGTACAGTCTGGCTTAATGCTTTCATCCCAGTGGTCATTTTACATGTTCTCCTGAAATGTCTGTAAATTCAATTAAATCCAGTATCTAGTTAAATTCAGGTGTAATATTTTGGCAAGAATTTTTCAAAGATGATTTTATAAAATTCCATTATATTGAACATAATGTCTGGTTGTCTCTCTTTTAGTAATACTCAAAACCACTGATGATTATTTCTTTGTTCCATTAATTCGAGGGCTTGCAATATGTTAGCCTTCTTATTTTCTATAATACTTTTATACTCCTATGCTTTTATAGAGAGATAGTGTCCTAATCACATGTGGTTACCCTAGGTACAGTCTATAAAACAGAAGCAGCATAATCATTTGATTTTTTCTAATCATTTTTTTATAATAATGATTGTTTCCATATCTTTCTTAGTGTAACCAATATTTTTACTTTGATAAATATTCCTATGAACTTATGAACTGAAATTTTTTTTTTATGAACTGAAATTTTAACACATTAAAAACCTCAGGTGTATTAATTAAAGTATATTAAGTTCATTAAATCACATAGTCTAAATAAAACATTTAAAAATCAATATGTGATCCCTGTTCAAAATAAATATACTAAACACTCAAGATGTATTCCTTTTCCTATGATAAAATGACCTGCGAATTTTGCTTTCTCCGGTTTTCAAGACCATGGCAAATTGTTTAGGAAATTTGGATTTATTGTACATTTTGACTTTTCAGAGAAGAGTGATATACCTTTTTCTCTGATATCATGAAGAGTTCTTTATTCCTACTACATAAACTAATTTTTTGGCTTCAAACTATTGCTCCTATGAAGCGTATGATACTGTTGTTCAAGTTGCAAGAGAACGCAAATAAGTAATTATTTTTGCGGTTTTTGAGAACTGGCTTTTGCTTGGTGTAAAGGGATACAGTTGTAAGGTCAATAATGTGAATGATAAATATAAGTTCACAATATATTTTATCTTAAAAAAACCCATAAAACATAACCATATGAACTGCAAAGCACAAGATATAAAAACAAGCCAGCTTGGGGCCAAGATTGTAGACTGTATATATAATTACTTGCTAAAAGAAATGTTGACCAAATGTATACCTCCTGATATAGAGCAGGAGATATAAGTAATTATTATCCTGCAGTATCTTATATAGCAGAAAGCAAGAATGGGATTAATGATTACTAGAGTTCTGTTAAAAGAACAGTAGGAGTCCATGTTCCAAAAACAAAACAAACAAAAATAGTCTCAAAATTCGTTGAGTATGCATAAAATATTTTTCAATTCATTTTCTTTATTTTTCATTAACCAAATTTTTTTAGCAACGAAATCAAATGAATGCCACACAAATAAAACAATTATTTTTGTTATACAGAAATGGAAGCCAAAAATAAATTAATACTGGAAGACAGTAATTTAATTAGGCAGATAGGAAAAAATAATAACTTTCCATGACCCATTCTATTTATATGAGTAAATCACAATAGTTCCAATAAATGCCTTGGCTGTATAATAGCAAATGAGTGCAAAACATTTAGTGCAAAGTATTTTAATACACATAAATATACAAGTGGATCAAAATGTAATGTTTAAGGATAAAATCTATCTTTAATAAATCTTCCCTCCAGTATCTAAAATAAGCCCTGACCTCTAGTTAGAATATAGTTCATTGTAAAGTATGACCATGAAATTAAGAGTATCTGTGAAAATAAATGTATAAGGACTACTTCTGTTCATTTAAAAAATTTTATCTTGGGGGCACCTGGGTGTATGAGTCGATTAAGTGTCTGCCTTCCCCTCAGGTCATGATCCCAGGGTCCTGGGATCCAGCCCCACAATGAGGCCCACCGGACTCTCTGCTCAGTGAGAAGCCAGCTTACCCCTCTCCCTCTGCT
This sequence comes from Potos flavus, assembly GCA_028534135.1. Taxonomy (NCBI): domain Eukaryota; kingdom Metazoa; phylum Chordata; class Mammalia; order Carnivora; family Procyonidae; genus Potos; species Potos flavus. Next base: position 20,819,895 of record CM052883.1, on the reverse strand, counting down.
TGATGGTGTGCCTGGTTGTGAGCTTTCTCTCTCTCTTCCTCTCTCATAAATAAATAAATAAATAAATAAATAAAATCTTAAAAAAATTATCTTACAGTCAAGGTATACCAGGCTATGAAACCAAATATTACTGGCTTTATATTCAGACCAACATCCTGTTTGTGTTGTCCCTTGGGTCTCTTCATACCAGTCTACCTCATATTGCCTCAGAATAGAAAATAAATCGATCTAATACGATTGGATGTCAGCATTTTACCAAAATTTCTTTTTAAACAAATGACTTTTAAGCAAATTTTACCATAACCTAGATGCCACACTAGTCAGTAACCATTAAACAAATAGTTCTTCTTTTTCGTCAGGCGAGTAAATTGATACTATAGCCAGCAACATGATTACTGTACTTGTTTAAAGTTTGTTATTTTATTTCTACATTTTTACCACAAAATATGTATTTTTAAACATATTCAGTTAATTTTTTGTCTTTTAAAGTGACTGAGTAAAAAAATAAAAAAAAAAAATAAAGTGACTGAGTAAAAAAAAAAAATAAAGTGACTGAGTAACTCTTTTCTCTTCAGTTATATATGTATACATGCACACACACACACACACACACACACACAGAGGACAGGTGGGAGGGAGAGAGGAAGCCTACACAATTAGTTTTATTCCGTAACAGAATGGTGACCAGTCTGTCCTTATATTGTTAGGAAAACAAGAATAACTATGGTCTACTTTTCAAGGACATGTTTTAATAAGTGCAGATATCTATAAATAGATTTGAGTCAGTACATACTATTTTTATAATTATATGATTTGATAAAATTAACTTTTTCTCATTGAAAAAACAACAACAACCCCAAATAAGTTTCCATGTCTTGGCGTTGATTGAGATGTTCTTCAGTATTTTTCAACATTTTAAATATATTCCATGAAAAGCAATAAATACAATATTCTGATATCCCTTACATGTTTCTTTAAGAGGTTAAGAACTACATTTATCAACTTCAGTAACAGATACATTTATGATGACTTCTATATATATTCTAATCTTGTTATACATGACTAGTTTGACAGATGCAGTAGGAAATTAAAAAAAAATTGAAGCCTGATTTTATGTTTTTGAATTCCACTACAGATTAATATGAATATGAGCAAGTCCATAAATAAATTGTTTCATCTAGTGCAGCTTATAAAATTTAATAAGCTAAACAGTGAATTGTTTTATCAAGTTCCTTTGAATTTTTAAAGCCATGCTTTTCCGTTTCCATATTCCTGGTATGTAGAGTACAGAAGAAAACTTCATTTATATTTTGGAATTTATTATGCCTCCTCTCTGAGTATGTTTCAGTCTTCACATATAATTGTATAAAACCTTGCAATAATTTGGGGCACCTGGGTGAGTCAAATGTTTTAGTGTCTGACTCTTGGTTTTGGCTCAGATCATGATCTCAGGGTCAAAATTGAGCACCCCCCCAATTGGGCTCCATACCCAGCAGGGAGTCTGCTTGAGATTCTCCTTCTCCATCTCCCTCTTCCCCTCCCCCTTCTCTCTCTTTCTATCGAATGAATAAATATTTTTTAAAAAATTGCAATAATTTCATATGACAACACTAAAAATAGATCTGCCTATTGAAAAAAATGTTTCTTAAAGATTTTTTTATTAATTTACTTGAGAGAGAGAGCATGCAAGTGAGAGAGAGCACGAGTGGGGGAGAGGGGCAAAGGGAGAGGGAGAAGCAGACTTCCCGCTAAGCAGGTAGCCTGACACAGGGCTCTATCCCAGGACCCTGGGATCATGACCTGAGCCAAAGGTGCTTAACTGTCTGAGCCACCTAGGTGCCCATGTCTATTGAAAAAATATTTAAAGAAAAGAAAGTATATCCATGCAGAAACTGCACTCTATATTTCATTATTTTAAGAACTTATAAGTTACTCAAGATTTATTTTTACATAGGGATTGTTAAAAGTCCCTATTTCTGAAATAAAAATGTATAGCATCTTGGGAACATATGCATAGAAAGAAATAGAGAAATATTCTTAACATGGATACTTGCAACTCTAGGGGCGCCTGGGTGGCTCAGTGGGTTAAAGCCTCTGCCTTCGGCTCAGGTCATGATCTCAGGGTCCTGGGATCTAACCCCGAATCGGGCTCTCTGCTCAGCAGGGAGCCTGCTTCCCCCTCTCTCTCTGCCTGCCTCTCTGCCTTCTTGTGATCTCTCTCTGTCAAATAAATAAATAAAATCTTAAAAAAAAAAAAAAAAGAAATAGTCCATTCATTACATAGTGATTATTTCTGTCCTGAAACAAAAATTACATATTTTTTTTGACCTTTTATCAACATATTTTTCATTATTCTTTTATTTCTTACTTATTGCTCGTGTTTCTTCTTGTGTTGTCAGCGACTTTCCGTAGATTATTATGGAGTCCCTAACTACTTTAGTTATAGCTTTCATACTCTCTCTGCTATAGGATCTTGGGATATTTTGATCACTTAGTTGAGGAATCTTAACTTCAGGTAATTTTTTCCAGACTCCATTCACTCCGTGTCCTTGTAGAGATTGAAGATCTTTAGTTCTCCTTATTTACTTCAGCTTAGAACTAATCACATTGCATTATAGTCTTCTGCTTAGTTTGTACGCCTCGAGAAGTGGACTGTGGGCATGGTCTTACTCATCTTTACATTCTTAGACTTTCCATCTTTAGCCTGTGTTAAATTATTGGCTCAGATGGCTTCTACATGGAAAATTATTTTTATGAAGATTCATAGTTAATACATTACAGAAGCCACATAAGAAGCTTACTCTAATATAATATATTAGTAAAAGTACTGCAAACATAATCAGTAAGTTGTTGAACTTACTGGGCAACTAGCAATATGCAAGGACAAATTTAACAATTTTGATCTCCAGTTTCCTTCTCCCTGTAATATTTGGCAACGTGGCAACAATAACATTTACTCATAAAGTAAATCAACTTATATATATTTAGTGATTTCAAGTCATTGAGACTGTGAGTTTGACTACCTATTTAGATACCTCATAAGTGAGATTATGCATCTTTGCATATTTGGCTTAATTTATGTAGTAAGAGAGCCTTCATTTTCATTCATGTGGCCACAAATGCAGAATTTCTTCACGTTAAAGGTCGAATAATATTCGTGTGTGTGTGTATGTGTGTGTGTGTGTATTACCTTTTTAAAAAATCATCTATCAGTTGACAGACACTTAGGTTGTTTACATATCTTGGCTACTGTGAATACTGCTGTAATAAACACAGGAGTGCAGATATCTTTTTGAGATACTGATATCAAGTCCTTTGGGTGTATATCCAGAAGTGGGATTGCTGGATCACAGACTGGGACTAATTATCTTGTTTTATAGAGGTTTGGGTCACCCAATTTGATCACCTAAGATAAAAAGAAATGCTATTTGGTGGAAAATACTGGTTCCAAATCAATTTTAATATTATTTTCTTTAGTCAGAATTATTAATTCTTTGGATTAAGGGATATTGCTCCTAACTGAAAGTACGATTTAGCTCATCAAGCAAAGTCTATGACATAAAAAAAAAATTCACTTTTTGGAGTACTGAGTTAGCCTGTGGTTATGCTATTTAGATGTTGTAAAGATCTGGTTCCAAGCACCACAGAATATTTATTTTTGTTTTAATTTGGAAAATAATTCTGTACTGCTATTAAAATGGCAAGTTGCAAATAAAAGTCTTCTTTAAACTTTATAGTTATAGTAATTCAGTCTACAATACTAATTCAAATATGAAACATATCTGGATCTGATTGTATTTTTAAATTCGTATCCTTCACACACACACACACACACACACACACACACACACACACAACCTGGGATAGATTATTTTTAAAATAAAATTTCATTATTTTAAGTGGTTAATGTTATTATATTTTCTTAAATTAGTCTGGGAAATAAAATATCTCAAAAATAAAGTTATTTGACAGAACTTTTTTAAATACCATATTAACAAAGATTTGTATTTACCAGAAATCTGTATGACAAAAGTAGAAAAAAAAAAATGAATTAATTCCCATGGGGATGTTCATGGAAAGTAGCAGAACATTAGAAGTGTGGATTATCTGAGAAAGTAGGTTGTAGCCAAAACAGGGGAAAGAAAATAAGAGAAGAGTGATGTATAAAATACTCTGTAGAATGAAAGAGGGAAACATATTTCTATCAAGTCTCAAGGCTATAACCTGAGGAGAGGAGGCTAGAGAGGAATTTTATGTAAGGGAACTAGGTGGTGACCTGTTTTTACTGTGCTTCCATCCTTCCAACCATACTAATGATCTGCAATAGCTGTCTAGGCTTTGGTGACAGGGTATTCTGTTAAATTTCATGCAATGCTGAGGAAAGTAGGCTTCAAAGGAATAACATTTTGGGACGTATCACCTTGAATATTGGGATTAATATGTTGTAATCAAATAATATTTAATCAGCAATCAAGACCTATAGTGTCCAATATGTTAACCACTAGTCACCTGGTTATCAGGCATTTAAAATGTAACTAGTCTGAATTGAAATGTGTTCCAGTGTAAAGTGCACAATAGATTCTGAAAATGGTACAAAAAAAGAATACAAACTCTCAATAACTTTATAGAATTACTTTTTGAATGATAACATTTTGGATAATAAGGTTAAATAAAATAATTTCTCAAATTAATTTCACTTATTTCTTTTTAGCTCTTTAATATGGTTACTAGCTAATTTAAGATTATATATTTGGGTTAGTTATATTTCTACTGGATTATACTGATCAAGATTTTAGACACAAATTACTTCCCCAGTGTGCTCTGACAAGTGGACATATATACAAATGAAAGTTTATGATGAGACAGGCTATTATTACTAATTTAATGACTTCTGAAACTAAAGAGTTAATGAAGTTTACTCTGAGATTAAGAGTGTAATTTAGGAAGGATAAACTGTTGGATAGTAAATATGCCATACTGGGAAACCAATCAATGCATTTTGTGAATATCCACTAAAAAGAGGAAGCCCAGGAAATAGCTAAATGAAGTTGTTAATGGAAAAGTAATTAATAAACTCATTTTCCATAGATAACCATATTCTTAGATAAAGAAGTTATTTATTGGGGCTCCTGGGTGGCTCAGTGGGTTAGAGCCTCTGCCTTCGGCTCAGGTCATGATCCCAGGGTCCTGGGATCGAGCCCTGCATCAGGCTCTCTGCTCAGCGGGGAGCCTGCTTCCCCCTCTCTCTCTGCCTGCCTCTCTGCCTACTTGTGATCTCTCTCTCTCTCTGTCAAATAAATAAATAAAATCTTTAAAAAAAAAAGATAAATCTGTATTTAAAAAAAAAAGTTATTTATTGATGGAGAAGAATGTTCAGTAGTATACCTACATAGTTAAATGAAGATTTTCACCCTACTCAATTAGTACTGATTAGATTTGGTAGCTGCTCAATTAGTACCTACTCAATTAGTACCTAGATTTGGTAGCTGCTGTTGTGGAATTTACAATCCTGATGATTTTGGAACAACTGTTGATGTCTATTTTTTATCAAAAAGCATGTGATACTTGCTAGTATGACTTAAGGAATGTTATTTATCGTAGATACTACTAAATAACACTAAAATGCTATAAGACTAGTGATTTGGGAAATTTCACCATAAGAGATTGTCACTATACGGACATTATAAGTTGTGTCCTTCATATGAACTCAGAACCACCAGAGCTTTTACCAACCTGCTTTTGTAACAACTAATGTTTAAGATTCTAATTCTTTTCACTCAAATATTAAGCCTCAGTTGTCAAATATTGTGTATTGTACAATTTTGCAAAACATCTCTCTTTTTACACCACTTTTTATTTATTTATTTATTTATTTTTCTTTTTTTTTTTCTTTCACCACTTTTTAAATTTAACTTTTTATTTGAATATAGTTGACACATAATGTTACATTAGTATCAGGTGTACAACATAGTGATCCAACTTCTCTATATATTATGCTGTTCTCACCACAAATGTAGCTACCATCCATCAACATACAACATTATTACAGTATCATTGACTATATTCTCTATGCTGTGCTTTTTGTCCCCGTGACTTATTCATCCCATAACTGGAAGCCTGCATCTCCCCTTCCCCTTCACCTATTTTGTCCCTCCCCCTACACTTCTTCTACCTGGCAACTACCAGTTTGTTGTCTGTATTCATAGGTTTGATTCTGCTTTTTTGCTTATTTGTTTATTCATTATTTTCTTTTAGATTCAACATATTAGTGAAATCGTATGGTATTTGTCTTTCTCAGTTTGACTTATTTCACTTAGCATAATACCCGCTAGGTCCATCCATGTTGTCACAAATGACAAGATCTCATCCTTTGTTATGGCTGCATAATATTCCTGTGTGTGCACTCACGTGTGTGTGTGTGTGTTTGTATACATATCTTCCTTATTCTTTCATCTATCAATGGACAGGCTGCTTTCCTATCTTGACTATTGTAAATAATGCTGTAATAAACATAGGGGTACATATATTTTTTAATTAGTATTTTCATTTTATTTAGGTAAATACCCAGTAGTGGAATTATTGGATCATATGGTATTTCCACTTTTAATATTTTGAGGAACTTCTATGCTCTTTTCCAGTGTTTTTCTAGCAGCTGAATGAACTAAGACAGTTTTTTTCCAATGCTTAGACTCTTTTATTATTATTGTTTTTTAAAGATGTTTATATCTCTTTAAATTTTCAATGGAGTGGATACGCAAATTTGAAAGCTAGGAAAGGAAAAGATTTTTATAATATGTAGACTGAATTCAGTAAACATGATGTGCACGATGGAGTATGGTTTGTACACTTATGAAGATTGTCAAATAACAGTCTTACTGTTATTTTCTGTGTTCATCTGATTATTTTGACACCCAATATACATAGTCAAAAATTTTATATCATTCTGATATATCCTATTCCAGGATTTCTCAAGTAGGATTAGACTTAGATTCTTAGAGGCACCCACAATGGTGATGTTCATACAAAGAGACTGTGCCCCTTTATAGGAGTGTTTAGGAATACACTCAAGACCTGTAGGAAGGTAAAAAATAAAGAACTAACTTTCCCAGCTTGACAGTTTCAGAAATCCATCATCTGACTACTGTTAAGTAACCTTATACAAGACAGTGAACCAATTAGGCCTGTCACTCACAGACAGCTAAGTACAAAATGGGTTTAAGGTTAGAGCTCTGGGATAGATTTAATGCCTGACTTAAACAGTATGTATTATGGTGCACTGCTACGTGAATGACTAGAATCTTTGGCACATTTCTGACAAAGTGACTGATGATTGGCAATAAGGTATAAGGGGAATTTGGGCATGATAGAAATGGGTCAATGTTCATTTTTGTTCCTCCATTCAAATAGAAACAAACTCTAGAAAACTGTCAGAGCTTAATTTTAATTTCTCTTTTATAACTTAGTCGTAGTTCAGCCACATAGCAGCAATTTGATACAGACAAGCCTGGAAGGATGTAGTCTTCCTGGTAATGTGAAGAAACAATTTTTTTTCAACAACCATAATGAAACAAAGTATTGAATAAGACCAGAAGACCTGAATCCTAATCCTAAGTATGACACAAACTACTTGTATGATATGAAGTGAGGAACAGAGTCATTTATTTCCCATTTACAGATAATAGAAGAAGAGAAAAGTCACTAAATAACCACAGAGTTCCTTCAAGTTAAAAAACAAAAACAAATAAATAATTAACCCAAAATTAAAACAAAACAAAACATGATTCTACATTTTTTTTTTTTAAAGATTTTGTTTGTTTATTTGACAGAGAGAGACACAGCAAGAGAGGGAACACAAGCAGGAGGAGTGGGAGAGGGAGAAGCAGGCTTCCCGCCAAGCAGGGAGCCCAGTGCGGGGCTTGATCCCAGGACCCTGAGATCATGACCTGAGCTGAAGGCAGAGGCTTTAACCCACTGAGCCACCCAGGTGCCCCACAATTCTACATCTTAATTACCTGCTTTTATAACTCTTGTTTCCTCATTACAGGGTGAACTTTCAACAAAATAATTCGTTCAGTTAAGTTTTGAGTTTGAGCCCATGAACTGATGAGAAGGAATTATACAAACAATGAAAATATGGCAAACTAAAGCATTTGCTTTCTTCAAGAACATAATAACAAAGATATTTTTTGGAATATAAAGACAATTCATTAAAAGTTTATGTGAGCTATTGAATCGATAATAATGTTTCACTTCTCAGAAATATTTTGAATTATAATGAGACAATATCCTTAAAGTAAAAAAATAATGAAGGCTAAAATATATGAGCAGACTATATTTGCCTTCTATTCGCATAGCAGTTTACATAATTGATTGAATCTTCAAAACAGCAGTCAGAATATACCTAAATACTAACTCACATTGAGTTACAGTTTAATGGTTTTTTTAATCACAGGGGGTCTGAGTAGTTACTTATGCAAACCAATGGCCTGGTAATCTGGCTTAGATGACGGGGTTTAGCTATCCCTTTTCCCATAAAAATGAAAATAATTGTTTTTGAAACTTACAGGTTCAGATTTAATCAAGTTTTTAAATGAGCTGTGACAAAATAAAAGTATTGTAAAAATTAAAATAGAATGGTATCATCTAGATATGCTGTATGATTGAACAAAAAATATTATGATGCTAATATACAAAATCTATGTTATCAGCCAACAAGAGATAGCCTCTTGAAATAAGAATGAGTTTTTACAGAGAATAGTAAGTCATATGTATATATATATATATATATATATATATATATATACACAGAAAGGAATTTATATGTAGGTAACTGAAAAGAGTGCCCATATGTCCAAATTAGGTTAAAAGTTGGAAGAGATGTTGAAGAGTAGCATAGAAAAAGGTTATTAATAATAAATGGAATATTTCACTTATTTTGTTGAAAATTAATTGCTACTTAAGTCTAAAGTGTTAATCAACTTTCTTTCTGTTTTTATTTTTTTCTGAATATCTCCAAGCTCTTCTAATCTGTTCTACTACCCATCTTGTATATGTTCAAGTTGATTTTCTAAACCATGAATCATTTTCATAATTGTAAATCATTCAAAAGGTAAAATCACATTTTTACTATTTTTTTTTTGCTTAAAATTTTCAACTATCATTATACACAAAGTAAAAATCAAATTCCTATATCCTTGTTCATTTTCAGGCCCCTGTTTATTTCTTCAACTACATGCCTTAACTGTGTAATACTCTAAGATCCAATAATACTGAACACTTTTCAGTTCCCTGCCTATTATTTTTCTCTATTCTGGGCAAGTTAGTACTTGCTTGAAAGACTTCCCAAACTCCATATCTTTCTTAGCTAAGTCTTCTTTTATAAACCTTACAACCATCTCTATCAAATAATTTTGTTACATTTAATGGGGATTGACTGTTTTTTAGATAGTCAACAATTTGGGAACATGTTTGCCTCTCTTTTTCCCGTTATCTAGCCTAGTAGGTAAGTCATAATAGGTACTAAATATCAGTTAGATATAGATTAATGTTAGTCATTTACTACCTTCTGATATTGGTGTATTTCAGTATCATTACACATAAAGTGAGAAGTTAATGCACCAGCAGTGATGACATTTAAGAATATATAAGAAAATATTTTCTTAGATCAATGTATATATTATTCAGATGTCCACATGTGTGTTTATTATATTATATTCCTTATACTCAAAGATGATTGAAACATGTATATATCATACTCTAAAAATGACAGAAGGTTGATCCACTGAATATCTTTTTATTTCGCTAAAAACCTTTTTAGCTAATAATGTATGGCAGGTATGCTCTCTTTAGGTGATAAAATAATCTGAATATCTAATGAAATTGTAAATTATATCGGCAAATTTAGCCTAAAACTCAGATTCAATTATATAATCATTAGCATGTAAGCATGGCTCAATTAATTTTAATATACAAATGAGCTACAGAGGAAGTAGTGAATTTTGATTGGTAATAAAAAAATTATTATATATAAATAAATAGGATGTTTTTAAGTTTTGACCTTTAAGTCACAAAATTATATATTCCACATAACTTTACTGGATTCAAAAAGGCCTACCAGATGTCATCTGATACATAAGTGTCTCCAATATGATTAAGACTATAAAAATGGACATTGCGGGATGTACAAATAACTAAAAAATGAGCATTGTTAACAGTTACTTTATTCTCATTACATTCACATTAATGGCATGAGCATTTTCCTGAAATTCAGGCAGTTTGTCTTCTAAAAATACAAGTAAACTCTCTATCTGTTAATATCTAATCTTAGAAAATGTTAATTATGACTTACATCTTATGACTTACATCTTATCCAGTAATATGCTTGGTACATTATCTGCTTCTAATAATTTAAGTAAAAAAAAAATCCTCAGTGCTTTTTTCCTGTTGTATTTGTTTCTTTTATGCATTCTTCACATTTTACTTGACCTTTAGATATGTCAACTAAATAATTGTATGCCAAAATTTCAGTTAGATGTTCTGACATATTTTCTGAAGTCTAGTTTGGCTGTGTTTATTCATGCTAGCTTTTTAATCAAAATGCCTCCAAACGTGTGTTCCCACAATGTCTGAGAAGATAGCACAGATATCATCAAATTAAGTTATGACTGCAGAAAGTTGAATATTGTTCTCATGCTACTAAGAAGTGACATTCGAAATATGCATTCATCCCTTACAATGAGCAGATTTACTATATATTTTGATTCAACATTTCAAATAGATTAAAGTAAAAGAGTCCTCCTTAAGTATGGGATTTAGCCTTGAAAATCCTGATGTGATGAACTCACTTCATTACATGTGAACACATACTTATTGTATAATCTCTAATTCCCCTCTTTAAAAACATAAATGAAAAAAGTCTAAAAAAACCCTTTGAAAACCCACATCAGTACGTCCAAATATATTTGTTAAGGTGTTAATGTGCAGCTTCATTCTTTTTATATCGTCTTTTATTTTGAGCCATTAAGTGAAGAGCTGTATCTCCATTACCACTGTACAGTATTACAGTGTGTTGTATTGAATTTGATTTTAAAACCTCGATACTTCAAGTATACCAGCATATCTAAAAATAGAAAAGAATTTCTTTCTTCTCTCTAAGGGTTAGAAAAAGTTTTTGGGAAGATTCTGTCTTTCTGATGAAATACAGCCTTATAGAATGTAAGGTTTTTGGGGACTGTCAGAATTGATGTCTTTTCTCTTCTTGAAAACTGTAATTTGATATTAAAAAAATACTAGTGTAAATGCACAGTCTAACCCAGATTTTTATTAAAAATATCAGAAAATCTACCCATAAATTTTAAATTAGATTATTCATTTGGGGGCACCTGGGTGGCTCAGTGGGTTAAAGCCTCTGCCTTCGGCTCAGGTCATGGTCTCAGGGTCCTGGGATCAAGCCCCTCATCAGGCTCTCTGCTCAGCAGGGAGCCTGCTTTCCCCTCTCTGTCTGCCTGCCTCTCTGCCTACTTGTGATCTCTCTCTGTGTGTCAAATAAATAAATAAAATCTTAAAAAAAAAGATTATTCATTTGATGCATTTTAACATTAAGTAAACCTTCATATATGTATTGAGACAAATAAAGCAAGAGAAAGCACAAAAACATTTTTGTTTAAATGATTAACATAGAATTAATTAATTTGTCCCCCTGAATAAAAACCCACATGGAAAGCTCCCTGAGGTAGTACAAATATACCCCATCCTTCATTACTATAACTGTTTTTAAAAATATTGTTTTATCAGGGTGCCTGGGTGGCTCAGTCAGTTAAGCGTCTGCCTTCGGCTCACGTCATGACCTCAGCGTCCTGTGATGGAGCCCTTCATTGGGCTCCCTTCTCAGTGGGGAATCTGCTTCTCCCTCCCCACTGCTCATTCTCTCTCTTCTCTCACAATAAATAAATAAAAATCTTAAAAAAAATGTTTTATCAGTAACTTGAGACTGTCTACTTTTCCACATCATTATTTTAATTATTTTATTTAATGCTTAATATGTATTATTGGCTACTGTTGCGATTTTTATTATTATTATCAAATGCATACTATTTGGTAGACATTATGATATTTTTTAATCTTTCTAACAGCCTCTTCAGGCATCACTATCATTATTTTAAAGACAAATCTGGGGGCACCTGGGTGGCTCAGTGGGTTAAAGCCTCTGCCTTCAGCTCAGGTCATGATCTCAGGGTCCTGCAATCCAGCCCTGCATGGGGCTCTCTGCTCAGCAGGGAGCCTGCTTCCCCCTCTCTCTCTGCCTGCCTCTCTGCCTACTTGTGATCTCTCTCTGTCAAATAAATAAAATCTTAAAAAAAAAATTTTTAAGACAAATTTGAATGTTTAGTGCCAATTATGTTATAATTAGAAATATATAAGTAAATAAACTAATACATGCACATACACATATATTTTTTGAATCATATATAAATTATTGTAAGATTTTTTCAAACATTTATAGATGTACTTATTAATTAAATATTCAGAATTTTCCATTGCAATTTAAAAATATTTTGCATATTTGCATATTGAGTGTATTTTTCTACAAGAAAGTATGCAAGATTTTCTTTAATAACATAATTTTAAAAATTATATTACTTTTCTTTATAAATCTTAAATCTTTCATGATTTCCCACTTCATTTCTTTTTATCGCCAATACTATTGTAGCAAAGTTGACAGAAGTGCAGTTAGTGATACAGAGAATGAATCCCTGAGGAAAACATGATTCAATTTCATGCTTGAATGTTTACCTAAAAAATAACTTATTAAATAAGGATAGGTTTTAAAAATGATTCAAATGTTAAAAAAATAATTATAACTCAAAAGAAGAGGTAAGATGAAAGGGAAATATCTTCCCCTTAATCAGGTTTTTTTGCAACATAAATTAATCCCTTAGCCAGAATAATTTCAGTGAATGGAATTCTTAATATCCAAATGTGATACAGTTGCTGTTATTGCCTCAAAATTTCCTCCCTCTAAAATATATCTCAATAAGTATTTTGCAAAAACAGTAAATACAGGAAACAATAGACTATGTATAGTGTAAAATCTTCTATACTCCACTTACACACTTGTTCCTTTCTGTTTAAATGTTATTTTAACTGTCATCTGCTTTTCTCTAATGTCCTCCTCTCAAGCACAAATGTCCCAGCACTGTTAATTTTCTGAACGGATTTGTGAACATCTAGGGCAATAATTTGCCGTATATAAGATGGTAAAATAAACCACCCAAGACAAGATAGTGATGCTTTTAATGATCACAATACCAATTTAAATGTGAGTGAAATTACTTTCTCCATTTAGTGAGGGCTTTTAGTCATTTAATAATTAGAAAAAATATAAAGGAGTTTGATGTTAAACATTTTCTTGATGTTTTGTGTAATTTATTTTGCCATAATTGTATTGCAGAGAGTGAAAATGATCAAGTTAATTTTTTTTTCTTTTTCCCATTGAAGAGAGATTAAGATAAACGTAATAAATTTTGGGGGCATTAGTTATTTCTACATCATATACAATTTTGTAAACATAATATTAAAGTGACTGTGCCTTGAAATTAATTGATTTATTTATAAAATAATTACAAGAAGAGCTTTTTACTATCATAATTTTACAAATCAGGTAACATGAAATATAATTTGATGTACAATTTTGCCTGCTACAGAGGGTGTGCTAATTATAGTGGTATATGCACAAAACATTTTAGCATGAAAAGAGGCTGAATAAATAGCTATTTTACTTAAAAATAAAAAAAACAAAAATAAATTAAAGAGAAGAAAAAATCATAACTTGGCCATGGTAATCTAAGGATCTAGGTAGCATTCATTCATTTATCTAATTAATTTTTCTCTTAAGGATGAATATGTTTCTTATGAATAATCTCCCTTGTTTTATTTTGCTTTAGCTCTTTTTTTTTTTTTTTTTGCTGGGAGAAACCACGTTTATTTATTTATTTTTTAAATTTTTATAATTAACACATAATGTATTATTTGCCCCAGGGTACATGTCTGTGAATCCTCAGGCTTACACATTTCACAGCACTTACCATAGCACATACCCTCCCCAATGTCCATAACCCAGCCACACTATCCCTACCAGCCTACCCCCCAGCCATCCTCAGTTTGTTTTGTGAGTTTAGGAGTCTCTTATGATTTGTTCCCTTCCTGATCCCATCTTGTTTCATTTCCCTCCCCCACCCCCCGCGACCCCCCACCCTGCCTCTCGAATTCTTCATATCAGAGAGATCATATGATAAATGTCTTTCTCTGATTGACTTATTTCGCTTGGCATAATACCCTCTAGTTCTATCCAGGTCACTGCAAATGGCAAGATTTCATTTCTCTTGATGGCTGCATAGTATTCCATTGTGTATATATACCACCTCTTCTTTATCCATTCATCTGTTGATGGACATCTAGGTTCTTTCCATAGTTTGGCTATTGTGGACATTGCTGCTATAAACATTCGGGTACATGTGCCCCTTCGGATCACAACATTTGTATCTTTAGGGTAAATACCCAGTAGTGTGATTGCTGGGTAGAAGGGTAACTCTCTTTTCAACTTTTTGAGGAACCTCCATACTGTTTTCCAGAGTGGCTGTACCAGCTTGCATTCCCACCAAGAGTGTAGGAGGGTTCCCCTTTCTCTGCATCCTCGCCAACATCTGCCGTTTCTTGACTGCTAATTTTAGCCATTCTGACTGGTGTGAGGTGGTATCTCACTGTTGTTTTGATTTGTATTTCTCTGATGCCGAGTGATGTTGAGCAGTTTTTCATGTGTCTGTTGGCCATTTGAATGTCCACTTTGCAGAAATGTCTGTTCATATCTTCTGCCCATTTCTTGATCGGATTATTTGTTCTTTGGGTGTTGAGTTTGAGAAATTCGTTATAGATTTTGGATACTAGCCCTTTATCTGATATGTCATTTGCGAATATCTTCTCCCATTCTGTTGGTTGTCTTTTGGTTTTTTTGACTGTTTCCTTTGCTGTGCAAGAGCTTTTGATCTTGATGAAGTCCAAATCATTCATTTTGCCCTTGCTTCCCTTGCTTTTGGTTATATTTCTAGGAAGAAGTTGCTGCGGCTGAGGTCAAAGAGGTTGCTGCCTGTGTTCTCCTCAAGGATTTAATGGATTCCTGTCTCACATTGAGGTCTTTCATCCATTTGGAGTCTATTTTTGTGTGTAGTGTAAGGAAATGGTCCAGTTTCATTCTCCTGCATGTGGCCGTCCAATTTTCCCAACACCATTTGTTGAAGAGACTGTCTTTTTTCCATTGGATATTCTTTCCTGCCTTGTCAAAGATTAGTTGACCATAGAGTTGGGGGTCCATTTCTGGGCTCTCTATTCTGTTCCATTGATCTATGTGTCTGTTTTTGTGCCAGTACCACACTGTCTTGATGATTACAGCTTTGTAATAGAGCTTGAAGTCTGG